>JAOXJM010000019.1:39017579-39027742 GCA_026413425.1 Tringa solitaria | reverse complement strand
GATCCCCTCATCCAGATCATTGATAAAGATGTTGAAGAGAACCGGCCCCAGTACTTCTCCTAGAAGCATGCAATGCAGAAAAAATTGTTGCATTTTCGGAAGTGTAAACCCATGAGATTCTTTCTTTTTGAGCTTTTCTGGAGACTTAGCTTATATGGTGAATGATTATTGCTCCCAAGCTTTGTGTGTTCATATGGGTTTTCCCTCCCCTTATGAAGAAATGCTTGACAAACATTCAGCTAAGCCTCCTTCCTTTTTAGGGATAAGAAAGCAGATATATCTTCTCTAAAAAGTATTACCAGTGCAAAGACTCTTCACGATTGCTCTTTCAGAAGCTTCTGTTATTGAATGACTACCTGAAGATAGATTAATTGACCTTGATTTTTATGATGTGACTGTTTGATGGATATTTAAAAATCGGACTTCTTTAAAATATCTCAAGACAGCTACCCATACATAGCAGTATTCTGGTAGCCATCATCATTATTGTGCAGATATGAGAGTTAGGTCCTTATTCACAGCAAATTCAGCTCTAATGAAAATCTCAATTAAGTCCATGAATGCTAGCACAGGTCAATGTGAGAAGAAAAAGCAGAATAAATTCCTAAGGAACCATTTTCTTGGAACTGGAAGTGTCTATATGTGATAATTCTTTTGCTACATACTAGAAGGATATACTGGAGATGGCTTTTCCATAACAGCACTTCTCTTGTATTAAAATATTATTGAGCTTCCAAGTGTACTCTCTACCGATCCCCTCTCCTTTTCCCTTCCCCCTTCAAAAGACTTGAACAATTGATATTGAAAGATGCCACCAATGCAAGGAAAAAATATTGAGGAAAAAAATTGCTTATTTTATTGCTGTCTCTGGACATCTGCCCAGACATGTGTGAAAAGAGCACATCCAGCAGTCAGTACCTAGAAATCAATGTATAGAATTGGTGGTCTAGGTGGCACAATACATTTCTTGCACACTATTTGATCCATGAAAAGCAAACAGTTTCAATTGAAATCCTTCCCTCACAGAAAATTTTTCTGATAAAGTGACTCCTGAGGTCCAAAAGTGAATTAATTTGGTGGTTACTGACAAATTATTTCTCTCAAATTAAAAATTACTAAGCATCAAGGGCCAAATTCATTCCTCACTAACTACAGTGAAGTAAACAGAATTGCAAAGGAGCTTTGCAGGGCATTAACCCATCTGTGAAGGAGAAAAGCATAACAGCATGAGCTGTGTGCAAAAGCACATGCACCTCCCATTCAGATTTAGTCAAGTTCTGTCCTCTTTGATTGCAGTTTACATTGTTTGGATATATGAATACTCTCATCAGTAATGTGTATACTTGATGTACTGAGTTTTCTTGTATCACAAGTGTTTGGCCTGTAGCAAAGTACCTAATGAAATGCAAACTGCAAGTCTAGGACATATTTGCAATGAAGACAGGGCAAAACTTGCCAAGTAATGATTTTTTTCAATTACTGAATATGTAAGCATAGTGACTGATAAATTAAATATCTTTGAAGAAGTCCTTTTTACCCTAAATCACTGTATGATTTTGATGGCTGATATTTGTGCTCGGTAGTGTTTGGATATACTGGAGTACATTTTGTAACACTGATGATTCCTTAGTGATGGTCTCTTGCAGTTTCAGCTGGAATATTTGCTAGGAGATGGAAAGAACAAATGAAGCCATCAGAGAGATAAACGTAGTGCAGTTCAGCAAGGTTTGAACTGGACTCCTTTCCTTATAAGCAAAGCAGAACTGATGTGTGTGTTATGTTCATTGCAGAAATAACTTCTTGGTTATGACTCATACTGAACTTCAACATTCATTTTCTCGTCTGTTCTTTTCTGTTTGCCTGGAAAACCACCACCTACAAAGAAGTGGTTGTGTTATAAAGCAAGGTCCAAAATACTCCAAAAAAAATATTTCTGCCAGAGCTGGTTTCATAGGCTTTCTCTTGACAGGACTCATGCAAGTACAGTCTCAAGTGACTAAGTATGCAAAATACATACATAAACACGTTGCTTCACTAGCTAGTACACCTTTTGGTCCAAGGTTAATGTCCTGCTCCTCAAGAAAGTTAGCAGACGCTCTGCTCTACTACTAATTTCTACCAGTTTGGCTAGAAAACACCATGTTGTCTAGCATAGTACCTTACAAAGTAAATACACTGAGCTATGTTTCTAGCCCAGAATACTACCTGATCAAATTGGAAAGTATTCCAGAAAGCTCTCCACCCAGAAAAAGTAACCCAGCCAATAGATTATATCTAACACTCATGTAGGCCTAAAACAGTTTGCCATGTGGTAGAGAGCCTGTAAAACTACCTCTTTGTATTGCCTTTCCCTTGTAGAATTGAGTTGGTTTAATACTAGGCAGTTACTGCAATTCCCACATAAAACTTCCAGAAAGCTCAGTGCACATAGAACTAGGACAAAGTCTGAGAATAATCTCCTATCTATATTAAAAGGATGATGTAACAGTTTGATAGCATTTAATTACAGTACAACAATTTTGTAATCAAAAATAGTTAAAGATAGCAGTCCTAAAGGTTCTGTTTATTGTCAGTGTAAAATTTCCACATTGTATGCTTGGATCACATCTACAACGTCTGCCATGTTATTTGGTGACTACACCTTGGTGCCACCTTGCTCCTTCTCTCTCTGTTTGGTGCATGGCTCTCAAAGCTTCTTTTCAACTCTTCTCCCGAGGCTACAGCTGTTTTGTGTCTTTGATCTCTAATCTGACAACTATAAAAGGCTCAGCTGCCAATGTGTTTGATTTGAGACTTGGTCATTAACTCTTCAAGCCCTGAAGAGTTTAATAATCTTGTATAGAAATCTGATTGTCCTACCTTATGTGCTTGTTGTGTCTTCAATATTTACTAAATTTTTTCAGCTATTTCATACTTTCATTTTGATTACTTTCAACACAGCATTTAATTTAGCAGACTTTCATTACACAGGATGCTGTAGTCCTAACTCTCAGATCTTGTGAAGGTTCAGTAATTCTTTGCCAGTCTTGTCTATGAGCTTTGGAATACCAGTATCTAGTTTGCATGCTGGGTTTTCTAGGTAATTGCTTTCCCTATATCTTCTGAGTCATACTGTTGAGTCCTCAGAAACGGGTGGACTTGTATTAGTACGGACTGCAGGTCTCTCTGACCTGACAACTCTCTCTGAGATGATGGTATGAATAAACAAAGCAGATCTATGACACCATGTATAGTCTCTGCCTTGACTTGTATTCAAGACACTATACCAAAATACCTTATAATGGTATTCAAGATATTTTGCTATTGAATTGTACATCTAGAGTGGACTTGCTAGGGAGAACTTGTGGGCTGTGCCATGTGAAGGACTAAATGAGAAGACAGTTATTGCTATCTCTGCTTAACTTAGATTTGGTGTGCATTTCTGGATCGCACCAGTTGATTTTTTTTTTTTTTGTTTATATTGGAAGATAATTCCAGGATCAAGTTGGAAAGTTTTTCCTTCACTTTTCCAATTATTCCCAGCTATGTTGTGGAACACTTTCTGTTTTGAGCATTTTGTCAATTAAGAGAGTAAGTATAAGCAGGGTACTGACACTGTATCAGCAAATAATTTTAATTAGTTAGGGATCTGATAGCCCATACCAAAAAATACCAAGAAATCTTTTCGTAATCTGCAAAGTGTCCTTTAATGACTTTCACCTTCATAGAGAATTTAAGCAAGATTGATGATTCTAAATTAATTTTTTCTAGAACTAGCTTTACAAGCTTAAGCCAAAATCTAAATGTGCACGATATACCTTGTATCAATTCTTAATACAGTCCTCTGCCAGACAGATACCATTCCTAAACTGTTAGCTGCAATTCAGCATTAAGTCCTGAGGTAGAATTAAGTCCTTTGATGTAGATTGCACATTTCTTGTATTTAAAATCTTATGGTATCTTTTTTGGACGTACTAGAGAAACAGTCACCTCATTATTCTACTCTTTCTTCTGTGAACAAAAATTATATGAGGTCATCTGCACTAAATTTTCACCTTACTAGAGATTACATGTTCCTTTTTGCGTTTCTGTATCAGGCAGAGAGAGAAGAGACATGCTTCTTGAAAACAGGTTTGTGCCACCTCAAGTATTCTTCCTTGGTTTTGGTCCCACATGGCACAAGTTTACTTCTGGGAGTGCCTTTATGCCTGCAACTTAGCCATGTATGTCTTCCCTGTCAGTGTCAGGCTCCCTTGTTTCATGTTGGCTGATATTGCTGAAGGTACCTCTTCATCTCATTCTGGGTATGCCAGGATGAGTGCTGGTGCTTAACAAATACTTACTGCACTTGACTGTGCCCTAAGCCTTTGAATGTGAAATTCTCTTCCCTTCTACTTTTTTCTCAGGGACCTGTCGAAATCTGTGCAGAAAGATAAATGCTAGAGAGATTAATTGCAGATTTTATTTTCAAATACAGCCAATGTCAGCAGAGCCTCTACTTTTGGCTTTTACCTTGAGGTATTGAGCTGTAGTGTTAACATCTGCCTTACCTTTTCCCTCTGTCCCATTTCCTTGTCACTGGAAGAAGCTGCTGTTTGACACTTCTGCGTATTAGGCCTACAGATAATAAGCTAGCAGTGCAGGGCTGATGGAAGCTTCTGAAACAAAAGAAGTGGTTCTCAGTCATTAGAAACTTCATTAGAAACTGCCTTAATAGTACAGTTTAATGATTCATATCAGTGTTACTCTCTGACTGAAGGTTATCTCATATTACAGAGCTGGACTTCCATTTAATAGTTTTTTTTCCTGAAGAAGAACATGCTTGAGACCCGGTCTAGCTTGTTCTGTTCAGCATGACAGATCACCTTCCCCAGGTGCTTCCTGCACTGCTTGGACATTTTTGCGTGGACTCCCCTAACCTATTAGACCTTTTATTCTGCAAAACTGCCCATGCTTAGAAGTAGCATAAAAGAATGGAGAAAGCTGCTTGAGACAGAACAACATCTAAGTGACTTGAGGCCAGCTCAAATTTACAAGGTATATTTTAAGGAAATTGTGAGCCAGAGAGCTGGGAGGGTGATACGGGAATTAGGCAGGTAGACTCTAGCTGACCAATTGATTTCTTGTCTGACCTGTACAAAAGCAAATTGTGTCCATCAGTTCAGCATGACCTATCTCTTGAGACATCTGTTGCATGGTTTCCTTTGCCTCCTTTTGATGAATGGTGTGTTTGTGTGCGCTGCAGTAATATATCCAATGGTATGTGTATCCTTTAGGGTCATCCTGCTGCTCCAGCTCAAATGAGCAAAGGCAGGCAAAGTTCTCTGACTGTCCAAAGATTGGCCTCAGACAACCTGGACCCTTTATTAATTATTAATCTTGCTTAAACCTTCTGTTTTTATCTGCAAGCTGTCTGTGCACTTGAGATTAAGTCCCGGAAATGAAATGGGTTATAACACTGTCTAAGCAAGTTTCACTAGTCAGTAAAACACAAGTGGAGAAAAATGAGTATTTTTTTCTCCTCATGCTGTGGGGTCCTCCTCTGCTGTCACTTCACTTCAGGGCATTGTCCCAGGGTGATGGTAACAATATGAATACATATTTTTTCTATTTAGTTTCCACAGGAGTATTACTTCATACTGTCTTCTGTCACAAACAATTAGAGATTGAAGTTGATAACAGAGTCTAAAAATGAATAAAGATTTTTTTTGTTTCTTCTCAGTTGGTGAGTATGGACAAAGAAAGTATAAATTTAAGTGGTACTGGAAAAAATCTGAAATGTCACCAAATTATTAAGTAATAGTACAGAAACTACATCTGAAAGGAACTTTGGCCACTGTGGTCTCTAGTATCTGCCTGCAATAGTTAGCCTGTGTGTACTTTTATAATAAACAGCTCATGTAGCTTTTAAATTCCAGATACAGCGATGTTCTGGGGAGTTTGCTGAAAGCTTAATTAATGACGTCACATGTATGCAGTCTTAAGACCAAACACCACTTTTCAGCTTTCTTATATTACACAAGGGCCAGTTCTTGAAATTCTGAATTGTTTGTAATTCTTCACTTGAAAATCTTCATCTAAATTTTTCCAAGATCATAAAATGAAGCTCAGGGTTTCACTTATAACCCACAGTTTGGCCACTGAGACACTCCACTTGTGATGTTATTAGCAACTTTCTCAGAGTCTGGCAAATATGTAGATAGCTGTTAACCCATCCTTTACAAGTTCCAATTCTCTAATTTCTGTTTGTTTGTCCTATATTCTAGATCCAGATGAGGAGGTTCCCAAGAGGATTAGAATTTCCCTGTGATATCACTGTGCCATTTCCTAGTTTGCAGACCAACTGTCCTCTTGCTTTGTATGGAGGGAAATAGTTCCTACAACCTGTACAGAAATGCTTCTACAGAAATCCTCTATAACATACAAGACTTATTTTACAATTTGATTAAAGTCTCAGGAGGATTTGCATTAGCACATATTGCATCCTGCGAGCTAGCAAGGCATGTTTCCAGCTAATTTGCATTGTAGGAAGGTTATATAGACTGGCAAATTGCAGACAGTTCTTCAGTAAAGACTTAGTTCATGGAAGTTGTGGCTATTTTTCCTTCTCATGGGTCAGCCAGAGTCTGACCTCTTCAATGCTTATCTAGAGAGTAAGAACATTAGCCACCAAATTCAACTAACTAGGAATCAGAGCTCCAGTGTTTCTTTTTGTCTGATGATTTCCTGAGGCCCCCGGAGATGATGGTATGAATAAACAAAGTGGATCTATGACACCACATATGGTCTCTGCCTGACTTCTGCCTGTCCCTGTTGTCTTTCTGTCAGGAGCTATCTGGCTACATCCACAGATCACAGAGATCAGGCAGATAGCAAGCTGCTTTCTTTCACCACCTTCGCATTGTGGTGTTCTTCTCCCCAGTTGGTCAAACATTCCTTAGATGTGTGTCTAAACCCCCTGAACCCATCTGCTCTTTGTATGGGTGCATGTTAAATTTCCTTACAATTTGGGGCTGTCTGTCGCAGAGCGTTTCATAGATTTGTCAAGGATGGCTTCCACTCTTCCTAGTCCTGCTTCGGTTTGTGAGTGCAACAATGGCTCATGAATTTAAAGACTAGAAAACAAGTTGCAAAATTACTTGAGAGAATGATGGCATTTTATTTATAATGTATATACAATATTCTGCAAACATAGGTGCAATATATTTGTGCAGGCTTCAAACAAGAATTGAGTTACCTTTGAGTGCTTTTAAGTCCCACCTCCATTTAAGTTTTTCTAAGAAGGGGCCTGCAATTGCATATGCTGTAGGTAGAAATTGTCCTGATATGTACAATCTCCATGAGCAAACAGTTAAATGGATGTTCAGGCAGTGAAAATTGTTAGGTGCTTTATATCAGTAAGTAATTCTTGTCACAGGGTTCTCAATAAGTAGCAATTTTCCATTGAAAGGAATTGCAGAAAATGTTTCATCTGAAGTAGATTACTGCAGATAGATATATGTGTATGTATGCATGTGTGTATATGCACCTATGCATATATGTATACATATGTGAATAAACACACATACATATACATAGATGTATATGCACATATACACATTTAAATATATATAATCTTTTTAATAATTATTCCTGATATTTTATTACACATGATCTCAGTATAGGTGGGATTTCATTTTGTTCACTCCCTTGTGACAGTTGTGTCTGAGACCTAGCTCTCCTACAGACCTTGCCACTTAAGATAGTACTTCTGTCATTCATAAAAGCAGTGGGAATTCCCCCTGACTGTGTTGTCTAGTCTTGTGGTTCTGGTTGCTTTAAGGAAGATGGAATCTGTTCTGGTGTACCTGGCCCATACAAAAAGGACAAAGGCTTCCGAACTGAAATTTTCAATGAAAAGTGCATCTTTGTGATGAAATATACCATCAGTTTTAATTGGATACAAATCTTTCTGGATCTTTTGGTTTCAGTTGAAACACTGTTCTTTTAAAAACTTTTAAATCTTTTTTTTTTTTTTTTCATACTCCTATTCCAGATTTCAAATTTTCAGTTTGTTTCCTATCTGGAAAGGATGTAGACATTTTTGACTTTGTGGCATGGAAATTTTTGCATCTACTTATTAGGTACAAAGGAATTCACACGTTCATTTAAAGTGATCACAGGAACATTAAGCTTGGATTCATGTTCAGTCTCTTGCCTTTAATTTTAAGCCCATTTTAAAAACATTGTGCAATGTTTAGATAAATCAACTGCTCCAGCTCTGATGTGACAACATTTTTCCTGAGGCTTTTCCTCCACACTTATTTTATTTTTTGGTTGTTATTTTTGTTTGCATTCTGTGAAAAATATGCCAAGAAAGCTCTAAAAGTAATAGTTACTGATAATCTTCAGCAGCTACATATGTTTTCCAAATGCATATACATAAGTCTTTGTCTTTAATAAGCAGAATTGCACTTAAATATGTCTCATTTTTTTTAGAACGCTTCATAGCAAACCCATGTGCCGGCTGATTATAATGAGAATATAATTATGTTGATCTCTAGTTTGTTTTTCCACACTAAGGAAGAAGTAATTTTGAATTCTCAACATTGTGCTACTGCCTTTCTCTGAATAAGAACCAGTTAGAGAAGACATGCATTTCCAAGCAATGTCTTTTGACAACTGCAGAAGTTTAAAAAAGGGCCATGGGTTATACATATGAGCAGTAGCTCATTGGAGATGAAAGTCCTTGCTAGGTGTTTATAGAAAAACTAATAATTGCTGAACAAAACTCTCCTTTCATTTAGCATCTGGCAAAGTTACTTCGATACGATTGGGACACTTAGGTATCTGTTGGACACTTAGATACTGTTCATTGACAAAAGGATCAGTGTACCATTCTTTTCCCTTCCTCATTTTTAAAAAATCTTTACAGTAATAAACAGCAGTGTCAGTAATGAACAACAATATTCTGCAAATCTTGTGCAGCCAGAACTCCTGTTGATTCCCAAATCGTGCTATAAACTCAAGCTTCCAGGTTATTGATTGAACTGAATCTGAATTTATAGGATGTAATTGTCAGGAATCTACATTTCAAAATGTTTTTATACTCCGATAAATTATACTCTCTGGCCTTGGACACCTAGCCGTAGAGCATCCAACACAGGCAGTTCTTCTCTTACACCCTGTTTGCAGCCACCTTCTTGAGGAGTTGCTGCCCCTGTCCTGTGCTGCATACACTTCTGGTCTTCCTTAAAATGAAGAGTCAGCTTTGTCACTGTTTAATTTCTAATTCTTTTCCTTGATTTCTCAGAGGGGCAGGAAGGGAGCAACATCAGCCTGGTAAATTGTAGGTGTGTGCAATAGCATCCCTTTAACTTTTTGCAAGCTGGAACTAAATTTGCCTAAGATGCTCACTCAGTTGAGTAAATTGGGCTTGAGTCAGCTTGATAAAATGAAGTATATGGCCTGAAGAAGTCTAGAAAATTGTTAAAGGAGGGGTTGTTCTTACTGTTCTGGAGTTTTCCTAACAGTGAGAGCACTCACCCTTGTTTCAGTCTACTTTAATTCTTAGGTTTGCACAGATTTCCTAGCAATCTCTGAAGAAACTAACTCAGCTAACAGCAATATTATGTCTATATTATGAAAGTGTTTATGGAGTAATGCACCTGCTCCTCAGCAGGTTTAGACTGCTATACTGCCTGCCTGTGCTCTTTGTTACCAATGCTAATTTTCCTCACTCTTACCTGGAACTGTTATAATGTTATACACCAATCATGAATGAGGTGTAACAGCTAAAATGTGTAAGAAGCCCTTGTGGATAACTGCTGACCTGCAGCCTCCTACTCTACAATGCATTATTCACCAAACCTACAAAAAACTACCAGAGAACAAAAGAGCTAGTTTTATAGTAATATGAATAGCTGATTATTAGCTAGCTAGAGGTTTCCAAAGCATAGTTGTGCAAAATATTTGTTTGACCTAGCCCCTCAGCTCACAGAAATGTTTATTCTCTTGACTATTTATTATTCTAAGAGCAGAGTGTAAATTTGTTCGGGGTGGAATCTACTATGATTTTTCTGAGCACTTCCAAGGAGATAAGGAAGACTCGAACACTGTTGATCTACTTAAAATGTATCAGATTCCATTCTGTTTCCAAAATTTTTCTTTACTCTCTCTTCATCTTGCATAACAATGCAATAGAA
>JAOXJM010000019.1:38996225-39008362 GCA_026413425.1 Tringa solitaria | reverse complement strand
GACTAGATGATCTCCAGAGGTCCCTTCCAGCCCCATATGATTCTATGATTCTATGGGGTGGGGAACTGGCTGACAGGCAGCACCCAGAGGATGGTGGTAAATAGCTCCTTTCCAAACTGGCAGCCTGTCACAAGTGGGGTCCTCTAGGGATCAATACTAGGCTCAATGCTGTTTAATATAATCATAAGTCATCTAGATGATGGGATCAAGTGTGCCCTGATGAATTTTGCCAATGGTACCAAACTGATTGAGGAAGTGGACACTTTGGAGGGCAGAGCCACCCTGCAGGAAGACCTGAACAGACTGGAAGAGCGGGCTAACAAGAGCCTTATGAAGTTCAACAAAGAAAAAATGTTAGTACTTGCACCTGGTGTGATGAAACAGTGAAAAGGACTTCACTCAGAGGTTCAAATTAACAATTTATTTGGACTTCACTCACAGGTCCAATATGTCACTTTTGCAAGTTCTATGTGTACAATGGCGATTATGCTATTGCAATTTAAAAGCAATTCGTGGAATACACTATTGCAGCCTACAAATGATCCCGACAAGTAAAAACAAAAACCACAAGTGGGCTAGATATGAATACCTTAAAAGAGTGCACCAATCACAATCTTAATAGCATGACATATACCATACGTATGTTTCTTAGTCACTTACCCTCTCTCTCAAGTAAGCTTGCTCGATCCCTAGGAAGTTACCCTGTACAGCGTCCTGGACAAGGAGGGGACAAATCTCCTATAGGCCAGCTGGGTCGTTGGAAGATTCCCCATTTTTCTCCCCAAACCTTGCAGTTTACTTTTCCTGATATTGTGGGGTGCAGGATTATGCCTGAGTGGATTACCCTATCTGGGATATTTACCTGTGGTAGTGTGAAAGCTAAGTCTTTGTAGCCGATTTTGTGATGGCTAGCACTCAAAGTCACAGGAATAGTGGTGGGATGGGACTCAGGGCATTTTCTTTTTTAAGGGACCTAAGGCTCCAGTCGGTTTAGGTTCTTATTGTGATGCAATCTCGAGACAACCCCCGGGCTGAGCTGTTTTGCAGCTCCCCCCAAGTTATCTCTGCATAGAGGAGGCAAGGCAGAGATGAAGCTGAGTCGGATGACAACTCCCTGCATCTCACCTATTGTGCTCCGAAACCAGTTTGGCTGGGTGCTCCCATACACCTGGGAAAATACAATCCAGGAGTGCAGCACAAGCTGGGTTCTACCCATCTAAGGAGCAGTTCTGTGGAAAGGGACCTGGGGGTTGTGGTGGACAACAAGCTCAATGTGAGTGCATAGTGTTCTGCGGCAGAAAAGAAAGCCAACGGGATGCTGGGTTACATCAATGAGGACATCACCAGCAGAGATAAAGAAGTCATTATCCCATTCAGCGCTTGCCTGGAATACTGTGTTCAGTTTTGGTCCCCTCTATACAAAAAAGGTGTGGACAGGTTGAAGAGGGTCCAGAGAAGGGTCACAAAGATGATCAAAGGACTGGGAAGCCTGCCATGTGAGGAAAGGCTGAAAGAACAGGGTTTATTTAACCTTTAGAAAAGAAAGCTTAAGGGAGACCTTATCACAAAGTTCCAGTATTTAAAGGGTGGCTACAAAGAAGACAGAGACTCCTTCTTTACAAGGAGTCACATGGAAAAGATGAGGGGTAATGAGTACAAGTTACTCCTGGGGAGATTCCCATTGGACACAAGAGGAAAATTTGTCACAATGAGAACAATTAGCTATTGGCATAATCTCCCCAGGGAAGTGATTGATTCCCTAACACTGGGCGCTTTTCGTCATCCCAGGGTGCTGGGCCATCTTGCGCTTTTCCCCAGAAAGTTGGACCAAAAGATCCTTTAAGATCCCTTCAAACCTGATCCGCATATGATTCTTTTATATTCTATGGAGTGTTTATGTTATTGTTCTCCTGCAGTTTTCTCCCACATATTTCAATCTCCTTCAGAGTGAACAAAAGAGGAGCTCTTTCATCATCCTCTAGCCATCTCAATCACACAGACAGGACATGGGATCAAATGACTCTTTTATTTCAGTCTTTTTCCTCCTCTCATCTTTGTTCATTTGTTCAGAGGTTCATTGTGGTCTGAGGACCTTCTCGCACCCAGAGCTTTGCACTTGGTCTTGAAAATTTTCTTGTACAGCCTTTTCAGGATTCTAAGCATAAGTTGCAACATGGCATTAACATTTATAAAACTTCTTGGTGATTATTCTCCCAATACAAGTGCTATTGCATCTGACAGGAGGTATCTTAAGTTTCAATCTAATTTTAGAAGATAAAGATTAATGGTTCCAGTCCAGTGATTAATTAATCATTGTTGCTTAGGAACCAGCAATGGTGACCTATTACATCTTCTGTAGGCAAATAAAGGACAGTCTCAAATGGTGAGAAGCATCAGGTGTACTTAATTTGCCAAAGCTGAGAGAAATTGAGTGAAGTAGATCTGAAGGACAAATTAAAATGGAATAATGCAAGTGAGAGAAAGGCATTCTTTAGATCATTAGACGAACAGCTGGCATAAATTGCATACTCTAGATAAAAGCATGTGCAAGGTCAGTGACAAAGAAAAAGAAATAGCTTATAAGAGGCTAAGGGTAGTTAGTAATGGACTGTAGAATAAAAATCACAAAGAAATTAATAAAAGACTGAAGGCATCTGCTGGACAAACAATTACAGATGACATGAACAAGCAAAACTAATGTACCCATATATATCTCAGAATTCCCCTTTTTTCCTCTAAGGTACATATTTTTTCCTATGAATGTCTGTTATTTCTATATAGCCAAGAAGTTATGCACTAAGAAACTCTCTAATAAGAAAAGACTGAAGCCAGATGAATACATATGAACAATGTCTAATTCTGAGCATCATTACAATGTGAGGGTGACTAACCACAGAACAAACTGTTAAGAAAAGCAACCAATTCTTCATGCATTTATATTTTAAAATCAAGACTTGCCTGAGGCACAAAGAGAGAGATGATACCTGAGACATAAATCTGAAGAAAATACTATCAGGAGAGCTGCTCCTGAACAACTGGTCTGCATATAAACAAGCGCAAGAAATAAGTAAGGTTCACAAATAAAGAGGGAGAACATAGAAAATTGTTGTCTTCCATCGAAGACACCAAGAAGACACCTTTCACATCTGCTCTTCATTCACTGTCCCGGACTTTCACATTTGCCTGTGAAAGTACCCTCTTCTAGCATGTTCCTTCTCTCACTCAGTATTCACATGCATGGGAAAGCTATGAATTTTCCTTTTGTTAGTGCATGGACACCACATGTCCAGCAGAGCTGGTTGCAAAGAAGAGATAGAGTGGTTTGCTGGCTGCAGAAATAGAGCACTTTTAAAAAAGCCTTGGGATTATAGACTGATTTGGCCACCAACTGGCCAATGATTCAGAGAACAACAAATAGTTGTGTCTTCCTCCATTGGGCCCAATGATAATCTACACCTCATTTGCAATGGGCATAAGATGTATCACTTTCACCTGCTGAGTATAGACACCTCTGCTTGTGTAACATGGGAAAATCTATACAAGTCAGATTCTGTTTTGTAGCAGCATATGCCTAGAATAACTCCACTGCAGCTAAGGGACAAAATCCTTATTTCCAGTTAATGTTTCTCACTTTTTTAATACAGCAAATCAGTCCAAGCACAGGTAAGTAGCTGGCATTTGACTGCCATAGAACTGACATGTCCCAGCAGGTACAGATTTTGTGTGTGGACAGTTTGGGTGGTTTTGAAGTTGTGCTTGGTTGGCAGAGCTGAGTAGCAAAGCCATAAACGATGACTGTTTTCTCTATTGTAGCTTTATATATCAAATAAAGTATGGTTTTAATTAATAGTCTTTGCTTCAATGTTAATAGTTATGCAAGACAGTGGAGAATCACAGCTAATACACATTTTCAATTATTTTGTTATCTGCTTACAGGTTTTTGTTGTCACCAGGTGGGTTTTTTTTACTGATAGAGTTAGCTGATGTATGAAACTGCAGCATTTACTGCTGTCTGTTCTATGCTAGAAATCATGCTAGTGGAAAAGGCAATTTCCAGAGGAAGAGATCAGATTTAAACAAAGGATTTCTAGTTTGAAAGACTTGTAAATTAAAAATTAACTTAAAGCTTAATTTTTCACAGTCCTTCTCCCAACTAAGAAGTTCTTGCTAAGAAAACTAACTTCAGCAAATGCAGTAGATCAGAAAAGTGACCAAGGTGTAGGTGAATAGAGTATCATGGAGTAGGATGGAGGATGTTTTCCTAGTATTCAACCATCTCTGCATCACATTCTGTATCACAAGACTCATCATACTTTCAGCAATCAGTACTCTGGCAAAGGAGTGTTGCTCAAACTTCTGTGAGATTTCTGTTTCTATGCTCACTGCAGTCACCTCTCTGGAGTCAATGGCAGATTTTGTTCCCTCTCTTAAACTACCTTACTTTGATATTGGTGCAAGATGGAAGCTTTTTAAAAAATATTTAATTACCTCTGGGTTTGTCTTCTGATGTAAGGACATGGGACCCAAGGATAACGGATAAGATTTAAATTTAAATGAATAATACCTGGAGATTTTGACAGACCTATTTTTCAGAAACCCCGAGAGCCTTTTCATAAGCCTGCAATCTCCTAGAAGACCACAAGTTTGTAATAAAGCTTGCCTACTGCAATGTTTGTTGTCTACGAAACTTCACTGGCGGTGTTCAGAAAACTTATTTTCCCAGTAATGTCCTTTTAAAATTTGTGTATTTATTAAATATCTCCTTGTGTTTTATTTCTAAGGGTATTAAATTCCAATTCCACTTTTTTTTTTTTTTTACTTTTTGATTTGCTTATTTATTTATTTTTTTCTCTGTCAGCCTTATCTGACTTCAAAATTAGTGTGTTTATTTGGGAAATAAACAGAAATTAACCAGCAAGTGCGTATTGCCCTTTATCCACCTCATCTGCCCCTTAAGGATCTGATCTTACCAGATAATGAGGTACCAGATGCAGAAAAGCTCTCTGGACAAAATTTTAGAGCTAATGTCACTAACAATATGATGGTATAGTTATTGGATCCCTCCACAACTGGAGTTTGAGTTCAGGTGTTTAAAAAGTAAATAGCCAGGAAATGACATCAGGTCTCAAGTCTCTTTTGCTATGCCAAGCCATCTTCCTGGATTCTATACAACAAAATGTGAAAAATAGATCAGAAAATGAAACTTACTGCAATTCTTTTGAGATTCTCGCAGAATCCTAAGTCCATCCCCATAGGATGCCAGAGAAACCTTGCATCTTCCTTTGATCTTGTCCTTCACCTTTTGTGATACACATCAACGCCTGAAAGCTCCACCTAATGTATTTTCTTGAGGGGGAAAGGAAGAAAGGAAGATGTTTATTTATGTTCAGGGTGATCACCAGTTCCTCAGTGATCAACATTGTTCCACAAATTATGCTAACACTCCCATTAAATGGAAATTTTTTTTGTTGAACAGAAGCTGAAATGCTATATGGGTTAAAGAAGGAAGGTTAATCAGGTACAGTGGTATTCCACTATACCTGACATTCTTAAGGTGTCAAGAAACCAAATGTTCATTTAACATGATTCTGTGATCAGTTATTTTCATAATAGACTTATTCCCAGGAACGTAACTCCACAAGATGAGACACCTCAGGAGAGCAAATCTGCATGCAGGAGATGAGAATTTGTCTTACTGGACTTGATCTGCTACAAGCACTATAATTCATTTGTCCAAAATTAAATGCATAATTACCCTTAGTATTTTGAATTGCTAGTGACACCTGCAGTGGACCCCTGTGTCTTCAGTCATGCTAAGGTGGAATCCATTTCCAAAACTGCAATAATCGTTAAAAAAAAAGGGTCACAGACAAGAAAGTAAAACAGTGGGAGAAATAACTAGGTTTTGGTTTACTTCAAGTCTCTGTTTCCTCTGGTAAAATTGCTCCAGAAGTTTTTGACTGTAATTGAATCCACAAGCACCTATGTTTCCATGGGATGCTTTGTTAGCTGAGATTTTATCGAGCAGCTGCTAAAGGTAATGGTGGCTCTCAGGTCATGGGGTACTCCTCAATTATTACCAGATTACTGGAAAATTAGGGTGATGGTCTGCTGCTCCCCAGAAAAAGAGAGGGAAGAAGAAAGACTGGCAGGGGAGAAGGGGGGAAGTGAGGGAAGGACGGAAGGAAGGACGGAAGGAAGGAAGGACGGAAAGAAGGAAGGAAGGACGGAAGGAAGGACGGAAGGAAGGAAGGAAGGACGGAAGGAAGGAAGGAAGGACGGACGGACGGACGGACAAGGACAGAGAGTGGCAGGTCCTTGAGGAGACCGGTCCTTTCCTACAGAAGGGATTGCTGTCTTTTTCCTCACTTCTTTTCTTCCATCTTTCCCAAATAGTCCCAAGAAAATCCAACACTCTTTCCTCCAGCTCTAGGCCCTTCCTTGTTCCAGGTTCTCTGACCTCAATTTGACCTGCAGCTCTGCCTCAGTTTTCTGTGTTCCCCTTGCCGAGCATGATGACATAATTTGGATCAACCCTGGCTGACCATGTTGATTGCTGTGCCACCTATCACACTTCTCAGTGACATCAGCATAATCCAAAATCCTATGCAAGTAGAGAGCACCTTGTGCTTTCTTTGCTTTGTCGTAACTGATCCATTCAGCTCAAATGGTATGTAGTGAACAAGGCTCATCAGTCTGGTCTTTTGCTATGCCCTAGGCATCTTTGTCTTCATCTTCTCCAAAATCTATGGCAACACTTGATGGTTCCAAGGAAGGACACATGATAATATTTAATAATTTTCTGAATAAATGATTGTAAACATTTACATTTAAAAACAAATGGACTCAGTGTAATTATGACCTTCAAGAGTGTGCTGAAGGATCAAGGAGAAAGTTTGAGTTTATCTAAATGCATGTGCATTGCATGCTAGATCTGCCTTCTTTTCTCTTCTGAAGCTTTTATGAAAATTGAAGTCACAATCCTATTGTAAATTCTCTTTCTCTTCCTGAGAATTTGTATTGAAAACCTAAAACATCAGATCACTTCTTCTTTTTTTTTTCTTTAACATAAAGCTGAGGTTTTTGTTTCCATTCAAGCAACTGCTTGTGGTTTTTATGGTTAAAGTTATTAAATTTTTGACTCCTTAATCATTCTCCTAAGATCATCTCTAAATTTGATCCTTTGTCCCTGAATTTTTTTCTTGTCTCTGACTTCTATGGGGAACTGATGAAATCTGTGTTGTAATTACAGCATTGAACAGCAGTATCATATGCAATGGTGCAATACACAAAAAGCCACTGAAGTCACAAGTTCAACATGATTTACACTTTAAGGTCACACTGTCCAAGCTGATGAAATTACCTTAGAAAACCAGGGAGTTTACTGTGTCTGGGAAGTAAAATAAATTACTAAAAATCCCATCTGGAGTCTCTTGAAAGTTAGCACAAAGGTTTTTCTTTTTTTTTTTTCCTTCTTTTTCTTTTTAAATTCCATTTAAGGAACAAAGCTGAAGTCATTTACTTCAGGCTGTTTACATCCTTTATTTTTCTGTCTTTCACCTCTTTCCCTGCTTTTTTTCATTATGTTCTGGGTTAAGGTTTCAGATTTATTTGCCAAGGTATTAGGTGTAATGAATTAGCATCCACTAAAGCTCTAAAAAGACCATCTGGATAACAGTAAATGTGAGTCAGTAGGTCCTAGCAGCTGGTACATATATGCAAACCTCCTGCCTTTCTCAATTTATTTTTATATGGTCTTTTTTGCTTTCAAAATATGCTACTGTTGCCTTAAATTACTTACTAGTTTTAACTCCAGAAATGTCTCAGAAATATTTAACTCTCAGAAATATTTGGTTTTCTTTAGTTATTTGAAGAAGCTCTTTTTTTCTTAGTGCCCACTTAAAGCATGTTATAACTTTGATGGATTTTCACCATATCAGAAATCATACTGATAAGGGTTTTTTTGTCTGCTTGCATACTGCAGTGAAATGGGTGGACTGTGGTATAGCAGGAAATGAATTGCACCTCACAGCAGTTCATGTGGTCCCACTTGTCTGTGGGTGGTTCTGTCACCTTCCTCACAGCAAGAGATTGTTTCGTCTTCATCAGTAAAGAGTAAAAATAGCTGAACCACTGCCCCTCTTCCAGTGAAAAACTATCAGACATTATTGACTTCATATCCATGGGTTGTTTTCCCATTCATCCTTTGCTGGTGTCTGTGGAAATTAATTTTCCAGACTGCTTTGTAATAATCAGCATTCTCTAAATTTAGGATACTAAGGTACATAGAAGAGGCTGTGGAGCCCGTCTGGCCCACATTCAGATGGCCAGAGGATGCTGCAAAAGCACAATTCTGCCATGTGTCTTCTGTGCTGGTCTTCTCACACCATTCTGGTTTTGAACCTTATGGAAGCTCCCAAACTTGAGGTTGCAAAGTTCAACTACCATCCAGGTACTAGCAGTGTTTCAGAAGGGCTGGTGCTATTTAACCTCTTAATTATTAACTTGGGTCTCCTAGTTTCAGCTGGGCTAGAGTTAATTTTGTCATAAAACAAAGTAAGGTCAAGGGACCTGCACAGGACATCCAGTTTTTAGGACTTAAATGGCATGATGGTTGTTGTCAGATCCTAATGAATGTGATCAATAAAATAAGAGCCATGTCTCCACCAACTAGCAAAAAGTAAACATAAATTTTCTTAGGCATTATGGATTTAGGAGGATGCATATTCCAAATTGTAGTCTGATTGTAAGTCCTCTCTATGAAGTGACCTAGAAGAAGAATGACCTCAAATGGGGCTCTGAGCAATGACAAGCCTTTGAACAAAATAAACAGGAGATTGTTCCTGCAGTAGTCCTTGGGCTAGGCTGGGTGTGGCGAGCTGTTAAAAATGTACTCTACACCACAGCCAGGGATAATGGCCCTACCTGGAGCCTCTGGCAGAGAGCACCAGGAGAGACTCAAGGTGAACCCCTAGGGGTTTGGAGTTGGAAATACAGAGGATCTGAAACTCACTAAACTCCAACAGAATAAGAGATATTGGCAGCATATGAAGGTGTTTGAGCTGCTTTGGAAGTAGTTGGTACTGAAGCATAGCTTGTCTTAGCACCATGACTGCTGTTGCTGGGCTGGATGTTCAAAGGTAGGGTCCCCTCTACGCATTATGAAACTGATGCTGTGAGGAGTGAGTCGCACTGATTACATGAGCTCAAATATGAAACTCCAGTTGTCCAGGAATCTTGGAAGTGATCATGGACTGGTCAGAAACCAAAGGTTTTGGAATATCACCAGAGGAGGAGGTGACACATGTTGAAGAGGTTCCATAATAAACTACCAGAAAATGAGAAGCAATATCCCCTCTTCACTGATGGGTCCTGTCTTATTGTAGGAAAACATCAGAGGTCGAAGGCTGCTGTATGGAGTTCTCTGTGAAAAGTTGCAGAAACTGCTGAAAGAGAAGGTGAATCAAGCCAATTTGCAGAAGTGAAGGCCATCCAGCTAGCCTCAGATATTGCTGACCGAGAAAAGTGGTCAATGCTCTATCTCTGTACTGATTCATGGATAGCGGCAAATGCCCTGTGGGGGTTGTTACAGCAATGGAAGCAAAGCAGTTGGCAGTGCAGAAGGAAACCCATCTGGGCTGTCCCATTGTGGCAAGACATCGCTGCCCAGGTAGAGAACCTGGCTGTAAAAATATGTCACAGAGATGTCCACGTGCCAGGGAGTTGGGCCAGAGAAGAACATCCAAACAACCAGCAGGTGGATCACACTGCTAAGACTGAAATTGTTCATTTGGCCTGGCAAGATGAGGGTGAATTATTTATAGTTTGGTAGGCCCATGACACCTCAGGCCATCAAAGAAGAGATGTAATATATAGATGGGCTTGTGATCAAGGGGTAGTCTTGACCACAGATGCTATTGCACAGGTTATCCATGGATGTGAAACATGCGGTGAAATAAGCAAGCCAAGTTGTTAAAGCATCTCTGGTATGATGGCTAAAATAGCAATATGGGGAGGCCTGGCAGATCGATTATATCATGGTCCCACAAACCTTCCGAGGCAAGCGCTGTGCACGTACAATGGTGGAAGAAACCAGCGGATGGCTGGAAACATATGATGTGCCCCTTGCCACCAAGCAGAACATTATCCAGGACCTTGACAAGCAAGTCTTATGGCAACATGGCACCCTAGAAAGAACAGAGTCAAACAATGGGACTCAGTTTTGAAACAACCTTATAGACAAAGAACATGGCATTGAGTGCATATATCACATCCCCTGTCATGTACCATCCTCCAGGAAAATCAAATGACACAATAGACTTTTAAAGACTACATTGAGAGCAATGGGTGGTGGGACGTTCAAACACTGGGATTGTTTTTGCTCAAGGACCTGGGTGCACTTGGTGGGTAACGCAAGAGGATGGAGAATTTTGATGTGTACCTTAAGGGGATTTAATTTTGTGTGAGAATAGCCAATGATTTCAATTGGTTTATGTTAATTGCTATATAATACTGTATGTCATCACTACTGTGGTTGCTGTATGCCATACCAACAGTAACAATTGCCTGGATCAATGACGAACGAATTTTGATGAAACCAAGCTAAGTGCAGTGATGATAGAACTGAACAAGTGCAGCAATGGTGGAACCAGAACCAGATTCAGCATGCAACAATCCACCACAACACACCATCTTTCCTGCCCTGAAGGACTGTTATGGTAGATAGAGCCCAAAGTCATGGACTAAATTAACTCAATTGACATTTTAGAGGGATGGACCACAGAATAAAGCAATGATATCTGTGTGTATATATCACAGGGTACCAACCAGCTACCAATGACCTTTGCAAAAAAAAGGACTTAGAACGTCCTGATAGACAAACTGAGCACAATTCAGGGTATGTCCTGGCAGATTTGAAGGCTATCTGCACCCTTCATTATATTAACAAAAGTCTACAAAATATGTGAAAGGAAGTGATTTTTCCCCCTATTTCACACTTGTGAGACTGTATCGGGTGTCGGGCCTGGTCGTGCGCTTCCTAGTCCAGCAGATCATTAACATACCAGTGCAAGTTTAGTGAAGGGCTACTGAGATGTTTAGGGGGCTGGAGCACAAAGCAAGAGGAGAAGGTAAGACAATAAGGTTTGTTCTGCCCTAAGACAAGAACACTAATGGAAGACTAGAGGTGAGTCCATTCCTTGCCTGATGTTAGACAAGACAAGACTCTTCATGGAGGTATATAGACAAGGTGACAGGAAAAGAGACAAGAGACTAGTTGTATCAAGGAAACCTCCAATTGGAATTATATTGTCACAAAGCAGATGGTCACACACTGGAACAGGCTGCCCAGAGAGGTTGTGTAGTCTCCTTCCTTGGAGACAATCAAAACTGGCCTGGACAAGACACTTGGAAACCTTCTTTAATTCTAGCAGGGCTAGGAACAGCTAATCTCCAGGGATCCTTGCCAACATATCATTTGATGTAACCAGAACCAGGGTTGAGCCATGGTGATGGTTTTTCAAAATAACTTTAAAATAAACCATTAGGTAAACCTATGCCAACTTGGTCTCAGGTGGGGAGTGAGTATCTTCTACAAACAATTAAGTACATTTATGTTCTTACAGTTTTTACAGCTTCATACACTTCATACAGTATCTCTTTCCCATGTCTTATTTTATTTTGTCAGAATTAGTTCATCTTCTCCATCCCCTTCATGACAAGGGAACAGCAGATGGCTCAGGACATCCAAGTGATTGTAAATCTGCATATATATATACACATAGCATATTAGGTGTACTTCCCTTGTTATATTTTAATGAACTAACAATCATCTAGAAGTCCATGATGATGTTACCTAGTAAGAATAAGGGTAAGCTTGTTCTTTGACATTTTGCTTTATTTTTTCATGTCCAAATGCTTATGTGAGCAATTACAAATACTCATACAACAATCTGGTTGTCTACGGAAATGCTGCCTGAATTTTCAACTCTTTGGTCAGCTATTCAGCTGCAGTGTCATAAAATTTCAGATCTGTTCAAAGGATACTCCTCACTTCATTCGGTTTTCAGGGATGTTGCCATATTGCTCTTAAGTTCTTTCCCTCAGGATTCTCAATTGGTCTATTACCAAAAGATAAA
>JAOXJM010000019.1:38973279-38986880 GCA_026413425.1 Tringa solitaria | reverse complement strand
CAGTCCTGAGTAATGTGCTCTGGGCAATCCTGCTTAGCAGGGGAGTTGGACTAGAAGATCTCTAGAGGTCCCTTCCAACTCTGGCAATTCCGTGATTCCATATTCCGTAATATATTAGAACTTAAAGGATGGCGAGGGAGGATTAAAGGTGTATAATAAAAAAGAGGAAAAAGTATTTTAAACCTTGCCCAATATATGGTCTGTTGTAGTGTTTCTTCTTAACAGTGATTGCTTCAACAGCTAGACTAGGGTTTCATGACCTCTGAGGTCTGGCTCAGTTAGCGTAGCAGAATTCAGTACAACAAAAAATATGCTAGGAAAATAATTATTGAGAAAGATTTCTTTATCCTGGACAATACCATTGCTTGGGAAGGACTTATAGAATGAGAGTCCCATTTTCTGTCATGTCTTAAGTAGTAAAGGAATTAATCTGTTTCTGGAACTGAGTACTGGACTGGAATCATTTGTTTAGCTAATGAGGTATGACTGAATGATGTCATAGCATACTTAATACTATGGGCTGTGTTCCTGGAATATAGGCTTTGGGTAAAACAAAAAGACTAAAAGCTCATTCTCGGATATTCAGCAAATAGGGAAATCACCACATCAAGGCCGTGTTGAAATAACTTGCCTCAACAAAATGAATAAATATGTAGGTGGTTCTTATTCTTCTCTAAAACTTGTCTCGCTTCAGTATTGATGCCTCTTTAGTTCCACCCAGACAGGTAAATAAAACAAAAATAATAAAAGTCTTTTCTAGTTTCCTGAGGAAACAGGAAATATAAAAAAAGTATTTTATTAACATTGGGACTTTTCTTCACACTTTCCCAGGGTCTAGTCTTTACACCTCTGGTTTGAAAAATTGCCAACACAAAAAATAGAAAAGAAAGGAAAGCTGAAGTTCTTCCACAAAAAAAAAAAAGCTTAGCAATGGGAAAACCCAACATCATTAGATCTCTGTCTTCTCAAGGTAATCAGTTCAGCTGTGGTTTCTGACTTTCCAACACTTCTTTCATGTCTTGTGTTCTGGAAAAAGAAGAAAGTTTACCCTTACTCCTTTTTTACTTCTAAGATTAAAAAATAAAGTGGAAGCACATTATATATATGTAAAATAAAATGCTGTGACAGTTATCAGTTAAAAAGATGCTATCATGGTTTGTTGGGCTTTTAAAATCATTATAAAATTGAAAAATGTTACTATAACACTAGTGTTTTTAATAATTTCCCTTAGGATCATACCACTTTAAAATTATTTCTAAGTGAAGTCCTATACTTCTGAAATTAATAGAAACAGAAAAGATGTTGTTCTACAACTGCCTGGTCATGAGCACAATTCTGCTGGCATTGACTTTGTCTTTTATAAAGGGGGCAGGGGGAAGCATCTTTCTCATGCTTTTCACAATATTGAAACTCTGCATCTAAGCCATCATGGTATATCACTGATCACAGTTGAGTTGTTTGACTTAGAGAGGAAAGTGGATTTAATGAAATTTAATTGCACACATAATGTTTTCCAGCTTGGAGATTTCTGATGAAGCACATTATAAAAATGCCACTTCATCATGAACTACGCAAACTATGCAACCTGTAATCAAGCAAAAAGTTCATCGCAGGTTTGATATGTGTATGTGCTACCTCATCTGAGCCATAAATACTAGGAATGTTCTGATTTCCCCTGGAAATTCCTCATTGGTGTTTTGCTTCTCCATTCCTCATCCTTCTTTTCAAATGATTATGTTTTTGAACATGTGGCATGTGTAAAATCTAATGAAGGTTTTTCAAAAGAATGCACAACCAACTGTTCCTACTCCAAGCACATCCATTACTGCACGTTAGGACATAGGACCTCAGGAAGCTAGACTGCTAGACTGATCAGATTACTAGGTAGGTTCTGTTATAGAGAATTAGCAACAGAATTACAATCATATCTAAGGGCTTTAGAGAGATGAAGAGCCTGTTGTTTGAAGCCCTACATCGGCACTGGTGCCAAGGAACCTTGGTCTTTATTGACATCAGGATTTTATCTATGGTAATACAGAAGGAACAAGCCACTTTCTCAAGGTCACACAGCAGTTCAGTAGCCAAATCACAGCTCAGCTACAACCTGGATCTTCTGAATTCCTGCTTTACCATCTTATCTGTTGCACCATATTGCATTTCCTGTTTTAATTCAAGAATTTAATTCAAGAATTCCCCAAACTCAAATAAAACAGGAGGCCATTTCTGCTTCTTTCTGCATATCAGCTCCTTCTTTTTCACTGTCTGCAAGGCTGTAGTATAACACCTCTCTAGCCTATTCTTAGCTGCAGTCAAATGGCTACAGGAAGGAGAGAGTTGTCTCCCCTTCATAAGAAAAGCCCAGTTTCCCCTTACTTCAACCTACATTACACATGCGTGATCCAGGAGAGAATGAGGCTAAGAAAGCCCACAAGAAAATAACTTGAAAGTTTTCCTAAAAAGTATTCATATGTCTTCTTACAAGCACTCACAAAGTACTGAAATGTTTTCCAGTTGTTTTGTCCATGCCCCTGGAGAGCACAGGGCACAAAATTGCAGGTGCGCTGCAGAAGAGGATTGCAGTGTTGCTGGGTGATTTCATATGAAATAACTGATGCGTTTGTGTCTCTATTGGTGTATTCTGTAAAGCTGTTCATAACATATTAAGCATCCACAATGTATGGAAATCTGACTTGAACTCACTATCTTACCCCAGAACGACCCAATGTAGCAAATATTACTCTATAGTTACATTCAAAAAGTGCTGTAGGCAAACCTTAGCAGTGTTGTTTTGCGAATTAGCAGCCAGACATGGTAAAAACAGCAGTTCTCTTATTCGTACAGTAAACCAAGTTGACTCGTGAAGCATACAGGAGCATATCGTAACATGCAATCTATGGTTGTAAGAGCCAAGTACATAGTGACAACATGGGCCTCTGATGTACACCCTCGTGTAATCGCCCATCACATAATCCATGTAGCAATTTGCCCTCTAATGAAAGGAAGAGAACACGGTCTCATAAAAATGAATTAAATTTGAACATCAAACAAGCAAGCAATGATACAAAATGGGAGTAAACATTACCCAGGATACAATTACTTCAGAATGTGATTTCTCAGATGTCTGTTATCTATATGGTTTCTCAGTTATCATAGGCAGGGTTTGTAGCGTCACCTATCATTAAGATTGCCTAACATCTCCCATTATAAGACCTAGATTTCATTGCTTATAGCTTTGCCAAAATGTGACATCAAGCTGAAATTTTATGCTGAATGTCTGCCTTGTCTAATTTTTTGAAACGTTTACCTTCAGCTGTGTCCAAGGTCAAGAATAGAAGGAAATGTGGTTTTGTGTAAAAAAATAAAAAAAGGCTGAGGGGCTGGAGACAACTAATAGAGCTTGACTGCTGCTGTTACTTGTGTTTCTTCACTTCAGTTGAGTTCAGGTATTTCTGCAGATGACTGTGTTAAGCCTGTAGACATATCTTCAGTGTCCTGAACACAGTCTTATTGTCTTCTGCAAACTGGGGAATTGACAGAGAAGCTGAAAGTCTGAATCAAGACAAAAAAGAATAACAAATTATTCTAATATCTTCTAAGCACTCAAGGCAGTTAACATTTCAGGTACTAGCTAGTAGATCATGCTAGCCTTGAAATACATTTATTATTTAATCTCTGTGGCTTTTTTTTACACAATGATGAATGAGTAAGATGACTGTTCAGGAAATGCACTATACACTTATAATTAAAGCAATCAGACCATGCAAGGCATTGAATCAGATACTGTGAAAGGTAATGTAATAAGGATGGCCAAATCCTGAGCTCTTCCAAAGCAAGTTATTTGAGATTTTCAGTCTTCTGGACTGATTCTGATTTCAGACAGATTTTACAGGTTTCACAGGCATGTACCAGAAAGCAGAGTCACTTCCTTACAACATTTAGTATTTTGGCCTTTTAAATAGCTAGAAATGCCTTCTCTCTCAGGTTCCAAGGCCATTGAAAAGAAATACACTGACCTTCCTGTGAAGCCACAGAGAATACCCCATAGTCATTGGTTCTTTATCCACAGCTGAGGGTGAAATTGCTCCTTCTGCTATTCAACTGCTGCTGAGTCAAAGCAAAGACTTTTTCCCAACACTTTGTCTCCTGTAAATCTTGTTTTTATTGTTCCTCAGAAAAATGTATTCCTTTATCATTTTTTCTTTAATTCCTGATGCTCTTAAGATTATTTTGGATGCATTGTAATTGTCTTGCCATTCTAGAAAGCATATTGTTCACAAAGGAATCAGGAATCCAGCCTCATTTGGACATATTCAAAAACTGACATTTTCAAAGCAGTATGATGTTGGAAAATGTGGGTTTATTTTCTTTAAGATGCACCAAGATTACTTGGTATTAAGAGAGAGTAATCTTATGAGGAGTGCATTTTTTGTTTAGATCAGTGATGGGCAGCAGCCCAGGAACCTAGAAAGGCAGGTTTGGCTGGTGGCAGACTATGGGAGCAGAGAACAATAAAAAACTCGGAGTATTGCTTTTCGTGTTCATGTGGTGTAAACTGAGAACTGCCAAACAAGCAAAGATTTCCTCAAAGCTCTAGATGTCATCTCCATAGTCTTTAGTCCCTTCATCAGTCTCAATTTTTAACAGCTCTCAGCCTACTGACGGAAGTGAACAGTCTACCCACATAGCCAGTATTCATTATTTACATTCAAGCAGTCTGAAAATGTAGCAGCTGAGCAGATGTGTTGAAAAATCTAAATTTTAGACATGTATCTCCTCAAAGACCCCTTCCCAAGATTTTTTGTTCTTTATTTTCTGGACTTAGAATGAATTTAACAATATGTCCTTACCATGCAGAGGTGCCATGAGGATCAGCATATTTGAAGCTTCTGAGGGATGATGGGCACAATGTACTTGGAATAAGCAGACAACCTGGTGGCTTAGATATTTTTAAAGGTTTTACTTTAAAGAAGCATCAGAGAATTTTTGTTGTACCATAGAACAACAATGTGCTAACATCACATACCTCACGAGAAGGATCTAACTGTGCTCTGCCTGATGAGACATGTCCAGTGCCTCCAGTCTGGGCTGCCTGTTCCCAGCCTGGTCTACTGGAGTGGCAAAAGCACTCTCCTGTTTGTAATACAAAGACCACATTGTTTGTCCTTTCACACATTTTTCACTTTACTTTTCTTTGTGAGCTTAAAATTTATTTTAGATTACTTCATATTTCGGGCTAGAAAAGTAATAGTTGTTTCAGTTAATTGGGTCTTGAAGACCCAAATTCCGTTAATTGATGGCTTGTGAAACAACCTTTATTTATGTGTGTTGTCTTCATTTTTCCCTGTTTCTTTTTGTCACCTCTTCAGAAGGTCAGAGCCCATCTTCATTTATGTACCTACCCATTGCCTGTTATGATGGAACCTTGATTTTTAGATTCCATTCTGGTATTTCTAATTCTTTATTTCTGTATTTGTTGAGACAGAGATCACCAGTTCAGAAGGTTATAATTTAACATGAAATAGTTAATAATAAAACCCTAGGGTCTGGCAAGCAGAAAATCCATTTTTAAATTCCCTTTGAAGTTGAACTGCATGAGGAACAAGGGTAGGAATGAGATGTTACTTTACTATCAGAAGCAGTATTTCACTAACGCTGAAAGCAACAGACTAGACAGTAGTCTGTCTAATGTTGCAACATTAACTTTACTTTTCTATTCAGAAATAGAATTCACAGGCTGCCTGTGATCGACATAAAATTAAAAATCAAGTAAAAGGTTCCTTACAGGGGCAGTCAGGAAAGAGAACAGGGCACCTCTGTGTTGTGTTTGAATACATAGTTGCTTTATATAGATTAAAGGATGTATGGAACAGGGAATACAAACGTAGTGTTAATATTGTTCGACATAGAAAGTACAGCCAAGGTTACGAAGTCAGAGCAGCTATGATCTGTTTAGGTCAAGCATTACATTATGATCCAGTAGAATAAAAAAGAAAACACTGTTCTTTTTGACTGCAGGAATTGTTACATATAGTAATGAGCTAATCTTGGCTATGGCTGTGCAGGGACAATAGACAAACTAGCTAAAATCATTGTGGTCCAGCCAGTAGCTTTTGCACAACCTTAGAAATTAGACTTTGTTAGTGACTGTTGCCTGGATCTCATTGAAGATCTCCTGGGGACTTTTTTATAATAGATTACAAACACTAATAGATTTAGCATTGTTCTGTTAAACAAAGATTATGTATTTATACAACAGGAAAAAATAAAAATTCCTGACAATATAAGGAAACTTTAACAGAAAAATAAAGCGAGCACATCTTTTTTTTTTTTTTTTTGAGCCAGTGCTCTTTATTGTTTTTATAATTGATCTTGATGCAGGAATCAAATGCACATTAAGTAAGTTTGGTTACGATACTAAACTAGGACGAGCTGTGGACTCCCTCAAGGGTAGAGAGGCCTTACAGAGAGATCTGGATAGACTAGAGAGCTGGGCCATCATCAACTGTATGAAATTTAACAAGCTCAAGTGCCAGATTCTGCATTTGGGACTGGGTAATCCTGGTTATACATACAAATGGGGGATGAGAGCCTGGAGACCAGCCCCACAGAAAGAGATCTGTGGGTTTAGGTTGGCGGCAAGTTGAATATAAGTCAACAGTGTGCCCTACGAGCCAAAAGGACCAATGATATCCTTGGGTACATCAAGCACAACATCGCTGGCTGATAGAGAGAGTTGACTGTCCCACTCTACACTGCACTGGTGCGGCTCCTCCTCGAGTACTGTGTGCAGTTTTGGGCACCCCAGTATAAGAAGGACACCAGACTATCAGTGTGTGTCCAGAGGAGGGTGACCAAGATAGTGAAAGGTCACAAGGGCAAGATTCATGAGAAGCAGCTGAGGTCACTTGGTTGTTCATCTCAGAGAAGAGAAGGCTGAGGGGTGACCTCATTGCAGTCTACAGCTTCCTCAAGGAGGGACAGAGGAGGAGGAGGTGCTGGCCTCCTCCCTCTGGTGACCAGCACTAAGATGCAAGGAAATGGAATGAAGCTGTCAGGAGAAGTTCAGATTGGACATTAGGAAAAGGTTCTTCACTGAGAGGTTGATTGGTCACCGGAACAGACTCCCCAGGGAAGTTGCCACGACACCAAGTCTGTCAGAGTTAAAGGAGCATCTGGACAAAGGTCTTAAGTCACATGGTTTAGTTTTGCATAGTCCTGTAAGGAGCAGAGAGTTGAATTCGATGATCCTTATGGATCCCTTCCAACTTGATATACTCTATGATTCTATAACCTTTCATATAATATGGTATGAGCCACATCATTCCTATCAGGACCAAGTAATTTAAAGCACATAAGAGTCAACAGACAGTAATGTCAAAATTTCCCAAACTACTGAACAGCTCCATGTTGTTCAACAGCTCCTAAAGCTGTAGTCCTACTTTTAGATGTATTGCCATGCAAAAAGCCTGTGAAACTCATATCATGAATCCAGGGGGAATTCTTTCCCTAGAATCATTCTTGGAGCCTATGGGCACACAGGAGGTCAATTCTAGCATGGCTTTGGGAAGCTGCAATTCTCCCGAGTCTGTGATGAGGACTGATTCTGTCTCACCTCCAGTCTGTTCTGCTAAGAATGGAGAATGCTTCATTTCATGCCCTTATTTCAGTGATAACCAGCCTCAAATGGTTGCTGTAACACGAGGAGAACCTACTTCAGATCTATGTAAAATATGCTGTAGCAATCTCCATGTGGAGATCATCCCAGAGAGAGTTAACTTGATTTAGTAAATGGGTTTTGGGAGAAAATAGGCTGGAGATAATTAAGGAGGCATTGTGTAAGGAACTAATTAGCATTGGGTGGGGAAATGGAATCCCTTCTCCATCTCCAGCCACTTTGTATGCCATGCAGAGCCCTATCCCCTGCTCATGACATTAACATCTAAGTGCCTTGCAATACTGTGGTGAGCAACAGTTTGGCCTGTTAAACATCTTACTATTTTAATTTCTCTCCCCAAGAACAAATATGTTGTGGAATGGTTCTCATTTTGAATTTCTTTCTGGATAACTTAATACATATATTAAGGAAAGAGGTTCAAAGAAAATAACTGTTTATGTAAGCTATCTTCTTCCTCTTTCACGCCCAGAAATCATATATCTAGATGCTACTTTAAACATGAAAATTTGAACTTCACCATCTCAGATTCCCCAATTAGCCATCATCCAATCATTTAGTTAGGTAACTAGCTGCTCAGCAAAGTTTCTAAGTGACATGTTTGGGAGATCTTTCTTTCTCACCAACCAAGACAACTCATTCTCACCTGGCAGCCGGATATTGATAGTGATGGAATAATTCCCTACATGTTTGACTATTTATGGGATAAATAACTACTAACTAAGAAAGAGAGATTGAAAGAGACTGAGATTCTACATGTCCATTGTTAATGTTTTCTTACAAGTCCAAATTGGAGGTAAGAGAAGGAGGTAAGAGTCACAAGTCCTCTAACTTGAGATGAGAGGAAATTGTAACCTTTGTCTTGTGTTTCACGGTATTCTAAATAAATAACAGGATATTGTTTGAGAAGCACTGACCCCTGCTTCTAAGATTAGATAAGGTTCACAGCTGCAAATCTTGGCTGGGGGAGGTGTCTCCCTGCAACTGCAATAATTGTTAGCAGTTCAGGGAGACTGATGAAAAAGACTTTGGATAAGTATCTTTCTTGCTATCAAGGGTGCCTCTGACCCAGAAACAAGAGGAAAGGATCATTTTCAAGTTATCTATTTAAACAGGAAATGAAATGTATGTTTTCTGAAAAGGGCAGAAGGAATTAATAATAAGACCACAACAAGGTCATCTTAATAGTTTTCCAGTCTGAGTTCTCTTCATGGTCTGGGAAAGCGTCCTCTTCTGAAACCATTGGTATATACAGATTAATGTTTCAGAGCTATCTGGGTACTTATAGCCTATCCTATTTCAATAAAAGCAAAGAGACACCTAAGTCATTGTTGGTAGGACCCAGATGAATTACTGCTAGCAAGAGCTGACCAATTCTTGCAAAATACTCTGCCACCTAGACTACAGCAGAATTCAAGGAGATACTGCTTTGTTAGAACACCTCCTGACTTTGCAACACTTTTGTTGACAGTTGCAGGTTTCTTGGAACTGTAAGCTTTAATGTGGTAAGTTTTGTAAGTTTGGTTTTGTTTTGTCAAACCTCTGTGCAAGCAAATGAGAGCTCAAAATAGATCATGGCAGCATTACCAGGAGACAAAAGGCAGTATACAAAATACTATGGCTTTGTTAATAATTTTTCACCCTTAAGTACAGTGATTTGGTTTAGTTACAAAAGTGTTATGCAGCTGGAAGGAGAATGTAACCTTCTACTTGCTGAAATGTTGTGCTTTTGTGGAAGAAAACCACATTCAAAAGTTCTTTTTTTTTTTCCTATACTGGCTGCTCTTCCGCAAGGATATTCACGCTGTATCCCCTAACTTCACCCCACCCCATGCCTGGCACTGCACGTACTTTGCAAAGCTGCAAGGCAGGTAACCCTAACACAGAGAGATCATTGTGTTTCTTTAGAACAGACACAGAAAAATCCTTTTTCTATTTAAAAAAAAAAATATAATCTTATTACCACACCTATATCTTTCATTTAAAAACCAACAACAAAAAATCAGATCAGCCTGTTCTTTCCCAAGGTTGCCTTAGAAACAGTTTTCATAGAATCATAGAATGGTTTGGGTTGGAAGGGACCTTACGATCACTTAGTTCCAGCCCCCCTGCTATGGGCAGGGACACCTCCCACTAGACCAGGTTGCTCACTGTTATGTGTGAAGGATGACGAATTTAGGTAGGGCTTGAAGAAAGACAACTCAGCTGATGGCAAGCAGACAAAGCCAATTCCCTTGGTTATGGCTATGTGAAGTAGGGCAAAGGGAGAGAGAGAAAAAAGAAATTTTGGGAGAGAAGGATGCATGTTAATTGATGTATAGTAAGAGCTGGGTCTCAAGTTCGTCTCCCCCATGACTGTTTTGCAGGAAACACAACCCAGGTAGACGTGAGTCTACTGGAACCCATGTTTCTCCTATGAGAGCCAGCCCTTAGCCTCTCTGGTTTTCGAACATAAAATGACAACTTCTTTGGAAAAATGACTATGGAAAGCTAGATTCCTAGATCAGGCAGCTCTTGAGAAAGTGTTGAACTAAACACTTTAAAAATTAATTTTGTCTGCTACGTCTTCAGAGGCCAACTTGAGATGTGCACCTGCTGCCAAGGTGCACTGGAACAGATGGTGTACCTCTTTCAGCCAGTGGGGCTGAGCACCTGGCAGAAATGGACACTTTTTGGAAGCACCACTCATTGCTTTCTTCATAGCTATTTAATATTCCTACCAATGTGGCTCCATTGACAACAAAATTTCAGTGGCACGGAAGCAGTTCAACAAAATGGAAAATTGAGCATGAGTGTCTGAATGCATTCAAGCAAGCCTATTGTTCCTTTTCCCAGCTTTCTCTCTCTCTGCCCTTGTTCTTTACATTCAAATACTGGTATGAATTGCTTCTGATAATTATGTCTTTTTCCCCTTGTACTTAATTAAAATCTCTATTAACTTTTTTTTTTAGTGTTCCAATTTAATTGAAACATACAAATAATGGTTACTGTTTGCTGTGTTGCGTTTGTGGCAGGTGGAGTGAAAACTCAATTTCAGTTATAGCAGATTAACTTGGGCAAAAAAAAAACAACCCAGCTATATTAACGGGGTTGCATGGAATTTTTTCAGTAGGGTTATTTCTGATTATGGCTGAAGTTCTGATAATGCTGGGATGCAGGAGTTACTCTCCAAAGCGTATTTGCTGCAGCTTACAACCATAAAGCAAATTTACAGACTGGATTTAGGCTCCAAATGGTAGTTTCATAGGTATAGACCCAAGGTGTGGATTTTTGACGGTTGGACAAGATGATCTTTAAGGTCCCTTCCAACCTAGAAGATTCTGTGATTTACAAGGAGTGCCAAGTGACCTTAGCACCCTCATTGCTATGTTGCCCAGTGCTGTACTTTCGCGTATCTTGTGGTATAGCCATATGAAAATGTATTTCCTTTCCTCTATTTTAACATCAGGAGTTCAACCACCTCTAACCTGCCTGACTATACCCCTAGTAATTTGCAAAATTCAGCAGAATTATTGCATTAACCTATGCACAGATATAGATAAAGAATTTCAGAACAACATATTGTGATTTAGCTGTTTGTGAGTAATGCTCAGAAATGCAAGAAGAGTAATTACTTTTTTCTTTACAGTTACTTAAAATTTAAAGATTAGTTGTGATAAACTCTTACATAAGTCATTCTGGAATATATAAAAGTCATGTGTTATAACAAACTTCTTTACTTACAGAACATTCTGAATGAATTGCCTTTTGTTTTCTCAGTTTGACCAGCTCAGTAACTTGTGTGCCCAGAATCTAGGTGTATACTCTTTAGACAGAGAGGAATATTACAACTGTTCTATGAAGTCTCCAGGTAAACTGTTTCCAACACAGAAACATATCACTCAGTTAAAGTTCAATATCTGTTATTCATGGCAAAATCTAGTATTACAATGTTCACCAAAAGGCTAGGATACTTTCTTTGCTGAGGTTCCCATAAAGATCAAATTTTAAGGACCTGACTCTTACATTTAGGAAAACAGCCGGTTGCTCTTCTCAAACACTGGTCATCAGTGCTGTGGCTGGGGCAGATCATGTTTCAGAAGGATGTTTTGTATCTGTGGAAGCAAGAGGACACCCTCTGGCAGGTGGTTTACACACTCAATTAGTTACTCTTTGGAACACTTGAGGGTTTGAACTGGTACCATGGTTGTCCGGGATGCCAGCTACCTGACAGCAGAGCCAGACCCTGGAATATAGTCCTGCCTTTGACCCTGGTGAGTCCTTGTGAAAGAGAGAAAAGCTCGAGTGCCAGCTGTCCTCCTGTGGGACTAGTCATACACAGAATCACACAGAATCATGCAGAATCTTCATGGTTGGAAGGGACCTTTAAGATCATCCAGTCCAACCATATATGCACAAAAAACCCCAAAAGTCAGGGCTCTACGATGAGATTTGACAGTGCTGTATGGAGTGCCAGTTAAAAGAGTGTCCCAAGGAACAGAGCACCTTCTCATCCTGCTCTGTGCACGTGAAATCGATCAGGCAGTACCTGCAGCCTTCTCCTTTCCCACAGGTGATGAACTTCAGTTCAGCACCGTAAATAAGGGTTCTCAGCCTGGTTCTTGCAAACCCTCCCACCCAAGACTAGTGCAGGTGTCAAGTGGACATGCTGCCAAATAACAGTCTCCTACCAACCGAAACCCTCTCCCAGGACATCACAGGTTTTTTTTTTTTCTATGCGTTTTATGCATACAGGGTGTTTTATAGTAAGTTCACCTTCTTTTCTTTAAAAGCAAACAACGTTTTACTCCCAACAATTTATTGCACAGTTAGAAGAGGTTAAAGCTACAAGACCACCTGCTGTTCTGGATTAGCAGAACATGTGAGGTTTACCTTGCTTGATCCCAGTCCTCAGGTTCACTCACATGAAAGTGCCTCCTAATAGGCAGCGCAAAGGAGATGAGGAGTACAGCATGGGCAGCTGAAAAGGTACAGCACCAACATGGGACACACCAGACTCCTTCCATTTAGTGGGCCTCAGTTCCCCACCTGTCAAATAGCATAAAACTATGTCAGGTGGGCTAGTGCTTCTAGGAGGATCTATATTTCTCTTGAAGGTCACAGAAATCCCAGAGCACATGAAGAACGCTGGCAAGAAACAAATGATAGATCTGAAGAATTGTCGGCATCTTTAGTTAATCATACAATATGCGTGCCCAATGCACATACCATAAAACCAGTCGTTTATGCTCGGCTTTTGACTTGCAACTGAAGAAACTGCAACGTCAACAAACTGCAACCACAGTGCTTCCTCAAGGATGTTCAGGATGTTTTACGGACCAGAATTCAGAGAATAAGAGTAGTCATGAATGTCAGTGTCTTTGTTTGAGGTAATACAGAACTCATTTTCTGTTCAGTAATTTTACTTTCCAGCTAAGCTTTTTCTAGCTAACTGAACTCACTGAAATTAACAACATATTTTTCAGACAGTGTGTGCTTCCAGAGACTGATAAAACCTGATTGTTTATAATTTATGCCAAGGAATGGTATGCAGAGAGGCTCCTGCTTATACTTATCGCCATAACAACAAAGGTAAGCTAACTTTGTTATGTACCTTGTTGGAGGGTCAGAAGCAGAAGAGTGAAGAGGGGTTCTCGCACCTGTGGGGAGGACCAGAAAGGAGAGGTGACCCAGAATGGACCAACAGGGTATTCCATCCCATCTCTCCCATGCTCAGTATAAAAGCTGAGGGATCAAAGGGTCAGCCTCTTTCTTCAATGGCCAGTATCTGAGGAGGATCCTGTCTGTTTGTCTGCCTTTGATCCTGATCCATGAGCTCCTGCCTCCAGATCTGGATCCAGTTCTCATCCATCACTGAGTCCAGTTTGGGACTACCCCAGTGCCTGCTGGTGATGTCATCCTGGGAGCTTGATACAGTGTTGGCTGTATT
>JAOXJM010000019.1:38954581-38973179 GCA_026413425.1 Tringa solitaria | reverse complement strand
AGCTTGATATGGTTTTGTATATATATTGCATATACATTTCATTATTTCCTTTTTTGATATTATATTCTTGTCTTTTTATTATGTTATCATCAATATTTCATTAAAGTAGTTTAATTTGTTTTAAACTCATAAATCTCTCTGTCATCTGTCTCTCCCTTAAGGGAGATGCTCCCCCTTCTCTGAAGGGAGAGGTTGGGGTGAGCATCTGTTGTTCATTTCAGTAGCCAGTCCGGCCCAAAACACCAGACAGGGCAGAATTTATCATGTAAAAGAATTATTTGCATAAGGTATATTTAGTATTTCATGCCTAATTGGGCAGAGAAGAAAATGCTTGGCAAGGACCTGCTTTACATGCTGTATCCACTTACGGAAGAAAAAAAAATTACTCCTTGGAGGAATCTTCAAAATTATGAGCACGTTAGTCAAGCATCCCAATGACAGCATTTTCTGTGCATTGCATGGGGAGGTTGGCACATGACTCCCATACTTCATAAAGTCTTCAGTCTGAAGCTCTGTACTATTACTAAAATAAATAAGGATGCTCTGACTAATAAAAAACATTAATAAAACATTATTAACAAATTAATGATGCTCCAGTATTCCCCTTTAACAACTGTTTCTGAATGTACTGAGCCAAAACCAACTTAAAATTGTCACAATTTCCTACAAACTATAGGAAAATTGTGCTCATTTAGTAGTTTGATGGAAGTGTTTTGATCTGGATTTGCAATTAGATGAGATCCACTGCAGATCAGAGATTTACACTGTAGGGAGGCATGTTCCTAGCAAGTTGGGGACAAGGAAAGGACACAAAGCAAGAAGTTGAGTTTACATTGCAGAGGAAGGAGTTTCCCTGTGGAGAAAACATTACTTCAGTTGTGACTCGCAGTCAAAAAGGGCGAGTGTACACTGAACGATTCTTTTTTGTTATGATGTTCCTTGTATTTCTGAAGACGTAGGTCACTGTATGATGAGTATTCTTTTACACAGGACATGAAATGTCCTCCTTTGCTGCCTTCACATCCTATCCATGGGATACTCAGGATTAACCATGTATCTGTAGTTTATCTAATACAGCTTTACTTTAAGTCCTTGGTAATGTGCTTCTGCAGCCAATTCAAATTATGAACAAACTCTTGGGATCGTATATGTTTACATGGGAAAAAAAAAGTAGGATAATATTTTATTTTTCAGAATGGAACTGTTCTGAAAAACTCTCTAGTATTACGGTTCAAATTCTGGTTTTTAAATCCCAAACTACTTCAGTTAAGGAAAAAGCATGAGCATTTTAAACACTTTTTTCTGTGTATTTTGAGATATTTTCATGGTATCAAAGCGAAATTTAAATTATTGTTTAAGAACTATCTGTCTGGGGGAAAAAGCCTCAGTGAAAAACAAGTGTACCAGCTCTTCACGTGAAATTTGAGGCCACCCTTTTTAAAAGCAATTGCTGTGATCTGCATATAATAGATGTGCAGGCAGTGTAACCAGCCGACAGTCTGCATATAGTAGAGCCAAGATACAGTTGGTAATGACTCAGCAGCTGTGAGTAAATAATTAGTTAGAACAAGTTGGTAAAATGAGTTTCAAAGAGGGTTGGATTTGAGACTTGTGTATATATGGAGTGATTCCTGTGATAGGGTGTGATGACCAGGGAAATCTGAAGTATCTGGGAGGGAATGAATGAATGAATGAATGAATGAATGAATGAATGAATGAAGACTTTGTCCTGTTTCAAACATGGGCTCCATGGATGACAGACAGAGACAGAAATGGGCCTGGTTCAAGTATCTTTTTGCTTCTGAAGAGGTTAGAAGTGGCAATAATGCCAAGGTAACCTGAAAAGGGCTTGGTTACTGAATTACTTAAAACTTTTCTGGTTTTACCTTTCACATGAATAAGAACTATGCAAAAAAAAACCAAACCCACAACCAAAAACAAAACAACAAAACAAACCAAAAACCCCTCACTTCAGCTGTGAACTGAAAATGGAATAACAGGATGATTAGGAGTTGTTTATGGATCAAAATTTGGGGTTTATTTCTTCTTTTCTTTGCTCTGATTTGAAAGTAATGAATCCAGTGAGTCAATTTCAAACAGCACAGCCTAAAGAGTTGCTCCTTCTGTGTAATGGCATAGGCAGGTACTGCCTGATTGATTTCACATAAAAACATGGTATGTCATAATTTCCTGTGGTATATTCCTCTTGTGGAGCTTCCATTCAGTCCAGGCAGATTTCTTGCACTGTTTATTCATACTTTCCTTTTCTTTAAAATAAAACACTAAATATTGAATTGCAGTCCAGCAAAAAAACTACTTAGATTAATTCTATGCCTCTTATAAAAAAAAATATTATATCCTATACCCTGTTACTACTGCCTTTATTTGTCTTATACTGCTTATAATTACTACTGAAAATTGTGGCTGTTTACAATCTGATGTTCATCTAGATCACATTTGATTATTAATTAATTTTATACCATGAGTAGGGGTTAATTGGAAAGAGGGCCTTTGACCTATACAGAGTTAACACAGGAGGTATGAGATGGATGGAAAGGAAGTCATAAATCCTCGCCACGGACTGCTTTATTCTTTGGCACGGAGCCAGTGAGGAGCATTATCTCAGAACGCTAATATGTTCCAGGTCATTTAAGGATGCCATCGATGACAGTGACATCTTGGCCAAGGCATGGATTAGATGTCTTAATAAGACTCTTTGATGTCTAGACTCACTAAACTAACAGAAGATCTAATAATAACCAAAGTTGGTTTAAAAATACCCTCTGATAGTGGAGTTTGGAACAAGCCTTAGTAGGTCTTGGGATTGGTTCTGATCTGGGTCGGTCCAGGCTGATGGTGGCCCTGAGCATGACCCAGGGCCAGGCACCAAAGACGTGTGCCTGGTTACTTACAGCTGTTTGTGCCCGCTCAGAGAGGTGAAGGAGGGCGAAGGCTCTGCTGTGCAAGATGCTGTGAACACGCTGCAAGGCTAAACGCTGCTTGTGTTTGTTTGAATTTAGGGAGCTTCAGGAGGCACAAAAAGGCAAAGAAACAACATAGCACATGCTACCAAGACTCCTTGCAGGGCTGTCCAATATCCAGTGTGTTATGTCCAGATTCTCATGCAATCTAAAACACAATCCTGAGAAGGACAACGGGACATTTACTGTTAACATTGTCATCCCTCTCTTTGTATCAATATTCAAAATTGACACCAAAGACCTCCAAGCTAGGAACTGCGTATTTTCCAGTTAGTACTGTTTAACTGTGGCAACTTGCAGCAGAAATAGCAGTATAGCAGAAATACTTCTACCTACACCAAAGGGATTTTACCATAGCGAGACTTCTTCTACAGGGAGTAACTCCTTTTGCCATTGTGGTTAGCATACATTACATACATTTAAAGTCTTTATGGTTTTGTAGATTAAACAACAAGGTAAAATTGATCCACAGCATTAGTTGTTATTTTAGAAGACTCGGGTGTAAATCCCACAGACCACCTCCTTCTGTCAAGGGCATATCTGAGCCACTCCCCTGGCTGAGCTTAAAAATGAAGGAAAAGAGATACAAAATTATTTCATTCCCTTCTCAGCCAGGCCTAAATCATTACATTTAGAAATGACATAAAGACTCTTTTGCTAGATTAATAGCTGTGTTAAAACACTGGGAACCTATTTGCTTGTTTTGTAGTAGACATGTTTCCCCCCAAAAGAGAAGAAGCTCACATCTGCAGAGGTTGAGGTCAGGGGATCTCTTTGCAGGGGTGCTGCTCTCTGGTGTGTAATTAAAATCCTAAGAGAAATCTACCTAAACAAACAATAGCTCTGTTATGACAAGAATTGCCAGATGGTGCTTGGTCATGCAGGTTTACAAGTTGGTTTTGTTTTTTAACTTATAAGAAAACTTCCTTTGAAGTAAATTTCGGTTCCTGTAAGTGGATTTATGCAGGGGAAAGCAGATAGCAGGGGAGTTTTATTTCTGCTTTATCCTCCCTGCATTTATGCAGCTGGGGGGAAAGATAGCTACCTTATACGTCAGCAGAGAGTTCCCGGGATCGAGTAGGGGGTCAGGGATTACTCCAATAGTGTTCAACCATCTCTCTTCCAGGGACAGAGCTGCCCACAAAGCAGTAGGCTCAGTGGGCCTGTGTGGTGCGGTGCTCCACACCACCATTTCAAAAAGGAAAAGCGATTTGAAAAAATTGGGAAGATCTTGAATTCCCAGTTGGGCCTTACCTCTTTTCTCACTGAAGTGTTTGATGGACTCCGGTGAAGAAAAACACTTCGAGGGGTGCGCAAGCTGGAGCAGGCTGCCAGCACCCTCAGAGCCAGATGCCAGACCAGGGTGGCAGGGTTCCCAGTGTGCGATGTCACTGCCCCTGCAGCCCCCCTGGGGACAGGGCTCCTGGAGCTCCTCTATTCCTGTTCCAAGGAGAGCTTTTAAATCCAGAAATTGTCTCCCCACACACATCCCTTCTCTCTCAGATTCCCTAGATGAACAGTTCTCATTTTTCTTCCTCATCTTTTGAAAATACCAGCTTTAAATCAGAACAGAAATTCTGCATTTTGATTAGCTCTCCTCGGAAAAGGTGACTCGTTTTGTGCTTTCGATAAACAGATCAGTCTGTTCCTGCTTTGCAGATGAAGAGGGTATAACAGATAAAGTGGTTTCTTTGAGCTTGCACAGAACATAATGGCAAATCTGGGAACAGTGGCTCAGTCCCTCAACTTTTCCTCTGTAGTTGCAGCTCCAGGGAAAATATCCTGGTTTTATTGCAGAGACCACATAATCAGAAACTGTTTCAAAGTGTTTCCTGAATCAGGAAGATTAGCTTAGTTCTGTAAGGCTAAATCCTGGTTCATCTCGAGCCTTCTGCTTTCTGAAAAAGTCAAAAGTGCATGCATGCTGCATGTTTGGGTTTTTTCAAGGAGTTTGAGGTATCCAGATGTTCAGTGAAGCAAGGACTACAGATATAACTGGGCTGCACTGCATTAGTTGCTAACCCATTGATAAATAACATCCTTGAAGCTTGTCATACTGGATCCAGAACTATCACTGATTATAACTGGACTATTGTGTAAACATAGCCATAGCAAAATATTTGGGACAAATGTTTGAGATGATGGTGAAGTATATGACGATCATGTGGTATCACCTCATTAAACTACTGTTCTGTGATCAGCTCCATCTGCCTGTCACAAAGGTGTTTCCAATCCAAACAGTTCATTTTCAAGCTGTGTTTTTCTGTTGCGGCTGTACAGATTCGACCTCGGAATGAATTTAAAAATTAACCCGTATAAGGTTAATGTGCACTCTTCTCCACTGACTTGTCATTTTCTGTGTATGCCAAGATGATGGGTAACTTTATGAAACACTAGAAAGGAGCTTGTCCTTTTAATGGGCTTATGTTTTTTTCTTGACTTGTCAAGGCTCCAGAGGAATGAAGGTGTTTGGTTGCTCATGAACCTCAAAGAAGGAGAACATTTGCTTCCTGTGGCCTCTTGGGTACACTCAGGGGACATTCCCACATATATCCCTTTTTAAACAGTGCTGATTCTTTACAATGATAAAACAGATACTAGTATGGTTGTACAATTAGTAATTATAGAAATAGGAATTATCTATTTCCTTCGTAGCAATGTATGAGAAATGCAGGAGGAAATAAGATTGGAACAAAAATGTGAAAATAAAACAGAATATAAAACTGTTAAGTAATGAGAGGTACAGAACGGAGGTAATCAGAGGCAGGCTGACAAGCTTCTGCTCCCTTGATAGGGAAGCAGACAATTCTAGCCAGCATCTCCCGCGTGAATTGTCACTATACATTGCTTATCTGTAGTTTCACATACTGCTTCTTGCTCTATCTGCAACGTGCCTGATAGGTAATGGATAACTGGGCACAGGCATTGTGCAAGGTTCAGAAATTGCAGTGGGACTTTGCAGGGAACTGAAGTTCAGAAAGACAGAGAGATTATCCTGTAGACCGGGAGGTGTGGAGCTGGGGATCTCCAAAAATACTGCTGTGCTCTGTGTCTACCTCCCTCTGTGAGGCACTCAGTGATGTGCAACAAGGTTTTCCAGATCTGGGCAGAAACAAGCTTGCGGCAGCACAGAGACGCATTAGCAGTGGCATGTATCAGAGCAGTGGGAACTTCACAGCCTCTGGAAGGAAGGTGGCACTGAGATGCCTTTACAGCTTGGACTCCAGAGCAATGGGAAAAGCATCAGTATCCCCCACTAGCTGGGCAAGCTGTTAAGCAGGAGGGGGCTGGTGAAGGAGAGCTAGGAGTCTGCCGGGGCTGCAGGTAATGGTACGAGGCAGGGGGGCTCGATGCATCTCTAAACCTAAACACCATCTCAAGTGAATTGCAGTTGCTGGCCTTTGTCAGCAACACCCAAGAGAACAAAAGAAGCATAACTCAATCAGCACAGGGTAATAGCTGTGGCTGAAGTGGTTTAGCTGGAAGGAGAGAAAGATACCGGTGTTTCAGTCATCCCAAAAGACCCTGAGTGCTTGTGAGGGGCGAGACCCAGTGGTAAGTCATGAGGGTTTGGTAATGGAGAGCTAGGAGTCAGCTCTGAGTCGGGGCTTGAGCAATAGTCTTATTTGTTTCAGATCAGGACCCTTCGGCTAGCCCTTGTGGCCACTGGCAGCAGCCAGTGCGTTACATGGAATTATGCCAATATAAAAGAAATATTATAACGTCACTTTTATTTTATGTATTATGCTTCCAAACTTCCCCTTGCTGTCTAAGAGTCAACTCAAGGTAGATATGTAGAAGGAGTAATGTGTGTGTGAATTTACCCGTCTACCATATGTCTGTTTGGTGATCTTGGTACTTAACAATGCTGAAAAATATGCTGCAAGATTCATTAAATGAATAGAAGAAAGATTAGGTCATGCCTTGTCTGAACCTGATGTGTTAATTCACTGGTTGCTGGTTTTGCCTATTGGTCTACCATCATCCTGCAATTTGTTTCCAATAATCTCTAGGGGAGCCCCACTGATTTATTTGAACTGTCTCTGTGCTACTACTTCGATGCTAATCTGTAAGACTTTCCTCCTTTGAATTTGCTCTGTGTCTGCCTTTGTCATTATGTCTCTTGACATTTAGACAATAAATGACAGGCTCCAGAAGTCCCAAGAAGTTCACGTTCTTTAAAAAAACAACTTTCTATTCTCATCCACACAAAAAAAAAAACAACCAACAGAAAAACAAAACAAAAAACCACAAAACCAACCAAAGAAAAACCCACTTTTAAATATCCTGCTTTAAAGGCAAGTTGCTGTTACTTGCTTCTGCCCCTCTTCTGCCTGTCTGAGTTCAGTCCAAAGGTCATGCCCAGGTACACTGAAGAAGAAGGAGGCATTTTTCACCCCTCTAATGGTCTGAGAGGTGAGCTTCTTCATTGTTTAAGTGACACTGACTTAAAAAAAGGATATAAAGGCATCCCTTTATGCTCAACTGTGGCTCACTTTTATCCTCAAATTTTGTTTAAAATAAGCACTTGGTAGGATGTCTTTTCTACTACTATTATTGTTGTTATTACTGTTCTTTCAGCATCTGTGCCGCCTTTTATCTCAGGGCTGCAGAGTCAATGAGAACCCATTTCCCCTGGCACAAAATTATCGAATCTCACTGTGTTAAATCTTACTCCAATTAAATAATAAGATGTATAATTAAGAAATTATGGCATTGCTTAAGTGTCCCCAGTTCTTTGATCAAAAGGTCTAATTTAACTGGAAAACATGTGGCTGTGCTGATGTCTGGGCCAATCAGTCTAGACTTGAGCAATGTGTGTGGGCCAGATGCAGAGTTTGGCTGCTCTCTTCACCGAAGTCGCAACCCTCCTTTTAAAATTCTTGAAGTGCTGGAAGTGGGGGCAGGGGGTGTTTTGGTTTCAGTTATTTGTTTTAAACTGAAGACAGCAGCCAGCTTACCTCTGGTCATGGGACTTGGTCAGCCGTTGCCTGCTTTATCTGCTGGGACAAGATGAACTTTGAATAAATGATTCTCCTCCCCAGAAGCAATGACATTTCAAAAACGCGATGTGAGGATTTAATCGCTCCCGGAAGCTGAAACCTTGGACACGTGCCCCTCTGACACGAGTGCTTGGCATTGCAGAGCCTCTGTCCACCTTAGCATGCCCCAGGATGTGACAGGAGCAGGGGATGGCAGCTCGAGAAAGCCCCTGTGCGTACCAACAGCTGGCCTGCCCTGCCACGGTGCTGGTCCCACAGCCACATCCCTGCCGTGACAATCCGTGGGGCAGGGACAGGAAGGGTGAAGCTGCCTTATGTCCTGTTTACTTACACATCTGCCCAGTTTGGCTTCCAGCCTCCAAGAGTTAACCATAGCGTGACAGTTTGTGTATTGGCAGGTGGCAGTAGACCTTCTGAGGACTGCCAGTGTTTGGGATCTGTTTTCACTGAAACAATTACTGATGCAGAGAAAAAGCACAAATTCTCTGAAACTTCCCTATCTAAGCAATTTTATGGAAGGCAGAGGGTGACTACATTCACATGCCAATAACTGAGGTTATACATATACATCAATAACCATGGCTCTATCCCAACTCCACCACATGCTCTGGCCCATCTTGCTCCTGGGCATCCCTTCTCGCTTCAGCTTTCTTTCTCTTCTGAGGGGGGAAAGAGGTGTTAGACAGAAACTCACATGGAAGCAAAAATGTGGAGTACTTGTCTCTGGCTTATATTTAATAACAGTAAAATTGAGTGGTGGCTGTGTTGATATGAAATATCAGATACCAGCTTGAAATCTGCGTTATTAAATAGCTTGCATGTGGGGCAGACTCTACGTAATTTTTAGCGTTTTTTAATAATTCTCTTTTTATTAAATTTCTCAAGTACAACAAGATGTGTTACGATGTTATCATTTTCAAATAATGATAGTCTGTTTCCCTTGGGCTCTAGCGGTTTATAAAACTCTTGAGCTAAGACTTGTTACATTTTCATAATTAAGACCCTATCCCATATTTTTTGACATTTCCACCTTGTGTTACCTTTAGTGGGAGTTTTAGATATACAGACACTGGTATGGAGCCCTTGATAACAGTGAAAAAAGTGAGCTACCTCTTTTCTTAGCTACAGCTGTACGCACCAGTGAAAAAAAGTCTACAACATACAATTCACTTAGTTATGGATCATATACTTAGCACATATAGAAAAAGATTATTCACTTGAAGACAAACCAACAAACAGAAAAGAAGAATAAAAGTACTTCCTGAGTGGTTCAACAGCCTTGGAATATTGCTGTCACAAATGTCACTCAACTCTGGCATCTCTTGCACAAAATGTGGTTTATCCTGTGTTAATTGATTCACATGAATGAGTAAGACAGATGCACACCACATAATAATTGTGCTCAGTGACTGAGATACAGTCACAGCCTGCTACTGAAATTGCAGGTAAAGCCATCAGAAACAGACTCGTCATCAAGCGCGAAGCTTTGGCGTATCTGATTTGTCTATGGTTAAAGGATTTGGTCTATTTGAAAGTGACACATCATTAGCAACGAAAAGAAAATTGTTCCTAGTTTTACAGCCAAATTTTCAATTAACAGACTACATACATTTTCTGACTCATTTATGATAGGGTTAAAAGATCATTTGGTTGATGAATGTGCACTATATACAAACCCCTATATTTTGTTCTGCTCTTATTTTTAGGAGAGATTAAGCCAAATGCAAAGATGAAATACAGCAAGGCTGTCCCTGACATACATTTCCAATTTGCCATGCCAAGAATTAGTGTACAAATCACTTTGTGGCAATGCTCTACCATCAGCTTCCTGCTGTGCAGCCTTTTTGACATCAGCCAAGCTACTCCAGGGAGGAGATGCCCTTCATGTGACCAGATATGATACTTTTGGTCCTGATATTTTAAGAATATTTCATATGAATTCTTTCTATGCACATCATAATTATAGAGTTTGTAAATATAATGGATGATTAATTAACCTACGTTTATAGAAGGGGTTTTATTTCAAAAAGTAGCATAAACTCTTCCCAGTTGTCTGACATAGTAAACTGCCATTTACTCTGGTCTTTTTATCATAGGGAGTTGATGTATGTGTGTTCTACTACTGATTTTAAGAGATTTTCCAGTCTGAGTGCAAACCAAGAAGGGCTGGCTGACAAAAGAACTGGATCTCTCAACTCTGGATTGCCGTCTCAACCCTAGCCTGGAGGGACAGCAATGGAAAATTATTGCTAGCTGGTACTTCACACAGTTTAATAGGAAACTCTTTTAATTCTGGCACACTGACCAGTGGGCAGATGGAACAGTGGGTAGTTTGCACAGTGATGAGAGGAAATGGAGGAGAAAGTGCCACTCCTACCACTCGGCACTGAGACTCACAATTGCCTTTGCTGTGCTTGTACCTTGGCAATCCCAGATGGGAGATTTTTTCCCTTTGAGAGCTTTTCAAATAATTCTTACTCTTGCTTCCACCCCAACACAGTTGTATCACATAGCTTCTTGTGCAGCCAAGCAGCGACCTGGGCCCTGAATTAATAATAACTAAAGGGAATCACATACTACATGAGATGTAATGGCCAAACAGCATCTCAGTAATTGAAGGGCTTTACCAAACCAGCTGCAGTGAGATTAAGAGCTTCCTACTACCAACAGAATTAGGCAGGTGCGTTGATGGTGTAGTTATAATTCTACTTTATGCAACTTTAAACTACCCCAAGAAGACAGATCACGATCACAGCGTATGAGATGGGATGGTGCTGGATTAAATAGCTAAATACCGAGGCATCTAAGCAATATAAAACCAACTGCTTTATTGAACTAGTACCTTCTAAGTGTGTCAACATTTCCACATTCTGCAGAGTGATGTTATAGGTTAAGATGACTGGAGGACACTCTTGGCTAGCTCAAAGCCATGGAGGAAGAAGCTGGAGGAAATAGTTCAAAGGAAAGGAGATAAGTAAGTTTTAACTGGAACAATTTGAAGATCAGCCACGAAAGAGCATTGCAGTGCTCTCCTTGCACCAGGCCTTCACTAACTCCTTTGCCTGCATATGAGTCCTGCTCAATGCAAAGCCCTCTTCCTGGGGCCAAATCCAAACCCTGTTGGAATGGGAGGAATGCTGCAGATGGCTTCCTGTAGGAGTAAACAAATGCGTCACTGAGTTAAGCACCCACCTAGACCAATAACTATTTGTTAAATTATTTTGTATCTACAAAAACATTCTGGATTATGGAAGCAAACATAACTACTTTTCTTAAAACATGGCAGGTTACAGTGGGACTTTTATCTTTTCACAAGCACTCCTGATGAAGATTGGACTTTCCACATGAGCCATGCCCTGAATAGTACTGCCAGACCATCAGCATGTTGTCTTGTTTAACTGAGATAAGTTTTTTTCTGCTGAATTATACCCAGTGGTTTCACCACCACCCCTACTACAATCTGGGTACCTGAGAAGGCAACAGGCCAAGGGATTCCTCATTTGTTATATGTTTGATTGCACTTTGGATAGTCGCAGCTACTGATTTAATTCCATAGCATCAGTTCAGCTACTGCCACCTATTTCAGAACCTAAACCAGAACTGGAGGTGATCAACATTTTAAAGTCCTGTAGAAATGAAGGTGAAAGTGATTTACGTTGCTCTTACTGACTTTTTATTACAGAAACAGATGTTGGAGTTTTACTGGCTGAAATAATCAGCCACAGAGCTAGTAGGTCATCAGCCCTGCTTTCCCCACCAAGTGCCACAACTGTAAAACAAAATGTACATTCCAGAAATTACAAGTTTTATTGGATATGCCAAAAACAGCATCTAGAGAATATGTGTCTATATGGGGGGGGGGGAATGGAAAAAATCATAATAGCTTTGCATGATGTTGCTTAGAACACTACATTTTGTAAATTCACTGTGTTTCCATCCAAAACACTGAGAGTGTTTCTCCTTGGGGAGGGAAAATTGGAAAGTATGGGTGAGGTTTCACAATAGAATAACTGAGGTGGCGCAGTACTTAATGATACTTATTACCTTCAAAACATTACAAATCTTGACTCCCATGAGGTATTAATTGAGTCTGCCCCATGATATTGCAGAAACTGAAAAGCAGAAATGTGAAAGAGATGCTGAAGATGAGCTAAGGAAATTGAAGTAGAAATTGGGATTTTCTAACTCTTTTGCCCATGTTTGCGTTATGTAGGTCTTTAAGGGGAAATTCTTACTTGTGAGATACAAACAAAACAAATACAGTCCGTTGGTTCAAACTACATGGGATTTTTTTCCCCACATTTTGGAGAAGTTATCCAGTCTTTATGTAGTTAATAGCAAGGCAGAGTGAAGGCACCTACTGAGACAGTAGAACAGTGAGTGAAAGACAGACTGCAACTGAGAAATAGAAAGGCTAAGTGAATGCACTTACAGCTGCCTTCTTTGAAGAAGCTGATGGTAATTAAAAGCACTTTACCTAGAAGATGTGTGGCTTGTAAATACTGCTGAAGGTATGAAATAAATATAATAAAAATGAAGTCAGGAATTTTTCTAATGTTACTACAGGACCAATGTCTTTCTGACAATTAAGGGGATTTAAATTCACAAATGCTTAAAGACCCACAGAACAGGAGGCTGGGAAAGGGTGGGGTTAGGGTACAATAATGGGATGTTGAATGTCTCTGAATTCCTTTATAAGTTCAGTTCTAAACCATACTGATAATTTTACCCAGAGTCTGCATGGACCTGCAACTAGCAATTCAGATGAAGTTGCAACGTATACATAGCATGTACAATGCAAATTGGAACGAACAGGAGGATGTATGAAACTCCTAATGACTGTCTTTACTTGGAGGAAATGAGCAATTTTTTGCAAGGGGCGCTGAGCCAGAAGAAATAGCTTGGTAATGAAAGGTTATGGGTCCTCTTCAGTAAGGAGAGAGGTCAAACTATTTCCCAGTTATTGTTCTGTTAATTTCCTGGTCATGCAAGAAACTGTGTTTGCTGAGACAAAGCAGTTTGTGTGCAGGTGTACAGTACAGTTCATAACCACATTTCTCCCCCTGTGGGCATGAGCTGTGAAAGCTTTTATGTCTTTCTTGGGTAAGAAAAATCTGCACATACTCCCTTTGGGAGTTCAAAGCCCAGACTGAATAGCATCCTCCAAATCATCCCTTACAAAAGCTCCTCAGACAAAACCTCCAGAGCTTCAGTTACAGTCTTGCGATTAAAACCCTGCCCTGGTATGCTGAGAGCACTTGTTGCATGTGTGAGCAGAACCGTTTCTGGAGCTGGCAGCCTGCACTTGCCAGACCTGAGGCTGAGTGTCAGTTCCCAGCTGCCCAGCAGATTACACTATCAAACAGCTAAAATGATGCTTGTCTCAGAAGTCAAATGCCAGTTTACAAGTTCTAATGGCTGATGAATCTTTCTGACTTAACCAGCAACCACAGCATGTCATTGGCAGAGCAGAAATAAAGCTTTTCATCAGAATGTAGCACTTCTGCTTCTTGGCTGAAGATACAAATTTAAGACACTTCTGACATCTAGATTTCGTTCTGCATTGTCAACAGAAATGAGATGGCAGAGAAAGAGCGAGCTCCTGTTGAAGTTAACCTGCCTTAAGCAATCACCAAGGGACCTCTATTAAAAGACCCAACAGAGCAGCGTGATATGTTGTAGGGCTTCCCTCACTGCTTTTCTTCCACTATGGGCCATCATGGCATGGAACAGCTACAGCCTATGCTCATTCAAGCTCCCCATGGGATGGCAGTAACATCAGGCCTTGGTGTTGCTACCTGACCAACAGAAATATGCTTCCTTTGCTGCTACTAATAGATGTGGAATTTCCCATGGAAGCACCACTTGAGGAAACCTTTAGGGAGAAGGGAAAACACAGCTTTGCCTAACATCATAGAAGTAATCCACCTCACACAAAAATTTCCCAGACAGGAACATAATTTATGACCACAGTGAATATGAAGAGGGCTGACAGACTGGGTTTTCTTCCTGAACCAAACAGTTGTTGCACGCTGGGCCTGACTCTTCACCACCTTCTTGCAATTGATGTCATGCTATGCAGACAGCAAGTGACTATACCCTATAAAGATGACAAACGAGGAGTTTGGGTTTCTGCAGACTTATATTTTATCTGAGATTTGGATTATTTCAGGGAAAGATTTAGCACTTTTACTCTACAGTTTAAGAGGCTCCTGTACCATGGTTTTTGTTACTCATTTGTCTGTGTGCCAATGCCTCTTTTAGTAGGATCTGGTTGTCAATCACAAATGTAATGTTAAAGTTGCCTGTATGGGTCTTTTAATGTACTGCACTAGCATTGATTAAATGTGATTTTGGCTGGCTTTTCGTCTCGCCTCCCTCCCCAAAGAATCTTTGAGCTTATTTCCAGCTGATCCTATAAGGTGTGAAATGCTCAGGGGTCTCTGTTCTGGTGGAGTTCCTTAAAGCGTACTGGGAGAGAAAAGGGCTACCAAAGCTGAGTAGAAAACAGGGATAGCTTGCCAAAGAGATATGTAGTAGAAGATACACACACTAGTGGCAATTTTTAGTAACTCAGCAAAGCTTAGAAAAATCTACCAAGTGAATTGTCTCCTTTATTTACTTTTCTGTGCTCTTTAAAAAATGTGTGTTGGGAGTATTCAGCTGTCACCATTTGGCAGCTGGAAGCCCAGACATGCTAACATGAAAGCAGACCATGTGCGATGGTTTCCACACACCCTGAAGACATCGCCCTGTAACAAAATGCACAGCGCACCACAGGAAATGCCGCCTGAGGTGATAGTACAAAGTCCTATTTTGCTTCCTGAATTTCACCTTATGAAGGTTGTTTTTAGGGGTAAAAAACTATAGATGTTAACATTGTTAAAACTGTAGCCTGCGGAAATGAGAATTTGCCCCAGTGATGCTGTACAGCTACAAACAGGACCTGAAAACACTACAGCTGAAAACAACCTCAGGACCACGTTGGAAAACAGTCTTGCACCTACCGTGCTACCAGATTGAGCGTGTGGCCTCAGGGGAAGGGGGGCTGGGTGGCACCCTTAGAGGAGGGGGAGGCTGGTGCATGCCCCGGGGCGGCCGGTGTACCTAACGCTGAGAGTGTGGACCCTTGGGGAGAGCAGGTGGGGGACTGGTGAGGGGGAGGAGGGAGTGGGGAGGACCGAGCTCATGGTGACTGTAGCTTCTCTTGCACAGTGCAAGGTCTGGTAAACCAGTTATCCTGTATCAGTGGTAGGTCCATCGATGACGTTAGAATGAAGTTTATGCAGTAAAATGGAGAAACTGCTCTCCAAATATGTTCCTCTATGTACTGTGTAATAACACTCCTGTATTTTTCTCATAGAAGAGTGCATTATGTTATGTTGTAACTAGAGAACAGTATTTTAAATTGAGACCTACCTTTTGGTTTTACAGGAATGTTTGTCCTTGGACAGAATTGGGGATCCTTACTGTATTATTTACAAGTGATATTGGGACCTAAGTGTAGAACTAACTGGTAACTTTTAACAAACTATTTTCATGGGAAAGTCAATATAGCCAGATCTTTTCGTGAAAACATTTCTTAGACTGAGAGTTTTTCTAAGAAGGTTTTCTGGCCTCAGATGGAATCTGTGATCAGCTGGAACCAAAGATCTGACATCAGGGCTTCCCAAATCCTGATTCAGTACATCACCAATCAGATATTTCACATGTGCAAGGAACAGTCTTCTGAAAAGTCTTTTGCCAGTACAATTCAGAGCAAAATAAATTCCAAAGCCAATTCCTGCTTTTCTTTTTTTTTTTTTTTAGGTGGATTTCTGCTACACTTCAGCTAGAAGCTGAAAGTACCTGGTGGTTCTCTTGTACTGACACCTGACCATTATTTTTGTTATGAATATTTAACTGTCACCTTATTGCTAAGAAATGATGTAGTTAATGCTGAATATTTATTGAATGCACATAGAAAAGCCTAACCTGACAAGTCTTTAAAAGAAGGCTGACCTTGTGACTATGATTAATGGCTTAGTTCTTGCACTTTTTTTTAAGGATCCTGCTGTCCTTTGGCTTAGACTTTGATACGGCATGATAATTTTAATCAAATGAAAGTGCACGTGGTAGCCTGTTGTTGGAAAGGTAGGAACTGTTCGTGGGGAGAGTTTTTTAACTTTTCTCACCTGTTTTCAAATGAAGCTCATTTGCAAAGGCTTTGACAAGCTCCGTAGTGTGCATGCCCTGCAAAGATAGTACTCCTTTGCCTCTAATAATTTGCAGCGTGAATAGATCGCGTTGGGCCCTGCTACGATCTTTTGTCATTCTAACATTTAATCCAAGGAATCAGAAGGGGAAAATAGCTGTAAAACGACACGGCCATCTACTGATAGAAAGCTGTATAGCTTCTAAAAGGTGTGCAACTGGGAGCAAAGAAGCCTAGATTTCAGTACTTGGCTAATATAACTTCTTTAAAGTTGCCATCCTCCACAGGGTGGAACTTAACGAAGAGCTAACAGCATTTAATGAAGAGCAAGTCTAAACAATGGATCATCAGATTACTAGTTAGAGTTTGTCCACCTAGGAAGAAAAATACTGCTAGAATTATAGCAGCGTATATCCTCCTGTGGATAATCTGCTGTTGATATGAGTGTGCATGCATAAGTTTCACTGCTCTAACATTATGTGAGCAGTCATACCTTCAAGTCCCCAGGGGAAACATGGCCCTAGAGGTAAGCATGTTGCTGCAGGAACTCAGGTGCTCAAGGGACTCCAGGGCCTTTTCTTCTCCTTGTCCTACTTTTACACCATTGGAAGTGAACAAAGATTATAAAAATGTCCTGACTATGAAGGCAGTCACCCATCATGCAACATAGAACTTTGATCAGTCTATGTAGTATACCACTGATGCTGAAATAAAGACCTCTGTCTAAAACTAGAGCATCGCTGGTTTAAAAACAGCTGAGAAAGAGGTTTGATATTTAGATGTTCCCTTGGTAGGAGCAATATTGGAAACACCTGAGCGAATTGATATTGTGAGACATAAAGCTGTGCCGGTATTTAAGGGGTTACGCATCAGGTTTGTTTGTGACTCATCCTTCCTGGCCCTTCCAAGCCCCTTCAGCACTGCTGTGATTCAAATGTCAGCAAAGCAATTATCTTGGGGACTTTTCAGGCCAATTCACCTCTGACAGATCTGTGAATGCACTTTTCTCTACAAGGATATGTAGAAACCAATTAATGGTTCTGTGAGCTGTTCTGCAAAATAATTCTTGCACATAAGGATCAGGTTTGATATTGGCTGCAGCCATTTCAGACAGAGTGAAGTACCATCTCGGGGGAGATTATACCGGTTAGCCCAGGGGTTTAGAGATCAACATTTCTTGCCAGTAAGGGGAGGGAGGGTCTTTGCTCCATACTCTGCATGAATATCAAAATTATCTGAAGGGAAGGTGAGATCACAGAAGTAGGCAGAATTTAAATGCCAAGAGAAAAGCAGAAATAGCAACATTTGACAGAGGTGAGGAAAAGCTGCTACAGATGCAATATCTTTCAATGAGCATTAACATGCTACCCTAAGACTAGAAGAAGAAATTTTAATTTTCCCCCTGTGGAGTGACACGATAACCTGGATTTGATCTTGTGTATGGTCTGTGCACTAATAAGTGAGTGCTTATGTGGATATATGCATAGTTGTGCTCTGTGTGTATAAGTGCTCCTTGTGAATATGATGGTGCAGACACTTTCTGATGCATTGGTATAGATCAAGTATACACCTTCCCTGTGTCATCTGCTACTGCTGTGACCAGACACGTCCCTCAAGATATTCCAATTAATTTATACACATAACACATTTTAGGGAGAATGTGGACATGAATGACATATGCACACGTATATGTGTGTAGAGAAAATGTACTGGCATTTAAGTCACCCTCTGTGATTAGATGGATGAGGAATGAACAAGTGGAAAGGTTCACAGGCTGACAGCTTTTTAACGTCTACACAATGAGGAGCCCAAGTCAAGCTGCTTTCATCCCCAATGCCTGATAAGAGCAAAGCTAGTCCTTTCCTATCCTATGAGTGCTATGAGTTATTTCATTTTCTGACGCGACTTCTCCACAGATAGAAATGTACACTGTTATGTATTGTATAACAGTGGCTACCTGTCAGACAGAAGTTGGAAAACACATGGACAACAGAGGATAACAGCATTTGGTATCTAGCTATCTGGTATCTAGTTATGCCTGTAAAATAATTGCACTAGAAAGCTACCTTTGACGACTGCTACTTGTTAGGAAAGGTACGTGGCAGGATGAACAGCCACGGAAGGAGTATATGCAGTACAAACGGATAAAATAATGTGACACCAAAGGGATGAAGTTCATAGATTCATATCATATGGGGTTGGAATGGACCTCTGGATATCATCTAGTCCAACCCCCCCGCCAGAGCGGGTCTACCTATAGTACATTGCACAGGAACTTGTCCAGGCGGGTTTTGAATGTCTCCAGAGAAGGATACTCCACCACCTCTCTGGGCAGCCTTTTCCAGTGCTCTGCCACTCTCACAATAAAGAAGTTCCTCCTCATGTTTAGATGGAACTTCTTATACTCAAGTTTGTGCCCA
>JAOXJM010000019.1:38938860-38954481 GCA_026413425.1 Tringa solitaria | reverse complement strand
TCCCCAGGTGCAGCACCCTACACTTGCCCTTGTTAAATTTCATTAGGTTTCTCTCGGCCCAACTCTCCAGCCTGTTTACCTTGTTCCAGTTTTGGTCCCATATTCTCTTTTCTCTTTTTCTGTAGCTGAAATCTTCCTGTTAACCAAAATCTTCCTGCATCATTCTTTGAGAAGCACTCAACAGTTGCATAGCCAGAGGCTGTGGTTATCGAGTTGCTTCACTCTGGTATAAATCCCTGTTAATTTTAGGAGAAGTGATGCTGCTTCACCATCACTCATCGCTCATGCTGGCACAGGCACTTGTGAGGCCATGTGTCAGGCAGGGTAAAGGAAGTGATTTATCTGAAAAGAATTGGTGTGTGCCCACAGGGCCATGCAATGACATTTGATTAAAGTGGGCCAGCAGCCGTGACCTGAGAAGGGGTGGCTTGTGGCTCAGGTGTCTGTAAAAGGCTGGCTGGGGATCTGGGAGCCAGTGGACAATCAGAACAGGCACATGAGGTCAACCATCTAGAGACCCTAATCAGAAATTTAGGCAGAGAAATCAGCAGGTCTGGGGCAAAGGTGTGTGAGGATTTCTGCTTCCCCCCTTTTTCTTTTTTTTGCCTTTTCTATAAAAGTTGCTCTGAACTACGCTGGCATAAATGTGGAGACCCAGCCTTTAAATGCAGTGTGCTTTTATAGAAGCTGGGGCTTCTATAGCTCAGCTCAGACTGGCGTTCATCTAAAACATTGGACAGTATGGTCACATGAGTGCCATTCCCAGCGTGTGTAAAGGCAGCAATAACCTAACCGTTTAGATTTAGCTGTGGGTACTAGGTGACAAACGTGGGTAAAGCAAAGTGCCTCTGCCTAGAGATTACATCTTGCCGCAGGCAACAGGCGTGGATTTGTGCAAGTCTTGATGCTCTCTCAACAGTCAGAGCTTTACAGTTGGGAAGCATGTCTTAATTTTTACCTTAACATGTGCAATGGGATAAATTATCACTTGTTTAGAAAATGGAAAATATTTGAAACAACAGAGTATTTTTTTAAAATGGCAGTATGAGGATAGCAATAATTGTTTGAAGGATTTCTCTATTTTTTTCCAGTGTTTTGCAAATTATAAAAATGCTTTCACGCTTTCTATTTTAAAAATGACTGGCAGGAAAATAATCTTTTTCATCTGTTTTTAGTCTTAAATTTATATTTTTTTTGCTCTCCTGAGGGCTTTTTTTTTCAGTTATGAGGGCTAGAAATGTCTGAACTTTTAATAAAAATTGCACTGAGACTCTTATAAAATATTTTGATTTCTGGCAGCCCAGCCTTGAAAGGAAAAAAGCCAAATATCACAGAACTTGCATTAAAATTAAGAGAGCTGGCAATATAATACAAGTGTGTCATCCTTAAATCTTTCTGCTTTTCTATACTTTCACCTGCAATTGTTCACAGATCATTATTTTCCATCTGCAAACTTAACTCTTTTAAAGAAGTGTACTATATTATTAAGGTAAAAGAAATAAAGGGAATTATGAAGGAAAAGGTAGGAAAAAATACAAGATATGGGATCATGACTTAACAAAGGAGTTGACAAAAATAAACCCATGTCCTAGAAAACAGCGATTTACAACAAGTTAAAATATAGCTTTAAGTCCTCTCCTAGGTTTTGTTTGTTTATTATTTGTTGCTTTATTGTTTCACTTTGCTTTGCTTTGTCTTGTTTTTTTGGGGAAAGTAAGTTCCACTGTAACTTTTAAACTCCTGGCCTCTGATTATTATCAGGTAAGAACCTTATCAATTACCACAAATGTAATCACATTGCTTTTAGTAATATGCAGAAAATCATGCTTGACAAAACTTGTGCTTCTTATCTACTTCTATAAATGTGTTATGCTGAAAGCAGATTTTTTTTTCCTTTTTCTTTTTTGTCTGTGAAGAAGAATGCCTAAAGGATATTTTTTAGAAAAGAGTTAAGAATATTCAGTACTTTTCCTGTTAAAAATAATTTATTCCCTTTTCCATTTTCTCCTAGAAGAAATGATTGCCAATTCATTTCCTTGAAGATTAACACTTTAACCTTCTTAAATGTTTGATATTATTTTACTTGAAATAGAAATTTTGGTTATTATTCAATTCACAGAACCAAGTCCTGTTGGTGTCATCACAACCTCCAATACAAGAAGATGTCATTGGGATTCTTGATGTGTCACGGGAAGGGAACTAAAACACTTAACCAAATTATGCCTCTTAATTTTTTTACATTTCTCCTTTCAGTCCCTCATGGTGCCCTTGTTACATCTAGACACTGCTTCAATCTAAGCAGTTTTTCTCTTAACTTGAACTTTATCCAGGTTTCTGACCCAGGCTCTGCTTTTGTGGTCATTTATTTATTGAAAACAGTGATCTGACTGATGAGAATGAGATGTGTCCTTTAAAAATTATCAAGATGTTGGATACATGTTGGGTTCAGTTCATAGTTACCTATCTTCATGGTTAGCTCACTTTTCCAAGGTTTTCCATTCTGCCTTGCTAGTTTCTGGTGGTAAACTCTGGTCCAGGTAGCTCTGACAGGCCTTCTACAGTGTTGCTTTTTGGTTTACAATTAATGCATGATTGGTGCCACATAGTTTGTAGGTAACGATTTAAATCACTTTTGAAAATATTTAAAAAATCTTAAATTAATTGGCTTGACTGTCCTCACTAAAACGGGGAGGTTGCCTCTGAAATTACACAAAGAGGGCTTTACCTGAATCTGGATAAGGCAAAACCACTGCTAGAAACTTGTACATGAGCAGTACTACCCCTACTGCCCTTACAGTAAGCCTCCACAAATTTCAGATCTACAGAGAAAGTATGAATCAATTGTCTCATAACAGTTACGAATAAAATGTTCCCACAAACTAAAGCTTCTAAATCTCCCAGGGCTCACATTGCCTGGGCAGCTGGCTGGCTTCCAGCAAGGATAAACTGACGCTCGGCCCATGGGGATGTGAAACATTTGAGGGCATCTTCAACAGGGAATTAAATGTCAGCTTTTTTACTGACAGTTTGCTTGTGTGGAGGCAGCAACTGCTATGGCACTTCTCAAAAAATGTCTTTTGTAACATTAAATTCAGGTTTGTGTTTTTCTTTTTCAGGAGAGAAAAGCCATTAGAAAAAGTCTTTTGTGTTAATCTGTTATCTTTGAAAAGCATCTTTGAATTGAAAGTTTTCTGTCACAATATTATGAAATTAAACTGCTGAATATGAGGTGGTTGGCACAGCTGTTACAGTCCCAACAACGTGCCAGATGTCTGAACCTGTGGGTACTGCTGAAATTCCCAGGTTGCAACAATAGACAAAATACTATTTTACCTATCCAACAAACAATAATGATGGCCCCTGGAAAATTCTTGGTTAGTCTTACGTAAGAAACCTTACAAATTCTCATAATAAGACAAATAAAAGTAATAGTGCCGTCTACCCCTGGCTGATCATCAGCAGTGGGTTAAAACTCTCTACGCCCAAGACTGACTTCCAAGGACTGGCTCTTGGTTGTCCCAAAGTGCCAGATTCATCACTCTGTAGCAAGATGCTGTGATGCAGGAGGAATCAAAATCTATGTGAAAGACTTCCAAGGAATAATGGTAAATACCTGGGATTTGCAAGCTAGTGTTTTTAAAAACAAAATGCATTACAGTCAATGGTTAATTCTGGGTATGTGTTTAGGGAGGACTGTGACAGAGAAGTGCATACAGTCGCAAATTCAGATTTTGGAGGAAAACATAGATGTTTCAATTGCAATGCTTTTAACATTAAACCTAACAGGAGCTATTATAACATTTTATAGCTAGTAAGATTATTTTTAAGCATAAAAGAAACTAAACAGAGTTAAGATTTGAAATCTATTGTAGGTCATGCTAGTATTTTTTAAAGAAAACACAGTTCTAACCCATTGGATGTCCTGCACGCCATGGCATAGAAACTTCAAACTTTTACAGTACCAAACTTTGGATCACTAATGTTTCTGCATCTGAAGCACCTCCGTGAAATCTCAATATTGTATGTACCTGCAAGGGAAGGAGAGGTACTTTGTGATGTATTACACAATTTCAACATAAAGTTTGGAATATATATTATAGAAAGGAAATTATCTGCCAGTTCCATAACTTGCTATTTCTCAGAATTTAGGATATTAGATTTTTTCACATAAAATGAATATCACCACTTTAACTGAACACAAAACTATGTTCTCTCCCCTGAAGACTGATGTTGGACTGACTACACTTTAAGTCAGCTTTACCATGAAATAAGGATATATTTCACTGATCTTGATTTATATTTTCAATATTGTATTTTAGAAAATGAATATGCTCATTGCTCTTATTATTTTGCCAGATGAGCTTTTCCAATAAAATTGTGGTTTATACATGTACAATAAATGCACATCCAGTCTGTATAGTGTTATATGTTGAAGTACATGGTTTTTCAGCTTTTAAAGAGAATGATTACATCCTACAGAACCAGAGGTACCATTCAATAGGTGAGGTTTTTTTCTTTTCTGTAGGGAAAATGAAATGGGGTATGATTTTTTTATCAGATATGAGAGCTATATAGGTGTACTTTGAGGCTAAATCTATATCCTAAATGCATTTAAAGACTGAGCTGCACAAGATATGTTAGAATTAGAATAGAAACATCAGACCAAACAATTTGGTCCCTCCAGCACTCTAATCTTCAAAATAATTGATGTATCCCCAAATAACTGAAGTTTACACTTTACCTGAAATTTATCAGCTTTGTACCAAGAGCATTCAAAATACCCTTCATGTTGGTTTTGTTTTATCTGTCTTTTAAATGCAGTTGCATGTATGTGACTGTGTAAGCTGAAAGAGTATTTGTATATTTGAGTAAAATGGTGGAAAGAATAGGAACAGAATATTAACATCAAGGTGATCTTGATATTTTTTTATGGCATTGCTATAGTCAAGGGTAAGGTCTAAAGATAGGTGGTACAAAAGTGAACTGCTAATCTGTACATGATAAGCATCAAGTAATTCAATAAAATAGGGGATTTCTTAGTACAGTATGAATTAGGATCATGTAATAATAGCAGTTTTGTGGCTTCCCCCAGCAAGAGTCCTGCTAGTATCATATATCCTTTGAACTGAAGAGCAGTCAGTAGAGGTATTTAAAAATTGTTTACAGGACCAAGGCTGATTTTATTAGTGGAAAGCTCCTTTTAATTCATGCAGCTAATCCAGAAGTTTATAGAAAGTGAATTTCTGTTTCACAGAGGAATGTGAATTTGTGTAATACATGTAGAAAAGCAACTTATAGTAGGAATAGTTTTATAATCCTGTTTTTCAGAAGCTGCATAAACTGGCATTTTTTGTTTTAAGTGAGCAAACTTTCAGCCATTAATTGTGATCAACTTTGCATCATTGTTGTGTACATTTATTATGTTCTGTACAAAATGCCTGCCTTGGAGAGCTTGCTGCTCAGTGAAGGTATGTCCCTGAGACAACTCGTGATGCTTCCACGTTAGGGAAAAAAGAAGCTGCAAGAAGAGGAAAAAAAGTAGAAAGGGTCTCCTTTCCTCTCAATTCTCTATAGCTTTCATAATAACTTCAAAGCATAGTTCTATTTTGAAGAAACACTTCAGATTGTGTCTGTGGAGCGATGCTAAAAAGAGGCTGATGCAGCAGAAAAATAATCCCAGGCATAGTAAAATAAATCCAAACGTGACTGATTTAGTAAGCATACCTAGAAGTAAATTGATCCATGCTTCAGCTGTTGCATAACAACACAACAGTTTGTGATTTATAAAGCTCATCTCACAGCTCATACTTCCATTTGCAGATTTTGCCAGACTTATTTGTAAAGAAAAGTAAAAAATAGGATTAAGGATTACATGGTCAAGTCCTAACCAAGCACAGGTGACAAATATCACCTACATCTTGGTACTGCAAAAGGAATTTTTTCTAATAAGGTTTCTTGAAGATTACTTGGTGCCTTCAAGAAGTGGGTTTTCCTTCTGGTTTTTACACTGAAACAAATTGGGCAGTTGGCAAATCTCTCCGTTGCTTTTTTTCCAAGTCTTTGAACAGAGATAACAACACTTCCCTGAAATTCTTTCCTAGCAATAAAATTTCTGATGACTAGTGAGCAGGAGCATGAGGAACAAGTAGGACTAGAAAATAGTCTGTATAAAATGTCGAATGTTCAAACAGTGTATCCTTGGATTAAAAAAAAAAGTATAATGAAATTTCTGTAGGACGAGGGGAGAGCAAAGGATAATGCACAGCTAATGGCTATAAACACCAGCTTGTGGCAAAATACACTCAGATAAAGCTGATTTAAAAAATGAGAAAAATCTAATGCATATGAAGGAACACTAAGACTTTGTTTCAGGGAGCTTTACAGGGCATTTCTAATCCACTTACCATATACTCTGGTTTTCCTTCTAAGCCTGAATTTCTACTGTGCTTCACCATACAATCAGTTATCAAGATTTTTTTTTTTTTTAAATTATTACTTTCTACTCCAATTGATGATACTATAAAAGCTATTTACTACACTCAAATCTTTCCTTAAGATTTCATATGTGACTCCATATGTGACCAACAGAGACTGACTTTTATTTTGAAATTCAGCCTTAGCATAATTAGTTTTTGTAGGTCTCCATGCTCTGTTTATGTCTGGTTTACAGAAGGGAAATATTTAGTTTTCTGCAGTGAGATAAGAATGAAATAATAGTTTCCACATATCTAAATATCTTTAAGTCTTGATTTTCTTAAATTTTTAAAACACTGGGCAGTTTCCCAACATAGGATTTCTGAAGTGTTGACACGCTTTCATACTTAGTCCTCCATCAATTTTCAACCTTTCAACTGTGTTCAGGCTTTCAGAAAATTCAACGGCACCCTCCTGTAGCTCTTCAAAGCAGTCACCTCGTGCGTTGCTGTGTTTTCAAATTTCTTTAGAAGGAACGTTCAGGAAGGATGGTCTAAGAGATCATGGTAGAACTGTGTCTCTTTGGCATGCTGTTCTCCATCTCTCATGTCACAACAAGTTTCTGAAGAATTTCTTTTGCATTAGATACAGCAAACTCGATAACAACCACTGCCATGATTGCTTGCTGAAACTGAATCATCACTTCAGGAGTGTGTTTTCTGTTTGGATGGCAAGTTGTTTCTACAGTCAATGTCACGGTCCCTTCCCCTGCATTGGGAAGGGAGTAAAGACAGCAGAAAATTTAAGTCCTTAGAGCCCTTTTCTTTCTGCATTGCCTTCAGCTAGACTTGAGACTCAAAATGTACTTAGCCAGCCCGAATTTTTATTTGTTTGGGTTTCTTTAATTTCTTCTGCATAAGAAAAAATATTTCTGTATATTTAAAATCTATAAACTGACGGGACCTTTGGAAGTAAAGGAGTAGCATAAAAATAAACTGAAATGATGAGTGATTTGGGAAAATGGGAGTATATTCAGATAGGAGAGTGACCCAAGTCAAAACCAGTAAACAGCTTCCTGCTGGCTCAGTATTTGCTCTCCAGGGGATGGGGCAGGTAGAGGAGGGAGAGCTAGGAAGAAGGAAGAACTATGTGGCCAAGAGGAGTGTGAAAGGACATTTGCTTGTCCAGGCCAAGTTCCAGAATTAACCTAATTTCTTTTTCCAGTGTCTTCACGTCACTCCTTTGATCTTTCTGGCACTGAGGTGGTATCAGCCACCTTGAAAGAGGAAAGCAGTCCAATGGCCAGAGGCCTCCTGGGAGCAAGGATGGCAACTTGCTCAGGAATTTTAAAACTACGTTTCAAATCGGCACCCAGCAAAGAGCACTCGCCACACCTTTGCTATATAATGATACCAGGGCAAATCTCAGGCTGGCCTTTGCCAAAGCACGTGTGGTACCATTTAAGGAAAGTTTTCAGAAGTGCCATTCCTTGTAATCCAACGTATTTGCCTCAGTTGCAAGGGGAAATAAGAAAATAATTTATCTGATCAGGTGAAATTTTAAACATAAAGATGCAGTCCTGATTTTAGGACTTCTCATTTTTATTGTAATTCTTTTCCACTTTAGGACTACAAAAAAGACTGAAAAAAAGCCCTATCACTGCTTTATGCATGGTATTTTTTAGAACACAGGAGCTTTTTCAGTCAGGTTTTTACACCAAGAGCAAGATTTAATCAAAAATTACATTGCTTAGTGTGACTTTGCAAAGAGTTTATTGTTTCTGCTTTCTCACTTGTGTGACCAGAAGAATGTAAGACAGATGTTCTTTAATATAAGGACTGACTGGACACAGTAACTTAGCATCAAATTAAAATTGCATGCATCTTTCTTAGAGCAATTTTGAGATGAGGTGGAAAATCTGCAACCATTAAAAATGTGTGTCTGAGATCACAAAAAAAGATCCTCTCTTGCAATACTTAAACATTACTGAGTGCTCTTCAAGTGTTCAGAAAAGAATTCTTAAGCTATTTCAACATGCTGTAGACAGCGTACTTTAATCTCATGGGGACATCCAGTAGGCTACGTAGCTCTGAAAGGAAACTTGCCTGGGCTTCTTCAGGTTATCAAGATTTCAAAAGCACAGTTGCAGTAAGGCTTGCATTGTTTTGGGGTTTGTTTTTTGTTGTTGTTGTTTTGGTTTCTGTTTTTTTTAGGTTGGGTGGTTGGTTTCTTTCCTGTAGTGTCTTTGTTTCAAATTAGTTCCTCTCACAACTTGAATATTTTAAGTTCTCACTGTAATGCTGGAAAGATTATGGGGTTTATTACTAGGCCATTTTTGTTGTTAATTTAAAAAATTATCACTTCTCAAATAGCATAGCATAGACAATGCAAATTTTATCGATATTTGGAATTACAACACTACAACAACTTAAAAGGCATATAAAAAAGGCACTGTACCGTAGATTTCAAATAAATTATTGGTAAGTATAATTCAAGCATCTTCCTGAGCAATGCATCTTTTTAATGACCACTGATGTTGTACAAGTAGATTGAAAAGTTAGTATCAAAACGATGGCTACTATTAAATGAGTACTGGTATTTTGTCTGTCTATAATATGATGGGAGGAAAAGTTAGACCTGCTCCACCATTTTTCTAAGGAAGTTAGCCATACCTGGTCAGTGAATAAATTCTAGAAAAAATGAGGAGATGTCAGAGGTTCAAAGAACAAAGGCATTAACTCCAGAAAAAGGGCTAAAGCTGAAACATGTCAACATACTTATTCCTTCTTTATCACTGCTGGAATTTTGCAAAAGCCTTGCCAGAAAAAGTTATTTCTAGAATTCTGTTTTTTTCTTAACTGCCTATATTTGTAAGCCTTTTCTGACCCTATAAGGATTAATTTCCTAGCAGCAGTTAGCACAGGAGCCCTGGACCCCACAAGGAAACAATACACTCAGACTTTCCTAGGAGAGAAAACTTGCTCTAAAAATTGGTGCTGTAACACTAAATGCTGGGAAGAGGGACATCTGAAACAACAACAACAAAAGGTCAAAAGTGAAAGCATTAAAATCCTTCAGTGAGGAAGGAAACTTCTTCATTTCTGAACTGAGAAAGACAGACGTGAAATGATGGGGAATGAAACAAAGAGGCAGGGGAGAAGTCTGCCCACCACAGTTAGAATAGAGCCAAACAGGTTTAAGAACATGAAAAGCAGGAAGCTTCTGAAATTAATATTGCCTTTATTGCATTTCCAGCAGGTGAATAGAACCAGACTCTTCAGGAAAACAGGAGAGAGACTGCTATTTCTTTCCTCTCTACTGAGCATAGTGAGGGTGCATGGGGCAGGTTTCTTTTCTCAGTAGGAAAAGCTCAGGTTCAGCTAACAAAACAGAGCAAAACTGAAGATGCTGGTGCAAAGTAAAATTGATAAATTCTGTGTGCCAGAGGCTTGTCAAACAGACGTATCATTTGGCTGTATTTCTTGACAGAAATTTTTCAGTGTGTTGGAACAGTGAAAATCAGAAGCTCCAAAAAAACTTTTGTGGCACCTTGAACTGCACATTTTCTATGAGTGTGACCAAGGACATGCAAGGTCATACTTTCCTGCAAGTGTGTTAATAATAATTACAATATAGCAGCAGCCGGTTGAGCTCTCACTTAGAAGGATGAATGTGTGGACAGCACATTTGCAGCCTATGCTTTTAGGCAGACCAGAGAATAAAGTAGGGAAAGGCTCCCTCTGGAGTGCCTGATGGATGGGTCATTAACACATGCGGCTGTCAGAATAGCAGCAGCCAAAATCGCCCTCTTTACCAGAGGAAAATATACTGTAGGGTGCCATTAATGTCCCCTGACTTAACGGCTCTGAAATTCCTGTTTTTCTGACATACTTGATGTTCCAGACAGCAGGGTTTTCCTTTTCTTTTTTTTTTTTTTTTAAATATATTATTTAACCAAGTGTGCACTGTCTTCTGTGCCACACAAAGAAAACAGTGTTGATAAATCTTCCTTCCATGCCGCAGCAGCTAACAAGAGCTTGCAAATGGGAATAAAACAAGGTAAATGGAAAAAATTTAAAGCAGGGTAAAAATCATTATCCTAGCTACCCTAGCCTGGATTGTCATCAATAAATGACAAATGCTTGCTCAGTCAATTGGTTCTGTATGGATTTGTGAGTAGGACAGACACACTGACACTGTCCCTGCTGTCATTCATGGTGACTTTGATGTTGGGTCAAACCAGGGGCCTTTCCCTCAGCTGGCACAAGTAAACCTGAGGAGGGCTTGGCTCACTGTATCTTCTCGCTTCAGGCAATAAAGCTCATGCACAAATTTACCAGCTGGGAAATGGTTTTTGTCTAGCTCCATTGGGTTGGTTTTGTCAAAAAAGACCTTCTTACAGCCGCTGCCAAATTGTGGGCAAGGCAGCAGAACAGCTCTTTTCCCTCAAATCTGCTGGGCCCCTCTTTCCATCAGGTCAGATGAAAATACTGCATATTAACACAGTTTATCCATCTGGGGTGAAAGGCATATGGTAGTGCAACTATAAATTCACTCAGCATAGTTGACTGTGGGTAAGGTGAATTGATTTTCCATTCTCTGTCTCTCAGAGCTTATTTCCTTGAAAAGAGACAAGCCTGGATACAACCTTGGCAAGCAGCAAATAAAAAGGCTTTTTTTCCTTGCTGTGTAGTTCAATAAGTTTCAGTGATCATTGCTGTTGCTTTTCTTTATATGTTTAATATTTTTTATAAAAGAATGTAGCCTAATGTCCCCTGGGGACATATTGAGAATATTCAGCAAGGGAGTTCTGATATTCATTGAATAAGCTCATGTACTACAGCTTAGGCTTCATATTTGACCAAAAGTACCTTTTTATTACCTATCATAGTCTATAAATTCTCTTCTTTCCAAAACTTGGAAACTTTAAGGTTTCTTTTTCATTTTTTTTTCTGTTTTCTTAAGCTTTGAGCCTTTAAATTTCCAAAGTGTTTAGACATTGTAGTCAGTGCAATAAAAGTTCAATTGTCACTTCCTACATGCCCTTGTAAGTTCCCAGTTATATAACATCAATTTCTGACTCAAGCTGTTTATGGTCTAGTTCTGATACAGCAAAGATGCCTTATAGGGAGCAATGAAATGAAAAGAACCAAGGATGTACCAAGATATATATCAAAACATCTTTAATTCATTTTTGAGTGAAAATAGGGTAGTCTGAGTGGAAGGGCTCTGCTTCAGGCAAAAGTTGTAGTGGTAATAAAACTGACGGTAACAGCAGATAGGATTTGGGGTTACACAGGAGAGACAGTAGATCAACATCTGACTTGCAGAAAACCTCTAACAGCTCTGCTGTTAATTCAAAGAGCTCATAAAACTGAATGCAGATGGACAGGGGACCTGATGTAGGAAACGCATAGGGACATAAAGATGTGTCTGCTGCCCAGTGATGCTTCTGAGCGAAGCCTAAAGAAGCGCAGTCTTCTCAGGCACTGTGACATCTTGCTCAGCTGAGCTGCCAAGCAGTCAAAATGCTGTCAAAGTGGTGCCTGTTTGTGTAAATGAAAAGCTGCACGGTAGGGTGCACCCTCAGCTTTCTTAGAGCTTCTCTTTGCTGTATTCCTCATGAACTTTGCTCTTGCACACTGAAAGCCTGTCAGCCACCTGTCCATACAGCCACATGCAATACCGAGAGTGGCAGAGGAGACTGCTTACATCTCCTTGCTGCTACACACATGGGGTGCCTTTCCTTTGGAGCAGGGGAACCTCATCCTCAGACACTTTACAGTATAAAGCTAGACAGCAAAGCTATGTTTGTCAATTTAATCTCTCATTCTCTGTCTGTATTCTTCCATCCAAAAAACCATTTCATTTCCACATGCTTGTATTCCTAGCACTTTGTTGAAGCTTGACCATTAACCAGTCTCCCAGCAAAATGAGATATGTTGTTCTACTACAGGTGTTACAATAAGAGGAAAGACCAATTAAGGGCTACATTAAAATCCCAGTGAACCAAACCAATTCACCATAATCTTACACCTCTCATACCTGTGAGCTTGTTTCTGTAATGGGTTAGTGATCGAATCATGGCAAATAAATATTTTTACACAATAGTGTTTGAATAATCTGCCCGTGGCAGGGGGGATTGGAATTTGATGATCTTTATGGTCCCTTCTAACTCTAACCATTCTGTGATTCTATGAATCTGTCTTATTTGATAAGATGGGGACACTCCTGATGATATATTAATATAAATTAGAGCTTGTAAAAAGAAATGTTGCCGGAATACAATGCTATAAGCAAACCAGAATATTTCTTGGAGAAAATAATTTTTGAAGTTTTGACAAGTTCTTGCAGAGGAGAGAGGGCTCATAAGAGTGTTTCTAGCAGCCTGTGCTTCGCAAAATTTCATCAGGTCACAGGAGCCACAGGCAGAAAGGAGACCTGAGCACAAACCCGTCATACCTTATATGTAAGTACTTAGGGATTTTCAAAAAAGCCCAAAAAAATTTTGCTCTTCCTCAGAAGTCCTGGGACAGGGTTTGCATGCTGCAGGTCGCCCACAGGCATGCTGACATGGCCCTGTTTCCTGAAAACCTCAGAGAGGTTTTGTTTAGATTGCAGTTCAAGGAGAGGAAAAAGTTGAAATGCCCGAAGTTTAGTAAAGTAAAGCTAACTGTTTTCCAGTTAGCTTGACTGAAATCAATGCAACATCCTTGTGCTGAGAAGACTTTGACCGCTGCTGGGTGGGTGGTTGCATTTTACAAATAAACAGCACGTGCCTTCCTCCGGTCAGTTGGGGGTTGGCAGGAGGATGGCTTGGTGGAAGATGGCCTGCTGTGGACCCCTCCGTGACTTGTTGCAGGGCTAATAGGGTGCAGTTTAGGTGCACCTGGCTGCTCAGAGCACAAGATGCGAGGGGCAGAGGGAGAACACCGAGCCTGGGAAAACCGGGAGCTGTTTTTAGTGCTGCTGCCAGTGACCTCTTGTGGCTCAGGTACTGCGGTGCCATGAGAATATTTTGCTTGGGCCGGGATGGGAGACTGCCGAGAAGAGTCTGCATCGCAGCTGCCTCGCCTGTTGCTCTGCATATGTTGCTGCCCACCTGCCCCACCATCGACCTCCCTCCGGGACCGACGTATGAATTGTCAACTTGCACATATGTTGAATCTCTCCTTTGAAGCCTTGACTAAGGAAAAGAACGAGTTACATGGGAGACGGCTCTATATGGGAGACGGCTTTATACGCTGCTAAAATCTTGGGGATTTCATTCTCCTGGAGACCGTTCTTACCCTGAGTTTCTACCTGCTCACTTCTCAGTCATTCCCTCCTGCAGGCTGGTATTTTTTGGCCACCTTAAATTCAAACCACAGGTGTTAACAGGCTGCTCCATGAAGCCTGCCCCAGTTTCTGCACAAAATTTCTGGGAAACCACGAGATTTTGTTGAGGGGAATATCACAAACCCCAAGATTTCTTGGACATGTGCCTGGAATTTGTGTTCATGTGAAGTTACTGCAAGAAGTTGGCACTGATACATGTTGTAGAATATCTAGGGTAGGGAGTGTATCAAGTGCATGAAAACCCTGCATGACAAAATTAAGAGCAGCATAGGCAAATCTGACAAGTCCATCCTGCTTTGAGGAGTCTGAGCCTTGAGCTCATACCTCATTGACCTGCCCTTCTCAATCACTACCCAGTGAGCAGATAAGAAGTGAGCAGGTAAGACCTGAGCAGATTGGAGGAGGAGGCAGGGAGTGCTCCAAGAAAGTATCTTGATGGACATCCTGGGAGCTGCTTTCAGTGCCAGATGCCCATGTGCTGGTAGAGGCACAACTGAGTTTAGTGACTGAATTTTCTGATCAATCCAAGGAGTAGTCTGAGTAGAGTGTGAGCAGCAATTGCTGTATCTAGGATGAGGAAGCACACAGGAACTTCTGATAGCCTGCGAGCAAAGCAGTTGTCACAGAGTAGGAGGTCTGGGAACAAATGTGGAGGAGCTGGGGGCAAAAAGGAAGAAACAGTTCTTTTTCCTTGCACATTGACGGAGGTAAAGGATGAAAAGCATGGGATGGTTTGTTTTAACTTACCTTTCCCCTCAACTTCTAAGCAGCCAACTATTATAGTATTAGCCCTCTAATCCGTCTTGTTGAGACCACTGGTCTGTCTGCTGATAGCATGCCTCCAAGCATGACACCCTCTGAGTGTCCTGGGTCCTCCATGTTTCCTCTTACCGACCAGTGTCACACAGAACACACCTGACTGCAGTAACACGGGGGCTATGAGCCGTTTACGTTTGTGTGGTCCCACTTTCCAACTGGCAAATGTGTGATCCACTGGCAACCTTTGGGTGTCCCTAAATCCAGCTTTTTGCAAAACCTGTATGTTTTTTTACTAAAGTTGTGTGGCTGTAATACAATTCTAGCTAAACAATCTAGAATGATAGAGGGTAGCGGACACAGAACAAGAAGGAAAAGCTCTCCTTGTTCATACTAGGAACTGTCACATTCTACATTGTGCATCTCTGGTGTGTCCCATACAGCTATCATTCACAACCAGTTGCCATTGTCGGAAGACAGATTTTTCTGCATTAAACATACTATGTCTGCATTAAATGTACTAAAATTCATTAGTACGTGAGTGTTTCTGCTGGTCTCAGGATGTTTAGAAAAGCAGCTATTGTAGTTCTCCTATCACTTTCGGAGTATCAGTTATGCCTACAGCATTTTGGAGCAGATGACCTCCACATTACAACTGTCTAGTAAAAACTGTCCTCTCCATATGCTTCTTAATAGAAGGAGTGCAAGCTTTTCATGCTGCTTCATAACATAGGTTTCCTCTGTTTTCCTCTTCTGCTCAGAGACCTTGGGCCAGCTCCCAAGGCTTTTGGGGTGCGGTGAGGAGGCATGAACAAGGTCAGAAAAATCTTGGCAAAAGAGCACATTAAAAGGCTATATGAGCATCACGAACCTGAAAATCAGGCAAAACAACTGATTGACTCAGATTTTATTGCTGTAATTTCCAAGAGGTAGTTTGATTTGCTTGGAGTTTTGTCCAGGGACAGGTCCCAGACCAGAGGTCTGGGCACTCTCATGCCTGTTACAGGTACGCGGTTGTAAGGAGTGAAATCATCAACCTGCAAGAAGTGAGCTCAATCCAAGAGAGATCTGGAGGTGCTGGAGCGGGTGCAGAGGAGGGCAATGAAGCTGGTG
>JAOXJM010000019.1:38919621-38938760 GCA_026413425.1 Tringa solitaria | reverse complement strand
TGTTTAAGAGCCGTTTAGATGCGGTGTTGGGGGATATGGTGTAGGGGAGAACTTTTTAGAGTAGGGTAGATGGTCGGACTCGATGATCACAAGGGTCTCTTCCAACCTAAATGATTCTATGATTCTATGTAGGAGGTAACTCTGACACCTGATCTGCTTTCTGAAGGCATTGTTGAAAGGATCATAGAACTTTTTAGTATTGTTTATATCCCAAAAGACAGAGTAGCAGATGACAAACAGATTTCCACATACCTATGTTAAGGGAGTTCTATCAAAGGAGTTTTATCAAATTTGAAGAAATTGAGGCCATTTAAATAATCTTTCGTCATCCTCAGACATACAGACTAGTGTAGCAAATGAAATCAGTCCCTCAGAGTAACGCTACAGAAGCATTTGTAGACAAGACACTCGGCACATGGGTAACTTGTTGCTTTATGTTTTATTAGCATTTTCTAAATCCTCCAGACTTCACTGAGATTTTCTCCACTTGCATATACACCATAGCTTCATGACACATTAGCTATGACTAAAAAAACTCAGAAGGAGTGGACTTTAGATTCTTCTGGTATCATGGATTGATCATAAAGAGGAGGGGAAAGCCTGCAGACATTTCTCAGCACACCTCACCACAGATAATCTAGATATGAGGTAAATTAAGTGACTTAGAGGAGTAATGAGCCTGGCAACACATGGGGCAAGGCAGTGCGGTTACTGTCACTTTTTACAAAATGGTAAGTAACATTTGTAGTGGCAGGCAAGTTGGGTCAGTGAGTTGTGATATTGACCTGTCAGATAAATGGAAAAATATCTTTCATGTACAGCTGTTAAAAGTACTGTTGAAAGAAAAGATTGGAAGATAGCATTGACTATATTCCCTGAATCAAATACAGAAGAGGAAATGTCCACCAGATTAAAACACATGCACAATGCAGCAGACTTAAAGAAGGACACAACTGGTATCTGAACTTTGCTCAAATACCTTACTCTGGACTTTTTTGCTAAGCGAGGAAGGGCTGGTATTACCTATCACATTACTGATGCTGATTAACATGTGCTTCCTGAAAAGTTGCAGAACAACTGAACCCCAAAGTGGAGCAACAGATAAAACCAAAATTGATACTGGAAATCACCGAGTCATATAATACTCTGGGATAGCCATAGGTGTCATCCCAAAATAGAATGGGGACATTTGGCTTAAGATTCTAGGAAATTCAGGTCACTTCAGAGTCCTGAACATGACACGTGTCCTGAACACTTACTAAATGATACAAAATATAATTTTATATTGCTGGGTTTCACAAAAGAGCTGTTGAGTGCATCTGTGCTCAAATCCAGGAGTCTACTTCTCGCATCCAAACCTGGCAGCATGCTTGGGTGATGGTATTCCCCTAGGGGGTCACTGAAAGTGTTCCTTGAGACATTAAGAAGTTTCTACACAATGAGACATATAAAACTATCATCTCAACTGCTAACCTCCAGGCATGTGTTAGCTTGCTTGAGGATGACATCTGTAGGGTATCTGGTGAGGGAATGGAAAAGTTGATACAAATTTTTTCCAAGAATATAGAAGCTTTCATTCTTCTACAGAGAAAGAAGGCAACAAAGAAAAAATAAAAATAGACAAAAGAAACCTCTAAAGCACACTTAAATTGCCTTTTATGCCTTAAAGAAGGTTCTTAGCTTAGAACAAGCTTTAGCTTTAAAAAAATTACTGCAGTGGAAATACAAAACCAGAGTGGGTCTGCAAGCTGTACTAATGAAGAAGAAAGGGGAAAACCATACTCTGTTAAAAAGTAGCAGAAAAGTGGACATGCAAGAGCAGTAATATATCACCATAGAAAAAAGACCATCTCATAGTAGAAAGGACCTTGGAAACAGCAGTTTTGCCCCTGAGGATTAGTATGAAAAGGTTCCACGGAACTGGTAAAATACAGTCAGGTATAAGAATGTCACTTATCAAGTATGACTAAGAGATATTTGGTCTTGCAGTCTTACACACTGGGAAGCGGGACGTAGGAAGTCTTGGGGTATTTTTGTTTGTTTGTTTGTTTTTCCCAACAAAGAAACACACTTTTTTCTGATTTCTCTTCTGATTTTTTTTTTGTGGCAGATCAGCCAAATTCTATCACAAAATCTGATTGCTTTGTTTGCAACAGGTTCTCTAGCATTTGTGGAGAAGCACTGTATAAAGTGAGCTTGTAGTACTGGCTTTGCAGTGATATTACTAACTCTTCTTTTTTCTGCTAGAAATCAATAAATAGTTTAGTGAAAACAGAATAAAATCTCATTCACGCTTCCACTAAAAAAAAACCAAGTCAACAACAAAAAAACCCCAATCCCAAAATCTCAAAACCTCCAAAAAACCCAAACCCACAACAGATTTTCCACTCTTGGTTGCTATGTATCAAAAGGTATCTGGATGAGATTCATGTGCATACAGCAAGGACTGGTAAGAACATGTGAAATGGTAGAAAATATTTTGCAAATTCTCCCTCAGAGGAAATTGATTTTAGAGAGATTACAGCCTGAGCAAAATCGCAATTCCCTATTCTGTAATGGCCTTCTTCATTCCTCCTTCCTAGGTGCGTAACTTTGCATCTGGCTCTCTTAAAAAACACTTCATTTGAATAGATCCTCATAAATAATAAACTGCATCATTATTTACAGTTTCACAAGTTTGTTACGACATCCACCAATCTGGTCTACAGTGATTATAAATTTTGATATAATTTATGTGTTACACAGTTTTCAGCATTTAACAGGTCTTTGCCAAAACAGACCTTTCTGAGATATGAGATAGTTAGTAGACGTACCTGGCATTATAGCTGTATTTGAATATCATGTACCTTTTATGAAACTACAATTACCAGTTTCTGAAAATTGGTAAACTTCACAGATAGCACCATCAGGCTAATGCTCCATTGGTTTTACACTGCTAGCCTTTATTGGTACACTCCAGCATATCAAATCTCTGCAGGCTTACTACAGCTCTGTTGCTTTTGCTTCCTGTGTATGGACCCAACATTAGTATTCTTCTGCCTGCCTGGAATTTTTTAGTGTTCAGGGATATTTTCCAGCTTTAAATACTTACCCTTATCAGTGTTAACCGCCTTTCATACTAAGGAACTGGAAAATATTTCATTGTGATGTATATTAATAGCTGGTAATATTAGTGAATGATAATATTCATATTATCATTCTTCCTTTATTAACTCTCCTGGGTTTCCTGCATCTTGGGTTGTGCTTACTCTAAGATGGCCAACCTTGATACAGTTCCTTGGAACCATTCATATTGGCCATGGCCTACTTTCTTGAAAGGATGAGTATATAAATATTGGCATGACCTTAAGAGAAGTACAGCAGACAGGAATGTTTTTTTTCTAGATCCGTGGTAAAGCACAGCTGTATATTACGTTATTTGAAGGGGATGTCTGTGTGCATCATCCTGATGGCAGGTAAGCAAAAAAGTTTATGTATGGCCTAGCCTTACGAGATTTTTGATACTTGAAAAAAATCAGCCAAACCCTCCTTTTCACTTGGTTGTATTGCAATCTCTATTTATGCACTCTAGTGCAGAGCTGAACATTGTAACTGTCTGCTGCATTAGCACTCTGTCATAATAAAATTAAGGTAACTGAGAATGCAGTGACTTGCCTTGCCCGCAAATTATATCTGTTCTGCTCTTCAAAGTGAGAATTAAGACATCTTTCCAAGCAATTGGTAGAAAGCTAGGAAATTACATTAGCAGAAAAAGTGTTTTCAAGGAAGGGGAGAGACAGTGTACCTTAAAGCACAGGGGAGCAGGGAAAGCCTAACCACAAACCTAAAATAGTCTTGGCTCTTCCCTCTCCTTTCTTTTTTCTTCTTCATCTCTCAGACTAAGCAGAAGGGTATTTATGTATAACATTATATACTTTAAGAAAGAATAAAGATGGAATAATGAATGAAACTGGAGGTTAAATCCACCAGCTAAAAACTGGTGCAAATATGCTGCAGCGAGGAGAATATTACAGTTGAATTCAGACATTAATACTTAAACAGGGGATCCAACCTGCAGTCAGAGTTCTCTGCATATATCTCCATGCATCCTTTCTCTTAAAATACTCAGATTTTATGCTGATTTGTTTGACTTCCCTTCAGATGACCTCTCACACCCTCAGACAGACCTAATCCCATCCCTAATCCCTATCATGTGGTTTCACGATAGCCTATTCAAGAGTTTTCCTCACCGCAAAACAGCTGAAAATAGCTGTTTCAGAATAGTAGAAACACTATGATTGACTTCGAATCATGTCTAGACTTCTGTTTTGACCCTAGAAGTCTTGTGACTGTCAATACGCCTAGTTACACACCCTGCTCTGTGCTCACTACAAATTTAGTTCACAGGAATGCTACTCAACTAGGCAAAAGAAGTATTTGCCGGTCTAGTGAAAGTAAACTGCTGAAAGTAAACTGAAGGATTGGTTAACAGATTTTTGCCACGTGCCAGGTTTTTTTGACGAAAATCAAAAAGGTTTTACTGCAATCACAGGGTAAGCATTCATGTAAATTGAGTTTATTATGTTTAATAAAGTGCTCAAACCGGGAAAATTTTCCATGTGTTTTTACCAGGGAACCAATCAGAATGTTCTTCTACAAATCAGCCTTCATTCTCTATATAACTCCCTAAATATAACTCTCATTTTCACCGAAAAAAATCAAATAAAGAAATTCACTCAGTTTATGGTGAATAATTAGTATCTTTGTGCTATTTTATAACGCATCCATTTATCAGAAATCTAGAGACTGGGCATAGCTCCTTAGCTTCAATTTTCCTGACTGGAAGTGCAGATGCATTTTGCAAAGTCTGTCTGTGTTAGTCACCTTGTGCAGAGAGTACAGCGTAACGATTACGAACTGATCAATACAGAAAAGATAATTGCATAGAGGACATGGCGAGGTCTGCAAACATATACTTCGTATATGTAAAGCAAAAGAATTCAGCTTTGCTCTTTAAATCTGAGTAAGAGAACCATTTAGCTCATTAGCAAAGTCCACTTGATAGGGTAACAAAAGTGATGCTTTTGGGTCCAGCAAGCCTGTGTGATCAATTTTCAGAGCATAATATGGAGGAAATCACTGGCTTACATAAATTTATTTAAAATAAAATCAAAATGATTGATTAAATAATAAAGCTGTGATATATAGGAGCAAAAATCAGTAATGCATTAACATACCAGAGTGCGGATCAACTTGTCTTTTAACAAAAGTGGGAAGTACTTTAGAATCAATCAATGCTTAGTGGTAGTGGCTCTTAATTACTTTGTAAAGAGCAGAATTCTTTAAGTTGTGTATTGAAGTATTAAGCAGATTTTTTCAAGTCATGTCTCAAAGTATTGTTACAGGTATGTAAAAACACCAAACACGTGAAAAATGTTTTTAACTTCTTTCATGTGAGACTGAAATCCCCCCTCCTGAATTAAGGGCGAAGCAAATGTTTCCTGGAAACCAGAAACAGAGTTTTGACAAATGATCATTTAATTTTAAGAAAGCCCCAAATCAAGCTGTAGTTATGTGCACATTTTAATTATACAACCAGGTAAAAGGAATTTCAGGCTGCCTGTATGGATTTACATAAAAATAATGCGATCGTGTTTGTGTGCAGGTACTTAAATGCCAGGTCTTCCTACTGTGTATGCAGAGGTGCTATATTGCACTCTTACCTTTTCATATCTGAGATGACATGACTTTTCACTAACACATAGCTCAACAAAAATATTAGATTTATAAGGTCTATATGCTAGGTTTAGTTTTTAATTTATTTTTTTCCTTTACTTTAACTTTCAAGATACTTTTACCTGCTGAAGGAAATCTGGTCACGGAGGTAAGGAAAGGGTTACAGAGCTCTTCAGCTGGTCATCCAGTTTGAACAACAGGAAAACTAAGACTAGCACAAGAATATCAAACTTTGTTTTAACTTTTTAAGTACTAAACTGAAATGCAAAGAATAACAGTATATAGACTGCAGGCAACTGTGCAATTCAAAAAAGTACAAAGCTAGAGCTCAGCCAATCAACAGCCAATAGCCCTTAAAATGGTAGGGTAACACTAAACTGGAGTTTCCCTAAAATTATATGAACAAAACTGGAATCTTTAAGTGGCAAGAAAACAGCTGAAGCTGCCTGGTGTAGCTTGGCTTTGGGTAAAACTCAACAGAAATGACCCCTTTTTAAATAGAAGCATTACCAGACCCCTTCAACCTATTTTCTCCAGTCTAATAATTGCTTTTAATTTACCTTGAACAACCTGCTGTTTAACATTTTTGTTGGCAACATGGGTGTTGGGATAGAGTGCACCCTCAGCAAGTTTGCTGATGACACCAAGCTGTGTGGTCCAGTCAACACACTGGAGGGAAGTGATGCGATGCAGAGGGACCTGGTCAGGCCTGAGAGGTGGGCCCATGTGAACCTCATGAAGTTCAACCAAGCCAAGTGGAAGATTCTGCACATGGGTCATGGCAATCCAATACACAAATACAGGCTGGGAGGGAACTGGGTTGAGAACAGCCCTGAGGAGAAGGATGTGGAAGTCTTGGTGGATGAGAAGCTCAACATGAGCCAGCAATGTGCACTGGCAGCCCAGAAAGCCAACTGCATCCACAGCTGCATAAATAGAAGTGTGGTCAGCAGGTCCAGAGGGGTGATTATGACCCTCTACTCCACTCTTGTGAGACCCCACCTGGAGTACTGTGTCTAGCTCTGGAGCCCCAAACATATGAAGGACATGGAGCTTTTGGAGTGAGTCCAGAGGAAGGCCAAGAAGATGATCAGAGGACTGGAACATCTCTCCTATGAAGACAGGCTGAGAGCTGGGGTTCAGTCTGGAGAAGAGAGGGCTCCAGGGAGACCTTACAGCAGCCCATAAAAGGGGCCTACAAGAAAGATGAGGAGGAGCTTTTTTATCAGGGAGTGGAGTGATAGAAAAAGGGGTAGTGTTCTTAGACTGAAAGAGGGGAGATTTAGATTATATTTCAGGAAATGATTCTTTACTGTGAGAGAAGTGAAACACTGGGAACAGGTTGCCCAGAGAAGTTGTGGATGTCCCATCCTTAGCCTGGAAAGCCAAGTTCGATGAGGCTTTGAGCGACCTGGCCTAGTGGGAGGTGTCCCCGCCCATGGCAGGGGGATCGGAATTAGATAATCTTCAAGGTCCCCTGCAACTCTAACCATTCTGTGATTTTTTGACCTTGTCACACCTACTGAAGTAATTCAAGTATTTTCAGCACTAGTTGTAAGCAGCATACTTAAACTGTTCATCCTCAGAAATCTTCCTACCGATAAGAAACTATTTGCAGTGGTTCACCCTCTGCAGTGGTTCATGCTTTTGGATTATTCTTGTCTGACTAGAGAGCACTCTGTAGTCTTTCAGCAACACAAATCAAGAGAACAAAAATGGATTTGTGCTGAGCTTCAAGAAAGAGGTCCTCCACTTTCCATGTATCTTTACTGGTTTCCAGAGACTTGCTTCAGACGTTCAAATGAGAAACATGATTGCAGTAAGCTTTTAAATGTTCAGTTTGCTTGTGGTACTTTATGTCTTCACACCTGGTTTATGTTAAATTTCACTGAAGTCCTTTAAGTTAAGTCAGTCTTTGGAGAGAAGAGGAAGAAGAAATATGAATGCTAAGAAACAGCATGTATTCCAAGTAATCTATCTCTATAAGAAAAAGCTCCCAGGTGATAGTGCAGAACCAACACAGATCCTCTAATGCGTTCTTCAGGATTTCAGCGAAACTGACCTCTGAAAGTTATGGATCCTTTCCTGCATAAATTTAATCCATGTGGAACAGCTGAGCGCTGGTACCCTGCCAAGATCTACGCTGTTCTACGTGCACTAAAAAGCCTCCATCTAAATTACTGTTATCTTTGCAACAGGATCCCTCAGCCTTTAACCTCAGGAGTTGCTCACAACCACAGGAAATTGTTCCTGCTTCTGTAACTAAGAGGGTGAACATGGAACTACACTATTTTTTCCAGTTCTCAAGGGTCAGTTGAAGATTGTCTCATAGAAATACCTCTTCCAGCAGAGTTCTCTGGCATGCTATAGACCAGCACTGCAGAGCCCAAAGGAAAGCTGATAAACATGGTAGAAGGATAAAGTAGTAATTTAGCTTTCTAGGAGAGGCTGCAGACTGGACACATCATTTTAAGCACGAATTTTCATCTGGGAAACAGCTGGTAAATGGGTACCTGGTGGTTTTTTTCCCCTTTCACAGGCAGACACTATCATCAGTCCAAATTCTGCCCCAGAACTTCTGGATATAGAGTTACATTTTTCTGAACTGCTTTTGTACTATTGTCTTATTTTTAGCTTCTCCACTTTCTTTTACTGTGTAGCTTTAAAAAAAAAAAAAGCCATCTGCTGCCTTTTCATCTGTTTAGCAAATGAGGATATTGGTTTTGTATCAAATTAATTTGATAGCAAATTACTTTTGAAGAATCCCGTTTCAAGTTCTTCAAACCATTTCAGCTTGCTTTTGTCTCCTGACATGATCAAAGTGCAGTATGACTCATATTGCCCCAGAACAATTTTTGCAACTTCAGCTTATGTCTGTCTCAAGAAGCAGCAAATGTCTGTCTCAAGAAACAGAAAATGGAAGCAGCAAAGCACCTGTCAAACCAAAAAATCTTTAATTCAGTAATGTATACTGCACGCTCAAACACCTGACTTTGTAGCAGATAACTGAAACGATCACAAGGTCAGGCTAACTTACTTTCAGCAATATTTGACCCTTGTTATAAAACTCAAACACAAGAAACTCAATGCTGTCTTCAGAAATTAGGATTCAGGAAGCAGGGAAGGTTCTAAGATGGACTGTGTGTTCAAAATGGGCCACTGAGTTAATGTGACCTTAACTGTTTTAAGCAAGTCACATTTCAGGTGATAGGACATGTATAAGAGCTGAATTTAGTAAGGTGGGTTTTGTCTTAGTAAAACAGTGTAGTAACCTGAAGATTATCCACGTGGACTAAGAACTCTACTGAAGACTGGTCAAGAAATGTTCTATTTGAATTTCTACAAACCAGGGATTAAGCACCATTTTTTTGATGAAGCAGACAGAAAATTTACCAGTACATTTTGAAAAAGCCTGAAATAAATCAGGACAATTTCTATCCCCTAGTAGCACAACACTTTTAACTGTAGCATCGCTGATTTTCAATAAAAAGGCACACACAGAATTCAACCAGAAGTACACAAGACAGAATATACTTCAATGTGCAGTTTTTTCTTATTGTTACAAACCTGAATGCAGCTGTCCTTGGAAAGAGTCTTCAATTTATCAGGAGCCTGCAGTGGCATACACATTGTAGAAAAGTAAGGGGAGTAACTAGGTTTGATGACTAGTAACATATTGTATCATCTTACTCCAGCTGTAATTCCTTCTAGCTAGAGGACTTTTGCTCTGTTGTTCTTGTTTTTTAAATAAAAACTTAACTGCTAGAGTTAGGCAAAAAGTAATTTATTGCCTGAGTTTTCACAGTGATTCACAAGATGAGTAGACAGTTGCATAAGGAGAAACAAAGTTGGGGGGTGGGGGGGGGAAGCAGCAATTTTGGTCCTAGAAACAAATTACAGCATTAGCTAGCTGCCTTGAGTTGTAAATGTGCCTCCTTTGGGACACTCCATTAAGGACTTCACAAGCAATCTCTGGACCCAGCTTGGGCTTCTGTCACCATTCTTCCCTTGCAGCACTTAGATCTGTCTGCAGAAGGGCACAGGGTCTTCCGGCAGCAGCTAATTCCACAGATGTGAGAAAAACATTAAATTTTTAAATCAAATGCTGCAATTAACTTCTAGGATGTTGAAGGCATGGCAGCAGAAGATATGACATCAAGAGTTACTTGTGAATACAAATTCTGCCTCCAAAGCTTCATAGAGAAAATGATGACTTGGAAGAGCTATTCTCTCCACATCCTGTGACACTGAGTAATTTTAACCTTGTGGGCTTTGTTTATGCAGGAATAAGATTCATGCAGCAGATACATGAACATTCTTGCTTCTCTAGTCTCTTACTACAGGTCCTATTTTTGCTTGCACTGTGAAATTGCATCATGTTAGTCAACAGCATGCATGCGGCTTTACTGTGATAAAAGTCTGAGCTTGTAAAAACAGCTGGCTGGTAAAATGAGAAGCAGGACAGTTTCTGCCTTTTGTTAAGTCCTGTTCAACATCGTTCTAAGGAAAGCTAGAGAGAAAAACTCACTGGCTTTGGTTTTTATTTCTTCCCCTCTAGGATTTTCAAGTTCACACAAAATAAAACATCACTGTTCAGTCGATCACAGTATTTCAAAGGGCTAAAACATTTGTTTTATGGTTTTAACACTTAAACAGTTTAGAATTGTATGTGCAAATGATTATTTGTGTCATGCATCCATCTTACACAGTTCTGGTCAATCACGTGCTGCCTTCTTTGGTAAGTGCTCATTTAACAAGCTTTACCTGTATCTAGTTCTTTCCAGATAATAAAAATAAAAAAAATCTGGTTCAATACAATTTTAAAAGTGGGATGTAAGAGTGCTCTAGACTTCTTTTAATCTCTAAAACACTTAGTGTGATTTTTATTTATCCCCAGTCTTTCAGAAGAGCTCTTCATTTATCCCCAATCTTTCGTAAGAGCTTTTCGTTTATCCCCAATCTTTCACATGAGCTTTTTTTTTTGCTTTTTTTTTCTTTGCTTTTTTTTTTTTCCTTATAAGTATCACAGGCTGCTGTGTTGTACTGCATCTGCCAAAGTTGCCAATAGGGAAGTTAGCAACAAAAATTAAAAATGAGATTGTACATCAAATATTTTTGTTACAATCACAGTAAGGAAGTACCCCTCAGTAGGGTATAAATTTGGCTGCAGCTATTTGAGCAATCCAAAGTAAGTACTTATTTTTTAACTCTGCAGGGAAGCTTGAAAGTGGCTCGATTTATTTTTCAGTTCTCTTTAATTCACAGGAAGAAGTAATACATTTTTAAAATGTTTATTCAGCTTCAGATATCTCTTCTAAAGATAACTCTGGTATATTCGATATATATCTTCCCTCATTCCATCAAACGCACTTAAGCTTTGAGGTAATTCAGGATAAAATATAAGAACATTTTTAAAATTAAAAGCGAGAGATCAATAAAAAAAATAGGCAGGATAAATAGAAAAATATTCTGTCTTCCTTTCACTACAAATAGTTTCAGCATAATGCACTTCAAGAAGCAAAATCAAGTCACTAAGTCCAGAAGTAAGTATTTCTCAAGCAAAACTGATGAAAGCAAGCATTTCACCTGAGTTTACATTTCAGGGATTGGGCCCACAGCAACACAGAAGACAAAGCATCCAGGGCAGACCATCCCATGTCATTCTACCCCTTATTTAGAGGCATACAGGAAGGAATGAGGGAAAAAAAAAATGCCAAAAAATATTAAAAAATAAAATCAAACTTTGTCTTGCTGGCTCCATGTGGGAAAAAGATGGCCATGCTCTCTAGCAACATCTCCATTCATGCCTGTCAGCCAGTACTGACTCAGCCAGTATTATCTTATCTGCACAAAGGAACCTATATTCAGGGAGATTTAGAAAAATGTTAGCAATAGTATCCTGCTGTCCCAGAGGGACATTTCAGTTTGAGGAGTGTATTCCAGAGACAAAAGGCACTTGCTGGGAAGGCCTGAGATGAAACCTGTGAGTTTAGAAGATGGTCCTCTGCCCATTCAATGATAAAGGTATGCCAAACTTCCTCTGTGAGGTAATTCCAAAGGAACTCTGATTTAAAATGTGTCATCTCCAGGCATATGTGAAGATTATTCCTTTGGAACCTGTCATTTATATGCTATACTGGAAGACTGCAATACTCTAAATAAGATATTTTTACAGTTGTAAAGATACATTTTGGGAATGACATAGGCAATGCAAGTTATAGTTCTTTAGGCTGAATGAAAAAAGCTAATCAGAATCTTCATCATCGAGGTATTCTTCCGCATTACTTAATGTTCGGACTGTACCTGGAAAGAAACAAAGATCCCTCTTAATCCACAATAAAATCAGAAAAAGCCTCACATTCGCAATACTTGCAAACCAGCATCCAAGAAATCCGATTCCTCTATCACAAAAGATGTTAGGGCTCCACAGATGGGGCTGCAGATCTAGATCTCAAAGGTAGGGCTAAGCCAGTAATCACATCTCCTACATATGAGATTTAGTCTGTTCATGACCTTCAAGGGCCATCTTCTGGCTCCTTGGAACCTGTACAGCAGAGCTGAAACTCTTTAATTCTATTTTCTGTATATATTGCTTTTAAACTGCAAAGGAAAGGATGGGTGAGCTGGAGGAAGAGCCTCTATGGCTTTACTTGGAGTGCCTAGCTGGCTGCCATTCTCTGATTAAAATCCATCTATTATCTCCCCTCCCTCTTTTCTCACCTAGGTTTTTTTCTGAATAAATATTTCTTAGATCTACTTACAAGCTTTTTGCTTTTGAAGGATACTAAACAGAAAAAAGGAGTATTAAAATATATTCACCAGACATGCAGCAATGCCTAGAGAATTACATCTACCTTTGGGACTGTACAAAGATAAAGAGCATGGATTTTTTGTGATGGATGATTATTTGCCTACAGATTTTCAAATATACGGGAATAGGAATATGGATTATACGTAATGTAACTATATTGTACTTCTGACAGCCAGGAGTTACAAGATCTTATTCAGTCCTATCTTCGCAATAACATATTAAAACAAGGTATTAAAAATATCAGGTGCAAACAAGACTGACGTAATTCACAAAAGTGAAACCATGTTATCCTAGACTTCTGGAATATGAAAAATGAGTAAATTTAAAACTATTTTGATAAAAGAAATCTAAGATTTTTTTTCCTTTTGAGTAGGAGAAGCAGCAGAGGAAGAAAGGAAAGAAAAGAAAAAAATTGTAGAGCCCTGTGCTCAAGAGGCCATGCTTCAAGAAAGCAAAAATCCCGTTTTTCTGTATAACAATTGTTCCCTTGTTCATGACCACAAATGACACAATCCTTTAATAACTTTAATAACTTTCATTTCTTAGAATATACTTCAGCAATCATGACATCTGAATGTGTGTGTACACACAAAAAACACAAATCCAAACATTTTAGTGGAGGCAAAGTAAGCTTTCTGGTATAAACAAAAAAAATGTTTTATAGATGGACTATGACAGAATCTACATCTAAATAGGAACAGATTTGAAACTGGGGGCAGGACAACTACTGTATAGGACTGAATCTCTGAAAAAGAGCGATTGTTACTCTCAATCACATTGGAAATACTGAAATGTAGCATCAATAGACACAGAAGAATGTAATGAATAAAAACAACCAAGTAAATACAAAATATAAGGGAAATACACAGATCGGTGGTATCAAGAGAAATTATAAAAGGCCAAATTAAGACAGAAAACCAAACAAGGAAGCCAATATTGAAATTGCAGTTAGACTGAGAATATCAGCTCTTATATCAAGGCAAAAAAGAACAGGTAGTGTGAGAGAGTACCAGAGACTGGTGATAGATGAAGTGACTAAGGATGAAAAAAAATCAATCAACCATGAAACAAAATTCATTTATAGGGACTGAGGCAAATGCACCAGAAGATAAGTTACCTAGTTTCAGAAAACGAAACATTAATACAATTATTAGGGATATTAGAACAGAGAATACTCCTGTGCCAGGAGTATTTAATCTTTGACAGGCACAGACTAGATAAGTGCTCCTAACAGGGATTAACTAACATTAGAAAAAAATATGGTAACGGAAAAAATTCTGCCCTTTGTTACAACTGCTTTCCTCAGAGTCAAAACTGACAAAAATAATTTGTCAAGGTTTTCTGGAAAATCCTGATATTACCTCTGTCAAAAAGCTGGACAGTATTTTTGCTGCAACTGCTCTTCTTGGCCTTCTAAAGCTGCAGTCAGCTATTCCATTATTTAATTCCCATAGCCAATAACCACCCACGGGTTAGCATTTCCTCTGTTCTCACCAGCCCTGTGACAATACAGTTGCTAGACTGTATATCCCACAGACACAAGCTGTAAGTCTGCCTGCGTTTTTAAGTAATTTCTCTTTTTGTGTGTAATTCACCTAGAGCTTCCACTCTAACTTCAGTCTCCTGAAAGCTACATTAATTATGCAATATTGAACACTTTTTGTCACTGAACAACAATCTTTATTCAGGCTTTTAAAACAGCCTTTTATCTCTTCTTTTTCTACGTGGGCACTGTGCTATTGGGAGAGATGGACACAAGTGGGAGGTAGTGAGACTATTTTGATAAACACCCGAAAGCATTCTTTATTTCCCTATTAGAGAATCACTAAAAGAGACATGGGAACAAGAAATTTTAAAAAATTATCAATAAGAAAATAAAAGAGGAGCATCAGTTGGTGTTTATTTGGCTTAGTTTGGAGTAATAGACAGGTATAAGGGGGAACATACCACACGTTTTACCCCCATACCCTGTTGCTTGTGGTATACTGCTTTTAAGGTAGTTTCCATCCTTGCTTTCTCTCTCTCCACTCTGGAGGGCCTGTCTTCCATCTCCTTCCCTTTCCACATCTGCTCAACTCTTTTGCCTCTTACTGACACAAGTTGGCATTTTGTGTGGAGTCAATAACACTGAACGTGACAAACCACAGGTCACTATCATAGCTCTGCTGAACTAACCCTCTCAAGCAAACCCTTCCAAACACATCATTCAGCCCACATAACTCACAAGTGGGTTTTGTGGCTATCACCATATTAATATTTGGCCAGAATATTAAGGATCCCCTAAAAAGGGAAAATGTACCAGAAAAACAGTATCAGAAATACCTGCACTTTGTTTCTTCTTAAGCAGGGAAGCACAAGCTGCGTTGGTTGCCATATCTAAAGCCAGTTTCTTCTCATTGTTCTTCAGATCTGTTCTTGCCCCTTTATAATAGAAAATTTTCATCATGAACCACTGTCCCAGCTATTCCTTGAGCAATGGTATTATGATACAAGTTTCAGTAGCATGAGTTTCAGAACAGTAATGGACAAGGGAATCTCATCTGTGGACTGCTCTGAAGCAGACTAAAAACTATGGATGCTCTTCCATAAGCTACAGTTGGCTAGGGAACTTGATAGCTGCTCTCCCTTTCCAGGAAGCAGATGTCATTGCTGTTCTGGGGTTAAGTGCCTAATTTTGTCTGCAAAGCAGGATGAAATTTATCTTGAGCGGGTGAGATGTCTACTTTCCAAACAGCTGCCAGAATTTTCTGCAAGCCTTATAAAGTCAGGCAGGTATGCTGGCTAAGGACTGTACCTGGGTTATAGGAAAACAGTTAAAAAAATACAGATTAATAAACATTCAGGAATCTAGTCTGCCACACAGATTGTTGAAACCTTGGTAAAGATCTTTACCCTTTGCCAGCAGAATCTCTACAATATCTGCATAACCTTTCCATGCAGCAGCATGCAAAGCTGTGTCTCCCAATTTGTTCTGTGGAGTTAGAGGGAAAAGCAACAGGATTAAAATACAGCAAAAAAAAACCTTTCAGCTTCTACCAAGGATGAATAACATCACACCTCTACTGTAAGAGTCTATTGGTTTAACTTACCTGCTGGTTTAACTCTAGGTTTGCTTGGGTAAACAGAACATCCACTATATCTGCAGAAAATAGCGGGCAGAAATAAAGAGGAAAAAGTTAGTGGAAGCAAAAAAAGGCTTTTTTGCATTCATAGTATAAATTTTGGTTAAGACTCAATCAAAGAGCAATCCAATCAGCTAATGAAAATCTGTAACAGTCAGGCTGCATTGAGCAAACAACCTTTAGTCACAAAGAAATGCTTCTGCATAAAATATCCAAAACAATACAACACTTCTTTTTGGTCTGTCCTTCTTCCCACCCTGCTTCTAACAGTTACGCTGACTGGAATACCTGCTTCAACAGCAACAACAAAACACACAGTATTTGATGGAGCTGAACCTCCCTTACGATTTACCTTTTCTTTTAAAAAAACTAAAATGACATTAAAAAACTCCTAGCTTTATTATTTAATACTGCAATTTTAACAATTGGTCTAACAGGCAAATCAAGGAAATCACAGAACAGTCATTTCAAATTAATTCTCTGATACCTTTGTGGCCTCCATGGCATGCCCAGTACAGAGCTGTGTTTCCAGCTTTGTCTAAGCCATTGACCCCAACTCGATTATCCAAACACTCTCTCAACCAGCTTAGGTTGCCTGAAAGACAAATTCAGTTCTGATTATTTCTTTTTTTAATTTGAAAAGTTAACAGAAGCATTAGAGGCATGTAGTTCTTTCTGAAGGGTGTCAGTCCTCCTATGAACTTATGAGAAGGAAAAGTGATTGGCAGCAGTACTTATAACTCATTAAACAACCAGTCCAAGTCATACCAAACATCTCTTCTTTCACTTCCAGAACACCTTTAGATCCCTTTATTGTTAAATTGATGGTAGCAAACAGTTTTTCTGTGTATGCAATCACAGAATGGCGATTCTACCAGGCTGTAAACTAGCTCAGCTTCTGAAAGCCACAAAACTTACCAGAAAACTTGTTCAGGATACCAGGCAACCAAAACAGACAGGATATCTTAATTCTAAATATATTATTATTTTGGCAGAAAACAAACAAATCATCCTTTAGCATTACACAACTAAAACCCAAATCAGACTTACCACGTTTGGCAGCTTCATGCAGTGGGTTATCAATAGACTCAGCTTGCTCTGCCACTGAAACGAAACAGAGAGTAAATTCTAACTACTTCTGAAAGATATTTGACACCTGTGTGGAAACAGAACTTTGATTTATTACAGAAAAAACAGTAATACATATTTGATTCTAATGTGAAAGGGGATTTGTGAGTGATGGACTAGTCAGATACACTTCAATTCCCTGTGTATGAGAAAGTAATTCAGAGAAGAGCTTGTAAAAACTTTGAACAACAGCATAAAGTTGCTGTGGTGGTTGCAATGGTTGCAAGACATCAGGAATCTGACAATATTTCATCTCTGTTGTTACTTCCTTTTCTATACTTGTAAGATGGTTTTGAACAGCTGCATGTAGCTAGGCTTTCAACCTACAACTTGCCATCCGTAGTTATGATTTAATTATTTCCAAAAGGTCTGGGAAGGGTAACTAAAACAATCTGCCAATAGGATTCCTATTTGTTTTACAGACATTTTTTATTTTCCCTGGAAAACTTGCAGGAGATCTGCAAATCCAAACTGCTTAAACAATGTACATAGTGATGGGCAGCTTGAAGTTCAGGCTTCTGTAGATCTTCATCTCACATGCTTTATGTTTTAATACAGAGGGGCAGCAAACAGTTCCTGGTCACTGTGCTGTTGCAACAGCAAAAACAAACTTAACAACGCTGTGAAACAGTTGGATGTCAGACCATAATCTGGAAACTTCTTTGTAAAAACTTCTTTTCTAGGTGGAAAACCCTGTGACTACTAAGGGTACTGGCAAGCAGGACAGTGTACAATCTCAGAAAAGTAGGCTCTCTAAGCCCTGCAGTATGGCTTGTTACAGGAGGCAGGGAGAATGTGAAAGGGTATTCCTCAGATCAAACTGTTACTGTAATCAGATGCAATGTAGGCAAATATAATGTATGTCAGTTACCAGAAATAAGTGTCTCAAGACCATTGTAGCCTATCCAGATCTTTTCTTACTTTGGTGTGTATTTCTCCTGCAATGCTTGTAATCGCAAGCTTTCAGATGCTTATCTCTCTAGCTGTGAGCAAAATAAAACACAAATGCTACATTCTGATATTTCCGTTTAAAAAAATTTGTGCGAGCAGTAAACAGAATCCTAAAGAAGACTGGGGGAAGCTAACACCGATTCTATCTTCATCAGCTTTTCCGTTCACAGTCTTTTCAAACTTGTTCCTTCAAGCCCAGCAGATGGAGCACAAGACCCCATCAGAGGCCCAGGAGTTTCAGGTCTCTCTCCAGCTTCTGCAAAAAGGTTAGAGAAGAGCACAGCAGATAATAGTGTTTCAATGTTCAAGACTGAACCTAGGCAGTCCCAATGGTGGCAACTAGCCCTTAGAGGATTTTGCCTAAAGTTTGTCTAAATCAGAAGAAGTGTTCCTGGTACTCTTCATTCTTAGGGTCTGCAGAGGCTTCTGTTCTGCCTACATGAAATTTTTGGAAATGTGCAGACCCCACTCTCTCCCACCCAGCCTAAAATGGAAGTTAAACTCTTGTTCAGGTAACTTTTCCAAATGGGAACACAAACTGAATGAATAAATTGTTGGTTTTATTTTAAATATAACACACTTCAACCTTCAAAATAAATTTGAGTGTAGGTAAGCACGTGTAATGTATTCTTGTCTATTAACAGAGACCACCTGTGGCAGATGGCAAGAGTAGAATCAGTCTGAAAGCCACAAACTAAAGCGAAATTTGATGCCATGGTCTCAACTGCCCCACAGGCTTCTTCTGTTCATGTATTTTCACTAACTACAAGTCAGGACAGGGAACCATAGCATTGCTACCAGAATGTCTCCCAGTGGAGGAAGGACAACATGAATCTACCACAGTTACTAATGTATTAGCAGTTTTGACGTAATATGCCATGTTACACTGCTACTCTGTCTGCATTTCCTGAGAGGACTTGGAAGAATTGTGCTGTGTTGTCTGTACTCATTGCTTGTCAAAGTGACTTTAGTTCAATCTGAAAAAGTCATTTCGATTCAGTCCAAACGGGTATGGGATATCTAATGTGGTGCAATCCCCAAGAAAATAATGTTTTCTGTGGCTGAATTGCAAACAAAACAGCCCTAGTTTTTAAGTGGAACAAAGGAGGTCTACAGAATTGCTCACAATCTGTGTTAGCTTCCTATCCATATGCAGGTTTACTTAACCATTCCCATATTGATTAACTGTCTCTGTAAGAAGCCACCCCACACTGTGTCAGACTCTTGATCTCAAAGTCCATCCTTAGGTGTACTTAAGAAAAAGGCAATGTACAGACTGAAGGAATATAGCCAAGAGACTGCTAATGAGAAGATGTGCTGTTGTAGCCAGGAAGGCCAACGGAATCCTGGGCTGCAAAGGGAGGAGTGTGGCCAGCAGGTCAAGGGAGGTCATTCTGCCCCTCTACTCTGCA
>JAOXJM010000019.1:38870289-38919521 GCA_026413425.1 Tringa solitaria | reverse complement strand
AGATGATCTCTATGGTCCCTTCCAACTCCATAAATTCAGTGAAATTCAGTGAAAATTCATTGAGGGCATCAAGAATACAACCCTATCAGTTTCATGTGCCATCTGTAAAACCCTTACCTGCACAACCAGAAACATGAACACTTGGCAAACTCAAGCTGCCTTTAGGTTATAAAAACATACGATAGCCTGTCCACTGCTGATGTACTGATCGTGGTGACTGATATTGCTGATGTATTCTCAAATACTCTGGTAGACGACTGTTAAATGCCAATACTGTGATCAGTTTTTGCAAATAAGTGTATCAATTATTTTTATTTAGTGATTTCCCTTGACTGTGAATGATCTTACCAAATGAAAATATTCTAGACATTACCATAATTGCTTGGAATTAGTCCAGTTCTCCCTTTGCAAGTTCCTTTCCACCAATTGGTATCACTCTGCAGAGAAAAGTGAAAATATTTTAAAAGGGATATGCTCTATCTCAGAAGCATGTACGGGATGTCTTAGACTCACCATGTCTGAAATGTAAATGATATCTCCTTCTTCAAAGTACAGTTCATCTGGCTGTAAAAAAATAAAATAAAGAAGGAAGAGTAAATAAAAATCAGAATGTGTACACATGTACACATGAATGTAAAACAAATACCCGTATAAAACAGAGTACATTCAGCTCTTCTTCCAAAAGAACTGTCACTGAAACTCTCTAGCAAATAGGCAACAGTCTGACAGCCCTTCACACCACAGTTTGACTTGTCTGCAGCTAACTTTTTGGATCTGTGACCGACCTGATAACTGAATAAAATCCTGTGACCTTTCCAATAGACCACTATGCAACAGAAGCAGTGAAATATATCTTGTGTTTGCTAACTTCATTCCCATTTTGATTGGTCCCAGTTCATCAAATTTCTTAGCTCTCCATTATCTTTGTTGCCTTTGGAAGAAAAGAAAAATTCACTTTGATTGCTGATCTTAGATTACAGGGAACTGATAGGAGAGAAGAAAGCATGCTGCTTTTAAAAAGAGCTGAACTTAAAAAAGGAGAGTGATGATTAATCAGGCTGTTTTAGTCACACTAAGAACCAATATCCATCAATAGGCTTTTTCATTGAAAACACTGTACAGTAAGTCTAATAGGCCAACCCTAGCAGAACTGAAGAAATGTTATTATAGACAAGATTAAAATTAAGCTTCTCAAAATCCTAAAATGTAGATGTACTTACCGTTCTGGGCTCAAATGTATACAGGGCCCTGAACACTTTAACCTGCCCTAAAAAAGAAAAAATAAACAGTATTAGTATTGTGCCTTCTAAACACAGCATAAACATACAGTCTTCAAATCCTTCACCCTTAAAGCTGCTTGGTGGACGAATTCATGCTCTGCCTCTATCAGTGAAAATCATAATGAAAAGACTCAACCCAGCAGCATGGTTTTTGAAGGAAATGGGCCAACAGCTAAAAGAAGCTGTCTCTTGTGCACACCTAATATGGTCCTCATAGGTTATTATTCGAGTCAACTAAAGTGTTGCCACCAATTTCTAAGGCAAAGTGTAGTTTCAGTCATAAACACCCACATAATAACACATAATAATAATAAAAAGCCTTGTCAAAGGATACAGAATTAAGGAAATAACAAAGAAACAGAACAATGACTGCAACATGTTCTCAATACTTACTTGTAATCTTTACTAATTAGGAAAATAATGCAGTAGCACAGAAATCATTGCATTTAAGAAAAACAATAATGATCACCAAGACATATTTATGGAACATAGAACGGACATGGTGTTCTGTTCAGATGCTTAAAATAAGCTATAGTGTTTACAAATCCACTAAGTGGGCAACGTTTAGTTTATCAGGGCAGCTTTGAAAAGACTGTCAGCAGCATCCAAGCCAAGAAAAGATATCTTAATGCAGTGAGATACAGATTTAATTGTATAAACTGCAAAAGAAGCAGTTTTCAAGAGCACCAAGCATAAAGTATAAGATGAGTATAGGAAAAGAAACATTTATCTTACATAATTTTATTAGCTGAATTGCTGAAGTCCACTGAACTCAATGGAGAAACGTATTATGCAGACTGTTCTGTATTGTTTACTTTTAAATATCTGAAGTCTTAAGTATGTAGGTTTGTTTACTTTTAAAGTAAAGAGTATAGGGATGCAGGAAAAGTACGGGGATGCTGCCCAGTTAGGCATGGACAAGGTCAGGAACGCCAAGGTGTGGCTGGAGCTGAACCTGGCAACAGATGCTAAGAATAACAAGAAGGGTTTCTCAGGTATGTCAACCAGAAAAAGAAGGTTAAAGAAAGTGTACCCCCCTTGATGAGCAAGAATGGCAAACTGGTAACAACAGACGAGAAGGCTGAGGTTCTCAACAACTTTATTGCCTCAGTCTTCACTGCCAACCCCCCTCCTCACATCTCCCGAGTTGATGGACTGGGCAAAAACAGGGCCTATGAGAATGAAGGACCGCCCACTGTAGAAGAAGACCAGGTTCAAGACCTTCTAAGGAACCTGAAGGTACATAAGTCCATAGGACCTGATGAAATCCATCCAGGGGTCCTGAGGGAGCTGGCGGATGAAGCTGTCAACCCACTTTACATTATATTCGAAAAGTCGTGGCAGTCTGGTGAAGTTCCCACTGATTGGAAAAGGGGACACATAACCCCCATTTTCAAAAAGAGAAAAAATGAAGACCCAGGGAGCTACAGGCTGGTCAGTCTCACCTCTGTGCCCAGCAAGACCATGAAGCAGATCCTCCTGGAATTGCTGCCAAGACACATGGAAAATAAGGAGGTTACTGGTGACAGCAAACATGGTTTCACCAAGGGCAAGTTATGCCTGACAAATTTGGTGGCCTTCTGCGATGGTGCTACAGCACTGGTAAATGAGGGCAGAGCAACAGATGTCATCTACCTGGACTTATGCAAAGCATTTGACACTGTCCCACATTAATATCCTGTTCTCTAAACTGGAGAGACAGAGATTTGATGGATGGACCACACAATGGATCAGGAACTGGCTGCAAGGCCACACTCAAAGGGTTGCAGTCAATAGCTCAATGTCCAAGTGGAAACCAGTGAAGAGTGGCATTCCTCAGGGGCCAGTACTGGGACCAGTGCTGTTCAACATCTTTGTTGGAGATGCGGACAGGGGGATTGAGTGCACCCTCAGCAAGTTTGCTGATGACACCAAGCTGTGCGGTGCTGTCAACACACTGGACAGAGGGGATGCCATCCAGAGAGACCTCAAGAGGCTTGACAGGTGCGCCCCCGTGAACCTCATGAAGTTAACAAGGCCAAGTGCAAGGTTCTACACATGGGTTGGGGCAGTCCAATATGCAAATACAGGCTGGGCAGAGAATGAATTGAGAACAGCCCTGAGGAGAAGGACTTGGGAGTGTTGCTGGATGAGAAGCTCAACATGAGCCAGCAAACAGCCCAGAAAGAAAACTGCAGCCATGGCTGCATAAAAAGAAGTGTGGCCAGCAGGTCCAGGGAAGTGATTCTAAACCTCTACTCCACTCTTGTGAGACTCCACCTGGAGTACTGTGTCCAGCTCTGAAGTCCTCAGCACAGAAAGCACATGGACCTGTTGGAATGAGTCCAGTGGAGGGCCATGAAGATGATCAGAGGGCTGGAGCACCTCTCCTATGAAAACAGGCTGAGAGAGCTGGGGTTGTTCAGCCTGGAGAAAAGGCGGCTCCGGGGAGACCTTATAGAAACCTTATAGCAGTACCTAAGGGGACCTACAGGAGAGATGGGGAGTGGAGCGATAGGATGAGGGATGATGATTTTAAAATGAAAGAGGGGAGATTTAGATTAGATATCAGGAAGGAATTCTTTAGCATGAGTATGATGAGGCAGTGGAACAGGCTGCCCAGAGAAGCTGTGGATGCCCGATCCCTGGAAGTGTTCCAGACCAGGCTGGATGGCACTTCAAGGAATCTGCTTCAGTGGAAGGTGTCCCTGCCCATGGCAGGGGGTTTGGAACAAGATGATCTTTAAGGTCTTTTACAACTCAAACCGTTCTATGATTCTATGAAATATCTGAAGTATGCAGCAGTATTTCAGGTTCTTACATGGCACTTTACATGTTTATATAGATTAACTTGTGATTGAAGCAGTATTTGTTCCACCAGTATAATGCATTACTTAGCCCAGGCTATTTTGTATCCTCAGAGAAAATGGTAACTTAATGCCAAAAGCTAGTACTATACAATAAAGTGTGTGTTCACAAAATCTTATGTAGTATATTATTGCAGAGAACTGAATAACAGGAGAGTAGATGTCCTTATGTCTCAAGAATAAGCTTTTACCTTTCTGTGAAGAAGAACGATTGCTAGATGTTTTTTACCTGCTTCTTCCTAGAGGTAGTCTTTGTTACTGCAGTACCTAAAAGTCTAGCTGCAAGAGTGAGCACTTTGGAAAGTTAACTTAAGGGCTTCAAGGTCTTTAGAAATGTCAGCCTAAGTATATATATGCTGACAGGCTTGAGAAAGGAGATGGTACTCAACTGCAGAAGCTGCCATTTTGCAGCATACCACAGTCTTGGGGTGGCTCTTAAAAGATGTTTTCAAATACTTCTTAATATTCCCCTAGCATGAGCCATGTCACAGCACACATTTATGAATTGGTATTTACCAAGGCATAACTATGAAGCAAAACATTTCTGTAATCCTGTCTCAGCCTTTTTTGGAACTGAGTGTATGTAAAAGTCTAACCGTAAAATTAATCCATGTAAACTTTCTAGATTGCCAAATGCATGTAGACACTGTATATATGTTTTTTCTTCAAATTTGTAACTGTATCCCATGCTCCTCCCAGATCTTATTTTTTAATAACACTGCAGAATTTCAGTTTGCCTCTACTGGTTTTCTCTCTCACACAGCAGCCATTTCTTAGACGTAAGAGGTCCAACACTTCCCAGATCCTTGCCTCTGAAACTAAATATATGCACTGTGGCAACAGCTAAAAAAGGATGAAAGCTCTGTTCTGTTGTTACCCATATAGAAAAGACGAACAAGGACAGTGGACCGTAACGTGTCCTAGATCTAAATCTTCAAAATTAAATGTCTGAACCATAGCTGGAGAGAAGTCAAACAACAACAACAAAAAATGAAAAAAAGAACAAGAGATGACAAAGCAGGATGGGTGAGAGAGTTCTGCCCCTTTTCCTTGGCTTTCACACACAGATGACAGAAAAATACAAGACAAACCTCACACTGACAAATCTGGTGACTTGACCCATCACACACCATTTTTCAAGGGTTTATGTAAGTAAAAGGAGGAAATGGACAACAAAATGGAAGAATAAGAAATATTAAAGAGGAAATGCAAAGATGGCAGAAGACAGGGGAAAGCAAGAAACACACTTTAGTATGTGTCGAATGTGTTTCCTGGAATGTACTGCATGTGTATCAACAGGTTTTCTAATGCTATCACAACCTAAGGGAAGGAAAAGAAAATGGAAACACTGATGGCAATAAAAGTATTGCTGAAATGTTGTTTAAACAAAAGGCAATTCATGGTTCAGGTTTTTTTATCCCTTTTTTTTTTTTGGTTGGTTTATTTGGGGTTTTTTTGGTTTGTTTTTTTTTTTTTTTAATTCTACACAAATGAAACAGAGAGTTACTTCCCCAAACGTCAAGCTGTGGTGTCACACATAGCACAACACATTCTAAAACATTTTCCTGTGATGAAATATGAAGTACAGACTTGCACTATAGAACTGCAGGTCCGGTTAATATTAATTTCACAGCACCTTATGTGGAAGTTAAACACTAGTCATTACTGGCACCCATATTTTAAATATGTAATATATAATTAAATCTAAATAGACATTAAGCCTGCTGCTTAATACTGCTGCATTTAAGAGCTAAGAACAACAGGACTTCAGCACTTGGCACCATAATTTTCTTGCAAAAAATTAGTCTAAATGATTTAAAACAACAAAAATATAAGGACGTAAATGGCACATTAAGCTTGAATCTCTGTTCTGCAAATACAGACAAATTATATTTTAGTAGGTACATGAGTACCTTTAAATACTTGAAGAACTTTTCTCTATCAATGCCCATCCCTAGTCATGCAGACAGGCTTAGAGCTTGCACTGGCAGGCGTCGTTTGGAATAAGAAAGCAGTTAGAAAGCACCTGAGGACCTCCCTCTGCTACCCCTTTCTATTATCTCTCCACTCTGTACCACATTGTAAAGTTTATGTAGGACCGAGCACTAATGCATTAGCACTGATTTGAACTTATCAAAGCTGACTGACTGCAGCTCCCCACCATGTCCTTCTAGAGAGCAAAATAACTAGAATACAGAAGATGCATATACCTTTTTAAGATTAAGACACCAGGCAAACACTAATGACTTTGTTTTCAGCATGACTACCAAGGGGATTATCCCTTTTAGAAACAAAGGAAATGGAGGCACACTGCAGTGATGTGTCCAACAATAAATCTTCTGAATGTGGGAACAAATTTAAATGGTTCTTCTTTTCAATCCCACACTTTACCCACAAGGCTGTCTTTTCCCTTCTTATGGAATTTGCATTAAACATCTGCAAAACAACTATTTGACAAATAAAAAAAGGTAAGTTATTACACACACTAAACTGATACAAATACTATTAGCATACAAACTCCTCAGTCCACAATTTGCCAAACCCTTCCCCAGCAACACAACAGGGTAAAGGAGTGAAACTAAGGAGTCCCTCTAACCAGCAACATAAAACAAATGCCTTTATTAGGCTGAGCTGACTCAATGCCCTTCAAACTATTTTGGATAACTTCTATAAACTTCTGCTTTTATCAGGAAATGAAACAGGCCACTAAAATTTCTACTACGACCTTCTCCCTGCTAAATGCACAAACGTAAAAAAACTGAGGTGCTAAACAGTAACAGCTTAAAAATGAAGCTTCTGATATGTACTGAACTGGAACAAGATCACTGATGTGCTTTGTAAGACAAAGTAACAAAAAAGACCATTTTCTCAAAAGACTAGATGCTCTTTGTTTCCTCCTAGCAATTTTGAGCTTTATTTCTAATTAATTGCAGTATCATTAACAGAAGATTGTTTCCAAAGAAGTGTTAAGTGTTTTCGCAACAAGGAGTTACTGTTTCTCTCAGAGTGATGCTTTTTTCTCCATTTCCTTTCTCTTCTACCCCAGCTTCTCCATGCGACCACAGACACTAGCATTAAAATGCCCTCTTTTACTCAACTTGCCACCAAAGCATTCTCTGCTTTCCTCTTATTTGCTTTCACCCCTTAAAGGAAGGGTGGGGGAGGAGGGAAGGGGAAGTTAAAAAAACATTAAAAAAAAGAAAGAAAATTTTAAAAAAGACCCAACCCTGAATGGCAGTGCTTGTATCTTTTTTTACTTGGGCTGAACTTCCAGTACAGTGGTGGGTTGGCCCTGGCTGGAGGCCAAGTTCCCAGCAAAGCCACTCCATCACTCCCCTCCCTAGCTGGACAGTGGATAAAAAAAATAGATAATGAAAGGCTCGTGGGTCGAAATAAGGACAGAGAGATCACCCACCAATTACCATCACGGGTAAAACAGACTTGACTTGGGAAAAATTAATTTAATTTATTACCAGTCAAAATCAGAGTAGGGTAATGAGAAATAAAACCAAACCTTAAAACACCTTCCCCTCATCTCTCCTTTCTTCCCATGCTCCGCTGCACTCCCAATTTCTTCTGCCTCCTTCCCACCAGCAGTGCAGGGGTACTGGGAATGGGGGTTGCGGTCAGTTCATCATACAATGTCTCTGCCACTCTCTCCTCCTCAGGGGGAGGACTCCTCACACTCTTCCCCTACTCCAGTGCGGGATCCCTCTGACAGGAGAGAGTCCTCCACAAAGTTCTCCAATGTGGGTCCTTCCCATGGGCTGCAGTTCTTCACAAACTGCTCCAGCATGGATACCTTCCATGGGGTGCAGTCCTTCAGGAACAGATTGCTCCAGCGTGGATGTCTCAAGGGGTCATAAGTCCTGCCAGCAAACATGCTCCAGCGAGGGCTCCTCTCCCCACAGGCCCACAGGTCCTGCCCACAGAAGCCTATTCCAGTGCAGGCTTCCCATGGAGCCACAGTCTCCTTAGGCATACACCTGCTCTGGCGTGGGGTCCTCCACGGGCTGGGGGTGGGTATCTGCTTCACCGTGGGGTCCTCCACGGGCTGGGGGTGGGTATCTGCTTCACCGTGCACCTCCACGGGCTGCAGGCAAACAGCCTGCCTCACAACGGTTTTCACCACAAGCTGCAGGGGAATCTCAGCTCTGGCGCCTGGAGGAGCACTTCCCCCCCTCCTTCTCCACTGGCTTTGGTGTCTGCAGAGCTGTTGCCCTCACATATTCTCACTCCTCTCTTCAGCTGCAGTTGTAGTTGCCCAGTAACTTTCTTCCTCTTCTTCAGTACATTATCCCATAGGTACTACTGCTGATGGGCTTGGCCTTGGCCTTGGCCAGTGGTGGGTCTATCTTTGAGCCAGCTGGCATTGGCTCTATCAGACATGGGGGAAGCTTCTGGCATCTTCTCACAGAAGCTACCCCTGTAGTGCCCCCCCTCAACGAAAATCTTGCCATGCAAAACCAATACAAGCACTAAAGGGGATAGAGAGCAATTTAATTAGCTGACAATTTATATAACTTCTTCAAATGAAGTACTTCATGCAGGAGCCATTTATTTTGGTTAAGAAAATAGTCACGGCATCAAGCCAATGTTCACAGGAGCTACTAAGGGCTGACCCCAGTGGACTTCCCGATCCCGATCTTTTCAGCATCTTTTCATTAGCTATATTTAGAGTGAGCAGCTCCAGTCTACCATAAATATCAGAATTAACTTTAGATAAACAGACTCATCGGGTGTCACAAAGCACTATCAGCACCTATAATACAAAGTGATATTCTCTGTCATCTAGAAAATCAGACTTGGTCATGGTCATCTATGGATAAATTAGAAAACTTCAAGTCTGTCAACTCCTACAAGAGTTCAAGCTAATCCTGGGCTAATTGTCATCAGCCATCCTCCTCCTTGCTCCCGTAAGGCTGCACAGAAGTAGCTGAGAATCTGGTATGCTCCAATTTGATTGAAAACAAACAATTTGAATCCTGTAACAAATAGACCAAAAAGAAAATTGCATAAGATTTGAGATATGGGGAAGAAAAAGGACTGCTTACATGTTCCAGGGGCTACGCTGGTTTGAAAGTCTCTTCCCAGAATATGTATAATTGGGACTATGAACTTTTATACATGTTCAGATGAATTTCTCTGGAGGAAGTGAAAAGCATCTTCTGCTTAACTTCACAGAAAGTTTGGTGGCAAAAGGACAGTGTGCTTGTTTTCTCAGTATTGGCCTAAGAACCCGCAAAGAACTATACAACCAGGCAACACCAGCAATTCAAAGTCACAATCTCTTGGACAAGCAACAATATCAAAAGTAAGCTGTAGATCAAAATAATTTGTGATCTGCCTGCAGTTTGTTTAATAAACAAAGAAATTTTTATGTTATGATCTGCATGTCTCTTTGAGATGTGCAGCTTTATTAGAATGACCTTATGGCCAGACTGAAGAATTCTTCTCTGTCTTCTCAGAAACTGGAAAATAAGGTGCTTTACACTCACACCTTCAAGCAGGAATAAAAGTAGTGGAAATATGTTTTATGGAAGCGCAGCTTGCATTTTGCTCAAAATACCTTTCACAAAGATACAACAGAGAACAACACAGCATTTAAGGACTGCCACAACTGAGACAGGAAAAAGAGGAGACCCCACTGGTTAGAGAACCATCTTCCACTTCTAAGTAGTGCTTGTTAGAAAGGGGAAGTGAACACAGGGCATACAAATCAGAGGGGAGGAAGAGGAGAGAGTGCATTAAACAAAGAGACAAAAAAGCCTCGGAATCTACTTTAGGGATGTGCTGAAAAGAATGCAAAGGTTAGACTGGTACCACTGTCGACGACAAACTATGGTAGCCCAGGAACAATTATAGACTGCACCAGTCAGTATCTGCAGTAGGAAGGAACATGAGAATTTAGAAGATGTATGTGAACACAATTTCACAAATGCATTTTGACTAGCACAGCTTCATGATGAAATCTTCTACTTCTTCCCAATTTTATTTCTGCAAACACAGAACGCCTTCATTTGTGGGAAGCTTGCTTTTGGCCCCAGCAGCTCGCAGTAAGAAGAGGGTTTGGGGTCAGAAATGAAAGTTTAAAATTCACATTGAAATCAGACTTTCAACTGTTTAATTGTTCCTCTGATGCTTTTCTCCCCTTAGGGCTGATGCCACAACATAACTCCCCACATTCACATGATCACATCTCCCTAGCTAACAGAAACCTTCCTTTGACTACAGAAGGAACCCACAACATCATCACCTAAGCCAAATTTAAGCCTAATGGTAAGACCTTAAGCATGTGACTCAATGCAGGTCTCTGTCCTGTGAAACGCTAACTGTCGCAGCTCCTACTTTATTCCTAAGAATTAAGGCAGAGTGAACTTGATTGTGATTCAAACTAAGTACTTATGTTCAGAATCCTATTTTTAACAGTGACAGCTACTAGTGGCTACAAAGTCAAGAGATCTACTTTCAGGTAGTAACCCTTTATGTTATGTATGCTATGTTTCCTCCCACCTCTCTTCTCTCAATTGGAATAATTTAAAACTGTAATTTCCTTGGGACAATAACTGGTCTTCATAAAATGTAAGTGTTGAGTGGACTGTAGGCCAGGATGAACACACCTCACTCTACCTGGAGAATATGAAACTACATAAAGTTTTTTTTAAATATTAGTATACCACTTTCATCTCCCCAAAAGCTGTTGCTGTACAGCTCTAATCAAAAATACATTATCAGACAGAGAGCACTATACAAGGAGAGAATTCGCAAAAGCCAATATAGCTATTTGAGTTCAAAGAACTTAATAAGTCCTTTTGTACATAGGATTAACATCCAACATGGAAAGTTTAAGAGGTTTATAAACTCTGCAATTAATAATGTAGTTTGAGACAAGTTTGAATGATGGAAGGGAAATCATTCTCTTGCATAACACTGGCAGAGAAAAAAGTTTCTGCTGTTTTCAATTCCCACTCCACTTCTTTGTATCTTCAATAGCAAGTGTAAATAGAAAATATAGCTAGAAAACAATAATAATACAGAGTTTCAAGAGAAAAGCAAAGCTAGGCACTTGTTTAAAAAAGAACTCTCAAAATACTAGAAATTGAAAACCTTCTAAAGTCTCTAGAAACCAATCATGAATCAAGGGCTAACCACAGATGATTGACAAACATATCAGATGACTGCCTAAAATATATTGATCTCAAAACCATCTCTCTGTAACTGAAATTCTAATGTGCTGTGCACGCCACAGGATTAATAGAAGAGCCTTCTGTCAGGTAAAGTGCTCTTAAGTACTGAAGAAAAACACACACAATGCTATGGTTACTAACATTTTTCTCCCTTTGCACCTCCTTTTTTTCCCCCACATTTTTAAAGCACCATCTAGCCATCCAACTCTAATGTCCAACACCTCTGTGATGAACAGTAAATACTTACTGCTTTATAAAGCATGAGTATTTATTTCACTAAATATTTTCACTTCCCACCACCTACTTTATCTCCTTCCATCTCTCTGTAGCCACAAAGGAAAGGACTACAGCAACCAATGTCTTCTTTTCTCTTTTATCGTCTTGAATTATAACAATTCTGTAGAAAGCCAAGCAAGTTTTCCTGTTCCCTGACATGGGTTATAGCCCAGTTTATAGCCTGGATACCTGACAATAGTCAGTGAAGAAAAATTAATACAGTTTAACCAAATGCACTACGACATCCCAACAAACACAGTCTAAAAGCCACCAACAGAGATAGCATTACGCTGCTATAACAGCGTATTTCACCACATGCAGTTCTGGTATTTATCTGTCTTTAATTAGCACACTTTCACATATATAGCCCTGACAGATCCAATGACAGTACCATAGACATAACTGATATTATAGACAGAACAAAGACAGACCTAAAACTACAGAGATATTTTGGAGTACGCTAGAAGACAGTCCATTCCTGAAAACGCCTTGGAAGAAAACTAATGCAATAGCCTCCATAAGACTTTCTCTCTTAATTTCATTACCCTTAATCAGCTCTGAAAGTCACTACCAAGAGTCTTGTTCTCTTCCTCTTCCTTCTTCAGCCATTTATTTATACCCATTTCCTTTTGCTGTGTCAAGCGCTCATGCGGTAAACCAGCTCAGCAAGTTCATTAGACACAAAAATAATCCAACATAAAAGGTCAGAACACCGATCCAGCTTGTCATGTCACTAAATGGAATGGAAAGGGGATGGCGGGGGAGTGGAGAGGGTAGGCAACCTCTTCTTTTGATGGCAGTCTGCGTTTTATCAGATGAAACATACCACAAAACTGCACCCCAGCAAGCTAGTGACACGTAGGATTAGACATAACACGTTTGAGTTAGTCTGATAGCTCCTGCAGGTTAGGTAGGTCTAGGGCCTTAAACTCCTTAATAATCTTAGACTAAATTTAACTCATCTTTTTTCAAATCAGAAAACGGAGTTATCAACTTCATTGGAAAAATCTACTCTTCTTACATATTTGGTTGCTAAGGGCAACACCACACGCTCTCAGAAGCCCACAGATCTCCTCAGTACAGGTTTTCAGTGAGAGCCCACAACAGTAATGCTTCTATTACTATCTTTTTCATTTCAAATAAGCCGTTTTCAAAGAGGCTTAGAAAACTGCAAGGCAGAGGAAATTCTTTCAAGGATGAAAGTCTACATTCGGAGGGCTTTAATAGATTTTGCTTTTGTGGGTTGGTCAAGACTGATGGTTTAAATGGTCTAAACCAGATTTGCACTTACTTGACTTCAAATTAATAACTTATTTTATAAGCTGTCTAGTTAAAATACTCTATTAGGTTATGAATTTAATTATTTCTTAAAAAGTCAGTATTTCAAATACTATTCTAAGTGTGAAAAATACTGAAATTTAGTTGTATTTAGGGATCAGATAATGATATTCCGGGAGATACCAACTAGTCTTACCTATTTCATTACATTCACAATTAATTTTTACCTTTACAGTGCGAATTTAACCTTTCATCATCAGAGACGATACGCAAACATTATAAACAGGAATTGCATTTTCCAGATCAATTCCTTATTTAAGAAAACAAAACCCTAAACCTAATGGCTTAAGTTCTGACAGAAGAATGCATGTTTACCTGAAAGATGCCATTGTTGTGCAAGGTTTAAAACCATGCAACTTCCAATGTTTTTTCAACATATTTTTTCAAAAACCTACGACTGTTTCTAATTTCCTTGAAACTCACTTGGCACTAAATTTATCTGAAAAGAGTGGAGGAGGAAAAATTTATGCATCGGTGACTAAATACACTAGAAAGGGTGACTGCGCGCATTTGCACCAGACCGTCAAAGGACACATGGGGAGCCTGATGGCTGGGAGGAGTCCTCCAAGGGAAAGCCGTGGATGCCATGGAAGAAGAAGAACGCAGGGTGAGACCACGCTATCAAACTGCTCTTACGCATCAATATATGGCTAATCCACCCTCAGGACGCTTCCAACGCCTGTTTCTTAATGGGCTGAAAGCTCTCCTCTGCACTGCAGCCCAGGCAAGCTTCCCCTCGACGGTGGCCGCTGGCTGGGTGCGGCACCATGCCGAGCGCCGTGGCTACTATGGCCACCATGACCACCTCGGCTCCCGGCCCAGGACCCGGGCCCCATGGCCGGGGTGAGGGTGCTCTGCACGGCCCCTCGACCCTGGGGGGGCCGGTCCCCGGGCCATGGCTCTGCCCCGGCGGCACCCTCACTACCCGTAGCGGACGCAGGATCCCGCTCAAATACGACGCCTGCTTGCCCAGGGCAGCTCCACGACGGCTTCCAGCGGGGCCGCCGGCGCTGGGGCCGCGGAAGGGGCCGCCTCCCCCGCCGACAGCGGGCAAGGAGCGCGGAGGTTAATGGCGGCGGGGCGGGGAAAGGAAGCGGGAGGTGGCCCGGCCCCGGTTCCCCCCCACACACCCCCTTCGCCTCCCGGCCGGGCTCCCTGCTCTGACAGCCCAGACCCGACTCCCGAACGCTCCACGTTGTCAGCCGGCAGCGGGCTGCCCCGTGCGCCCGGTGACACGGCCGGGGGGCCGGGCCCCTCCCTTACCTGGCTTAGCCGGCTTAGGTGGCGGCTTGGACATGGCGAGGGGCGGCCGAGCGCAGACGGGTGGAAAGCGACGGGGCGGCGATCGGCTGCCTGCGAACGGGCCCGCAGGCGGTTGCCGGGGCAGGGCGGGGCGAAGCGGCGCGGGCGGGGCAGCGACGCAATGCCCTCGACGGGCTCCCGGGAGCGGCGGGCGGCACCGGGCAGGGGGAGGAAGGAAGGAGGAAGGAAGGGAGGGAGGGAGGGGCGGGCACTACAAGCAGCGCCCCCCAGTGGCGGGCGCCGGCGCTTCGCCAGCCTCCGACAAGGCGCCCAGCCAATCCCCGGCCGTGCCGCAGGCTCCGCCCCGCCCCTCTCCTCGCTCTGTCCCCGCCCCCGAGGGAGGGGCGCTGGGAACGGGAAGCGGCCTGAAGGCGGCGGCCAATGGGAGCGCGCGCGCGGGCTGGGTCGGAGTGGTGGGGCGGCGCGGTGCGGCGCGCGCCCGGGGTCCAGGTGGACGGTGGCGAGGCCCGAGGAGAGCGGGCGGTTGGGCGTAGGGGGCGAGCGAGCCGCGTTGTGACGTGACCCGACCCGACCCGACCCGACCCGACCCGGCGACACCGGTGGGTTTGCAAGGTGCCCTGTCCCGGGCGTGTGACAGGAGCTTCGTGCCCCGCGGGGGCCGCCGTGCCCCGGCGCGGCGGTTAGGCGCGCCTGTGACAGCTCCGTAACCGGGCAGAGATGAGGGGTGGGGGGTGTCCCCCTGCGTGGGCGGCCTTCGGCCGGGACGGTTTCTTCTGTGTGCCCTCCCAGAAGGTGTCTTTAAGCAGCGGTTAAAGTGAAATGCCAGCAGCGGGAGCCCCGAAGTGTGGCCGCCTGCCGGGGGTGGCGTGGGGCTCTGTGAAGCTTGGCGTGGGCTCCCCTCACGGCCCCTCTGCCGGCCCGGGCCTGGGGGTTTGGTGCCCGGGACAGACATTCCTCACCGGGGTCTGGCGGTTCCTGGAAGGAGGCATGCCTCGGCTGTTCCCTTGTGCTGGAGCTTTGTCAGGCTACGCCGTTAGAAACAGGGTGGTGGCAGTTAGGGTTACCGTGGGGTTCCGTTCTGTTTAAGGATGCTAAACCCACTGGGGTAGTTTAGGATTTCTGTGTTGCAACAGATTTCGCCTTTGCAATTGGTGTTACACATTACTCTGGGGGGGAAGGAAGAGTTGGTGGTGTTTTTCACCCTGGTAGGTTTTTTTTGCCTTAAAGTGGGATTAACTTTTATACAATGACGTAAATTAGAGTCCAAAGCTCAGCAGGTGCATCCAGATGTTATTTAGTTTGTTGCACAGCATTTTTTTTTTGTGGGACAAAGGCTAATCCTCTGGAACGCAAACCTTACTGATGATTTTTGGGTAACTTTTTGCCGTTGTTTTCTTAAACGGACTGAGTGTCACCAGTTCCTGAGAACGGATCATCCGTTTGAGCTCTTAGAATAGATAGATGCATCACATCATTGAACTTGAGAATTACAATATCCTTCAAAAACCCTTGCATGCTACCTTATAAAACTTGCCGGTCTCACATACTGTAGGTGTGCAGCACCATTGCAGAGCAATGGCTGTCATACTGGTGATGACTAGGACTAGTCAATATGCCTGGTGGGTTTTTTTTATAACAGAAAGAGCATATAAAGCAACCATGCAACGGTTGCATCACACACCTGTGAAGCTGTTGAACTTCCAGTCATTGTACCAAGTACAAAAGGATATTATTATTTCAGATTCCGTGTATGTCTAAAACTTTTAACAGAAATAGTGTGGTTTTACTTTCATACTGGTTCTCTGTAACAGTCCTTTTTCTAGTGTAGTACAGATACTTATTTGTTGGGGACGGGAGATGGTGTTACCTGCCCAGTCCTTTCAGGTCTTAGGTGTCATAGGCCTTACCTCCTTATGACCTAAGAGGACAAGGGTGTTTGCATGTAGTTAAATAGTTATTAATTGGTGTGTACGCTTGGAAAGCAATGTTTGACAAATGTTAAGCTGGCTTGACAAACTCTCTAGGCTAGTGCTGCTGTTGAGAGAAGCAGCCCTGTTGTCCTTCTGCTACATCATACTTTTGCGGGCACAGGTAACTGAATGGTAAACTGGAGGGAATTTGTTCAGCTGAAAACTAATATTTTTCCCCTCCCTCCTCCCTTGCAGAACTGGTTTTCAGCTTTTCCAGTATAGTTCACTATGGACTCTGCAAACACCTGCTCCAGAAGAAAGTTCTGGGAAAGGAGTCAGGGAAAGACTGGATTGTGGCTTCTAGCAGCTGTGACCACTGTAGGTGTTCAGCCATCCAGAGCCTCAGGGTTTGTTTCCAGGCAGCAGCAGGGGATATAGGTGGACAAATGTAATCTTTTTCAGAGTTTCAATCATTGATCTTTTCTGGTGAAGATCAAGACTACCCAATCCTTCTCAGTGCTAAATTAGCTAGGATGGCTTAAACTGCCTTTATAGTAGGATGGCTTAAACTGCAGATTATTCTATGGGAGGAGGAGCAAGTGCATGCTGTTTTTTGTTAGCATTAAAAATAAGTAGTTGAGGTTCAGGCAGTAGCTTTGCAAAAAGAAAAAGGACAGAAAATAAGTCTTACCTATAACTGATATTTCTTAACACAATAGCTGCTTCCCTTATTGCTGATTGAAGAGTTTTCACTGGCTACTACTTTTGACCGTGAAAAGAAAGAATTGAGGAGGAAACAAACTATGAAAGTATTGGTTATTGGCCTTGGAGGGTAAGTATTAGCAAATTAAATTTCCTCCACAGTTTAAGACAGGTCTTCCTTTCAGAATTAAGTTATGTCATTTCTATTTCCAAATGGATATTTTCTTTAAAATAGATTACAAGTAAAACATACAATTGTCTCATTTTATGGCATATAACTCTTAAGAAATTTTTCGGTCTCTGTTGGAGATCTCAGGTGCCAGCTCTCTAATCTCTTTCTTGGCACTGCTAGATTTACTGTCTGAAAACTGTTGGAACCTGCCAGCAAATTTCTAGAGGTAGAGAGTATTTAACATGAATAAACTCTGGGGGGAGTTTGGATTGTATATTTGTGTTTCACTATGTAGAAAAGTGTGTATGAGCCTGTACCTATGTTTAAAAGATTGATTTTTGTCTTGATGCAGTTTTTACTATGTTTTCTGTCTCAGTGTAACAAATGGAGGGAAAACAACACTGGCAAAAAAGCTTATGAAAATGCTTCCCAACTGTGCTATGATGTCTCAAGACGACTTCTTTAAGGTAATAGTATTCATACAAAGACCTGATTGGTAAAAGTAGGCTTAAGTAGATTTTAGTAGAATTTCTTCTCTTTTCGGTTCTCCTATTGATAAACTTCTAAAATTGACGCTGCTTAAAATAATGTCAAATTCATGAGAGAGAGAGAAATAAAATGAGCACTGGGGTAATTAAACTTTCAGTGGCCAAAACCACCGAGTATACCTGGCACCAAGTTTTTTGTCGTCTTTGATACCCTTTTAAAATAAGGGTGCATGTTGGATGCATTTTTCAAGATACCTTGTGCTAATGAAGTTAATGATACTGTGTTAACCCTACACCCATAGATAGTTCTTTTCCTCCCAAATCAAAACAGAAAAGCTTTTCCGTTGATTTTGGAGTTGTTTGTGAAGGAGGGTGAAGAAGCTTCTTATTTCTTAAGTAAAGCTCTAATGAACTTAAGAGGTATGATTTGGAGAATTTGTTGTTCTAGATTAAATAAAGTGTTGTATTGTGTTTTAACAGTTGTATACAGCAGTTTAATTTTGAAGATAAATTTAAGGATTATACACTTTTGTGTCCAAATTGATTATATTTGATACTGAAAAGTATGTCTCTGTGACAGTGGTTGTAAAAGCAGCCTTGAAAATATTGAAATTTTTTCCTCTTTAGCCAGAGTCTGAAGTAGAAACAGATGAACGTGGATTTAAACTATATGATGGTCAGTAACTTTGATGCATTGCTTTTGAACATTGTGCTGAAATTCCATTGTGCTGAGCTTGAACGTTTCTTCCCCTCCTCCTGCTGCCCCTCTTGTCTTCTGAGCAAGGCAGTAAACGAATGGTTGTTTCAGAGCAATCCTTTGCTTAGTTTGTTTCAGCTCACTGAGGTAAATAAGAAAACTTGCTGAACTAATAATAGCTCAAGCTAGTGCTTGACCCTTCATTTTCTCTTTTTAATCTTTTCCTCTATTTCTACAGTTGTGTCTAGTGCAGTAGCAAATGGTACTGTTCAGGTAAAAGTCGGTTTGCAGCACTGGCATAAGCTTAACTTCATCACTTTCTATGTGATGATGGGTTGGTTTTTTTTCATTTTGATAATGAACTCCTGTGATATCACCATTGTCATATTCCAAATCAGTCTAAACTTGGGTCTGATTCTGACACCTTTACTTCATGTCTGATCTCACATAGAGACCAAATGTTTTGAAGTTCATGGTTAATGCTGGCTCAACGTGCCAATTTAGTCTTATGAACTAGATCCAGATCCGACTTTTGGTTTAAGTCGTATCTAGTTGTGAACAGTTGCTTATTTGCCAATGCCTGTTGACACTTGGTGACCACAAAATGCATTACCCAGAACATTGGCCAGGACCTTAAAAACTATCTGAAAACTGATTCTTATCAGCTAGGCAGTCTTTGGCTCTACTGCTAGACTTAATGAAACTGGTATGTGGGACTGGAGGGATAAGTTGGACATTCTGGTTCAAATATCTGTGTTTAATGCTGCTCTTAAAAGCTCCTCTAACATGTGTTTACTCTTAGGTTATCCAGAGGCTGCCTTCTCTCTACCGTTCAGTACTTACTCAGTATGTTCTTGCAGACACAATGTCTGCAGACAAAACCAGATGCTACGTTGTGCTGGTTTGCCTTTTATGCCATCCTCCTTTCAATCCATCCACCCCCTGGCTTCCAAATACCTGAAACCAATAAAAACCCAATGCAAAAGAATTTGAGCGCACGCGCTCCTTTCACCTGTGTCAGTCATAATTGACACAAGGGTGGAAGTCTTGGAGTAAGTTTTCACAAGTTTTGTGAAATAGGAGAACAGTCCTGCAGTTCCTACCGTCAAGGGAAAGGCTGTGCAGTGAGTTCACACTTTGGTGCTACAGAGTTGAGAGACCATACCAGCTAGAAATACCCCAGTCCTGGGGAAAGCTTTAGTTTCAGGGTATCATCAGTTGCAAACATGGAACTACTAATGTACATGAGACAGAATTTTGGAGGTAATCCTGTTCCCTTTCATTTAGGCTTGTATGTAGACTATTAGAGTTACTTAAGTGTTTTTTTTTTTCTTTTTAATTCTCTGTTTTAAGGGGTGCCTAACTTTCTGTTTTCATCTAGTACTTGATGCCCTCTATATGGATGACATGGTGGAAAGTATTCGCAACTGGATGAAAAACCCAGCAAGCTCAGGTGTTGTGACAGAAGAGCCACAGAATACATGTGACAACCTGAAAAATACAGTTCATGTTTATATTTTGATTGTTGAAGGCTTTCTGCTATACAATTATGAGTAAGCAGTAGTATGTAACCTGATATATTAAAAGCTGCCCTAAAAAGGAAGAGGTAACTAAATATGTTGTTATTATTTTAGGCCACTTAATGAACTATGGAATAGAAGATATTTTTTGACCCTTCCATATGAAGAATGCAAAAGGAGAAGGAGGTAAGATTATTTGGTTATTGCTCACAAAGGATCAGTGCATTCTCTAAGCTGGAGTGGTTCTTTTGTATTAGCTTTTCTTTGGTGCTTGATAAATGCAAGCTATTAAGATCATCTGTCCTCTGTGATTCTCAGGGAAGACGTGGGTGTTTAACCAACATTAACAGAAGTATGCAGGGATGTGTGGGGGTTTTTGTTTTGTTTTGTTTTTCATTTTAGTGTAGAAGGATATTAAAGTGTTAAATGTTTTACAAACACTGAAAAGAGAATTTGTTGTCCAGGTAAATTATTCAGGTTACTGACTGCATATTGGAGTTAAACCATGTTTAAAATGAGAGACAATTAAAAAAAATAGTAAGCAGCCTTATCCTTAGTTGAATACAGATACATGATGATTATTGTTAAAGTAACAATGTTCACGTGCGGTTTTAGTGTTGCTTTGACTGTGCATTAATTGTATTGTATATCTGATGTAGATCATTGAGCCAGTGTCTGACTTGCCTCCAAATTTGGAGCAATGCTGTGTGGTTGGAGCAATACATGTGCATGAAGTCAGAATCTGCTGGCTCAGTGAAAAAATCCTCTATTTAGCTGTCTTTGGTTGATTCCACTTTCTTGGTTTCTCACTAGATTCACCTTTAAAGGACTTCAGTGTCCAGGCTGGAAGTGCCTAGACAAAATTGCTAGTCATTTAAAACTTGAGAAATCTGTATAGCCATTAAAAAAAAGATAAAAAGTAATTTGTTTTGGTAACGGTTTCGATACAGCTTAACTTACATGTAATGCCTTTTTCATTAACAAAAAATAAAAAAATTAAAAATTTACCTTATCTCAAATGTAACTTGATTGGCATAAATAGGTAAGTTACCCAGAGTTCATATCGCAGAGTATATTAAAACAAAGGCGCTTCATTCGCACTAACAGTTATGCAGCCTGCCAGTCTTTTTTTGTTTTGGATAGACGTTTTTACTAAACCAGTTGACAATAGGGGAAAATGTAAAACTTGTATGGGAAAGCAAATATTTTCTGTGTAGCACCAGAGTCTATCAGCCAGCAGATACACCGGGGTACTTCGATGGACACGTGTGGCCTATGTATCTGAAATATAAAAATGAATTGGAAGAAAATGCAAGTAATGTTGGTATGGTATTCTTAATTTTAAACTTATAAAAAGCTTATGTGTAGCATTTGTGCAGTTTTTTGGGGGATGTGAGGGTTGTTTGAATTGGACAAAGTTTTCCTCAGATGTTTTTGTGGCACTTGGACAGTAGGTTTGGACCATTTGTTGGTTTATTTTTCAAGTCTGTAGGGATTTTTTGTTTTTTAATAATGAAAATTGCGGTTAAAAAATAGAAACGTTCTCATCACTAATTGAGTCCATTTAACAAAGCTAGTTCATATGTGCACATATGCATACGTGCGTATGGCTAAAATAGGAATCTTCTGAGACTGATGCACTGGCAGAATTCTTGAGAACAGAGCTGAAGTCCTGGTTGATAAGCTAAAGATACCTCCTGGGTGCTGACTGTACATACTGCAGTCACCAGTCTTGCGTGAAAAGCTGGGCCAGCTGATGGGGCAATACCCTGAGCTTGTGTGATGTTCACGCTTGTACAGCTCTTGCCCTGCCTACTTCTGGAGTGGGGGGGCAGAGGAAAGAGAAGTTGGGCGGTTGCTTCATCCTCACCGTGCAGTGAGAATGGGAACTGCAACGCCTTGCTCAAACCCTAAAGCTGAGGAAGAACTTGAGGTCTTCTGCTGCGTAGGAACGTTTCTGCTGAATTATTCCATTGCTGTACTGTCTTAATGTTATTACTGCTACCCTTATGGAGAATTTCATACTTCAAAACATTGTAAATTAGTTCTTAGCTAGGATAGTTTTCCATTATGTTATTTTTTAACATGTAAAATGAATTTGGGAAAGAACAGAGGTACTGATCCTGGGTTTTATTTTTCATTTCTTCTGATGGTACCTATAGGAATACTGAAAACTACCTACTAAAACTACCAGTTGCTATTACACATAACTGGCGTAGAACTCATGAAAACTTCTTCTTTTGTCTTTCTTAGTTTATTTGGATGGAACAAAATCCCAAGAGGAGCTTTTATCATGTGTGTATAGTGATATAATAGAGGAATTAAAAAAGCTGAGGGAAGGAAGTAAGTAATGTTACGGGAAATTGAATCTTCTTGTCCCATTCCAAATTAACAAGAAGCTAATCCTTTTATATGGAAATACTGCAAGGATTATATAGATCTATATCTCTTTATGTATTACAGTCCTTATGGATGTTTGCGCATTACTCTGTCATCATAAGCTATGACTTTTAAGTTGCTTGAAATTGGATATTCTGAAATAATAGGTGGATCCACTATTATTTAATAATAAAATAATAATAAAAAGGGAATAAAAAGAAGGAATATGGGGCAAAACATCAATGAAAGCAGACGTGTTGGTGGTATTAGTTTCTAATATACAGTGAAGTCACCTGCAAACAGAGAAATGACACTAAAGGTTAAATGTGTACTTTTTATTTTAGATGAGCCGGTCACAGAATGATAACATAGAAAGCCTGGGTTCCATTTGATACGAATTGAAAACCTCAAGACTGTCATGCTTGGCAAGCCAACCAACTGAGCCAATGTCACATGTATGTCCCTAATACTAGCTCATACAATACAAGTAGATTTGTAGTGACTATTGACTCTGTAAGCCTCCGATATTGTTGAGTAGTATCAACAGTGCATTATTCTTTGTAATTCCTTTAATCAGTCATGCTTTGGCTGATCTTTAAATCTGATTGAATGCATACGTTTCAAAGAATATGAACATTATTGTGTACAACACTAAACTATAAAGATGCAGTTCTGTTGGATTAATAAGCATATTTGAACATGGATGAATACAATTTGAAATGTTCTTATCGGAATGACAGTGATTACCTCTAATATTCTTATGAGCTTCTAATTACTGGTAAACATGGCTAGGAGAACTAGCTATATGCTGTGGTAAAAGTAAGTTTAAGATTATATAAGCTGTAGCAGTGCTTATTCAGTAGCTGAAGTTGTCATTGAATACCTTGTAACTGAACTTAAACTTAAGACTTGCTAAACACCTCTGTGGTGTTTGTCAAGTATTTTTTATGTTAGGTATTGGTTGGAGCAATTGGGAGTGGATATTTAAAAAATCCAAATAAATCTGAAGAGAAGTCAGGTTGTTGGAAAAAGATGGGGGAATTAGATGTCGGAGAGAATGCAGATGCATCGCTAACAAGGTTAAGTACGTATATTGTGCAGAGATCCAGGATTGGGGAAGGCACAGGCTACTAGACAATAAATGCATGCTTCAGGGAGGAGGAAAGAAGTAATTCTTACTAATATTCGTAGCTCAAGCTGAAATTATAGTAATGAAAGTGTTCGGAAAGCAGCTATGCTAAACATATGTTAAAGCTTTGTTGTAGGATTTGTGTACATATATTGAGATAAACTGGGAAACTGGAAAGTTGATCATATTTGCTTGCTGAATAAGTAATGTAATATATTAACATTAAATTTTCTATACAGTATCATACATTTTTATCAGCCAGAATAAAAATCAAGCTACAGACATGAAAAGCCAAGGATGGACATCACTTACTATGTGTCAGATGAACTGATCATTGTGATTGAAATGTAATGCTTTATTGTTAACAGGATTAAGAGTCCTAAACCTGTATGTAAGAAAAAGGTCTTAAACATATTAGAGCTCTGTTTGAGACCAAGTGCTTCCAAATAATAATTTGTATCATTATTTTGCAGTAAAAATGCTTCAAGTTGCATTTGCTCAAATGCAGTGATGGGCTCTCTGACTTTAAACTGTATTTTTGTTTTTATTTCCCTTCAGAAGGAGTGCAACTGTGAGAGATTAGCTAATACCTGGATGGTTGTGGTGGGTTAACCCACTAGGCTGTTCTGTCCCTCCCCTCTTCAACTGGACAGGAGAAAAAATATAACAAAAGGCTTGCGGGTTGAGATAAGGACAGAGAGATCATTCAGCCATGACAGTCACAGGAAAAAATCAGACTTGGCTTGGGGAAATTAAATCTATTGCCAGTCAAATCAGAGTAGGAAAATAAATAAGAAAAAATCTTCAAACACCTAGGCTGAACTTCATTCCCAAATTCTCTACCTCCTCCCCCTGAGCAGCATAGGGGGATGGGTGATCGGGGTTGTGGTCTGCTCATCACACATTGTCTCTGCTCCCCCTTTCTCCTTGGGTGGAGGACTCTTCATGCTCTTCCCTGCTTTGGCATGGGGTCCCTCTTATGGAAGACATTACTCCGCAACTTCTCCTTCCCATGGGCTGCAGTTCTCCATGAACTGCTCCAGCATGGGTGCAGTCCTTCAGGCACAGACTGCTCCTGCGTGGATCCCTCAGGGGGTCATAAACAAACATGCCAACAAACATGCTCCAGCGTGGTTCCCCATGGGGTCAGCTCCTCCTTTGGGCATCCATGTGCTTCGGCGTGGCGTCCTCCACAGGCTGCAGGTGGGTATCAGCATGGGCTGCAGGGGGACAGCCTGCCTCACCATGTGCAGGGCACGAGAAGATTTCATTATGGTAACCTGGGACAGATCACCTCCCCCACCTGAATATGTGGACTCCCAAGCACCTCTTACCTCTTTGTTATGGCAACCTGGGATAGTTTGCTTCCCTGCCATCTGCACATACCCCTGCACGGGTGCCAACATGGTGTGCAGCCATGGATCTCAGAATTCGGACAATTGCATTATATCAGGAAGTTCACTAATGAGCAAACCAGGATGTTGCATATGCTTGATATGTTAAACAGTGCAAGTTTTATTATCCACCTCCATGGTGCTTTCCCTTGAGCTTCAGTCCCAAGCCAGGGCTCCACTGCGACAGGTCACAGTTTGATTAGCATTGGTGTCCCAGGGTTCCCACTGTGGTGATGCTAAGGTTTCCATAAATCCAAAGATTTCACTTGTTGAGTGCTGTGCTTTGTCCTGTAGGATCTGCACCTGCTTTTCACTCTTAAAAGCATGGTCTTCACCAGGAGCTGCAGTAGAATCTCTGCTCCAGTGCCCGCCACACCTCCTCCCCCTTGTTCTCCACTGAATTTGGAGTCTGCAGAGTTGTTTCTCACACACTCTCACTCTTCTCTGGCTGCTGATGCACTTTTTCCCCATCTAAAACATGTTATCACAGAGGCACTACCACTGTCACTGAGGGCTCAGCCTTGGCCAGCAGCAGGTTCATCTTGGAGTTGGCTGGCATGGGCTCTATCGGACACGGGGGCAGCTTCTCACAGAAGGCACTCATCTAGACCCTGGCTACCAAAACCCTGCCATGTAAGCCCAATACAATGGTAAAGGGAAGAAATTTTTTGCAGTTGCTTTTACCATCCCTGCAAGGAACTTGGCAGCTTATGGTGCCCCTTTGATAAACTTTTCAAGTATTTTCTTGCACGGAGAAAAGTGCGAGTAGAATTTAAAATGGTATTTTGGTTCCAGAGGAACATAGGAGATCCTTTTATGAATTCAGCAGGATAGGAAGTGAATGGGCTTGTGCTGGTTTGAGGTAAAACAGAACCAATTTTCTGTTCAGCAATTTTACTTTTCAGCTAAGCCTCTTCTAGCTAACTGAAGTCTCTGAAATTAATGGCATATTTTTCATACAATGTCTGCTTCCAGAGACAGATAAGACCCGATTGTTAATAATTTATGCCAAGGAATGGTATGCAGAGAGGTTCTTCTTGTAATTATTGCTATAACAACCAAGGTCAGGTAACTTTTATTATGTACCATGTTGGAGGGTCAGAGGCAGAAAACAGTAGAGGGGTCGCACCTGTGCAGAGCAGCAGACAAGACCAATGACCCCAAACTGACCAACAAGTTATTCTATCCCATCTGGCCCATACTCCATATAAAAGCTGAAGGATCAAAGGATCAAAGCTCTCTTTCTTCAGTGGCTGGTGTCCCAGGAGGACCCTGTCTGTTTGTCTGCCTTTGAACCTGAGCTGAGCATTCCCAAATCCAGTTCCTGAGTTCAGCTCCCATCGATTGCCAAGTCAGTCTGGGACTCTCCCAGTGCCTGTCAGTGATGTGATCATGATCTTGGGAAATTATACAGTTTTGTATATATATATAGTATACATTTCATTATTTTTTTACTTTTTACTTTTTATTATTAATATTTCATTTATGTTGTTTAGTTGCTTTGAAACTCATAAGTCTGTCTTTCTCTGATTCTTCTCTCACTTGGGAAAGAAGTTAGAAAGCATCTGTCATTTGTTTTAGTGGCCAGCCCAGCCCAAACCACAACAGATCTGCCCTGAGGAGGAGAAAGAATTTCAGTATTGGCAGTCCTGGAGTGATTTTATTCAGCAAGTTTAGCTGTGATTCAGAGGAGGGACTGAACAATTAAATCACCCAAGATGATACTGAGATTTCTCAAGTAGTCCAATATTAGTCCAGTGACAGGGAACTTAGTTTTGTAAGATCTGGCAAAAGGGGAAGATGAGCTCCAGTACAGATGTGTGCATTTGTGGTGTAAATCATTTACCAGAATACACGTGGTACTGAACTTGTAGTTCAGCAACATGCAGTTGCAACTCAGAGCAGAGATCTTTGGCAGTTTTTCTGAAAACACCACCACATTGTGGAGCAGCATCAAAATATTAGGTAGGCATCTTATGGAAGGGTATTGCGAACAAAACAGGTGGTACTACTTTGCTCCTGTGTAAAACCAATGGACACACATTTTCAGTATTGGGCAGTTGTAGTTTCTACATCTGGAAGGAGTCCTTAGTGGAGTTAGAAGAGTGGCAACTAATGTGCTCAAGGGAATGGAGGAGCCATTTTGTAAGGAGAAGGAGAGACTAAAAATGCTGGAACCCTTTTACTCTGGAGAGAAGACTGAGGGGGAAGAGAGCCAAGGTTTACAAAATCTTGAAAGCTGTGAGTCAAGTGGATGCAGAACTAGTGTTCACCAAATTGTACAAATGCTAGTTTAGGGGGGAATTCTCCTTTGCTTGAAACAGATTTACCAATTGCACTAAGGCAATGTTTCACACAGCAGTGAGTTCTGAGATTTAACGTCACAGGAGGCAAGACAGTACCAGCAGGTTCAAAAGGGACTGGGAAGATTCATTGACACGACACCTGTAAGAAGTAGTAGAAGCACCAGGCAGAGCTATACCAAGGATGGCCTGTAAAAGCAGGCCAGGCTCACCTGTGGTCTCTAAGTTGTGTGTCCTCTTGCCAGTTGCTACACCAACTCACCTTAGTAGAAAAAGACAATGAACTCTTTGAGTCTTTTTAGGAGATAGAAGTATTTCAGGTGCCATTATAAAAGCTTACAGAATTCCTCTGCAACGTTTGTGTGTTGGTAGGATGCTTTTGCTTTGAAGGTGGTACAGCCCCTGAGGAAAAATCTACTTTGCCCCTGGCAGATGCCTTTTTACTGGCAGGGCTGTGCCAGCTCTGTAAAGTGGCTGGGGAGCACTGCAGGAGAGGAGCCTGTGGTTCTTTTGTGAAGAAAAGATGTTTCTTTGGAAGTGGTGTCACATTCCGCTGGCTGCAACTTCAGGCTGCCACAGCTGAAGAAAAGGTTTTGCTAAGTGTCTTGCACGTGTTTAGAAACACGGTGGCAATAGAAGTGGTGTTGCTCTATAGAAGGCTATTGGCTAACATAAGCAGCAGAGAAATGCAAGTACAGGATTAGTTTGACATCAAGGAAGTAATTTCTTCATGATGTCAAAACAACAGAATATAACAATGTAGTATTCATAAGCACTGATGTAGTAGGAACAAACTTTTTATGTTGCAGAGCTAGTACTAGCTCCCTAACCTTCACAGTCAAGTCTAAAACCTGAGTTTCTATTTACACTGTATATCTATTCAGATGTTGATTTTCTCACATACAGGGTGTTTCCTACTTTATGAAACCATTGCATGAGCTCTTGGCAACAATGACTCTTTTGACCGTCCAAGAATAATGTCTGTGCTGTCTCTCCAACACTGCCATTGAACACACCTTTGTAGTCAAAGCTGCTCAGTCAGCCAATGTAGCTGCAAGAGAGCCAGAGCAATGTCACAGTAAAGAAAACTGGAAACACAAAGAGTAAAGTGGGAGTGTTTGTTGTTTCCAGAGAGAAGGGTAGTATGCTAAAACCCACGTCCTGTTCCCCTTTGGCCCTACTTGGTGTACTCAAAGACTACAACTTTCTGCATGCAGAGTGACTAGGTCAGACTGAGAAGGGGCAGGGCCCTTACAAAGAAGGCCCTGCCACCAGCTGCCTGTTCTCAAAGCAAGTTGCAAAGGTGAGGACTGGTGACTCGCTGCAGGGCAAACAGGAGGGTGTCGGCAGCCAGTCGAACAAGTTCTGTCAGCTGGAGGGGGAGCTGCTCAAATTGTCTGCACCCTCAGGGTTTCTGTGGGGGGAAATTTTGTATCTAGTGACTCATGCATTGCTAGGCACTGCTTAATTTGCCTCCTCACTTCTCCACCCATGTCTGTCCCCCGCCTTTTTTAGGGCAAGCATAATCCAGCCATAGTCTGGTGGAGAGGTAATTGCAGAGCTCCCTTTGTGGCCTCTTTGTCAGCTCATCTCCCTCACTGCCGGCAACCGGCTGCTGCACAGCGTACTTCACCACAGCCCGGAGCTGCTCAGCCAGGCGGAGGCAGCCTGTGGCCTGCCACGCACAGAGAGCTGCCGTTCACTAACTGCTGAACTTGTACTTCAGTTTTCGTCTGAGGCCTCCGGAGGAGCCAGGCAGCCAAAGCACCCTCTCCAGGCACACACCCCAAAAGGCCCTTCAGCCATGTGTCACCTCACACCGGCTGGGACTAGGGCTTTACTCCCTTCCCGTGACCGCTAAACCCTGGATAGGGAGTGTTTTGCGGCGGCACGGATCTAAAAACTGTCCGGGAGCGGCGTGGGCGGGCTCCCCTGAGCCTCACCTCTAGGGGTTTCTATCCCGTCTCTGCCCCGGCCGCCATTACGCGACACCCGCTGCGACCGCGCACCCTGCCCAGCGGCACGTCACCGCCTCGGCCCCCGTCCCGCGCCGGAAGTGACGGAGGGAGCGTGCGCGCGCGGCGGTGCGCGGCCGTTGGCGGCGGCCGTTGCGGGGATGTCAGCCGCGTGCGCCGTCTCCCGTAAAGCGCATCCGCCGCCACCGCCGTGCCCCGCGGGCGAGAGGGACCCGCCGGCCAAGGCGATGCGCAGGGGTCTGCAGCGGGACCGCCAAGAGGAGCGGGAGCAGTTGCCGTGGGCGGGAGAGGGCGGGGGCGGCGAGCCCGAGGTGGAGCGGGAGGCCTCGCCGGGCGACGAGCGACGGAGGCGGCAGCCGCAAGAGCCGAGGGCGCTGGCGGCGGCGGCGTCCACGGCAGCCGGGGTGGAGGAGGAGGAGCGGCTGGAGCGGGAGCATTTCCGGAGGATCATCAACGCCTTCCGATACTACGGGTAACCCAGACCGGCCTCCCGGTGTGCGGGGCCATGCGAGGGTCCCCTTCACTCCTCCCGTCACGCCCCAGGAGTCAGGAGCTCGCCGTCCCAGCGGGCGGCCCGCGGGGCTGCGGCCGCCTGGTTCCCGGAGCTCTTGCCTATTCTTTGCCTGTGGCGTTGGCCGCCTCCCTCTCGGCCTGTGGGCCGCGGGGAGCCCCCGCGCCTGTAGCGGGGTGCAGGGGCGAGAGTCGGGAAAAAGACTTCTAATCCCCTTTCCCTTCTGGGTGCGCTCAAAGGCGCTTCGACATTTTTTTGCCAGCTCGAAAGGATAAAAGGGGAAAAAAAAAAAAACAGTACGACGCAATTGCAAAGGGTGTAAAAGGTCTATTTTTATAAGATAAAACGGTTTAAGATGCTATAAAGCACGCAAAACAGTAGTAGTTCCTGCTGGTAAAGAAATGCATACGGTGTTTCGATTATTAGGGAAATCTTGGAAAGACGTATTAATTTGCACAAGAGATGAGACTTCTCGATATGGCTAATGGGTGCCTTTTTTAGACATCTGTTGAGTCAGAATCCGGCTTAATGGTCCCATAGGAGTGACATGAAGTGAGAGGGGGACACACCCGCCTTTATACCTGAATCCCCTGAATGGAAAAGGAAACTAAAGTTACTCAGATTGCGGGGTGGGGGAACTGGCTGAAAAAATTCAGTCCTTTACAGTATGTTGTCTGCCACTCTAGGTTTAGGAAGCGTATTTGGCATGTAGCTATGCTGCATATTTGTATACTTTAGTTGACAAAACCCCACCATGAGAACCGTTATGTGCTTGACCCTTTTTGTCAGTGTAGTACAAGCATAATTTTTACGTGACAGTGATGTTCTTGGAAGGAGTGGATGATGTATAAAGTACTTCTTCTGCTTGCTCTATTTATGTCTTGGCTTTTGTTTTGTTTTTCATGACCAGTGGTTGAGCAGGAGGTTGGTCTAGATGACATTTTGATGTCTCTACCAAGAACTTTATATTAGTTATTACTATTAGCACAACAACAAACTGTAATTTACTTATATAATTATACCCTTGGGCCTTAGAAGCTGGGAACATGTTTCTCAACCTTGTGCTCAGCTGTGACTCTGGGTTGCTTTTGAATATTTCAGTTTTGATAAACACCGTAACAAAAGGATATGACTCAAATTTATGCTACAGAAATTGAATTAAATTAGTTCTGACTCAAAGAAATAACTCTGAATTTAGGTGAACTCATATATATTGGGAGTTAAGTCATTTAATTGGAAACATCTGTGTGAGTAAGGCAATAACAGTTTGAGATGAGTCCAGATTAAAGTTCTTGTATTCTGGAGACACAGAATCATAGAATTGGTTTGGTTGCAAGAGACCTTTAAGATCATAAAGTCCAACCATTGACCTAGCGGTACCAGGTTACCACTAAGCCATGTCCCTCAGCACATCTACATGTCCTTTCAGTATCTTCACGGATGGCGACTCAATCACTTCCCTGGGCAGGCTGTTCCAATGCTTGACAGTCCATTCAGTGAAGAAATTTTCCCTAATATCCAATCTAAACCTCCCCTGGCACAACTTGAGGCCATTTCCTCTTGTCCTATCACCTGTTACTTGGGAGAAGAGACTGACACCCACCTGGCTACAGCTCTCCTGCCACTCTTCCCCAGGCCTGTAGCTCTGCATGGGGTTGTTGTGACCCAAGTACAGGACATGGTTGATAGTAACTGGTCACATTTCCAGACTGAGGTTGCAACTAAAATTGCAGCAATTGCATCTTACTCTCTCTGGTAGCTAGTTTTCAACTCTGTGCTACTGTACACTCACACAAGAGTTTGAGAAACTTCAGTATGAATGTGCTTGATAACATTACCTGCTGACAGAAGGGCAGTATTCCTTCTCCTGGCTTTCTTACCATTTTCTCTAGAGTTCTTATGACTGTGCTCAGCCAACTTGACTTGCTAAACTAACAGAAATCAAATACAGCAAAATCTGTCCAGCCCTCTTCAGGGTTAGCATGTTGAACAAGCTTAGTGGCAGGCTTAATGAGTGCTAGAACAAGATGGAGGGCAAAACTGTTCTGGCTCAGGAGAAGGAAGAGGAAAGAGGAAAAAAACCAAAAAGTCCTCTTGGCAATAGATTCACATTTTTTTATGGAATTGGAAGAGTTATTTTTAGCTTGGATAAGATACACGACCAAATTCACGGTACTTGTACTTGAGTGGAATATGCTGTTAAAAGATGGTAGCTCAGTATCTTAGTGTGGGTACCAGAACTCCAGTATGGTCCAGCTGTGACTTGCAGTTCTTTCTGAAGCAGTTGATTTTGAGGATCCCTATTCCCACTCCACCACTCTGGTTGTTCATTAAATTTTGCAGATCCATGTACTAAGGTAGTGATCACCTGAGCTGGAAATGAGCGGCTGATGAAACTGCAAGAAGAAAACAGTGGCCCTCTTAAACTGCAACATGTTAAAAGGAGTGGTAATGTAGAACTAGAGTTTAAAACAAACATTTTGCCTAAAATTCTTGAAAACTTGTTCTCTAGTAAGGAATTACAAAGTCTTACCGCTTTCTGTTTGTAAAGAAATGAGTAATTGTAATTGGAGTAGCTTAGAGTGAATTACTTATATTTAGTGTGTGTGTTGCTTCTAAAGACCTTAAACCTTTTGCTTTTTAGAACGAATATGCATGAACGCGTGAACAGAACAGAGAGACAGTTTAAATCTCTCCCAGCTAACCAACAGAGTCTTCTTCCTCAATTCCTTCCCCACCTTGACAAGATTCGGAAGTGCATTGATCATAACCAAGAGATCCTACAGACCATCGTGAATGACTGCGTTCATATGTTTGAAAATAAAGAATATGGAGAAGACGTATGTTAAAATGGACTTTTTCATACTTCATAATTAAATTCCGTATGCTTTGGGATTTTCTACATTTGTTTTTCACACTCATAGGGCTCCAACTTCCTTTACTTTCGCCTTCTTTATTTTCTCCTTTCTTGCTTCCTGTTTGCTTACATTTCCTTACTCTTGTCTTTCACATCTTGCGGAGCTTATGTTTAATAAAACTGTTGTTAGTCCTTGTAGTTACACTTATGAAAACTAACTGGTGAATCTGGCAAATCAGAGTAATCATTCTAAAAAAAGCAGTTTTTCACTCCAGTTCTAGCTTTATCCTGGTTGCATTTTAAAGTTATTTTTTCAATTAACTCTGTAGAGCATAAATGATGGTGTCTGTCTAGGATATTATATGTTAAGGCATTCTAAATCAGTTACAATTTTAGACAGGCCAAGTATTTTTTATGTTCTTATCTGTGAACATTTTTTAACAACTTGCCTGCTTTTTCAGTGTATCATCTATCAAACAAAATTGCCGACTTAAAAGACTGGCAGAGATGGTAAATGAAGTCCCTTTTTGGTATCTGCAAGCAAGGTAGGGTAATGGGCAGCTCTAATGTGAGCTTCTCAGTGTTACCTTACCAGCACCTAAAGGGGATTCTGTGCTTAGAGTCAGCAGTTCACCTGCTGCACTAGCTAAGCCTGTTTCCTTTCCTGGATGAGGACTATCAAATGTGCTCTGCTATGCCATATTATGTATTGTTTTTTTGATGTGGAACTGGTTGCTTGGGTCCCAAACTGACATCAGCAAACAATTTGTTTAGGATTCCAGGTTGGATTTGAGCCCTGGTCCCAGGAGTAAAAGGCGAGTGCTTTGGCATCCATAACTCTCAAGAGCTCTTACAGCATGGCTTTTGTCTGTTTATAATTTACTTCTTTCCCTTTTTTTTTTTTTTTTTCCCAAACTAAAGGTACTTGGTACATTTTGCATTAACTTTTTTTTTCTCCCTCTTTAATCAGGGAAGAGGGAACATTACACCAGCTTCAACATTTGACATGGATAAGTTAAAATCCACTTTGAAACAATTTGTGAGAGACTGGAGTGAAGAGGGAAAACCTGAGAGAGATTCCTGCTACCAGCCAATCATTAGTGAAATTATAAAGAACTTTCCAAAAGAAAGATGGTAATAGTGTTTTAAGACTTAACTTTACGTGAGCATGCGCTTTGCACAAATCTAACAAAGTTTTTATGGAGTAATGAAAAGCTTGGATTTAAAAATACATAATACACTGTGAAGGTAGTGGAATTTATTTATTTAAGAAAACTTTGGTTTCTAATACAAGATTTTGGAAAAGAGCGTAATCATAGACTTCACAAAGGAATACCAGGTAAACCAGAATTAATTATTTATTTTTTCTGCAGCTTGACATAATGGGATATCTCTTACCTTTTCAAGTAAGAGACCTCAGGAGATTGTGAAGTTAATTCAGTTGTGCTCGGTGAGGTAAAGTTTGCAGGTTAGCAGATCGAGTGCATTTGCTGCAGATGAAGGGGAGGACCCTTGTGACAGCCACAAGTATGAGTATTGCCCCTCGTGGCGGAAGGAGGGAAGAAGACTCTTAACCTCTATTGCAGTTTATTGCACTAAGAATTTACCCTGCAAATACTTAATTCTAGCCTTGGTTTCAGACAGGTGTTAAAAGGCAAGTCTTAAAAAAGCTTTGCTGCCTGTGTGAGGGTACCTTTGTAACTGCGTTGGGTTGTTAACACCACCAAAATAGTAATCAGCGCAGGGTTTTTTAGGTACCTTCTAAGTAGAAGTGTACTCTTGGAATCTCAGAGGCTACTACTATCATGTAAGAATTCCATGTTTAATGGTTTTGCCTTTTATACAGCCCAGTCATCATAAAGTAGCTTTCAGTTTAAACTGGGAAATTTAGTGAACTTTGTACTCATAAATGTAACAGATCAGAACTTGGGTTTGGTATAGCTGGGTGTTACTGTGGATTTCCCTCTTTCTCAGTAATTGATAATAATGCACTTTTACCTATTTTAAAATACCTTCCACTAGATGTCTTTTGGTTTTCATTAGTAAAGACTTAGTGCTAGCAGAACATGGAATGGACATGGTTGGTTTCTCTTCTGCCTTGAGCTAACCTATTTGAACATGTATGCACCACTAAAAATGTTTTATCTGAAGGGGAACTTTCTGTAATGTTTTTAGTGCTAATATTGCACTACATAAGGTAATAATGAGTTAAATACTACAGGTTACCTGATGTCCCTCTCATGTGCAGATCTGTAGGAAAAGTCATAGTTAGTTTCAAAAGTAATCGTTCTAATCTTCAGGGGAACTTTTTCTCTGTGTGCTAGCTTTTTTGGTTATGGGAGAGGTAACTTAGGTCAAATCTTAAGAGATACATGACTAAGTTGGAAGGTCTTGACTTTTATGTTAATGATCTATTTCAAGCACTCTAATTGGTATTAGGAAGGAACACGTGGTAACAGACTAGGCGAATCTGAAGTTGATAGCTTTGGGCTTCTTTACAAGGAGTTCTGTTTGTGGTTGTCAAACATAACTAATGTGACAATGCTTTTGTCCCTGTTGTGATGGCTCTGAAATACCAGTTGGGTTTTTTTTTGGCTCTGCAGAAATCTCAGAACTTCACTGAATAGATCAAATTTGAGTTTGTCAGATGAAACATTTTTTTTATTTATAAAATGTGTGTTACATACCTATTTAAAGGTTTAATATTGATGATCATTATAGACCTGCCATAGCATTTAGACCTTAGAACCTTTTCTGTGTTCACATATTGTTACTTACTGTTGTCAGCTCACTCTTTTTCTGAGTGACTGGAGGCTCTCTGCTTAGGTATACTTAACCTCTTTGAGGCAAGAAGCAGAGTTGTTCAGAAGGGCCTTTTCTATTCATATATTATCAAGCTTAACTGGTAGTGCGACCTTGTCCTTGTCTGAGAGGAGAGGTAGCTTCCCTGGCAGTGCAGACTGGCTGATAAATCTGCTTCCATTTTTACAATTTTGGACAGGAGCAGTTTTCAGTGTGAAGGAATGGACAGGGGCTGAACTGACCATAGTGAAGTTATTCTGGCTGTTGTGTATAGTGGGTGCAAAGTCCCTTTTTTCTGGGGGGGACTGGCTGTGAGGGCTCATGTGGGAAAACAGCCCACATGTAAATGGAACGTCAGAGTGCAGCTTTACATTCCTTTAGAGTCCACTTTCATAGTGCAGAGTGCTGAAGCTTCCTGATGTGTCGAAATGATAGTGCTAGAGAAATAGCGTGGTGTTGGCACTGGCTAATGAAAACAGCTTTGTCTAGATGTATTTTGCATTGAAAAATATGGAGAAATAAATATTTTTAATTTAAAAGCTGTCATTACAAATCACATTTTACTTTTTAATGGCTTCAGTGGAATTGTACATTCAGTTTCTAGTTAACATTATTGGTTCCACTCATTGGAGTTATGTGAAAAAGGAGTTAAACTTTTGACACCATTTGAATATGTTTCTTTCTGTGCATGCATATGTTGTAGTGTTGCTTTTATTTGCTAGATTGGCCTGTATTGGTTTTGTTGGCATGCAAAGAACAAGAGAAGTGAAGTGCTGTATATGCTTCCCCTTCTGGTACCATGTAGCCCTCTTCCCTGCTTTTTAGCCAGCCTCCCCTCCCCACACCTGTCAGGTTAATAAGCCAGTATTTCTTCCTTGTTGCCCTACAGGTTTTTAGTGGGTACCTGTTGGATACCCATCTATGTTCCTATAACAATGCTAGATCTGTGTCATAGAAATCCTGCTGCTGCAGGCTAGTTTAAAGCTGGTTTTGCTGTGGATAGTCTTAGGTTACTATCAGTTATCACAGTTCAGGATTATTTTTTTTTTTTAATTGTGTTTGCTACTGCTGCAAGTGTGTATCTACCAGAGGAAAGTGGCTTCACAGGAGTGCTCTTAAGTAATAGCAAGTCTTGATTTCTTGCTTCTTAGTAATGAGAAAACAAAGAACCTGAAAGTATAATAGAATGGAAATGAAAATCAGAAATTAGAAGAACTTTGATTGTTCTATTTGAGACGGTTCACTAATTAGATGATTAAGTCACAAATCAAAAGGGACTATTAAAACTGTTTTGTTAGTTTGTGTGGCCTTTAGAAAGGAATAATGCTGTCTCTTGATTTTGGGTAATAGTCTTCAGAAATGTACTACTTTTCAGAATTTACATAACTCCTTCACTCATCTTCATGGTTATGCAGCCTGCTAACTCTTTTGAACCTTTTTTCGTATCCTGAATTTTTAAGTAGTCAAAGGCTTTGCGTTTTGCTTTCATCGTATGTTTGGAAGTGCTGATTGTGACTTCCTTCATTTAGTGCATATAAATTGATATACAGATATTTTGTCTGTGAACGTGACGTGCAAAAAGTAGGGTAATGCTAGTGTTCAAATGTTTTTTTTTGGTATATGAAATTATGAAGTCTTGTTCATGACTGAAAAAGTATTGCTTTTTAGACTAAGTGTTTTTTCATTTTGGTGTGGGAGTGATATTTGGTTTGAGCGAAGGCTAATCTAATGCTTAGAATATGTATGTATTGCCTTTTCTGCCTGAAAGAAAATTTTGAGATTCTTAGCTGTTCTATTAGTTGCTGAACTTGGAAGATGGGAGAGGTTTTCTAGGTATCCCAGTAAATGTGCACTGCTGGATGTCTGCTGGTTGTCTTCAACTTGATGCCTAGTTAAGGGAAGGGAAGATAAAGAGACCTGCAGTGTACTTTGATTTAGAAAAATCTCTTGTTACTTAATGTGTTTGAGTAAAGTCAGTGAACAGCATATGTAAAATCCACAGTTACTGAAAAGGTAACTACTTTAAATTTTTTACAGTCTGAATTGCTCATCAGCTTATGGAAGTTTTGTGTTTCTGATGTCAAAATATTTATTTTTCATGCAATGTAACCAAGAAGATTTCTAGAATATTTACTAGCTATCAGTGGGCTTCCTAGAAAAATAAATGGTGCTATATGATAATGTTCTTTCTTCAATTTACTTAAGATATTTTTAGCTTGATAACTGTAAAAGTTTTCAGGAAAAAAAAGTTTTGTAATTATGCTCTGTATTCTAAATGAGGGTTGTATATGTTCTTTTGAGTTATTTCTGTGAATTATTTTGTACAATTAACCAATCTGATCAGAACTGGCTCAGTTTGCATTTATAAAGTAAAGTCTACAGGAAATACGTTATAATATCTTAAGTTTATGGGGGAAAAATGTTTGACTGGACCTCTTAAGTTTTGTTAAGAGGTATCAGATAAAAGTCTTAACTGTTATTTTTGTTCTATTGCAGGGATTTCTCCAAAGTTAATATCCTGGTACCTGGTGCTGGGCTAGGTAGATTGGCGTGGGAAATAGCTAAGCTCGGTTATGCTTGCCAAGGAAATGAATGGAGCCTCTTTATGCTCTTTTCTTCTAACTTTGTACTCAACAGGTACATAGCTTATGTTTTACTTGCTGATTGATACCTAGGGAGGCAAAATTATAAATGAGAAAAACTTGAATAAAACTCACTAGAATATATTTGTAAGTTCTAGCACAGGACACACAGAACCACTTTTTAGTATCTTTTAATGAAAAAAAAATAATCAGTGGGATAAGTGGGGGAGGGAAGTGTTTTTCCAGAGTCGTTAAGATTACAGGAGGAAGCATGGCTTTTAAGTTACAAGACTTAAAATCTCTAGACTGTACCACAGATTTTCTGTGTAATTTTGCATATGTTTTTATGATTTATTTCACATCTGTTTCTGTAAAATGCACACCTGTCTCACTGGCCTCAAATATAGACTAGTTAATATGTGTGTGGTACTTAGTGGTGGTGATTAGTAACAGAGGAAACATATTAAAGTGTTAACATTCCACACTAAAATTTTAGGTACTGTTTTGACATGGAAGAACAACCACCAAAGCACATTGAGTGTGCTTTAAGCAAGTGGCTAAAATGATATGGTTCATAGTTCCACAATTATGCTGAGGTACTAAACTTGAGTGTAGTAAATTTCACTATAGGTTTAACTTAGAGTGACATTTTTATATTTGTTACTCTTGTCACTTGAATTGGAAATTACTTATTACAGAGGAAAGAAGACAGCTAATACAACTGTTATTTTAAGAATGAGAGTGGGAAGGCTAGTGTTGGATGGGCAGCTATGAAGAAGGTCAAAGGAGGTGTTTTATTTTTGGGGGAAGTTGGTGCCAAGTTCAGAGAGACAGAATTTGTCAGTTCATTTTTCAATCTGAAATGATAAACCTTAGCTGAAAACACCTAAACTATTGGCTTGTATTCTATATTATCACGACAGTTTGGAGCCTTTGTTTGTAGACTGATTGTTCATAAAGCATTGTGATAATGTTAAGTATGTTATGGGTTACTGTTCAAAAACAAGGGGAAACCACTTTATTATGCTGATGCATGTCTGCTTAAAACAGTAGTGTTCAATGTGATTAAAATAAATATTTGCTAGAGGTTGATTCGTTCTTTTTATTACATTCTTAAATGACTCATCTGGTGGTGAAACTGTGTATTACAGTTGAGCTGATTTAATGCCTTGCAGCTACTGAAAGGGGGTCACATTCTTCTTGTGCTTAGCTCTACAGCCCTGCTGGCTCTTAGGATCTTTGGAACTTTTGAAGTTATTCAAAACAGAATAAAAGTTTTCATTTCCATCTTTGGGACCATTGATCAGCTGTCATAGTAGTTCAAATCTGAAAGTTAACTTCACCCCTGACTACCTCTGATGACATATTTTTTTGTCTTCCTTAAATAATGAGTCTTTGGCCTGTATGTGGAATTCTCCTGAAGATCCATGCTTAGCCTATGATAGTAATCATTCTTAGCATCTAATGCTCATGTGGTGTTTCCTATTTATGTAAGATACTTAGCAAAGAGGTGTATATGCATTAGACTTTCAAACAGTATTAGATTTTAGACAGTAAAATGTGTTGCTCAGCCTCTGTAATCTTCATCTTTGCTGGGCAAGTTACCAGTTACAAATTTCCTGTTAGCATGAAAGGGAGTACTGCTTGCCTGACTCTGAATTTCAGTCAGTTCAGCTAAGTCCAAGTGTTCTTTTCTCCCATATTTGGTTGTGGGCTTGGAATGTCTATTAAGAAAGTTTTAGGCACTTTTGGGATATTTCATTTTAGTTCTAAGTGGCTGTTTCCTGTTAGTCTTGTGAAGTGTAATTGTCTGCCTTTTTGGAACTGGAAGGAACAGGAATGTTCAAAGAAGGATTTTGCAGATTAGTTTTTAGCTGTAGTTTTAATTTTTGTTTTCAGTTGATGAAAGCATGAGGATTTTGCTGATGTGCTTACAGTTTGGATATACCTTCTTTCTCTGGCCCTGCTTTATTTTTAGGAAGACAAAATACTGTCTTGAGTGTCAAGTCAACTACTATAGTGGGTTCCTAGATGTGGTACAGTGACTTAAGTGTTCTGTATACGAAGTTGTATCCAAAGTAAAAAAAAAATCTAATTCTCTTAAATTGTGACGTTTTGTTATTGTGGATAAAGTTGCATAGCATGGTATGTAGGGAGTGTGTCAAGGTGGAACTGTGGTCACTAAAAGTGTTTGAAATTAATTAGAGTGCATTATTCCAGTGAGGAAGCTCTAATTTGAAAATAAAGTGACCCTGGAGTAGTTAAGCTACAGTGGCCCCGAGGCTGCTGCAGCCCTTGTATGGGATATTGTGTTTTTTCTTGTATGGGTAAGGTTCTTACTGCTGGTGTATTTTTCTAACATTCAGATGAGTTGTGGATATCAAGACACATGGCAGAAGTCATCATTGGTGATGTACGCACACATTTCATTTTTTACATGTTTTGGAAGACCAAAAACTGAAAAGCATAATCTGTTTTCATGCTTCTGGAAAGCATACCAAAATTTTTGGGCAGTCTGGAGCCACAGACTTTGTTATTTCAAAGTACTTCAAAGCCAAGTTACTTCACATTGACATCTGACAGGAAGGGAAGACATACTAGGGTTGTATGTATATGGAGGAGACAGGAGCAGCTGCTGGCTGACTTGCTGTTTTCAGTAGCTGGATATTGTGAGCACAGGGTCAGTAGACTTGGTCCAACAGCTTTCAGTAGATGTAGTCCCACTTATTTGGGAATGTTCACTTGAAGTAATATAAAATCACTTTGCACCCAAGTCAGAGAAGGGTTAGTTTAGAGAAGCCTTAATTAATATTAGTAGAATTCATGCTAATAATTGGCTAATCTATCGTTTCTGGCAAGAATGTAATTTTAGATCAATCTTACTACTTTCAGATGGCTGCTTAATTGTATTTGTTGCATGTCCATGAATGCCTTAGGATGAAAATTGCTAGGCATTTTATCTTTAAATCAGTTGACAGAAGTAAGATTTGACTTAGCCATCTTTTCCAGAACTGTCTTTTTGACTGAATGTTGAACAGTAAATGCCCTGCCCCTCTGGAAAATAGTGAAGTGCATCACAGTTAAAGATGTTAGATTTTTATAACATAACTTACATCATACATCCTTTGTTGGAATGATGAATTACAAAGGACTGCACTACCTAGTTTTGAAGTATAAATTACTGAAGCTGGAAATGGACGTTTTCAAGCTTGAATATGGAGAGGGATTGGTCTTTTATATTAAATTGGAAATTCCTTTGAGAACTGTTCAAAAGTCTACATTAATATACTTTGTGTTGGGAAAAAAAAATACAGGGAGGTGTGTGTTCCCTTATAACTCAGAAAAAATCTTTAATCTACTCAGATCTCTTATTTTCTTTTCCTGGCTCTTGGAAAAATTTTCATTGTTAAAGAAAAATGTTCTGATAGTAATAAAATTGATTTGAATGATTTGGAATGTATGGAGAATGCTAGAATTGTTAACACACAACTTCTGGCCAGTGTGGGGACTTCCGGTGTTTTGTTGTTGGGATTTTTTTTATGTGGTGGTTTGTTGGTGGTGGGTTTTGTTTGGTTTGTTTTTTGTTTTTTCTGTAACCAAAATAGAAATGCTTTTCTTGAAGAAAATGATGTCCTGTTATTAGGTCTTTTTCCCTGTTTTTTTTTTTTTTGCTTTGACTGCTACATATATCTGATTGATATTTATTCATTATATATGGACACACTTGATGACTATAGTGTATTGCTGCTCAAATATAGGTTGTTTTTGTGTTGTTTTTTTACTGATGAAATATAAATATGACATGAAGAAGGTGAAAAATGTTATTTTAAGAGACTTTACAACAGATGTTTTCTATCCACCACCCAAAAGATATACCTGGTACAGTGCTTGCAGTTTATTAAGTGTTTGATAATACGTGTTTTATGGGACAGATTTGTCCTCTGTCTCTGAAAGAAAATGGCTTCATTTTTAAATTGCAAAATGATTTTACAGGACTGTGGGGAAAGCTGTTTTTTATACTTCAATGCTATATTTTATCACCTTTTAAAATAGGAGTTGACTTGGTCACATCAACCCACAAATTTTATTTTACAAAGACGTGTTTACTTAGCATAACTGCAACACTCCAGATGTTACTAACTTAAAAAGACATCTAGAGCAAAACTGCTATGCTTTGCAAAATCTAAAAGCATCCTTTCAGTTATCATCTGAAAAATGCTTGTGTTCTGCTGTGCTTCAAAAGCCTATGATTATGATTCAGACGGGACAAAAGTCCAGAATGAGAACTATTTTTTTCAATAAAATTCATGGAATTAATGAAATGGAACTAATTTTTTTTTTTAATTAAATAGAAAAAAATGATCCAGAAAGTCTTAGCTTTTCTGAATATACTAAATCATAAATTTCATTAATCTTACAAAAGAATCTTATGCATTTTCTTTTCAGTGGAGAAGTCAGTCAGAGAAAATGGTAAAAAGTGGGAAAAGACAATTTTAAAAAGATAAAAAATAGTTATTAAAAAAGATAAAAGATAGTAATTTGTGGTGATAACTTGTCAGAGTAAAATTGGTGTTTTGATAAGTTCGTAAATTTGTGGGCAGTCTGAAGTGTTATAAACTAGATGAAAGTCCTTAAGAAAACATGTAGCTTTTGCAAGAATTTTATCAACAAAACAATGGATGTTGGTGAAAGTCTTTGACTCCTAAATTTCTAGATAATAAGCAATTAATTGAAACTGAGTTGTGCTGATTTCTGTATTTTGCAGATGCTCTGAAATTAACTCATGTAAGCTTTATCCCTGGATTCATCAGTTTAGCAATAACAGAAGATCTGCTGATCAGATACGTCCAATTTATTTCCCTGATGTTGATCCTCATAGTCTTCCTTCTGGTTCAAACTTCTCTATGACAGCTGGGGATTTTCAAGAAATTTATTCTGAGTGCAGTGAGTAAATGCAAACTTCAAGGCCATCCATATAACTGTATCTTCAGAATATTTATTATGGGACAGTTAATGGTTACAAATAGAAGGGAATTGTATCTACAAGCATTAAGCAAAAAGTACTATCTGTGGCAAGATTTTCTTATTCCAAATCAGCTTTGCTTTTCCTATTGATTCTCAAAAAATATAGACACCTCCTTGCCTAACAGGTCTTTGTTGCAGTAGTCTCTTTCAGAGTAAGACAGCATAGTAGTATTATGGAAAAGTTTACTTGGTACAGAAAAATGATGTTACAAAAGGGACAATGTAACTAGTCACTTCTTTAGTATAAAAAATAAAAATATGAGGGGTTTTATGTTGATTCATTTCCTGTTGTAAAAGCAAAGCAAACTGTTTCAGTAGTACAAAATCAGAAATGGAAACAGTATATACTTATTGACTGTCAATAGTAAATATTTCAGAGGCACATTATGGCGCTGATAATTATCAAAGATTGAGACTTCTGTCAGTGCAAGTAACCTTATTTTTTCTTGTGATACCAGGTTAGTTGTGCTGTCCTCAGTGTAGCTATGAAGTAATTTTTCCTGACTAACCTAATGTTGAATTAACCTGCAGCAGACTATCTTATGTAATACCTACTCTACCAATTACATATTTAGGATTTGATCAAGGATAGCGCTCACCCGGTTCTTCTATATGTAGTCTAATATAAGCCTATTTAGAAGTCACTATTTTTTCCTTACACAGTATTGGATCATCGCTTCAAACATCTATTTTCTATTTCCACCTTTCTGTCCCTATTAGACTCATAGACATTTTTTGCCAGGATGATATAGCTATTAATCTACCTATTATTGTGCAGGTAGACTTATAGATAATTTCTTGCAGGATCCTTCTTTATATTTCCCTAATTTCCTGAAGGTTCTGTCTTACCTTAGAACATCTGATACTGGCATAAATTTAGACTTTTAATTTTTTTATTTACAGAACTTAAAACATATGCAATATCAAGAATACGTGTTTAGAGAAAAACAGGGAGAATCATGCTTTAAAAGGTAGACTTTGAAAGATCCTGCTTGTCAAATTGACTAGTGAAAAACAGCTGGAGAAATGTTCAGATACTGAGTGAAATATTTTAAAGCCATGTGATTTTTGAAAGTACACTTTAATCTACAGACTTGTATTGTTCTAGATATTAACCAGAAAGGCCCAAAACCATTGGGTATTTTTGCAGTTGTATTTTTAACTGTTGTGGTATTTAAGCTTGTAGGACAGGTGAGTAATAGTACACTTGGGCCTTCATGTATATAAAATATGTTACAATATTAACATTTACAGTATATAATATAAATGCATCTCATTTTGTCTAATGTGTATGAATGCTTCTATAAAATGCATAAATAATAAATAAGCATAATATTTTAGAGTCTGTTATGTATATGTATACATACATATATATCTGTAGGTCACATGAACCTAAACTTCACTGTTAATGTAAACCAAAATATTTTATTTACTAGTAAACAAAATTAATAGTTTAACTGTTGTTAGTTGAAGGTAATGCTGAGTGTATAAACAAATACTGGGATTAAATTATGAATTTTTACAAGTGTAGAAACATTGAAACTAATCTTTATATACTTTGCTCTTTTTGTGCAGATACATGGGACTGTATAGCAACTTGCTTTTTCATAGACACAGCACATAACGTTATTGATTACATTGATACGATATGGAAAATACTGAAGCCTGGAGGAATATGGATAAATGTAGGCAAGTGTGACCAACCTTTCTTCCTGCCAGCCCTGACTTAAGTTGGATCTTGTGGCAGGCACCTAGTAGTTGAAAAGAGTTAGGGAGGTCCTTGTGTCTGTGCTGAAAACTCCGTAGAGCTAGAAACACCTAGGCATTGTAAACGATCTCACGTGTGTTCAGAATATATCCAGATGTTTGCTAGTTATAATCAACTCAACACCATGTGATATTTTTAAATACAGAAGTAAATCTTCCTAGTGAGATGTTTTGCATTTGTGCATCAAAAATATGTTATTTGACAAATGCAGTCTTTTTTTTTTTCTATTTTTCTAAGAAAATAGAACGTGTTCTTTGTGTAAATACTTCCTTGCATTTTTTTCTTAGTATGTTGTCTAATTTGTACTGTGTTGCTTCTAAGCACAAGCTTTGGGAATGAGATTTATATGTGCCTTGTCTCAAGAGACTTAAGTCTTCCATGTTTAAGAGATAACAGGCAAAACTCGGGAGTTAAACATTTTGTATTGTAGAAACTGGTCAGTCACTAATCAGTCACTACACCAGTCCTGACCAGTTGCAGAATGCAAGCAGAGCTCTTGAGTAGACCACAGAACGTCCTGCCTTCTCTTCTATAGAGACAGCAGTGATGCTAGACTGAAGAAATTTTAAGATACAGAAAACACAATCTGTTAGGAAATGAGACTTCATTGTTGAATAAACAGCTGAACTAATTTGCTGTCATTTTGCATTGATTCTGAAATTTGTTATAAAAATCATATTTGAGTGATAGAAATGTGTTCTTTTGTCTGTATTTGAATACGTGAGTCTGGATATAAGCATTCTCTGCCCTTTCAGTGCTTTTGATTTTTAAAACATTTTTGTCTTCTTGATAGTTATTTCCATTGTATCTTTGTATTCTAGGTCCTCTCCTTTACCACTTTGAAAACTTAGGAAATGAACTTTCTATAGAACTAAGCTACGAGGATATAAAAAATGTTATACTACAGTATGGATTCCATATAGAGGTAAGAAGATGCTGTAGCTTGCAATGAGTAGTATTGGTATAAACCAGACAAACTCCTTTGAATAAACCTTTACCTTAAATTTAGTTCAACATAATGGCATATGCTAATAACTTCATCTTTATAAGAGTGTTGCAAATCATTTGCTTTCCTCATTTTTAAAAAAGTCTATAGATGGGCTTCGACATCTGGTAAATAAACAGCAATTCCCTTCTTTTTAAGAGATTCTTATAGGGAAGGTGTTTTGAAAACTGCTGCTTTTTTTTTCAGGTGGAAAAAGAGTCTGTACTGTCAACTTACACTGTGAATGAACTCTCCATGATGAAATACTACTATGAATGTGTGTTGTTTGTGGTGAGAAAACCAGAATAGAAGTGGTCCGAGTAGGTTAATCAGAAGTAAATGTTGGCTTGAAAGCTAAATGTGAGAGTAAAATGGACTGGGTGATGTCTGGACACAACCTCAAATCAGTGGTGCCTTCTTATTCCTAATAGTATTTAGATAGTGTCTATTTTCTTAATATCTCTTGCTATCCAGACATGTTCTATGCCATGCATATTTGTAATATACCTGTGAAAATGGAGGAAGAAATGTTCACATATACTTACTTGTGCTTTGGAATGCATTAAAAATAAAAGCAAAAACATTTTCTTGAGAGTAAAGTTTAATGTTTGCCATAACCAGGCTAATTCTCTGCATATGCTGCCTCATTTTTCATAGATTTATAATTAATATCTTTTTTTCTGCTTTCTAATGTTACGAATGCATAGTGGTGCTTACTGTACTAGCTGTGTCACATTTAGAGAAGTACTTCTAAATATATACTTAAATTATGAAGTCTGAAGTGGTTGGAAAGTGATAAAATTATTCTTGATAGATACAGTAGCCATCAGAATTGTTACAGCATTCTCTGTGGAACTGAGACAAAGTACATTATACAAATGCTAATCTTTGTACTGCTGTTGACAATTTAATCAAAACACAGAACCTATGGACAATAAGAAATACTATGTGAAAGCTGAGTACTGAGTAAAGGAAAAGCAGCACGTCACCAAAAAGCCGTATGTTAACCTCATTTCAGGAATAACACCAACTTTGATTCATCTCTTAGTGTTGAAACTGAAAGACATTAGATGCTTTGCCATCTTAAAATACATTGATTTTGAGTCACCTACTTACTGCTGAAGCCAAAACAACGAAGCAGTATTTTTTGTTAAGCATAGTTAACAGAAAGTCATATTATGCCTTGAACTTTTTTAAAGCCGATAACATAGCTGAGTTATTCATGCAAAATGTAGGTAGTGCAACAGAAAAATCCCTTTTTCTTAAAGGGGGAAAAAACCAGTTATATGTAAATAGCATGTGCTGTAACCTAATCATCTCTACCTGAGTCAGCATATGCAGGCCTGTTGGTAGAGTTTCCTTTTGACTTCAGGCAATTTAACCTTGTGACTAAGTGACTTCTTGGTTCCTTATCATAATGCGTTTGGGGTTTTTTTTGTTGTTCTGGCAGGTGTCCCTTACATGAATATTTAACCTACAAATTCTGATACTATATAAGAGGCTGAGTATTCTGTCATTTAAAAGTCATTTCAAAGTGACAGAAGTTGTGCATGAGAAATCAGTAATCCTGTGCTGAGAGGAGATGCCATGTCAGCCATTTTGTTTTCTTAATATATTGGAAGTAAGTACCTTTTTCATCCTTTTCAAAAATTTCTTTAAAAAATAAAAATATGATAAGGAATCAAGGGTGTGGTTTTTTTTTTTTTCTTCTTTCATATTTGGTCATAATGGCATTGGAAAATAGCCTGTTTGTTTCCCATTCTTCTAGACCCGCTTTTTGATGGTGATGTCCTAATCGCATCTCTTCAATAGATCTGTTACTGGCTTTTGGATTTTTCCCATTAAGTCCAGAAATGTGTGCCTTTGTTCCTAAATTGAAAGTCTGGAAGAAGGAAAAGACAAACTGTTGGTTTTTTTAATTAGTTTCAACACTGCATAAGAGAGGGTGTATTTTAAGTACTGTGCCCCTTTCTGCTCAGAATCCTTATTGAGAATAAAGGCTCCCAGTCTAGAGAAGGTTTCAGAGTTAGGTTAGAGTTTTGCTTAAACTAGTCCTATTTGAACTGACTCTTCTTCTTCCTTAAAAGTGCACCACCAAGATTTGGCTCCATAAAATGAACTGTCAAAGTTCTACCCTTCTCCAAAAAAATTGTGCTTAAAGCTGAAACACTGCCATTGCAAGGAGGAGATAAAAGAATATATATATAATATATATAATATATTCTTATATATACAATATATATAATAATATGTATTATATATTATATATAGAAAAATATATAATATATATAAAAGAAGAAAAATAAAAGCCATTACCTAAAAATAATTTTTGAAAAGTCGATTTAATTTCCTTATTGTACTATTTACTTTTTTTTTCTTTGAGGAACTTTCTGATTCTTTGCCTTTGTTCTGATTTTTTTTCCCGTAGATAGAATACGATTTCTCTTGATTTTTCAAACTCCTTGAAATAAGACAAGGTGAGGTGAATGCCAGTTTTGCCATTGCTGAGTAGTTTATCTGGCTGTAATGTTGCCTAATTTCTGCCCCCAGCCCACTCTGTAGTTACACTCAAGAGGTGGTGCTCCTGTTTTCTGCAAATGGGAAGTTGAACTCTTGCTCTCTGTCTGGATGTTCATATCCTTTGTTCTGCTGGGTTTGTACTTTGCCACCCCATGTTGTCACAAGTGCCGTTTTTTCGGTGCGTTTCTCACACTTGCTTAGGTCAGGTATGTAGTGACGTGCTTCTGTTTCTCATCTAGAAAGTGCTGGTTTCCCCCAGTGTTTTAAGTTATAAGGATTACAGTAAGAGTTGGAAGCTGACTGATCTTGTGTGTGAGCCGGCTGAGTCAGTAGTGTTCTACCTACAGTCCTATTTATGAGTCCTTAAAATTAATCACTGGTATTTTTATGCAGGGGATAATAATTGTGCATTATTGAATGTGATGATATTCTTCAGTTGTATATGTGGAGGGAGGGGGGGGAGGGAGACGCGCTTAAGGTGTTTTGTCAGCCGAAGCCAAGACCGTGTTAATTTAGGTCGCTGTTAAACTGTACACAGCATTGGGTGTAAAATAAAGCGCTGCGGAACCCTCAGTGTAAAACTTCTTTGTATGGAATGGGCTTGACAACGTAAAAGTGTCTGGTGCTGTTATTTCCAGGTGGTGCACTCTAAGGTCCGTTAGGAAGGCCTGAAGGGGAAGTCCCCCATCTCCCTGTGCACTGCCCCATTTTCAGTACATGTAACCCATTCAGGTTTCCTCAGAAATTAAAAAGTTAGCAGCGTGATGTCACATCGCCCCTCTTTGACTTACTCGTAACAGAGTCGCCGAGTTGCCAGAGTTGGAAGGGACCTCTAGAGCTGACTAGTGCACCTCCCCTGCCAGGCGGGTCTCCAGAGAAGGGGACTCCCCGTGCCCTGTCCCCCTCACCACAAACAAGTTTTTCCGAGAAGAGCTGACCCCTTTGCTCTCGGGGCGATCCCCGTGTTTGCTCTTCACGGTCCCCCGCGCGCCTGTCACTCACTGAGGGGGGGGAGGAGGGACCGCGCTGCGCCCCGCCCCCCTCGTGCCGTTATCATGCTCCGCCCCGCCCCCCAGCGGCCCGCGCATGCCCCCTGCCCGCGCGCGGCGGCGGCGGTGCGTGCCAGCGGTGCGGAGGTACGCGTACTGCACGGAGCCGCCGGCGCTCGGGCCCCCTCATGGCCAAGCGGCGCGCGGAGCCGTTACTGTGTCACGTGCCCGTCAAACGGCTCCTGCGCGAGCCGCCGCCGCCGCCACCCCGCGCTGCCGCGCCCGAGCGGCGCCCCCGGGGCGAAGCCGCCAGCGCCGGCCCCGCCGCCACCG
>JAOXJM010000019.1:38849313-38870189 GCA_026413425.1 Tringa solitaria | reverse complement strand
GGCGAAGCCGCCAGCGCCGGCCCCGCCGCCCCGAAGCGGAAGCTGGAGGAGGCTGAGGCGCCGCCGGGCAAGCGGCCTGGGCTGCGTGGGAGCAGCCCCCGCGGGGAGCAGGAGGACGTGGGTGGCAGGCGGCGGCGGCGCAGCGGGCCCGCAGCGCCTCAGGACGAAGGTCCGGTGGAGGGACGCGCTGGTGGCCGCGGCAAAGAGCGGGCCACGGCCGATGAGGTAAGGGAGCGGGGCTGCGGCGGCCGGAGAGGCCTCCCGTGTAGGATGCTGCGGTGGGCGGGCCCGGGCTCCTCGCCTCCGGGGAGAAGGTCGTGGGCGGTGTCGGTGGCAGCTGAGGCGTTACCGTGGAGCGGCCGACTTAGCCCGCTGCACCGGGGAGCGGGCGTCACCCGGGGGCAGGGGGGGAGGCGGACCTGCGGAACCGGTGGCCGGAGTCCCTCGGCCTTAGCCAGCACAGAGCTCGGTGCCCCGCAGCTCCTTCTCTGCCTCCCGGTGTTGATCGGTCCGGGGCCTCTTAAAAGCTTTGCTTTTTTTTTTTTTTTTTTCCCCCCCTCATCTCCCTTTCCTGAAGCAGAAGTAACATTTCTAGCTTCCCTCCCCACACACAAACTCCACCTCTCCCCCCCCAGTGCAAAATTTGGTGGGAAACTGCCTGTCTGGGGTTCACCTTAGTGAAGTCTGTCTTCAGTGAGATCACCATCCAAAAATATGGTGGAAGCTTGAAAAGTTTATTTATATTTTCATTTACGTTATATATAATATATATTTATATTATTATTTATATTATTGTTATTACCATCATCTCTATTGTTTGAGGCTATAGCTCAAGCTTACTACAATATCTGGCCATTTGCTTTCTTTTTGTTTGGGATGGGCGTTCAGTAGTGATACTAACCAAAATTTCTAATGAAGGCACTGGTCAGGGGAAGGGGATCAGTTGTTTAGTGATCAGGGTATGTAGAAGTGCACGGTTGACTTCTGGTATTTCTGATTGACTTTGGACGACGTGCATTCTTCTCCCTGGCCTTGACCACATTTTACCTTGATCGCAGTAGGCCAGAAAACAAAATACGGTACTAAGAAAGTTTTAGTTTTGCAAAAATAAAATGCTAAGTCAAATTTCATGCCTATCTGTAAGCTTGAAATATGCAAACTCACCTTTCCTCTCACCTGGATCTTTTAAGGGAGACCAAAATCTTTGATCCAATGATGTGGAAGTGGCAGAAAGTCCCATCAGGTCAGAGGGACTTTGAACTCCAGTTTTAGACTCTCCGGTTTTGAAAAGTTGAGGCCTTTGATAGTGTAACACCCACTTTACATTCATCTGTAAAGAAAATCGTGGCTTTCCTTTCACAGGCTCTGCACTTTTGGTAGTGTTTTTTGGTGTTTGGTTTGTTTTTTTGTTTGGTTTGTTTTTTTGTTTGTTTGCTTTTTTTTTTCTGATGGATGGTAGAATTAAGGCATAAAGGAATTAAGGAAAAAATTTTATGTGCTATGAAAATTACACATCCTTTTTAGGCTGTACCTTTAAAACACAACACAATCATATCTCATTTTTGAAGAGAGAACAAGCATCATCCAAAGCAAAGCAAATGAAACCAATTGAGCAAACCTCTACAGAACAGTTTTCATCTATCACAAAGACAATGCTGAATTCTTTACTTATACATATAATTTTGTGAGCTTTAGCAGTGGTAGGAAGGCAAAAAGCCCCCTGGATTTCCACAGTGTAAAGAGTATTTCTCTACATAAAATGTTTTTGTAGGACTCTATTTTTAACAGGTTGTTTCCCTAAGTATGGTATTGCATAAAAGAACAGTTTTTATATAAAACAAACCTTGGTTAATGGCAGACAAGAGGTGTTGTCTTCCATCTTCTGTATGTCCTACCTCTGTGTTTTAAATCTTTCAGAAAGATATTTCTGATGATGATGGTTTTTACACCTTTTTGAAAATACAGCTGTAGGTTGGGATTATTCTTTGCTCTTGTGTGGATTGTGTAGTTCATTACAGTAATAAGCATCATCGGGACACTGTTAATTTCATACTGTTTTTGTTAAAGTTATGAGCAATTCCAGTTATATTACAGTTGACAAGAAATATTTGAGTTTTATTTGCAAGCATACCTTTGCAGCTAGAGTTGGAAAACTAACTCCTTAAAAATTAAACAACTTCATCCATAGAAACTGAGCTGTTGTATCTCTTGAGTTTGCAGCATGTTACCTACCTTGCTAGAATTTCTCTCAAAACCTGCTTTGAAATATATTTGAGTGAATGTGAATATTTGATACTTTATTCTGCATTTTATGTATGAATGTTTAGTGTTTGCCTCTGTCTTTTGTGCTGCTTGGTTACTGGGAGGTACCAATAAACTCAAATACTGCTCCTCTGGAGACTTGAGTACTCTTGAGATTAATCCTTTATGTAGTCTGTGTCCAAAATTATAAGTATGCATATTTTTGTCATTATGAAGTTTTAGATTATAATCTCTGTGAAACAAGAGACACTTGTTTCACACTCCGTATCATTTACTTGGTGCATAGAAAGCACCTAGCACAGCAGTGTTCCGACTTTAAGTGCCTAGGTATCACAATATGAGCAGTAACTTACTGAAATATAAGGGGAGTGCAGATGAAACTTGGGAAGAATTTGTAAGTATAGCTGACTGTTTCTGAAACTCAATTACTGGAGATTTTTTTCAAAGAGCTTGTTAGTCACCTGCCCCGCACAATTCTGTGTGAGTGACGCTGCGTAGGTAGCTCCACGGACTGGAAAATCTTCTGTTTCTCTTCTGCACTTTGTTTTTAATGCGTGCAGTACAAAAATTTTAATTTACAAGAATATTCATGCAAATGTGGGCAACTGCTTATAGTTTGGCTTTCTTCCAGTTTCCATATAATCAATCCTTCTGTTACTGTAGCACAGTATCATTTAATTGGTTTTGGTCTCAATTCCCATTAATGGGAACTCATCTTCTTTAATTTTTCCTGGATACAATCTTTTCCTAGTGAGCAAATTCAGATTAGTAGTACTCTACAGGCATGCAGGCATCTTGCTGCTATGAAATGTGTGCATCTTTCATTACGTCTCTTCATTATCACAGAATTGTGATACATAGGGTTTTTGTAGTAAAACCAGGTTACCTACTACAACAAATTAGTTCACAAGAGATTTGTGCTCTAATTAATAGAAAAATATGTTCTTTAAATAGAAAGTATGGTGAATTTAGGTACTTCTCTCTTTTGGGGAGAGTGGGGGTGCATAATTTTTTCAGTATCTGAGAGGTTTTATGGATGATACTTATGGATGAATATTTTGAACATTACATTTTTTTTATTCTGTTGCAGAGCCAGTAGACAAAGCATTAATTTTTTCAAGAGCCATTCCAAAACAGTTATACCAGCTTATTTATTAAAAATACTTCTATTTTTCACCTGTTATAGCTGAGACATTAATCAAAATTCTGATTGTATGTTAGGAAAAACACAAACCAGTATTATATGGAAATGTATTATTTTAGGTTTGTGGTAGCATTCAGTGTTTCTGCATACCAGAAGAAAATACGTGCTTAAGACCTAAGGAATGACTCGAGAATACCTCTTCTTATGTTTATCAGATTGGCCACTGTTTATAACCACAACGTGTAGTTATAAAGAAACAGTGTCTTTTCTAGCAGAGATTTTAAAAAAAAAAAAGATAAAAATTGTGGTTCCATATTAAAGTAGTAATAAGTACATATTCCTCCAAAGTTTTTCTTACACAACTTTCTAGTTTTTAAACTTTCCTCTTCCTGTCCGTAGAAGAGATCTTCAATTTTTTCACGTATACTTGGGTACAAAATGTAGCTACAGAAAAGAAACAGCAGAATGTGTTAGGAATGCTGTCCAAGGCTTTACTTTTCCTGCAAGTGTCAGCCTCTGAGTTGATCTAAAAAAGCTAAATACATTCTTCTGAATACCAGCTTCTAACTGCACATGAAATTTGTATACCATCATGAGAAGAAAAAGCAGTGAGCAGTTTTCGCATGCAAAGTCCAATAATTGCACAAGTTTTACAGTATCGTTCTGTGCAAATATTGCAAGTTGAAGAAGTTTGTGGACTTACGGAAGTATTTCCCAGAGGTTGTACAGCAGTTCTTTGCAAGAACATTTGAAAAGACAAAAGTAAATTATATTTGGTTGAGATTTTCTATGGTGTTTTCCTTAGACGTAGCTCACATGGTTTCAGTATAAAATTATAAGAACCATTAATGTGGAACAGCTGAGTAACTCTTCCTTGTTGCAGTTTCTTTTATAAAAGTTTATATTTATTATTTTGTACTGTTGTGATAAACAAAAAGGCAACAAAACATTAATATGTATTTGTCTCTTTTCAAAGCAAGAAGAAGAATTCTGTCAGTATAACTCATTCCTGTATTGGAGACCACCATTGCCTGCTATTGATTTGTCTGATATTCAGAATCTAGATGGAGAAACTCCACCAGAAGCTAAAACCCCTTCAAGGACTGATACCATGGACACTGAAATGGAGACCTGATCAATTTTGTCATCATTGTACATCTACTCGCAGGAAACTTGTTTCCATTTGGATTCAGGTTTTTCTACTTGGGAGAAAAATAAGCATGCTTCTGCCTTCTTGACGAAACAATGTATGTCAGCCTGCAAAAGCAAGTCTGAGTTGTCTAAGTGAATGGGATAATCACTATTAGATAGTTAATAGTAAGCCGTCTGGAGGTGTATAGTGTGGACGGGGCTATGATGTCAAGGAAGAATGCTTGAAAACATGGAAAGAAGGCTAAAAGAAGACTGCAGAAAATTAGAACTTTGGGATGCAATTAAAATAAACAGGTGGATATGTTACATGTCAAAAGGAAATGGGAAATCATTTTGCCTGTCCTGAACAAAAAGATGTAACTGTGATACCTGAGATATTTCTCATGTAAATTTTTCATAAAGCACACAGACTGTAGTGATTTTTAATGTGGTTTTTTTTTTTGTGTAATAGCTAAACCAAAAAATAAGAGCCTACCAAAACCAGAAAAAACATTCCCTTTTCTATGCAAACCAAAAAACAAGTGTGGCAGGGAGGAGGAAGGAAAAGGGGATATTTTCTTCTGTTAAGTTGCCATTGTTCTGGAATTTTTTCTTATCCTCCTTATAAAAAAGTTTTTTCACTTTCTCCTTTCACATTACCCAAAGCAGTGGGCAGCCAGCTTTTAGATTTTTGGTCCATTCTCAAGTTAATGCTGTTCTTATTCTTTGTGATGTTAGCTCTGAACAAGTAGGTAGCATCAAAATGGCAGGTGTGCGCAGATGTGTCAAGAAAAGTTAATGCAAAATTACCACATAGGCTTTTTGAAACTTAATTGACTGAGGTGTAGTTTTTACAGAGATTGTGGATCTTTCAAACTTTTTTTTTTTCAATTTTTTTCAAATAATTTTTTTGAAATTTTCATTGAATTAGTGTTTGGGGGTTTTTTGTGAAATACAAACTTGATGCTTGTCTTCTGTAATTTATTTACAAGTTGAAGTACAATTAGAAATACTTGTCTTTAATAGTTGCCCGAAGTTGTATGGACAGACTGTCAGACTTTGCAGATTTGATTTGACTTCAAGGATAGAAAACACTGTATTTTTGCTGGAATCACCAATGAAGAAGGCAACTTGTGAATTTTTTTTTTAATTATGTATTTGCTAAAGGACAATAAAGTTTTTCCTGTGTGTATTTGAAAACTTGCATACTATTACCGTGTGAAGTTCCTGACTGTGTGTCTTAAGATTGTTGCTTCTATAACTTTGTCATTTTATTCGGGCTTTTTCTTTGAAGTTAGCTTGTCAGCCTTCTTAGTAAACGTTTGGAAGATTTTTTTCAGTATTTGTGCTCTAAGGTATCTTTATTTGTTCATTGGTCATTTGTTTTAGATTGGTAGTGTCTCTTACTACCCGTAGAAGAAAGGAGTGACTCAGGCATTTCATGGTGCTTGTTTAGTTGTGCTTCTACCTGCAGTCAGATTAGCTGGATACATGTTTAAACAATATTTATTTTTCTCACGCATTTTCAGTCATATTTTTTAAGTCTAAATATGTCACTTTGTCTTAGGAAGTACCTTACAAGTGTTTTTAAAAGTAAACTCCTTTTCTGGCAAGAATGCATCTGCTATTTCATGTTTATCATACTATAGCCAAAATAAATTAGTGAGGAAGTAGATTCATTAATTTGTTGAGGTGTTTGGGCTTTTTTGGGTTGTTTTTTTCTACCCCAGGTAATATATGCATTCCTATATTTGTGGATTTTATACTATTTCATACCACCCAGTATTCTCAGCATCCAGTATTTTGCATTATTAGCTAGTATCTTTGCAGACATACTTCAGTCACTTAAAATCTTCTTGGAGCTTCGTACACAGTAGGTATGTCCTAGCAACAGACTGCATTTTAGCATTAAAATCTGTCTCTCCCTTATATTCACAGAACAGAAGAGGTTATATTATTGTCGCTAAAATATGTATTGTGCTTTTCCATAACAAGAAAAAAAAAACACCTTAAATTAAGATTGCACTATGTTGTAAACCATGTATTTACTTTATTTGCAATTATGCTGTAGGCAAGAACTTTCCTCTTAGCTTGTTCCTGTCCTGGGCTCGGGGTTATGAGCTGGAATGTTATGGCTACTTTCAGAGCATTTGCTGAGCTGATTATTTTTTTCCATTCATCTGTTTGCAAATGGAGGCGAATTTAAAAGGCTTGGAAAATTTTCTGAGAGGAGTCTGAGAAAGTACAAAAGACCGGGCAAGGTAAAGGGAGTGATGGTTACATACACTTTGCATTACAGCTGTCAAAAGGTGTCATCAAGACATGTCTTTGTTCAATGTCTGGTGTCTCCAGACACCATGTGTCACTGTGGGCTACCAAAACACTGGTCTTGACTTCCAGCTCCATTTTTCTAGGGAGCACTTATTCAAGGGCTGTATATAAGTTATAGGTAAACTAAAGATGTTTTACTTCGCATATGCATTCATATCGAATGAGAAGAAAACGTTCTTTTGAAATAACAAAATGTTGGCACAAATTTTAACACAATTCAGGAGTAGCATAATACCTCCCAACTGGTGATATTCACTTGATATGTTCTTAAACTTTCAGAACAAAAAAATTGTTTATGCTTTCTCTAGATAATTGGGAATTTGCTTTTGTCTCTAAAAGGAAGAACAACTGTCAAAGAATTAAGAAGTATAACCAGAGAGATCATGTAGGTACCACCTAGGTTGATAACTGTGTTGCATCTGGAAGTTGCACAGTAAGGGTATGGGTATTCTAATGAGAAGTGAAATGCTGGCACTAAATACGTTTCAAAGCAGATATAAACAGCAGAGTAGTATTACCAGCATGTTGGCCTGTGTAAATTTCCTGTCTCATTCTAAACTGAAAGCCTGTTTTATATGTTCTGATCTGTTTTTACTGAAGGCCTATGCTATATTTATGGTTCCTAAGATAGGGAAGCCCACAGGAGAAGCCTAAATCGCAGTCCTAATCAGGAAATTGAAGAAAAACTATGAAAAACAGGCTGCATTAATGATCGTGTGTTGGGTAAGTAAACTGTCGTAGAAAGAATTAGAAAAAAGAAAGTGGGGAATGGAAGATAGGTGGTGAAGTAGCATAGTGACTGAGTGCAGTTATAGTTAGCCAGCAGAGCAATGACAGGAAGTAGTATTTCCAGCATTGGCTCTGTCTTCAGCACAGCAACATATACAATAATGTGAATATGGTAATTAACAGTAAATTTATTATGTTTCTCACTGTTTTTACAGTTTCTGCTTGATGTTTTTTCCTGGTGGCAAGGCCAGTAATTTCATGGACATTAAAAAAGTACACGCTTATGTATATGGGAAGTTGGAAAATCCACAGGATCCTTCGTGTAGAAAATAAGAGTGCGAATGTATGTTTCCAGGTAGCACTGAAGATACTTACTGCCCACCATTTGGCAGCTAGGTCTGTTTCTGGCAGATTTGTTGTGGGGAATTCACCTTTATTTTTGTGAAAGTATCTGCTGGCAGCTGCAATAAGAGATGTTAGACTGCATGGAGTAATTGTTTGGTACAGCAAAACTTATGTTAAAATAAGCATTTCAAAACAGCTAGTGTGCTTGGGCTGGCTTAATTATTTCCATGCCTACAGTTGTAACCTTGACTCTCTAGGTGGCAATACGCGTACATGGTAAACTACAGTGAATCTGGAAAATGCTTTGGGTGTGCTTTTATTCTGAACTGAAAATTCGAGCAGTGACATCATGAATGTTAATCATTTCCTTACTGTGATGCATAAATAAAGGCAGATCAGGTCGCAAGTTCCTGATTATAAGGTGACATGGGATCTTCAGCATAATTGGAGTAAAAACATTTTGTCAAATTTTCGGATCACATCTTCATTTCTCTCTCCACCACCACCCCCTTCCCCCCAAAAAAGTTATCAATTTAACACATGGGAATTTGTTGTCCCTGTTTCTTATCACTGTTTCCATCAGTTACAACTGGAAAGCAGGCTTTATCCGATTGTTGGATGGAAACCTTGGTTGGCGGCTGAAGGCTACTTCAAATGTACTTGTTAAATACGGGGAAGAAAAAGGTAAGTGCTAGTTCATAAGAAGCTAACTCATGAAGTAGTGTTTAAATGTTGGTATATAGGTAACTAGGTTTGAAATGTATGAGGAAATTTCAGATAGGCTTGTTCAAGTAGTCTTACTAAAAGGTTGCTTATTTAAAATCCTATTTAAATCTTTTTGTGTTAGAGAATTTGATGTTAACGCAGCAAACTATTCTAATTATTGATATTTCATTTGTAAGTGGACGTGTTATTAATAAGTATATTTTAAATGCTCTCAGTTAAAAAAACAGCATTTATGACTTCATAGTGACTTCTAAGGGAATAAAAATCATTGTTCTTTCTTCTCTTAAAGCCATACAGATCATAATTTTTCACTACTGAAGGAAAAAATAGCTTTCTTATTTCTGATATGTGACCGTTCCCAAAGGGATGATTGTGAAAGGAGGATGGAGGCAAAGTCAATTTTTGTTTCTAATTTTATTCTGTATTTAAGAATTATTATGCTGGATGCTAGTTTTCCTGGGTTTGTTTTTTCTTCTTATAATATTGAATTTTTTAAATAAGGCTTATGGATGGGTAAACATTACATTTTATTCCATTTTATTATATGAATGCCTGGAGTATTCATGTTTGGATTGGAATATGATGAAATCAGTGGCTTACCAAGTATGAGATTGAAAAAAGTAAACAAAAATAGTATTATCTATCCTCAATAAAGTGTAAGTCAAAGGGAAGTTTTTTCATTCAGAGCTATGAATGGAAATGAGCCACATCTCTTCACAGTTCTCTTACTGCGGTGGATTTTGTGATGTCCTTCATTTGAGTAGCGCACAATGCTCTTCTAATTAAATTAGAACACACAATATTTAATTCCACTGGATCTATCCTAAGTGTCAAATATCCTCTCTGTGAAGCCTAATGCTATATTGTGGATATCTACTTTTGATACTTCAACTTGCAGACTATGAAATTTACTTTCAGTTTCTTTTACTTCGTGGCATTTTAAAAAACTAATTTTGCTTCTGGTTGCATAAATTAGAAATTATTATGTAAGAACTACTTTGGCATAAAGTTACCAAAATCCTACAGTTTCATGATTGTCAGTTGTAAACTGCAGTGTTCTTTTTAATCAAATAATCACATCATGTTGCAACTCTGCGTCTTGTAACAGTTCTTGTACTATTAGGAATTGGAGAAACCTGTGGTTGAAAAGAGGAAAATGTACTTCAGACAAACCTCTGTATTTCCAAATGTGTAATGTGCAAATACAGAGACACCAAAGACAGCTTTTCATTGTTTAAATGGAAGCTGTAACAATAATTCTAAAGTATGATTGTGAAGTATAGTTGGATATTAGAGTGAAAGATATTGCTAACAAGCAAGTAATATCAAACTCAGAGTGTAAATATCAAGATGCCTTAATTTCCATGTCATGGCAAGGCTTCAGGGAGAAACTGATGTCCAGTGTGTTTGATGTTTTTTTCTTAGTGTCCATACATACAACACATCTATGCCCAAAGTGTTTTAAGGATACAGCATGGTCAGCGAGTCAAATGAATAGGTACTGAGAGTGCCTACTTGTTTTTATGCCAGCAAATAGCATAGAAGGTAGAAGAGGCTCCCCATTATCTTTCTTTCTCATTATTTTGAGCCATGAGACAGATTCTGGTACCCACATTTCAATGCATTCCTCCCTGTTTATATTGTGCAGCTTATCTGCGAATATACTGGAATTGTCAGAGTTAATTACTCCAATCTCAAATAATTTTGGGACTTAGAGTTTATCTTTCGTTGGGTGGTCTTGAATTATTGTGAGGCCATAATTGCTAATTTACACAGACCAGTCCTTTCAATAATGAGTTCAGCAATCAAAATGCTCTTACTCAAATTCCTGAGACCACGTTGTATGGCAATTACCAGTGTCTATCATTGACTTAAAAGGAGTGATAAAGGTAAGAAACACTTTGCCTTTTAAAGGTATGATTTTGAAGGTCTCTTTATTTCAGTGGTACTGTTTTACTACAGGTTAGAGCAGTGGAATTTGATTTTTTGAGATGTAGTATTCTGACTTGGAGATTCTCAAAATGTACTGTACTTATGCTGTAGAAGATCTGTGCTTTCAGGACAGCTCACAGTAATGAGCAGTAACTCTATTTACAAGAACAGGTCCTTGGTTTTTTTTCTTAAGTAGTCAAGGTAACAACAGCATTTTTAGTGTGTTTTCTTAAAAAAACCACCCAAGGTCTATTTGATCACATAATATATTTTTAAAAAATAATTCCGCTTTGAGCCAGGGATGCAACCAAACTAATTTCCTTTCTTAGGCTAGTCTGGTTTTCCTCAGAAAGAAAAAAACGCATAAAGTGTTTTCATTTGACGTATTTAAGAGAATTATCTCAGTTGCCAATACTGATTTCTGTGATGTTAGAAGCTACTATTTAAAAACACAATATAGCAATTAGCAAGCACTTTGGTATAAAAGTTACGGAAAGGCTAAGGCACTGGGTCATAGCAGAAGAATGTTATTTTGGAATGGGACGATTGGCCCAGAGGAGAAAAGCAAAATAAACTTCTTATATGCTGAATAGAAGTAAGCTTAAATTGACTTTGCTTTCTTCTTAAAAATCTACGTACCTAAAGGTGAAACTTAAGCAGCCAGCAACAAACAGCCAGGTTAATCAGTTTGAAGGTTGTTCATATGGTGCATTTCTATCGTGTAGTATGTGATAGCTCTTCAAAACACAGCCTGAAAGCAATAATAATCATAACGGCGCCCTGCCTAGCTGACACCAGCATCTCAGTATTTTTATGTGGGACTTGTGCCTGCTGTTGATTGCCTGCTGCTTTCAGTGGGGAGTGGTCAAAGCGATGCCCTGCAGACCAGATCCAGCTCACAGGGTGAGTCCATACTGTCACTTGCCTCTTGTGCCGTGGATTTGCCATCAGGCCGTGCCTGATGAGGAGCCCTCGCCCAAACTCCACAATTGCTAGGACAGCCTGTGAAACCCAACGGCCAAGTGTTTTGGACTCACCTGCAGAGCAGTCAGCAATAACGTGCTAAAGGCAGAGTGCCATGTGAACATGGATGTGCCTCCAGCTGGGCCCAGCCTTTGGTACACTAGCCTGGGACAACAGTATTCCCTGTGAATCAGCCCATCTTTTTACACTGGATAGTCTGGCATTAAGTGTTTTGCACAGATGTATTCCGTTCTGAGAGTGTGTGTGCTCAGTGCACGTGCCTGACACCCTAGTAAACATCTTCAGGTTTTCCTCTTGTCTCCAGCCATAGGTTACTAAGGACAGAAACCCTTCTTCCTTTGTGAAGTTCCCTGTACACTTATCACTGTTTAACATTTAATTTTTAGGTAAATACTTTTAGATTAGTTCAAAATAAAGAGGTCATGTGGATAAGGTTCTTTTTTTTTTTCAGCCTCAAGCAGGAAGTTTTTTGTTTGTCTCCTACTAAGCTTGAAGCGTTTGCTTTCACGTGTGTCAATAGTAACACAAACCTCCATCCCACCAATTCTACTTTCTGCGTAGTCCCTGTGAGAAAGTTGTATCTAGTACGAAAAAAAGGTGGGAAAGAAATAAACAGATTTTGAAAATTGTTTTAAAATGAGGATTTGAAAGCTCTGGGGTCACATCTGGAGAAAGTCTCACTGAAGAATCCATATGCCTGTCATTTTACCCGGGCCAGGGAGCTGAGCAGTCAGAGTTCACATCTTCTAGGAGTACTCTGAAAGACGACACGTTTGAAAAATCTGTTAGCCAGTCTGAGGGATACAAGGAATGGCAGAGCAACCTGGAGAGAGGCAGGAGAGGCAGTGTTCCCTGAGACTATTCTACCAAGCCTTTAAAGACTTCTTATTCTTTCTTAATGCTCAAGAAAGGCTCCTCAGAAACTTACAAAATGTTTCATGTGTTACTGTTTAGCTATACATATCATCTGAGGAGTCCTCTAATACTGAGGTAAGAACAGCGACTGAAGTGGTTATCCTTCCATCCTGCATCTTCCTCGTGCTTGCCTCTGTGATCGTTACCTTTCTTGTGCTTTTCTGTGAAGGGTTTCTTCTCAACGGATGAAGACTACTACATCTTAAAGCTGCAGAACACACTCCTACACTGAGTCCTCCTAGGCCTTCCCCACTGATTTTCTTACCTCTATTGAGAAAATTGAGTAGCAGAGACCAATGACGCCACCTGAAATGTTGTATCTCAATTCTGGGCAGGGATGTCCTGCCTTAGGAAGCGGTATGTGCTGCTTGCCATGGGGCGATCACTAGAAGCACGGAAACTATTAATGGTGGTAATGAGAATAAACTGTACTGTCACATTTTGTTCTTTGGGTCTACACTGACTTCAAAGGTATTTGCAGAATGCGTTTTAGCAGAATTGATGGTTGGATGTTTGTGACTCTGACCATCAAGCTGACAAAACCTACCCCACTACATTCCTGGCTACTTACAGACTTTAATAAAAACTTTTCAAAAGCCAATTATTCTCATAGAATAAATTCTGCAGTCCTGTTGATTTTGAATAATTCTTCATGCAAATACAGTAGTACCTGAACTATCTTGAAGGATTTTGAGTTATCTTGAGATATCAGTAACTACCTGTTGCAACCACTGAATGATCTGATTAAAAATCCATCATAAGAACACAGGGCATCCTGGCTGGGTTCGATGTTAAGGCTGTCCTCGTTCTTGCTTCCTGTTGAAGGGCATCTATCATGTGAACCAGTAGCTGATAAACATTTATATGCCTGCCCAGGTTCTGTCATCCCTAACTTTAATCAAAAAATCAGTTTATTCATGATGAGAGAAGTCATGTACTCCGTCTTGGAAAAACATTTGTTGGCAGATGTGCCTAATATCAGTGTGTGCTGGGCAGCAGGAGGGAAGATTTACTACAATCAAACCTGGAATAATCATTGTATATTCACATACTGTGAAATAAGCAATAAAGCATGACTTAAGCTCACCCCAGGAGGTTGCCTCTACACACTGTAAGTTGAAGGGGAAGACCAAGGCAGAAAATACTGTTCTGTTGTAGTTCAGAACCTGCATGGTAAAAGAAGATTTAAATTGCGTGCTATAATGAAAAATAATCTACCATGGTACCTTTTCCACAGCGTGTTAAAGCAATAGCTGAAACAATCATCTGATGAGTGTGTGTTCAGTGTGTCTGCTGCTGGCCTTCGGCGTTGGACTAACTTAGGAGACTTTTTTATGTTAGAAGATAAATAAGCCTAGCGGCAGGCTGATTTCATGATGATGTAGAATGAGGGGAGAAATCTAGAAGCAGTCTTTAGCAGCTTCACTCCTTGCTCCTCTCTCTGCTGCTTCATCAGTTCTTGAAGATCTGTTAGGGCACTAAGGCAAAGGTAAAAGTTTGCAGATAGTCTTACGAAACTCAGTGTCTTCAGTGTGGAGATGATGAAACAATGAAACTGGGAGTTCCCTCCAGTGCATAAGATGTAGATTAGTTCTGGCTTTTTCATTCCAAAATCTGGACACTCCTTTAATAGATCCTGCCTGATTAAACACAGTTGATGGAAAAAAACATCTTAATATACTTGCTGGATAGGAGGTATGCTCTAACAGAACAGAGTGGGTATTTGGATGCTTGTGCCTCTGCAGGCACCCCATGGAAATGACAGAAACAAAGCCATTCCTGTTTTGGGAAAAGTTTCTGTTTCGTGTATTATTCTCCTTTAAGATTACATTTTGCTAGGAGATTTTTGGACTTTGAAAACAGTGAAAGATTATGCAAGAATTAATGCGGTCATACTTTGACATGTCTGCATTTCACTTACTTAGGACATGAAAAGCAGGAGGCATGAAGCATTGTTCCTAACGGGCATCCAAGAATTGAGCTGGCTGCACAGCTTTTGAAGTGACAGCTTAGACACTGGGAACATAGGACCTATGAAAAAAGAAGCATAAAGGATGGAGAAGCAAGACAGTGCTGATCTTAAGGTAAGTCTGTAGAAATAGGTTTGATATTCTGTAGTAGGACTGCAGGAGATGACATCTCGGCAGTTCTGATTTCTAAAGATAATAGGATGAGGAGTACATCATAGTTATGTGGACTTTGAACTACTAAAATGTCTGTCATAAAACACAACACGTGTTCTCATATCGGTGTAGTGCTGGGGAATTGGGTGTGAGAATTTGCAGTTTGAGAATTGGCTTATATGGCTTTGCAGAACAGATTTTTAGGTTTTTGTATTAGCTTAAAATTGAAGACTCTTGATTCCAGGAAAGGCTGAGAGTTTCTTATGACTGAAAGAAGATGCACAACTTGGACCGAAATGGCAGAAATTTGGAATTCAGAAAATGCTTGCAGTCCGAGGAATATGTACATGTAGCTATGTTCTAGTCAAAGTCCAGAGCACCTGCATATGCTGGGATACAGGTGTTTTCAGGTTTCTTACAGGCTTCAGATTCATATGGAGAATGCGCCTGGTAACAGTGACTGATATGTCTTACTAAAAGAACATTTCTTTATTTCATTTATAAACAAATAGAAGAGGACCAGAAGCACTTTTCTTATCCTCCTTGTCTTTGAAAGAAGAGTTTATGTGAAACCACTGCAAAGTTTTAACAGCTGATGTTTCAAAAGGCCCTGAGACCGCCCCAGGGCTGAACAGGCTTTTCTGCTCTGGTTTTTGGGGTGCTGCTGAGCCTGGGTGCTTGACCTGACAGTGGGAGTATCTTCTCCCTGGTGCTCTCAGAAGCTCTGCTCCTGGAGGGGACAGAAAGCTGGGGCAGCCTGGAGGAAGGTAAGATTTGGCTGGGCAAGAAAATTAGAAATGGAGAGACAAGAAAATGGGAGAAACGTGTAGAAAGAGTAGTGCATGGGGAATAAAATTGAGAGGCAACCAGACATTGGAACTCAAAGGCAATACAGTGGCACAACTGAAACCAGCAAAATAAAAGGAAAAAAAAAAGGGGGGGAAAAGCAGATGAGAGGCCAGGGCAGAGAAACCAAAGAACTGGAGGTTGGTGTAGGTAATAAGAGGGTAAGTTTAGGACAAAAGAAAACAGAGACTGAAAGAAAAGTGATGTTTGAGAGACAAGTTGGAGTAAATACATAAGACTAGAAAGAAAAGGAGACTCAGAGTAGAGGGAGAATGGTGTATGTGGGCTGTGCTAGTCCACCCTAAATACAACCACCCGTAACCGCTTCAGGTGCTTGTTTTGTTCTGATGGCTGTGGTCCTCAGTGTGTTTGAAGGCTCCAACCCTGCAGCAGGTGATGACAACTGCTGAAGGGGTGTTGAGGTTCCTCCTTTGGGTTTTCTTTGTCAGTGTGGAAAAGGTGTGTGAAGAACAGGAGATCAAGATCCTGAGTATTCAAAAGTTTGAGTTCATATCCAAATTTCATCACTTTATGAAGAATTTAATTAATACACTGGTCACATACAGGTTTTCTTGTACATCACCATGAGCTGTAACCCCGTTACTGTTTCTTTTTTCACCTTTTGCTTTGCAATAATGTGTTGATTACATATGATTCGAGTCTTCAAGAGAGAACCTTCCTGTTAGGTTCACCGTGAGTGCTAGAACCCTAACTTAAACCATGGATTGTATTTTTACACCACCCTCAAAAATGACCGGGAAAAAACCCTCGGGCTTTAGAGGGGGAGCTGAGATGCCGAGAAACCCGAGCCAGAAACCGTATGCCGAGGTCAGGATGCTTGTGAACTGTTTTCTCGACGTGATGAAGAACTTCGCAGGGTGGAAGCAAAGCACGGCTGGGCCCAGGATGGGGGGAGCGTCTCCGCAGGGTCCGGCTTTCGGGACTCCCCGGGAGTCCCCCGTTGGAAAACCTTGCCGCGCCGTCCAGCTTCCAATATTGGGGGGTGGGAAAAAAAAAAAATCCCAAACACCAACCGAGCAAATAAATAACTAAAAAGCCGGGGGTAAAGGACGGCGCCCCGGGAACCGCCGCGCCCCGCGGAAGCGCCGCCCGCCCCGCCGCCGCGGCGGGAGAAGGATCGCCGGCGGGCATGGCGGCCTGGCGGGACGTGCTCCTCTCCCAGCTGGGCTCCGTCTGCCGCGGCGGCCGGGACTGGCGAGGGGGCAGCTGGCGGCACCAGCCCCGCGAATGCTGCGCGGCGGCGGAGGAGCGGCGGCCGCGGCCCCCCCCGCGCCGAGCCCGCCGGGGCAGCCGCGAACCCGCGGCCCCGCAGGTGAAGGAGGTGCGGGGAGGGGGTGCGGAGTGGGGTGCGGGGTGAGGTGTGTGTGGGGGGTCGGGCTGCTCTCCGCCTGGGGGCGGGCTGCCAAATGCCCCGCAGAGGAGCGGGAGGAGGTGTTCGGGGCCACCGTCTTCCTCCTCGTCCGGGCCAAAGTCCCCCGGGCCCGAGGGAGAGGCATCTCCCTGCAGAGCGGGTGGGTGATGGGGCCGCCGGCTCCCGCACCCAGGTACCCTCTTCGCTTTCCAGCCCTAGACGCGGTGCCCTCCGTGTCACGAGCGGTGTTTGAGCCCGTCGGTGAACGGCAGTCAGGCTTCACCGGGAAGTCCAGGTGACTTGGGAAGAGAGCAGCTCCGCTGGACGGACGGCGGAGAGGAAAACTCAGGCTACAGGGGGGCTGATTTGTCCGTGATTTGACGTTCTGGTGTCGGTGCTGATTATTCCCCGCTGTGCTTTTGCAGATGTGGGCTTGAGTGATTTTTGTCCACGCGCACATCTGCTCATACTCTGTTGACCATGGAAGGCTTCCAGCAGAAAGGGTTGCCCATGCTACAAGCAGAACATCTCACAGCGGTTTTGTGGTAGTGCTGTTTGAATGCCATGGGCTTTACAACAGTTAGGTGTAACATGTAGGAAAAGTGCCTCTAGCTCTAGTAAGTTTTCACTTTTTTTTTTTTTTGCCATGACGCTGAGAGGAAAACTAATATTTTATTTATTTTTTTTAATTTAAAGATGAAACGTGTGTGATGCAGATGTTGGGGTTTTAAGAACAGAGCTCTGCTACTGTAGATAAAATTGTGAGACTGGATGGTGTTTCACACAGATCATGCTGTAGCAACATATCTAACGTATCCATTTCTGATATCCTCGCTGATAAAAATATGTTTACAGTGGAATATTCTTTGTGAGTATTTCTGTTTATGAATATAATTTTCAAAATACACGGTATGTGCTTGTACACTTAAGAAAAAATAAGCTAGTGTTTTAAGTTGTGAACACCTGAAGTTAAACCACAAACTCCTTTTCTTGGTACCAAAATGGAACGCCCAGTTTTTGGAGATTTAGTGTATTTTGGACCTCCCAGGGGAACTGCATTATTACCTGTAACTCATACTGGTATGAGGCTAAAAAGAGTTTAAGGAAGCATCATCACTGGGTTTTTTAAATGAAAAATATGCTCTGAAGTTGTGAAATCAGTTTATAGACTTTCCTGTGATAAGTTTATATCAAGCCGTAACAACCTTATTTCAAATAGTAACAGGCTTATATAGTAGTATTAAAAAACATGATAAGCAGCAACTAGGAACCTAAGTTTCCTTAATTGTTTTGTGGCCTGATAAGGCAGCAATGCTGGAGCTTTTCTTGGCTGCTGTAAGGTCAGGGGCACAGAAGTTACCCAATAGTGAATGTGCTGAAGTACGCATTCCTTGGAAGTAACCACCAGTATCAGGAAGAAAACATAAGGATCGTAGAGAACCATATGGGAGAGGCATTTCTCTCTGAGCTCCACCTACATTTTGTTGTTGTTGTTGTTGTTGTTGTTGTTGTTGTTGTAGGGACAGGGAGCAGGTAAGATAATGGATACCTCTTCCCCCTCTCCCTTCCCTTTTCATTTGTGACCACCAAAGCAGAAGGGAAAAAGTCTTGTAGCAGTTTTAGAAGAGCTAAAGGTAGGTGAATTTAAAATTTCTGCAGCTTGTAAAGGAAAATGAGGACTCAGTAAAGGTCTGCCTGTCCATGCATGCATGCAGTTGTGCAGAGCGCACAGTACTCCCCTCATGGGCTGCAGGTAACATTTGCATAAACATCTAAATGATTTATGTGCCTAGGTCCCGTTTTTCAAAAATGTTACTGGCACGTACGAGCGTAGCTCCCTGTGGGACCAGTGAACTGTGTGTACGTCGTGGCCGCTTTGTTTGTGGAGAACCTCAGGGGCCAGGCAGCTGCAGCATGTCACCCCCCTGTCATCCCAAGGAGTTCTTGTTCGCCTCTGCATAACCACAGGGGCGGGTGCCCGGAGATAACAGAAAACAGGTTTTAATGGTCATGGGGCCAGACTCATCCTCGATTTATAGTATTGTCTTCAAAGTGGGGTTGCAGTACAGGAGAGAATGTCAGGGGAAGGCTGCGGCAGTGAGAAGGTCAGTCCCTTCATGTTGCTATCAGTGCAACTCTGAACATCACTGGTATTGCAGATAGGATGGCACAGACCATGTTGGACTCCTGTATCCCATCTACAGTGTCCATCAGTGTGGATCTAATCTGGTTACATCTGCGGAAGCTGAATGGAACCTTCCCAGGGGAAAAATTCTACGTGAACTATGTGCAATACTCTTCTTACTTCTTTTCACAGAATCACAGAATGATATGGGGTTGGAAGGGACCTCTGGAGATCATTTAGTCCAACCCCCCCCTTATGTTCTTAAGTAAGTTACTCCTTCATCCTGCCTTTTCATAGCTCAGTTAATCTTAAATTTATTTTTCACTCAGTAGCACCATGTCAGCTGAACCACATGCCGTGAGTCCCCCGCATGTGTCCCGCAGCAGGCCAATCTATAGGCTTTCAGGCATTATCCGGGGAGGTGGTAAGAGCAAGCTGGGTCATCCAGTATTTTGAGAGTTGCACTGATGAGTTGGAAACTCTTCAGGCCATTCACAGCGCAACAGGAAGCTGAGGTGGCCATGATTTAGCAAGGTTTGATCTTCCCTCGCTGTTCTCTCAGCTGTTGTGTAAAGCTTCCCTGATTCTTGTAATATGTAAACATATTTCTGCGTAACACGGGTCCTGGTGGAACCCTTGTGATCCACTCTGTATGCGTTACCAGTTCTTTTGCTTTACTTTCTTATCTCATAACATTTTACCTCAGTCTTTGAGAGCTGCTTGCACCTTCTGCCAGTCCTGAAAGAAAAGAGGCCCTTTAGAGGGGCCATAGCTCTAATCGAAGTGCTTAAGCTGCAAGAAAGGCAGGATTTATTAAGCATTATCTTCATCCTTTCCTTGGGGCTGGCGTTGCTTTGCATCTCTGCTGTAGTGCAGTTGCTGGTACGTGTGGTCCTGAGTTGTCCAGTTCCCTCTGTCCATCGTATAGGAACAGAAGGAGGCATCTTAAAACAATATCTGGGGTTTCCTGCAGTTCTTTTTAGCTGGCACAGAAGCTGCACGTTGATAAATACAAGTCAGAAAAAGAGATTTTTAAAACCCATTGGTGGTGTGAGATCTTGTCCTCGCTGTTTCCAAATCAAATGTCTGTGGGTTGCTAATGAAATGGGTGGTTCTGTTTTTATCTAATTATTGTGTCTCGGTGAGTTCATCCCTCTTCAGCGTTGTCAGTAATGATGAAACGTCGTGCAGGACCTGTGATGAGGCAGACGCTTGCCTCCCAGCCTTTGGTGGTTTCAGATGTAATGGTCTGGAACTTGATAAACAGCCGTGGCTGTGCCAGCCCTGTGATGTCAAAAAATACCGTGTTTTCATTATAGAAGTGGTTTCCTAGTTGCCATGTAGTGCTAGGGATTGCACAGAGGTGATGAGGGGCTCAGTCGCAGCCGTAAAAGAATGGCAGCCTGTTGTGACTGTAGTGTCAGTCGAGTTCGGCTGTATTGCTGTAGCTTGACTGTGGATTTTTTACCAGGCTGACTGGGGTGGGACAGTCTCAAGTTTGATCACCGTCCGACTGCTATAAACTACTGCATTTGTTTACGTTATATTAGCACAGTTTAACACCTAAAGAGGGGTAGAGGAGCTTCTAGTGGTACACCCCAAGCGTTGATGAAATACATCCGTCCCTCCCCCTGCTGGCTGTCAAGCACTTTGGAAAGGCTGGGTGGTGGTGGCAGGTGACCCCCAGCTCTCTCCTTGCCCCTGCTCCGGCCCTTCCCACACCCCTCCTCACGCCGGCACCGCTCATGCGACTGCCCCAACGCAGAGGCAGCCGGGGGGCTTGGTGAGCGGGGAGTGCTCCTGGCAGGCTGGCTGGGATTTGGGGCTGCCACCCTGGGGGGAGAGGAGCCTGCAGGGGAATTTCACTGAATTTTTAGAGTTGGAAGGGACCATAGAGATCATCTAGTCCAA
>JAOXJM010000019.1:38820714-38833199 GCA_026413425.1 Tringa solitaria | reverse complement strand
TAGATGGTCTTTAAGGTCCCTTCCAACTCTAACCATTCTATGATTCTATGATTCTGTCTCCACCCGGAGCCTCTTGTGTTTCAGTTTATGTTGCTGCCTCTCACCCTCCTGCCACTCAGTGGTGTGAAAAGCCTGACTGCATCTCTTCCATCCCCTCCCACCAGTGCCGAGGATGCGGTTGGGTGCCCCTGAAACCATCGTTCCTCCCAGCTGAACTTTCTTGTCCCGCAGCCTGTTCTTTGAGGGCAAGGGCTCCAGCCCCACCATCTGTCACCAGAGATGGTCACTCTCCCCAGAGTCTCTCCAGTTTGCTGGTGTCTCTTCTGTGTAGGAGACTCAAACTGGAGGCAGCTCCCCAACAGGGTCTGATGGGCACCAAGCAGATGGGACAGTCCTTGCCTTCCCCTGGCTCTCGGGCCGTGCCCTGCTCACACCACCGCAGACACTGCTGGCCCTCATTGCTGCCTGGGCACGAGTGGCCCCAGCTTGGCTCACTGCCCACCAGAACACAGAGCCATGCCCCAGAGCTGTCCTCTCCCCAGGTCTGCACGTGCCCTCCATCCATTCCTTTGGGTTGCTGGTGGAGATGCTGAAGAGGACAGGCCCTGCACAGACTCTGTGGGACCCTGCTGGAAACCAACCTCCAGGCAGTATCCGATCCATAACCACCACCCTGTGAACCCATCACCCAACCAGAACCTCACTTACCAATGTGTCCTCCCTCCCAGACTGTAATGTCCCAGCCCAGGTACAAGAATACTGGGGGAGACAGTGCTGACAGCCTGACTAGAGTGGAGGTAGACGGCATTTGCTGTTTTGCTCTTGTCCCCACAATTTCATCACAGAAGGCAGTCAGTTGGGTCAGGCATGATTTACCCTTGGTAACTCCTTGCCGACAGCTCCCTTCACTGACTTCTCCCTGCTGTGCCCAGACTTGGGCTCCAGGGAGTCTCACTCCTTGATTTCACCTGGGCCTGATGGGAGGCCAGTCAGCCTGCAGTTTGCTAGGGTGGCTTTTGCCCTTTTTTGAAGGCAAGTGTGACATTTGCACAAAACCTTACAGAAAAAAAACCCCAAACAGCTGTATGAAATGTTCTGCTTTGGTTTCCTGAGAGCCTCTTAGTCTTGACTTTTGATTTCCCAGGTATCTCAGGGATCCTTAGCATCTTGTCCCTTCCTGATAGATGGCTAGAGTGTGCCAGGTTGGAGCAGAGCACGAGCAATTTGGGGTATACCTTTCCTTTTGAGCTTATACCTCTTGCTGTGGTAATCTCTGAGGTAAAAGCAGCTGCATGTACACTGTGTATCTGTGTATTAGGTCTATGTGCAGTTCCTCCACTGCCTTCTCAGCATAACTGAGCTGTCTGAGGGCAGCTCACCTCTGGGTGCATTTACATGTAAATGTTAAATCTGTAGTGCAAATGATGTTAACTGCTAAAATAATTCGGTGTTCATTGGACCTCTCAGTTTCAAGGTGACTGCACAGATTTGTCGTGTCAGATGGTTAGTTCCCTTCTATAGGATCTCAGCTTTGAAAAGGCAGGTTGCTCTGGCTCTTGCTGCTCTAGGAGGGGCTGCTGGTGGACTGCTCCTGTACGGATCAGTAATGTATGAGACAGCCCTCATATTTTGATGGTGTGCTGCAATTAATTTAGATGTTAGAAAATGTAATCCATTGATGATGAACCTGATTACTTTTCAATTCTGTCCTTCCAAGTGCTGGTATTTGCTGAGTCAGACAGTGTAATGTGGTACCTAAATGAGAAATGTAAGATAATGCAGTATTTAGTTGGGACTGCTATTGGTTCTCTATCTTTCAGAATGACTCCTGGATAAAAGGTCTTGTTATTGTGAGACCACACTAGGAGCAGTACAGTCACCACAAGGCATTTTCAGGACCAAAGAACAATAAGATATCTATGTTTGCTCTTATCTCTCATCTAAAGATAATTTTTCCCGCTCATGTTTGCTGTCCTCTTATCCTGGAGTCTCCCCAAAAAGCAAGCAGAAATAACTGGAGCAAGGATGCAAAGCTCAGCTGTAGAAAAAATTTGTCCTCCAAAGACTGATAGTAAAACCAAAACTATCTCTTCTGGTCCTTCCTTTGAGGTATGTAGGGAGAACCTTAAATAAGTATAGCGTCATGTTCTTTGTGGGCAGATTTTATCCAAATCTGCTTCCCTTGTGCTATCTGCTTTGCAGCTACATTGCTCTGAAACATTCTTAGTTTAGATATGTCTCTAAAGTGACTCTAGTGTGGATTCTGAGTCCACTTGTTACTTGACAACATGATGTCAGTAATGATCTTCCATCTGTGTTGATCCCACAGCCTTCTGAAATAGTCATTTAATTGTGTATCTGTAAGTGACTTAGTGGGACTAGTTTACTCTCCAAGTTCCAGCTTGGATACTTCTTGTTTGGTTCATGAGCCTTGCTGAGCAATACTTCTGGTCAGACTAAAACCTGCAGTAAAAACCCCCCTGTGAGGCATTTTTCCCCCTCAGCTGGATCATTTAATTTTCATTTTTTCCAGGACTCAGATTTTAGCATATACCTGACTTCTTTCTGGCAAGTCCCTGGATTTCTGTGATATCCTGCTATTTGTCTTAGCTAGGCAAAAGGTGTAGGTGGTCCATGTTAGCTAATCCATGTTGAATTAGCTTCACGAAAATTTGGGCCTGCTGACCTCCAGCTAACCATCTTCATATGTGCGGCAATAGAGCTCAGGTCTTTTCTGCGTTGTTAGGCTTCTACAACTCTTTAATTCTCCACTGAATAATATGGTTTAATTGAGTTATTATTTCCCCAGGAGTGTGGGCGGCTTCCTTCTTCAGTCAGCTTTTGCAGAGCATTGAATCAATCGAATGTAATTTGCCTGTTTTGAAAAACTGGAGTGCAAACATATCAAAAGTGCCTTTCTGAAGCAGATCACTTCCATAATTTGCTTAGGCTTGCTTGGGGGTTTGGTTTTTTTTGTTATTTTTAATCTATTTCTCTTTCACCAGTTATTTCTTACTCAACTCCACAGAAAACTCTCTCTCTCTCTGAATGTACCTCCTCAGTGTTTTTCAGACATTGTTTATGTCTAGCCTTTCCCTAGATCCACAAGTACTACATCTGAGTCTGAAGGCAGTCATCGAGTTTGGGTTGTTGGAGGCTGTTTGGTATCTTAAATCACTGAAAGGGAATAATTTATCTCCATTGCCCAGAGTATATTAAGTTCTGAAATGTATAAAGGAAAGCTGGGCTGTCAGATGTCACTATAAATTACATTGAAGTTAATCCTGTAGAAGAGACTGGAGCCTGTTGAAGCCTGCATGACAGTCATACTGATTGAATTTGGAATCTGGGTTATTCATCCGGTTGCAAACCTTTAATACTAACTGAGCTTCTGCTAAATTTCCCTTAACATTGCACTTCAATCAATTTATTTTGTATATTCGCTTTGCTAGTATCCAAGGTTTAGTATAAAGATCACCCTGAAGTTGTTTCTAGGCTGAGGGTTGCTTCTCTCCTCCTGATTAGTGACGGTAACTCCTAGATGATTCTTTCATACCTAGAATAACCTGTGGTAATAATCTTAGCAAACCTTGGTTTCCTAAGATGCTCCTCTGAAATGTCACATATGAGGCCAGTAAATCTGAGCTGCGTTGCTCAGGTCAGAATTTGGGACTCTCAAACTGTTACAGAGTCATATAGAATCACAGCATGGTTTGGGTTGGAAGGGGTCTTTGAAGATCATCCTGTCCAGTCTCTCAACATTTATCAGTGTTCCTCAGGTAGAGAACAAATTCTGTATCCAACAAAACATATTCATGATTTAATTCAATGTAATTTTCCCATTGTTGAGATGTTTTTTCAGCTGAGTTAATTTTTATGATATTCCGAGTCAGCAAGCTACAATATTCTTCTTTGTAGAAAAACTATTTGGGCTATTCTGTGAAGATCCTAGAGTTACATGCAAGTTTGTTTGATATAAAATGATTTATCTTTTTTTAACATGAGGTGTTGCTGTGGACGGTTGATTGGAGATCACCCAGGAGTAGACTGTAGCTGGCCTGTTTATCAGGCTGTTCCACAAAGAGATGATGGAGAATGGTCTGTGCAAAAACATACAAAGATGAGTCCAACAGATGCATTTGGTACAATCAATTTTCAAGATGGAGATCACACTTACCACGCCAAGGTAATAGATGATGGGTTTATATCTCTGACTTCTTTTTATAATTTCAGCATAAGAAAGACAAAAAGTGGGTTTGGGTGAATATCAGATTGTTTGTCTAAGAGAGCAGGGGAATCTAAAAGTAAGTCAGGTTGAAGTGTATGATATTTCTATGTTGAACTTCACTGCACTTGTGCATTGTCTTGCTGTTTATATTTCTCACTGACGTATTTTTGTGCTATCATGTTAGGAGTATTGTGAAAGTTATAATCCTGCTCAAAATCTTTAACACATTAGTGCTGAGAACTTTGCAACATGTTGCAGTTTTTTCTCTTGGAGAGTGTAAAGGATTTTTCGTAAAAAGGTTTATTTTACCCGTTATTATTTTTTCCAGTATATCAGACTCTCTTATGATAGCAATTTGGATCAACTGTTGCACCTGATGGTTAAAGAATGGCAGATGGAGTTGCCAAAGCTAGTGATCTCTGTTCATGGGGGCATTCAAAATTTCAAGCTTCCCTCAAAGGTCAAGCAGGTTTTCAGCAAAGGATTGGTGAAGGCTGCTGAGACTACAGGAGCATGGATAATTACAGAAGGCATCAACAGCGGTAGTGTAATTATTTTTCCTTGTTTCAGTCTTTCTCTGATGTTCTTTCTTTGCATACAAGCATGTACATTCAGGGCAAATATAATGAAATTGTTTCTGAATATGTTTAATTTTTTTTTTATTAAAGAGCAGAGTATTCTGCTTGTAATAAGAAACACTGACCTTACATGTTGAGTTTGAAGCATTGGTGCATTACATCTGAGCCTTACAATTCCTGCAGTGCATGTCAAATATACAAGTAGGGTGGCATGGTTTATTTCTGATTAAAACATAACCATAGAATAAATTAAATGATGGCAAACCCTTGTATTGGAGAAGGTCTCTGAATATAGAAGAAAAATGTTGATTTAATTTTCTGTTTAGGAGTGTCCAGGCATGTGGGGGATGCACTGAAGGGCTGTGCCTCACCACACCTGAGAAAGATCTGTGCTGTTGGGATTCCTCCATGGGGTATCATTGAGAACCAGAGGGATCTCATCGGAAAAGATGTGAGTAGGACATGTTTTAATAATAAAAGCCTTCGTGTTCAGGGGATGTTATAGATTTCTTGCAAACATTATTGGCTGTTTGCGTTATTTCACTAGTTTGATACTTTTTCTCAGTAACAGAGGCTAAGATTGTGCTCAGCAGTAGAACTGTGTGGCATGTTTAGGCACTGTATTTTGCTTTTTATATGTAAATGAATAATTCTAAAATATTTCTCTTCCAGGAAATTGCCATTTCCTTTTGAAATTTTGTAATTAATTAGGCAATTCTCTTGTGGTTGCAAATGATGTATTTCTATATTCATGTGATTCAGGATGAGCAATCAGGTTAATGGTATACACAAATAGGCTATTAATATGCATGCTTTTTATTAATGAACTAGAACTTCATGTGAGTGCCATTGTGAGGGCACAATCTACATAACTGTCTAAAACCACTTGACAAGTAAGGTAAAATCCTTCCTGATAAATGATAGCTCACATGTTTTTAATAGGAATACACCCAGCAAAAATATGCCATTGCGTTTCAGCTGTTGCAATGAAAGGCAGGCAGTGACTCTGACTAAGCCTAATCAGAAATGCTTTTGGTGGTATTAATTGTGGTTTTGTTGCTGTTAAGAATGAAATGAATACCCATGTTTAAGTAGAGCAGCAAAAAGTATGCTGGAGGCTTTCAGAAGATCACAACATGATGAAGCAATACATACAAGAAGTGAAGCAACATAAATGTTGATATTTTGTTTGTTTCTTTGAAGTTCTTTTAATTTTTGTTTGTTTGTTTGTTTTTTTTAGGTAGTTTGCCTGTACCAGACTCTTGGTAATCCACTCAGCAAGCTAAGTACCCTCAACAGCATGCATTCTCATTTTCTAATGGCAGATGATGGGACAGTAGGCAAGTATGGGAATGAAATGATTCTCAGGAGGAATTTAGAGAAGTACATATCACTTCAGAAAATACACACAAGTGAGTACTGCTGTGGTTAGCTTTGTAACAGAGAAACCTATCCTAAAAGTTGTGAAGGTACTTGACATTTCCTGGAACATGCTGTACATCTTCATTTGCCATAGATTTCACTGAGGCTAAAAGTTATTAATTGCATATATCTAAAACTCTGAATATCAGGAAAATTAAGAGGGCAGCATTTTTATAAAGTATTATGCATTTGGGCTAACTTGCATTTTGGTTTCTTGGTTGTAGAGACATCTAAATGACTCAGATTATTTAGTAAGTATTGAGCATTTCCTGCCTCCGCAGTTTTGCATGGTCTCTGTATCAGCCCAAGATAGTTTCTCAGCATTTTGCTAAGTGGAAAAATTGTCACATTCAGTGGAATTTGAATCCTTCTTCCCTTGTTCATTACTTTTATCCTCATAACTCTTCCCTGTTGCAAGCCTGTCACCTTCTCAGATACAGAAACAAAGACTGGTTGTGAAAGGAATACCTTCAGCCAATGTTTGTCAGATTGTGTAACTTCCATTATTTGCTTATCCAGTAACCGAGTTATGGTACAGAAATCATGAATTAAATATTTATTACATAGACAAGTATTTCTCTTTATGCACTATATTGTATAAATTATTTGTGGAAGTTCACTCTTACTATTGATTTAAATCTTGAGGTATGTTAAAAAAATTAGCAGAGTTACGATGTTGAATCCTTGTTTCCTTTATCTGCTCACATTATAGAATTTACAAACTTAGAAAATTATCCAGTTTTTATCATGTTCATGTTTAGAGCTTCTTACTCAGCCTGTTGCATCTTTTCTTGCTACGAGTTTTTGCAAGTCAGACTTTCTGTTGTTTTTCTGTTTCTATTGCATCATATTTGAAGTTTATTTCTGATTGTTAAACACCCTGCTGTTGTAAAACCTGAGAAAGTCTGTTAAGAAGGGCCTGATTACTTTTCTATGTGTGCGCGTAGAAAAAGGAATATTGATGAGAGCTATCATAAAGGGCAGAAGGATATTCTGAAGGATGTGTCTTCTCCCAAAGGCTAGGGCCACTTACAATTTTATCAACAGGTTTCCATGGTCTTTTCAATCTGCTTGCAAAAGTTCTGTGAAAGTCTTAAAAAGTGTAAGTCAAATTAGAGATGATGAAGGCGTGATTTCCTCTCCATTGAATCATGTATGAAACTTCTTCATTAATACTTAACAGATGTTCTGATTTTCTGGTGTGACTGAGAGCTGTTTGTAACTGGTTAGGTGTGTTTTGAAACAGGAATGGGCCAAGGTGTACCCGTAGTTGGGCTGGTGGTGGAAGGAGGCCCCAATGTGATCCTAATGGTGTGGGAGTACGTGAGGGCCAGCCCAGCTGTCCCTGTGGTGGTCTATGAGGGTACTGGCAGAGCTGCAGACATCCTGGCTTTTACTCACAAGCACACGGGTGATACGGGGTGAGTAGTGGCATAATTCTCCTCCTGCTTAGCCTGTTGTATTGCTACGGACCTGAAAACGCCTCAAAACCACTGAGATAATTTCTAATGCTTCCAGTAATGAACCTGCCGTGGTCTTTTGCCGATTTTTACCTCTGTGAAGTGAGAGCATAGCTTCTTCCTTCCCTCCCTCAAACTAGTGCTGAAAGAATTATTCTGCCAAACTTACTAAGGCTTTTTTGAAGAGGAAAAATGAACAGCATCTAGCTATTTTGAGTTATGATGATGTTTCTCACCTTTGACGGGGGACACTGCTGGGTGACCCCAGAGAGCCTGCTTGGATTTTGAATCAATCCTTTCTCCTACAGTCAGTATTCTGTAAATGGGCTTGGATTTGGGTTGCAGAATGCTTTTGAGACTCGGGCTGGGCTTAGCTGCTGTAGGAGCCTCAGGCTGGGGTAGGAAGGGGATTAAGGTTCCTTAGCTTTGGCTATGGCTTACCCACTGGTAAACTGAATTTGTCATCCTCATCTAACTAGCTTTTTATGTCATCTTCAGTGCAGCCTGAGATGCAGATTCTATTAAACCTGCCTTGATGAAAATTTTACGTCCAAAATTGAAATAAATATATATATATTTGTATAGCAAATCAATATTTTTATGAAAGTTTTTCAAAGTTAAAAGGGCTTTTAAAATTTAATTTTTTTCATGTATGCTGTTCCCAGTAGTATATGTGTATTGTCAGAACTAATGCCTGTGTGAATAATAGTTTATGTTATGGGATGCTTTTGCTTTGTTTTGTTGAAAGAAGGCAGGAATAAGTCAGAAGAGAAGTGGAAATAAAAGAGATTTCTCATAAGTCTCTGCTTAGTACAAATTTTGTCTTTTGGGCTGGTAATAAGTAGCTAAAAATGTAACTTATTCTTGCTTGTATATCTGTTTTTTTAGGGAGCTGCGCCCTCAAGTGAAGGAGGAGGTCTTACTGATGATTCAAAACACATTTAGCTTGGGACAGAAACAATCCAGTCATCTATTTCATGTTTTGATGGAATGTATGGAGCACAGAGAGACTGTGAGTGGGGTCCACACTCTGAGTTTAGGACATCTTCATTTGCTGTTATCCTTTTTTGCTCTTTCTGTGGTGGGTTGGTGTGGGCACAGCAGTTGTAGAAGTAGTGGTGTTACCTCTAATATAAAGATAACACAAAGGTGTCTGTGCTAATTTATAGGTTGGCTAGCTTCACAGAGCCTGTTAGTTAACTTTTCAAGTCTTGGTGGTTGCTTATGAAATGACAACTTCTTTATTTTAGTAAAAGGCCAGACATCTTTTGCAGGAAAGATCAAGTAACTACTTCTTTTCTTCTCTAGTAGTGTCTTGTAATTTAGAAAAGTTTCCATCCATTCTTCTACCAATAACAGAATAGTACTAGAACTTGCCTGTGTATTGAAATGGACTTTTAAAATGTGCTGGCATGGACTTTTAAAATGTGTGGCTCAAGCGCACATTTGCAAGTAGAATCATAGAATGGTTTGGGTTGGAAAGGACCTTAAAGATCACCTTGTCTCAAACCCCCTGCCATGGGCAGGAACACCTTCCACTAAAGCAGATTCCTTAAAGCACATCCAGCCTGGCCTTGAACACTTTAAGGGATGGGGTATCCACAACATCTTTGGGCAGCCTGTTCCAGTGTCTCACCATTCTCACAGTAAAGAACTTTTTTGAAATATCTAATCTAAATCTCCCCTTTTTCAGTTTAAAACCATTAGCCCTTGTCCTATCGCTTCACTCTCTGATAAAAAGTCCCTCCCATCTGTTCTGTAAGCCCCCTTTAGGTACAGAAAGGCTGCTATAAGGTCTCCCTGGAGCCTTCTATTCTCCAGGCTAAACAACCCTAGTTCTCTCAGCCTGTCCTCATAGGAGAGGTGCTCCAGCCCTCTGGTCATCTTCATGGCCCTCCTCTGGACTCACTCGAACATGTCAATGTCTTTCTTTTGCTGGGCATCCCAGAGCTGGATGCAGTACTCCAGGTGGGCTCTCATAAGAGTAGAGAAGAGGGGCAGAATCACTTCCCTCGACCTGCTAGTCACCCTTCTTTTGATGCAGCCAGGATGCAGTTGGCTTTCTGGGCTGCAAGTGCACATTGCTGGCTCACTTTGAGCTTCTCATCCACAAGCAGTCTGAAGTCCTTCTCTTCAGGGCTGTTCTCAATCCACTCATTGCCCAGCCTGTATCCCTGTTTGGGATTGCCCTTACCCAGGTGCAGGACCTTGCACTTGGCCTTTCTGAACTTCATGAAGTTCACATGGGCCCACCTCTCAAGCCTGTCAAGGTCCCTCCACATGACATGCCTTCCCTCTAGAGTATCAACCATGCCTCTCGGCTTGGTGTCACCCAGAAACTTGCAGAGGGTGCATTGAATTCCACTGTCCTTGTTGCCAACAAAGATGTTATATAACATTGGTCCCAGAACTTACCCCTGAGGGACACCACTTGTCACCAGGCATTCAGCCATTGACAGCAAATTTTTGAGTGTGACCATCCAGTCAATTCCTTATCCACAAAGTGGTCCACTCGTCAAATCCATGTCTCTCCAGTTTAGAGACAGGGATGTTGTGCTGGACAGTATCAAACGCTTCGCTCAAATCCAGGTAAATGGTGTCGGTTGCTCTTCCCTTATCCATCCATGTTGACTGTGACCAGTCATTTGTCTGTTTTCTGTGTGCTTTAGCATAGTTTCCAGGAGGATCTGTTCCATGATCTTGCCGGGCACAAAGGTGAAGCTGACCAGTCTGTAGTTCCCCAGGTCTTGCTTTTAAGCCTTTTTAAAAATGGAGTTATATTTTCCCTTTTCCAGTCAACATGAACTTCACCAGTCTCTTCCATGACTTTTCAAATATGATGGAATAATGATTAGTATTTGTTATGGGAGTAATGACAATTATAGCAATGATCACTAAAATGGAAACTACCCAAGATGGGTTTTGGTTTGGTATTTTTTTTTTTTTGGTTTTGTTTCCTTTTTTTTACTTCATTTGAATGTTTAATTTCTAGTTGAAAAACTGAGTAGCTATCAAGCATGTTGCATTTTTACATTTTTTAGCTTTGAAGGATAATCAGAAAGAAATAGACTCATATTATTATGCTGTAGGCTGATGCCAGTTTGCCTGGAATGCTGTTGCATTAAAAGCAAAATGGTACATTTTTTGTATGAAACAAAGGAAAATCATGTCTAGGCCTTTGGCATTGTTTATGTTGAAATGTGTATGATTTAATCTACCACAGCTGTTATGAAGAAATAACTACAGACTTCTCTGCCTCACCTCAAATACTATATACTTCTGCAATTCTAACAGATAACCATATTTGATGCCGAGTCAGAAGATCAGCAGGACATTGATTTGGCAATTCTGACTGCACTCTTGAAAGGTACCTATCTAAAAGCTTGACCTGTCTTCATCTGACATATAGTCCCATTGGCTTATCTTTTGAAAACAAAGGAGTAACATATATGTGTGAAAACTTCTAGGTCTTTTTCTTGTTTCCTAGGTACAAATATGTCTGCTTCAGATCAGCTAGATTTGGCGTTGGCTTGGAACCGGCTTGATATTGCCAAGAAACACATCCTGGTTTATGGACAACACTGGAAGGTACTTTTATCTTGTAATTTTCACAGTGGCTTTACACTTTATTATGATGACTAGTTTTCCATGATTTGCATTTGTCAGGCTTTAAGTAAGGAATAGTTCAATGTTTGGAGTCAGTCTTGTGCAGTAATCGTCTTTGATTTTGGACAGGCATTATTCTTAAAATTACAAAGTATTCCACTGCAAAGTGCATCAGATGAAAAATCAAATTAATTTATTTTCCCAGAGAAGAGGTGATATCTAAAGTTCCTGTAGTTTTTGCTGCTAGCTTTTCCACATAGTTTCAATGGTCCTTTTGGATATGTTCCCTAAACTTGTGTTGACAATCATTGGTGGTCAAGGATATTTTGTTGTAGCTCAGAGGGCTTTTTTCTCCAAAGGACTAAATTCCAAAGGAGTGTTGCCTCTATTTTCTTAGCTCTAGACAAAAATACAGAAATCATGGTCCTTTATGGTGGTACCAGGTAAAAAAAAGGTAGAATTAACTTCGGTAACATGGCATCATGGCATTATTTCAGATATTGTTTCTTAGGAATAGCTGCAGTCAAAGCAAGCTGTGATTTACACCTATATTAACTGTAGGCATGTGAAAGAACATACAGTAGCAATTGGATCATTCCTATAAATTGTGTTTTTCAACTTTTCAGATGCAATCTGATATTTAAGTATAACACTTCCTAAGTGAGTTTTTATGTACATAATACGATTTTTATAGACGATAAATATAAAACTGTGTTTGCCTCAACACATGCTATTCCCATTTGTTTTAAGAGTAGATAGTTCCTTCAAGAAATTATATCTGATGTTCCCAGAAGAAGAATTACTAGGTTGATTTTTCTAGTCCCAAGTGCCTTTTCTTCTTTCCAATGTAAATTTTGGAAAATTGACAGTGTGTATATTTTTTTTGAGTGGCCATAGTTGGTTGGTTGACACAACAAGAGACCTGAATTTATTGATCACCAGTCCGTGTTTTCCTGTGCTGTATAAGCTGAATACATGGACAACTGTGCCTGAGGTGTCTACAACTGGGCATCCGTGAATTAAAGGCGTATTTGTTGTTGTTGTTATGTCTTTGGGCTCAGTTCACTGTCTGTGAAGTGGAGACAATCATGTCATGTTCTTGCATAAAACATGGTAAAAATGAATGGTGTTAAGTGCTCACTGAAAGGCAAAGAATGAAATTAGGGTTTCATTTTCAGGATTTGAATGGTG
>JAOXJM010000019.1:38809609-38820614 GCA_026413425.1 Tringa solitaria | reverse complement strand
GCCTGGAACAATAAAGTTAGAACAAAATGGTGAATAGCTCCCTTGCAAGACAGCATCATTCAGTCTGTGAACTGAGTAAGACTAACTCCTCTGGGGAAAAGTATGATTGAGCAATGAGTAATTGAATCATTATTAATGGTGATGAATTATTTGCCCCATTGGAGGGTCAGAAACAGAAAAAGTGTAGAAGGGTCCCACCTGTAGGGAGGAGTGGACCGGACAGGACAGGTGACCCAAACCTGACCAACAGGGGTATTCCATCTCATCTGCCCCATGCTCAGTATAAAAGCTGAGGGATCAAAGGGTCAGCGCTCTTCCTTCAATGGTTGATGACCGAAGAGGACCCTGTCTGTTCATCTGTCTTTGATCCCAATCCATGTGTTCCTGACTCCAAAGCTGGAATCTGGTTCCCATCCGTCTGAGTCCAGCCTGGGACTTCCCCGGTGCCTGCTGGTGACGTCATCCTGGGAGCTTGATACAGTTTTGCGTATATTGTATCTATTTCATTATTTCCTTTGTGATTTTAATGTTAATACTTCATTAAAGGAATGTAGTTCATTCTAAACTTGTGAATCTCTTTATCTCTTCCTCTACTCTCTTTGGAGAGAGGGGGGGAACGGCCATCTGTCTTTCTGATTGGCCAATCTGGCCTAAACCATGACACTGGTGATTTAGTATAAATGATATAATAATACAATTATAGAACCGTAGAAGAGAATCTTAGAATCATTAGGTTGGAAAAGACATTTAAGATCAGTGAGTCCAATTGTAAACCTAACACTGCCAAGTCTACTGCTCTACTGTGTCCCTAAGCACCACACCTACATGTCTTTTAAATACCTTAAGGGGTGGTCACTGGACCGCATCCCTGGGCAGACTGTTTCAGTGCTTGACAACCCTTCTGATGAAGACATTTTTCCTAATATCCAATCTAAACCTCACCTGGTGCAACTTGAGGACGATTCTTCTTGTCCTATCACACACCACTTGGGAGAAGAAACCAACAGCCACCATGTTAATACCTCCTTTCGGGTAGTTGTAGACAGTGATAAGGTCTTCTCTCAGCCTCCTTTTCACCAAGGAACAGAAGGCATCAAATGAAAATATCAAGTAGCAAACAGCCACCGAAATTTAGTATTATTAGCTTAACATCTCTTTATTTATTGAGGCCTTTGACTCCATTTCCCACAGCATTCTCCTGGAGAAACTGGCTGCTCATAGCTTGGATGGGCATACTCTTCGCTGGGTGAAAAACTGGTTGGATGGCCAGACCCGAAGAGTGGCAGTGAATGGAGTAAATCCAGTTGGTGGCTGGTTACAAGTGGTGTTCCTCAGGGCTCAGTATTTGAGCCAGTTCTGTTTAATATCTTTATCAATGATTCAGATGAGAGGATCAAGTGCATCCTCAGTAAGTTTACAGGTGTCACGAAGTTGGGTGGAGTGTTGATCTGCTTGAGGGTAAGAAGGCTCTATAGAAGGATCTGGATAGACTGGATCAATGGGCTGAGGCTAATGGTTCAACAAGGCGAAGTGCCAGCTCCTGCACTTGGTTTACAACAACCCCATGCAGCGCTATAGGCTTGGGGAAGAGCAGGCTTTGGGAAACCTAGTGGAAGGTGTCCCTGCCCATGGCAGGGAAGTTGGAACTAGTTGATCTTTAAGGTCTCTTCCAACCTAAACTATTCTATGGTTCTAAGACGGAAAAGGACCAGGGGGTGTTGGTTGACAGCTGGCTGAATATGAGCCAGCAGTGTGCCCAGGTGGCCAAAAAGGCCAATAGCATCCTGGCTTGTGTCAGAAATAGTGTGGCCAGCAGGACTAGGGAAGTCATCATACCCATTTACTCGCACTGGTGAGACTGCATCTTGAATACTGTGTTCAATTTTGGGCCCCTCACTCCAAGAATGACATTCAGGTGCTGGAGCATGTCCAAAGAAGAGCAACAAAGCTGGTGAAGGGTCTAGAGAACAATTTCTTTTTGGATCAGCTGAGGGAACTGGGATTGTTTATCCTAGAGAGAAGGAGCCTGAGGGGAGACCTTATTGCTCTCTACAAATTACCTGAAATGAGGTTGTATCCAGGTAGGGGTCAGTCTCTTCTCCCAAGTAACAGGTGACAAGACAAGAGGAAATGGCCTCATGTTGCAGCAGGGGAGGTTTAGATTGAACATTAGGAAAAGTTTCTTCACTGAAAGGGTCACCAAGCATTGGAACAGGCTGCCTAGTGAAGTAGTTAGGTGATCATCCCTGGAGGTACTTAAAAGACATGTAGATGTGGTGGTTAGGGACAGTGTTTAGTGGTGGAGGTGGCAGTGCTAGGTTAATGGTTGAACTTGATGATCTTAAAGGTCTTTTCCAACCTAAATGATTCCATGATTCTCTATGTATGGGAAACAATGAGTGACGTTTTCCTAGTCACCATTATTTTGACATAGGAGATTTTAAAGAACTAATGCATATTGCCCCTTCACTACTGACTTATCCAAGATGATTATCTGTTCAGTTTTTACATATTTCTGACAACCTTTTCTGCTCTTCTGTGTACTTTTTTCAGATCTTAAAGTGATCTTTTGAGATCAAAAGCACTGTATCCACTATTTAAGATACAGGGTTCTTCATGGAGATACTTAGTGAAATATTAGTATTTTATATATTATTCTGCATTCATCTAACTAAAAATCCTAATACTCTGTATACCTTTTTTATTTTTTTCCAATTTATATGAAACTTACATTTATGCTCTCGAAAGATCTATCCACTAACATTTTTCTCAGTTAATTTCAAGAGTGACAGGGAGGTAGGGTTGTTCCCCAAATGCACATTATTTCATATTTACCAATATTGAATTTCACCTGCTATTTTTGCTGGTTATCCCGTATTACGAGATTTTTTTTTCGCAGATCCTCCCAATTGGTTTTATTATGATGAATATTTTTGTATCACCAGCAAGTATTGTCAAGTCAGTATTCAATATGTGGGATATTCTTGGTCTCTGACCACTGTTAAGAATCTTTTTCCCTATCATCTGATCAGTTATTAAACAGTTGGAGAACCTTTTGCCTTGTGACAGCTTAATTTGTTTAAAAGTCCTTCAGGAAAGTCATCATCAAAAACTTTTGTAGGAATACAAATGTACTGTATCAATCTGACAGCCTTATCTTCATTGTCCCTGCCAAAATTCTGTTAAGAGTTCTGATTTCATTCTACAAAGTAACTGCTGTGCTACCTCTTCCTCTACTGTATTTACCCATATTGCTATTATTGCTATTCGTTATAGTTTCATTATGTTTGTCCTTACAAGGTTCTGACTGTGATGATACGCCGTACTTTGACAATTAGTATACTCCTTTGTCTTTTTTAGCAATTGGCATATTTTCTACCATCTTCCATTCTGTTTGTTAGAGGGGCTGATTTCAGCTACACTTCAGTTCCCTGGAAACTCTTAGGTGAATACCACCTGGTCCTGACAATTTGCTACCACTTTATGGATGACTTCTATAATCTTTTCTACTGGCACTTCAATTTGACACAGTTCCTCAGATTTGTCTGCAATAAAGAACAGCTTTGATGTAGGACCTTTCCTAACATGTTCTGTAGTGAGCAGTGAGGCAATGAATTAATTTATCATTTCTGCAATAGCCTTGTCTTCTTGCATGTTTCTTTTATACCTTGATCATCCTCTGGACTTACAGATTGGCTGGCAGTCCCTCTACTCCCACTCCTTGGCTGATACGTTTTAAAAAGACCTATGTACCTGTTCATAACTATTTCAGTGCAATTGTTCAGCACCATTTTGAATGAAAAGTCATTGTCAAATAATCAGTATGTTCCCCCCTTCAAGTAAGATGTAAAGAATTTATAATAAACAAGCCTTACATCTCTTGCTGCAAAAATTGGAATGATATCTATTCCTGAAAGTTTTTCTTTTGACTACGCAGGAAAAAAATAATAAATAACAACATTTTCACCAGGCATTGTAAACAAGAAAAAAAAAGAAAAATAAAAGAAAAATAAAAGAAAATGCACAAGTACACAAGTACAGTCTTAAAGTTTACTTTGGACTTAGTTACTTTTTTAATTGAAGAGGAGTACTTCTCCAACTCCAGGGTCTGCCAGACCTACAATTGGCAGTATCTGCAATTTGTACGTGATTATTGTGGTTGTATGTTCAAATTTTGAATTAGATATTTAAGCAGTGATTTTTAGGTGATTGTCCACGTGGTCTTAATGTTTTTCTGTCTATTTAAGTGTTTTAAGAAAACACGCACAATAATTCAGGAACAATGCCCAAGTTTTCTTTTCATATGTGACAATTCTGTAACATTTATTGGTCATCTTTTGACATCATTTCCACTAAACGTAAATACATACGTGGGAAGAGCGAGCTTCTCATGCCACATTAGCAGTAGCACCTGCCCCATTTGTGTGCCAATGTCCCCGTTCTGCTCATGCCACTGAGTGTTCTGTGCGTATGTGTTCTGTAGAAATTCTATATATGGATTTATATGAACCTTGTATGTCCAATTCCTTTGCTGTTTTGCGTATAGAAATCCTGCTGAACACTGTGCAAGTGCCGTGAGTAGAGTGCTTTCACCATTCGGACGCTGTTGTAGGTGGAACTGTGCTTCGTGGTGTCTTTGAGAGAGTTTATCCTAATGCAGATTCTCTCTCATATTTGAGAAGAAGTCTGCTTTAAAGAACTTCAAGTTCTATACAGACATCTTGAAATACAGTACCTTGAAATGGCTTTTGTTATACGTCAAGAAAGAAAGACTTCCCTCTGCCCCCTGCATTATCATACATGAGCTTCTGAAGTGAATTAAAGAGTAGGAAATGTATTATCAGAGTCTGGTTTTAAAGTTAGGTTTGTAGAAGTCTCTACAGACTTTGAGTTTATGGAGACTCAGTTTTACTCCCCCTCTCTGTTGGATTTTTTGCACAGATGCTTCCTCCAGCTTGCTTTTCTTTTATGCCCTGCACTTAAAGTATAGGTAAAGACAAATCACTGTGATAAAGAGATCCCTAGCTGTTCAGGAATGTTTTATTTATTTCCAAAAGAAGAGGATAATTTTCTAAGCTTTTCCTTCATCTCTATCCTTTTGGAGGTTGGTGCCTTGGAACAGGCGATGCTGGATGCTTTAGTGATGGACCGTGTAGATTTTGTGAAGCTGTTAATAGAACATGGAGTGAACATGCATCGTTTTCTTACCATTTCCCGTTTGGAAGAACTCTACAATACAGTGAGTATTTGAAATCTGAGTGTACAACTTTAGATAAGAATGCTTAGAAAGAATACTATTTTGTTAATAACCCACATTTTTATGATGTATGTTTGGAAAAAAATGGAAAATTAATGGGTTTTTGATAATTTTTGATTGTAATGTTGGATTTTGGATTGGTGTCTCATCTTTTTACTTTTGATTCGTTGACTTGACCTAGACTAAATACTCACCTGAAGCTCATGAGAAATATGTTCTCTTTTTTGATGTATGCGGTATATACTTATGTTGCTGAAAATGATACGTTGTTTAACCAAAGAGATAACAACTTATTTCTAGAATATGTCAAGATTTAAGGTAGTAGAAGTGTTGCAGATTGGTGTTGAAATGTTTTTGAAGAGATTTGTGGGGACAGTTTAAGTAGGGAGTTTGAATCACAGTAGCTTATCCTGAAGATCGATTTCCTAGTGTAGAGTGACATGTTTGTTTACTGTCTTTTTTTTTTTTTTTTGCACCACAGAAACAAGGACCATCAAATCTACTTTTGCATCACCTAGTTCGAGATGTGAAACAGGTAATAGACATAGGAAATGCTGGCGAGCAAAAATATTAGCTTAGAACTTCAGTGTCCCCTGGCACACTGCTATTAGGTAATACAGGGGAATTTTAGGAATAGAAGTGATGGTTTCATTACTGTGCTCCTATATCTGCTAAATGGTGTTATCTTCATCCCACTGATCCCCCTAAGCAATTAACTAGCATACTACTACTGCATGGTCCCAAGGGTCCTGTACCTTAATTTCAAAGCCAAGCAGTTTGTGTAGATCAGACTCTCTTTCTCAAGTTACTAAAATGACATTATGAAGTCATTGTATAAAAGACTTACTGAATTAATGCAGTAATTATGCTCATGGCTCTAAGGTTTTTATTATTTCCCCAAAGCTAAAAAAGTCTTTTGTTGTTGAGCAGCAAAGATACTGTGACAAGATATATCATTTTAATGTACTGCATTGCCTAGGAGAACAGAAGGTGGCAGTGGATGACTACTGCATGGAGCGCTGGATCCCTTAATGTTCAGCGGCAACCTTGTTAGAGCTACGGCAACCTCGTTAGAGCTACACAGTTACTTTATTCTGTGTCTCTGTTATACCTCACACCACTGCTTAGCCAGGAAAGCAGTTCTTTCTGCATCTAGTCTCCTCTGCAGGAGATGCCTAGATCCAAAACTAGATTAATTGGCGGATTCTTTCCAGGGTATGAATGCTAAGATAAAATAGTAAGTCTGACTGTTTGCAGAGTTCTGTGGTTTCAAGTAGTGGGATTTTTCCCACTTATTATGGGAGACTTTCATGTCGATCCCACTGATGGTTCTGTAGGTACGTGTAGGTCTTCGGAGCAAGCTATTTTCCAGGTTTTCTCATACTGATGGACATATTTGAGGTCTAATTTATATGATAGATCTAGAAGATCTCAGTGTTGAAAATACATAGAACCTTTCCAGGCTGAGAAATCTGTCTTTTTACTGATACTGAAGTGATTTGCTCCTTGATATGAACCCTCTCCTGAAATTCATGGCTGTGTTACATCTCAGGGTACTCTGGGAAAACTCAGGGTATGGTCTAAAGGGAAATTTTTGGCACTTGAAATGAAACAGTGGAATTTAGGTAGAAGATGGGTACACAATTTCAAAACTTGCTACACTGTTGAGTAAGCTAAACTCATTTGGGACCTGCACACAAGTCTAAATGCTGAAAAGCCTTATTCACCTGAGCTTCTATAAATATGCCTGAATGCTCTGTGAATGGGTTGTGCACTTGTGGTCTTATTAAATATGGTAACACAGTAGCTAGGACAGTCACCAGAGTAATGTAACTGTGGATTTCAGAATATTTTCCCCATTAGTATGACCGGCTTTGCTGCTGCTACATTTGAAGGGAGATGCACTGCAGTCTGCAATGATAGCATAAAATACGCTTTTTAGTGCAGAGAAGTATATATATACAAGTATTGGTAGTTAGAAATACTTGCCTAACTCTCAGTGACAGTTCTGTCAGGCTCTATACTATGAGATGTGCTTTTGCTCCAGAGTGCTCAGTGTATTGTTGCCTCCAGCTCCCCAGGGCTGGGTGGCCTTAGCTGGCTGTACTGAGGCTTGACACTGAAGTCTATTGAAAAAATAGTCTAATGAGGGAAGTGATTTCCACAGCCTGAAAGCCATACACTGCCAGTAATATGTAACACCTCTGACCCCATCTATGTACAGGTTCATTTTTCACTTCCAAGAGTTGTGATTTAAGGTTTTGCCAATAATTTTTGAAGTCTGCATGGAAGATACCTTTTTTTCAGATAATTTATCACATACATTGTGTCATGCAAGGAAGTGGAGGTAAACTGGTAAGCAGTGGTTCTTCAAACAGAGGTGATGGGAGGCTCAAAAGGTACAGCTAATGCACCTAGAGCTGCTGTCCTAGTTGTTTTGACAATCTTGAGCCTCTACAAGCAGTTACCAGTCTCTAGGAATTACTCCACAACATTAAATACATGCTTCATACACTTCTACATTTTTAATTAATGAACTACTTTAATAAGCAAATCATATCATGCTAGTTTTCTCTTGTTATGAGAAGAATAAGATTATTATCAATCTCTGGCTGTTGGTGATTAACCTGAAGAACTCTTACCCTCACTGCTGAGTGCAGCTCATCTTGTGAACATTGCAATATATGTCCCTATGTGCTGTGGGTGCATTGGGCTGTAGACATCACACTTTTCAAAGCTGAAAATGTGGATGTGCCTGTGTTCTTCCTCCTAGGGGAGTTCCTTATGTCTAATGAATGTGTTCACTTTCATGACAGATGTGGAAGCTCTCAGTAGCACCTTCTTCTGGACTCCTGTCATAGTAGTAGGACTCTGACATGGTGGAATGTTGCATATAATAGCATCATGAAATGCTTGTGACTTTTGGTGTTTCAGAATACCCTTTCCTTTGATTACAAGATATCACTGATTGATATTGGACTGGTGATAGAGTACCTCCTTGGTGGAGCTTATCGGAGCAGCTACACAAGGAAGCGTTTCCGAATTCTCTACAATGATCTCTACAGAAAACACAAGGTATTATGTCTGTGAAATGGCTGCTACTTGTCACCAAGAAAATCCAAAATGTGATACCTGAATACCTCAGGTTGTCACTGGGGTTTGTCTGAAGAGCATCAGTTAAATGTGTGCCACGCTTGTCTGTTTTATGAATTCTTTGCCAACTGTGGAGACGTTGCAAACAAAACAGACAAATCCCTTCCCAAAGTACTCTCAGCCCTCCTAAGAAAACAAGTGGTTGTTAAATTAGCTATTAGTTCAGTGAATTTACCCTTGTGTCCCGTACCAGGATTGTGTTCTTTATCTGTCATTCATCAAAAAAGATTGACAAGGTGGTGCCAACCACCATTTTCCCTTTTGTGAAACAGTTGCATGTTTCTGCTCTTGCAACTTGGACCACGCCACAGAAATACTGAATTCAACAGGCATTGAACTATACTTACAGCGTGTCAGCTGAAGAGAAAAACGAAGATTTCTGACCCAAGTTTTGAGCAAATATCTTACGTTTTAGAAGCAGCTCGATCCTAGTGGTGGATCTTCGTGCGAGTGAGCTGAGGTTGCCTGGCAGAGCTTTTTCTGGCCATCACAGAGAAGACTGACGGTCTTCTCCTGGAGACTGGTCATCACAGGGGAAGTCTCATGCTGGGTATGCCAGGCTGGACACATAGTGCAGTGGCTTTGTGCAGGCAGAGGGTTGTGCTTGGACATGCATGCTGCTCTGCACATTCTAAACATTTAAGGTGTTTGGCTGTATGGCGTAGCATTGCGCTGTGTCTGCATATCAGTAGCATCACATCTATGAAAAAGCTGCCTCAGAACAACAGTGTGCAAACATACTAGTACTTTTATTTTACCCAATGACTTTCCAAATCCAGTAACTTGAAAACAGCCAGAACTTCTCAATAAATTAGCCAAGTGTCATTCCCAATATCATAGAAGATTTACCTCATGAGACTTCTCCATGGTTTTTGGAGTAGAACTGGACTTTGATTAAAGTATTTCCATACATTAAAAATCAAACAACAAAAGCCTCTCATCCCAATGTGGTGCTTTCATGAATAATGGATAAAATTCAGGTTGATAAGGAAAAATGATTAAAAATAATGAAAACTGTTACTTGGAGTGAATAGAAGCATAGAGACAGAGCTTATTGTGTGTCACTACCTTAATACAATGCTTAAAAAGAGATATCTGAGCAGTTTTAACACTCTTCAGTGTATCCTCATGAAACGTGTCCTTAAGAGGGATGGGTGAAGCCACATGATCATGTAACTAGGAATTGCAGGGAAGACCATTAGTGATTCAGCTGGTAACATTCTTCCCGCTAGTCAACACTGAACAAAATGCCTAGGGATGCTAGACCTGCCATTCTTTGGAGGAAATGGTCAGCAAAAAGTTCAGGGAACTTCTATCTTTTAAAGGCCTTATGCACTTTTTATAAGGGTGGGCACTCAGAAGAGCTTCCAGGTTGGGTGATTCCAGTCTGGTGCAAGCTGTCTTGTTGTTGTAATTGGTGGATGCTATTCGGAAAATCAGTATTTTGAATTTAGAGATTCAGAATTTTATTTTTCTTTTTAAATTAGAAGTGAAGCAGGCTATTTTTTCTTTGATGCTATAGGCTCTAGTGGTAGTTATAATGGTTGCTGACTCACTGGGCTTTGAGTAGCATCAGTTTCTGCAGGCACTGTTGCAATCAGAGATAATTACAGACAAACTTCATCTTTAATTTGCATTTCTCTCCTTGTGTTTTATGGTATGCCTTCGGATCTAGAGAGTCCTCTCCAGCTTTTCTCAGAGCCTGTCTCATTCCCTTCATCAGAGTAATCAGGCGAGTAGCAGAATGGGATCTGCTGAAAGTACTTTGCATTCTCAGTTCTTCAGAACAGCACAGCCTTACAAATACAAGGTAATGTAATTGCTTATTTTAGACTTTGCTCAGGACATATTAGGCTGCTAATCCTTTTATTGAGAGTTTTTAGACACACGTTGGTCAGGCTATTCTACTTAAATTACAACAGAAGCAACGTTTTACTGCTCAGTGTTCATAAAGTACCTGTCTTGCAATTTTAATGTTGGAATCAAGCTCAGACTCCTCCTGTGATACTTTTTAAATTCTATTCATTTGTTGCTAAGGGCTTTCGTTCACTGAAATGTAGTGTCAACAAATTTCTGAACATCAAGCATGGGTGAAAATTCTTCTTATTTGGAAGCAACAGTAGGAATTATCTGATTTTCCCAATGTTTCCTCATGATTTCTTATTAAAGTAGCTACAGTAAGCCTGCTAAGAAGAGATGAAGGTCTGATATCTGGAAATTGATGACAGAGTATTTTCTTTCAAAGAAAAAATGACGAAAGAGCAAAGATCACCACATACATATATCTGACAGACAAAACATAAAGTAGAATGAATTTTAATGGCTTTGTTGGACTTAGTCTGAGCCAAAATGAACCCATTATAGCACTAAGACAGCCTCAGCCAATGTACCAGTAAGGCTTTTTCTTTGCTGTTAAGGGAGCAAGTTTGCTGAAGACATCAAACTGTGTGACACGGCCAATACGCTGGAAGGAAAGGATGCCATCCAGAGGGATCTGGACAGGCTTGAGAGGTGGGCCCATGTGAACTTCAAGAAGTTCACTGGAGTGGGTCCAGAGAAGAGCAACAAGGCTGGTGAGGGGTCTGGAGCACAAGT
>JAOXJM010000019.1:38792140-38804587 GCA_026413425.1 Tringa solitaria | reverse complement strand
AGGCCAGTGGAATTGCACTGGGTTTGTGCTGGCATTGTGGATATCTTACTGTGGCTGAAGGTCTATGCTACCACTGCTGAATTAATTTCCAGAATCATGTGTCTCTCTTTTAGGTTGTTATGAGTATTCTCCTACCTCCCACCATCTTGATGCTGGAGTTTAAAAGCAAAGCAGAAATGTCTCACGTGCCTCAGTCTCAAGACTTCCACCAGTTCACATGGTATCATGGGGATCAGAGCCCAACCAGCCCTAAAGATGCCTTGTCTCTGGTTAGTTGGCGATGATCAGTCTTTTGTGGGTTTTGTCTGTTTACCACAGTATAATCCTGAGGACTGAGGAGAAGGGGATCAGCTGCAAGTATTGGGGCCCAGTTCTCGAGAAGTAAGAGTTTGATCCCTGGTTTTGATCCAGACTGAAGTGACCTTGCAAAAGTCACTTCATCTGTCCTGGGTGTCATTTCTGTACTGGTCATAATGAGAAAATCCTTCCCAATCTCACAAAAGTATAATGAGATCATAATTATCTGTCAGGTACCCAGGTATTTTAGGGCACAAAGTCTATTCAACCTGCAGGTAAATACCTATGTAATCTTGTATAGCAAATAATCTAAGAATGGTTTCATATCATACACAAAATCACATCCATAAGGTTCAATTTACATTGCCCAGTTGAGCTTCTCTAACAGGGAAACAGAAATGAGGCAGTCCAGGTCCTGTCCTGTCCAAGTCACTCTTTCCTCCTGTTCTGCCTGGCCCGCATCTCAGCCACAGCCCTCTTCATAGCCATCCTTTGCTTTTAGTCTCTCCTTGAGATTTTGTGTCCTCAATTATGTCATAGCCCTTCTAGAGGTCTAGCTCTTGCTCTCCCTGGTCAAATACAGGGTATCTCTACTTCTGCATCGCTTGAGCCTGGTAGACATGCTATTTAAAGCAGGAGAGCATCACTGTGCTTTTGGTGAACTAAACCAAGCCCTGAAGCACTCTGGTTGCACAAAAATCCTTCTTAGGCCTGTCTGTGAAGAGTCTCCAGCATAGGTGAAGCCCTTGTCTTTTAAGATCTAAATTCCCCCAGACTTCTTCTAAGCAGAATTGCTTGTCCTTTCTTATTCTCCATAAAGCATTCCTTGAGCTGAAAATTTCCAGAAGTTTTTTTTCAGTTTGAGGTAAACAGCAGACACTGAGGGTTTCCATCCAAAAGGGTAAATGTTGGTGGGGTGCTAACCAACGGCAACAGGATTGTCAAGTGAGGGCTGTCAGGCAATCTTTTTTGCTCTGCTCTGCTTACCTTACAGCAGGTAAGCATTGTACATTGCTTGGGACCTTCTCAGTTAACTTTAAATTTGTGTAAAATGGAAGAGAGCAGATTGTCACTGGGGGCTTTTGCAGCTGCATGGTAGGCTTGTCAATGTCACACTCATGTATACAGTGTTTTCTCTCTCTGATGCAGAAAAATGCTTGAAGCTGTTATCTCCTGCAGCGCCTGTCTAAAATAGTCAAAATGCTTTTTAAGGGGCTAGGTAACAGCTATGATACAGAGGACAGGCCAACTGTAATTACTTGCAGCAGGACCACCCCCACAGTCCAGTAGAAGGCCACACAGCAATGTGTGTAAGCACTTTTCTAACCTGCCTCAGGCCAAACTGTTTCCTTCCTGGAGTGGCAATAAGCTTACTTCTGATTTTATCTAATATAGATTGTTGTTTAAAACAAAAGGCCGAGCTATCACTTTTTTCATAAATACTCTCTTATGAAATATTATTGAAAAATGCCCAGAAAATTTCAGCAGAGTACCTGTGGTTATAGAGCATTTTTCAAACATATTCATAAGTTCCAGTGATCTGCTGCAGCTGGAAATTGCACTCTTTCATGGGCCAGATTCTCTTCTTCACCTTGGAGGACCTGATGTTAACAAAAATTGGGATGATTCTATGTTCCAAATTCTCTGGTTTAGCACTTTTCTCAGTCTAACGTGATGAAAGAAAAAAATTCATTTTTCCCCAATAACTCAAGGAAATGTCATGTGGTACGGACAAATATGTCACATGAAAAGTTGTCTACTGCAGTTGTCTAGTAACAGTAAGTTTTAGCATTGATATTAGCCAAGGCAATTGGCCAGCCTTGAAACAAAACTGAACAAGGTAGTTTGATTCCCTCAGCCTTGCCCAGCTATTAGCTATTTATTGTTCTCCCAGGCCTCTCTCCTTCATCTCTGTAAACTTCTTCCAGCACCTTCTGTTTTTCTCAGTTGCCAGAGAAAGCTGTGAGTCTTCAGCTCTTCTTAGGCTTCAGCAGCAATCAGATATTTGTACTTGCCAAGTGTCAGACTCTGGATACAGAATCAAATGAGTTTGCTTTGTGGTCTTTTTTGCTTTGTGTTTGGGTTTTTTTATTTTATTTTCTTGATGATAATAAGTTACCTCTATTTTTTGTAGGCAGATCTTTGTAAGAGAGCACTTATTTAATCCTCGTCTTCTAGTCAATACATTCAGTACGTCAAAAATAGCAATTAAATTCTGTACTTAGGATTTCACTGTCTTGACATTTTCTGTGCAACTATTTACGTGAGCGGAAATGTGATGATCCTTCCCTTATTTCAGAACATGCCACAGTTGTCAGTGGATTTCTAGCTAACACAGCTACATCATATTGGGAGTTGTTATTTGTCTGTATTTCACAGGTAAGGAAAGTGAGATACGGAGTGATTAAGTGACTTTTGTTAAAGACTTAAGGAAATTTGTGTCACAAACAGGAATGGATTCAGGTCTGCTGGCCCTCAGTCCACTGCCTGTAGTCATAAGAGCAAACTCTAAGTTAGTATTTATAGTGGAAAAGCGTGCATGTTAATTATTGCAAACGGGATGGTTGTAACAACACAAAAATCAAGTTACAGTAATGGTTTGTTTATTCAGAACAAATCTTAAATACCTGTACCTGTTTTCCCACTAACATGATACAACCTTTCCAGTCTTAGACCATGTTTTCATACTTCTTAAATGCTGTTTCCTTTTAAAGAAGGATTATGATGTGGAGAAGGTTGCTCAGAAGTCTGATGAAAGCCAAGTAGATGGTGGACAAGGAAACCTGCCTGGCACTAGAAAAATCTATGAGTTCTACAACGCACCAATTGTCAAGTTCTGGTTTCACACGGTTGGTCATCTCCCTAGAACTTGGATTGCCAAAACCCTCCTTTGATCTTCAAATACCACTTGATACTGCTTATGCTTTGCCTAGCATGGATTTGCAGACACTTAGTGGTGGGGGTAGATGCAAAGACATTTGAGTATTTCTCTCTCAATTAAGTGAAGAGTTTTGCAGCTAAAATCGTGCAGCTGCAATAAAAATAACACCAAACAAAAAAGAACAGAAAAGTAATTATAAGGAACTACATAAAAACCTGAGCACAGCTTTTCACAGTGTTTAATTGCATGAGTAGAGCTAGAGTTGAGGCTGGCCTTAAATACCGCACAGATATTTGTGTCCCTTTCTTTAGTAACCATTTCTGAAGGAGTGAATATTAGTCTATAGGAGATCATTTGCTGTAGAGTAATCTGCATTTATTAAATCAGTTTTAGTAACTAACCCTGTGTCAGTAAAGCTTAGGAAGTTTAAGATCAGGCTGCCTGTTGGGTCAGACTGCCATGTACATAAACTCCTTTCACAGGGTGGGGTTAGCTGCTTTATAGGTTGTTAATCTGTTATCTCAGGTATGTTTCTAGCATGTTCTAGTACCTTTAAAATATGTGCTTTCCACCTGATATTGTTCTGTGTTTTGTAAGGCACTGATTAACGAGCTGTGATTCACATAGCTTTGAGAATGGCTACTTGCTCATACAGAAGGTTAGGATAAAAGCATAGCACTGCTTTACATCCAAGTAACATTGTGCAGATATAATAATTTGTCTCATGCATAGGTTTTGGGCCTAGGTGAACATACAGTGCAATAGTTCTTCTGCTCCCATTTTTTCAGCACTAAGGCACCAATTTACCAAATGGTGTTTAAGGATATTCCTATAAAAAGTCTTTGGAGACCTGGAAGAAGGAGTTTGGACTGACACTGTCCTTGTAGTTTGAATACATATAGTCAGGCTAATCACCTGTTAATATGTTCGCAGGAATTTTTTGGAGATTTTTGTGCATATGGATTATACATTTTGTGTTTCTTAGATGGCATACATGGCATTTCTCATGCTCTTCACTTACACTGTGTTGGTGAAGATGGAACCAAGACCAAGTGTGCAAGAGTGGCTTGTTATCGTCTATATTTTCAGCACTGCTATTGAAAAAGTCAGGGAGGTAAGCTTTTCTCTTCAGACTTCTTATCTATAGAGTATATGTGATAAACCAGAAAATACCATAAACATAAGAATGCCAAATCCTGCTTTGTTTTTGCAGAGAATTTAGCAGAGGAAAGAATTATACAGGCATTTGTTTCTGAGAAGCCTTTTATTTGAAGACCAGTACTTGGGCTTTGAAAATGCATCTTAAAGTTTGTCCTTAAATCTCTATTTTTTTTGTGTAAAGCCAGTGGTAATGTGCAGGTCACTTGAGAGTGAGTGTGCTAAATTGAGATTTGGAGCCCCAATATAGGCACCTCTTTCTTAATTGTTTTGAGTGGACCATTAGATTTCTTATAACAAGTATGGAGTTTGTCTTTAAATATTTACTTTGTGTGTGGACATTGTTATCAATTAATAGGTATTATGCGTAGAATAACCTATAGCTCTCCATCAAGCTCTTCTTTCTAGCTTTAACATTCTTTGGAGACTTTGCAATTCATGTCTTCTACTTGATTTTCTTTGTCCATGTACTTGCTCTCGTCTGCTGGCAAAGACATTGTAGGACACTGTGTCTTACGCGTGCAGCTAATTAACTACTGAGGGTTTTGTTACATATAACTGCAAGCCTCTATTTCTCTAGATTGTATCGACTAATTGTTGAAGCCTTAGGCCCTGATCCTGCAACTAGTTCCTCATGTGAGTTTGTCCAGCTGAATTGAGTAGGATCACTTGTTTACATGAATGTGTTTATATATGCGTGAATTCTTGCAGGATCAGGGCGCAACATTTCAAAATCTCTCCTTTGCTTGGTACTTATCAGTGTGATCTTGCATAGCACGGCATAATTGGCCTCACTTGCACAACGTGCAAAGGTTTTATTTATGGCCTCCCAAAGATTCCACTTCACACATTTGCTCAGTGAAGCTTAAAATCCCTTTGGGGCACCTCACAGTTCAAGGAGCGAACATTTCATTCTTTACCTTGCTCGTTGCCAGCACTCCTTTTTTTAGAGTGTCCTTGGTGGAATACAAGGATCTTTCTTTTTATTTTCAGTCTGAAACAAAAGGCATTAGTTATTTTCCCATCAGCAAGGTTAGGTTGGTACTTTCCATGACTTAGGGGCTTTTGAAAGGTCACGACCATTCCTCCAGAAAATGCTTGTTAATTTATAATGATACATATGTATAACAGTTCTATCCTGGCTCCTCTTTTCTGCTGAAGAAATGTGCTCTTCAGTGAATGGGTTCAGGCACAGAATCTGATTTTGCTTAGGACGAGGTGTCCTATTTTGTGTGGCAGGCTTGAGCAATACGACGCTATAGATGAAGAACAAACTTCAATTAATGGTGAATGGCAATATGCAGTACACAAGCCTGCAAAAAAAAAAGGAAAAAAAAGGATACATTCCCAAATATGAAACAGTTCAGACAGAAAATGTTAAAGAACGTATCTCTGATTTTAATGGAGTTTTGTTGTTTGTTCATTTGTTTGTTTTTTTTCCCTACGTTCTACTCAGGTATTTATCTCAGAACCTGGAAAATTTCGACAAAAAGTGAAGGTGTGGATTTATGAATACTGGAATTTTACTGATTCTATAGCTATCATCCTGTTTATGATTGGTTTTGGCTTGCGCTGGTCTGCCCCTCCTGTTCGAACTGCAGGGAGGCTTCTTTACTGCTTGGATATAATATTTTGGTATACTCGGCTCCTTGATCTTTTTGCTGTGAATCAGCATGCTGGCCCATACCTGACAATGATTGGGAAAATGGTAAGTATTATGCTTTGGAGCAATATTTGTGTTATAGTTAAGCATCTGTTGAGCAACACGTAAAGGTCAGAAGTGACGGAAAAGAATGACGGTAAAAAAACAGGTCACCTAATAATTCATAGTGAACGTATTACCTGAAAATACCATGTCTTTTTCTGTTTGTGAGTTCACCATAATCAGATTTCAGTTGCCTCTGATTTATTCATTATTTGAATTTATTCACAAAAGCAATTTTTGCTTCGTTCCTTAGAGAAGGTTTGCATTTGAGTTGAGTTTCTGATCCAGCAGGATAATAGGAGAAAGAAAAATCACTGTCTCTTGCAGATGGGCTCACTGCTATAGATAATTCCCTTAGCTCTCGGAATCTGTCTCATTATTATTTTACATTTTGATTCAAATAACTATATCCCATTTTTAGTAGGCAGAATTTCTCTGAGATCAAAGTTAATTTTTTTTCTCTTTTGGTACAAGAACTGCTGCTGAACTGCTGCCTAGTCTTGAGAGACATCTGCAGATTCCCACTGTAATTTCCCTCGGTTATTGGGAACTATCTTATTAATACTTTTATATTCTGTCTTGCATAGTAATTCCAATGCAGTGTTAGAAGGCAAATCATTTTCTCTGCTATTCCTTGTTCTCAGTTTGGAAGAAATACCACTGAGGGAAAGCATGATCATAAGGTTTCTGCATTTTTCAAATTTTGTTTGAGATTTTAAAAGGAACTTGAGAGGCAAGTAGAACTTGCAGCCTTTTTGGACCATGTTGACTTTAACCTCTATAAAATACTTGGGTAGTCCAGGTCATAGAAATAAAATACTTTTATTTCTTCTGGCATATTAGATTATTAGCCCAGGTTTTATATTCTGATTTGTAAAAGTAATTAATGCCTCCTTTACATATAATTAACAGAGCTAATTCATTCATGCAAATATGTCTTTCAGACAGCAAACATGTTCTATATTGTGGTCATGATGGCCATAGTCCTGTTGAGTTTTGGAGTGGCACGAAAGGCAATCCTTTCACCAGAGGAGCCTCCTTCTTGGACTCTGGCACGAGATATTGTATTTCAACCCTACTGGATGATGTTTGGTGAGGTCTATGCTGGAGAAATAGATGGTATGTAATTTTCAAAGGTTAAATTTAATATGTGCTGAAATATGCCCACTTCGGGCTAGTAGATTTTTGACCACATAGTGAGTCTTTTTTTTTCTCAAACCATTTTGATTCCAGTATGTGTATGTCCCCAATGAATAATACTGCATGAATAAAGGTGAGAATATTAGTTTGTTTAGAAGACTAAGCTTTGAAACCTTCAAATTTAGCTTTTCAAATGAAGTGTATTGCAAAGCTCAGAGCAAAGCTCATAGAAAGTAACATTAAGCTAGTTCATGGTCAGTGAATTTCCTATTAGGTGAATCCAAAGATGCTGATCTCTTGGAGAAAAGACTACAAAGTTGCTTTAAAGGAAGAAAGAATAAAGGGAAAACGAAAAAGAAAATTTTTTTCGCCATTGTAAGAGTTACCTGACATCGTTCTCAAACAGATAAACCAGTTGAACATAGGAAAGACAGAACCAATAAGGAAAGTAAATAGGAAAATAAGGAAAATTTCCTTTCCAATAAGGAGGGTAAATAGGAAAAATGTTATATCTTGGTTATGGCTTTGGCCTTGGCTCAGTAAGAGAGGAGAACCAGCTACTACAGGAGATATTTCAGCATTACAGATGGAAGGCACTCTTATGCTGCTAAGTGATGGGTACAAGTAAAGCTCCCTAAAATAGAAAAGTAGGTATGCAAATAGATACAGATATTTAAGTTACATAGTTCAGCATAGATCTGATTCATTAAAATAATTTGAGAGGTTGCATCCATTATTATGGATTATTGTCGGCCATTGCAATAATCTCCCTAGGGAAGCGGAGGATTCCCCATCATTTGATGTTTTTAAGATTCAGCTGAACAAGGTGCTGGTCCATCTTGTCTAGACCATTTTTTTACCAAGAGAGGTTGGACCAGACGATCATTGAGGTCCTTTCCAACCTAGTATTCTGTGATTCTATGGTTCTTTGATTATTGCTGAAACAGTCATGTGATGGCTGTGTATTTTGGTTATGTAAGTCAAAATTCTTTTAATGAAAGCACACTGTGTTATGTTTCACTGTTTAATCTATTCCATCACTTATAAATGCTAAACCTTTAGAAATTTGACACTTCTCAAATAAAACTATGTTTTCTCTAATGACTCTTTATGCTGCAGAATATGTCCTGAATTTTGGGCTGCTATCTGTTAAAATTTCCTCAAAGGTGTAAAATTACAAAGACCAAAAAAGTATTTATTTTGACAATTTAAAAACATTAAGACGTATACCTTAATTCCTGTGATTTTTGTATTTGTAGCCGTATATCCTTTTACACAAGAATTAATGTGATCTTACTGAAGCTCTAAAGGAATTACACTCCAGTACTAATAAAGCAGCCTTTGCACTGTATCCTTTCCACAGTGGAGTCAGTGAAAGCTTTGCCCCTTGCTTTAAAGATTAAAGATTTGTATTTCAGTTTACTTGAGTGTGTGCCAGCTCCCAAGTACATTTCAGCTGCATCATTTTTCCCTTAACAAAACGTCAGGGTGACTGGCATAAGAACTTATATATATGAAAACAGTGTCTACAGCTTCTGAATTGCAATGGAAGCTATGGGGCAGTAATATCATGAAGAAATCTCCGATCTCCTTTACGTGGAGGTAGACTTTTTAGTTGAAAATTTAGTTATGTATCTCTGTGAAAGTAATGATGGCTATTCCAGTTCTTGCTGGGGCAAATAAGAAGCATGTGCCGTTGCTGTCCCCTGCTCTGATTTCCATGCTAACCATGCTGTCTTTGTCCTTCACTTTCAGTCTGTGAAACTAATGAAGACTGTCCTCCTGGCTCCTTCCTCACACCGTTCCTCCAAGCTGTCTACCTCTTTGTGCAGTACATCATCATGGTCAACTTGCTTATTGCTTTCTTTAAGTAGGTACCATGGTATATTGCTGCAAAAGCAACTAATTGGCATTCTGCCAAAACTTTCACAAAAACCTTTCACCAAAAATGCCCCAGCAAGGGCATGTTCATGGTGGTTTTACCCCATCTTCCATGAGGGTCTGGTGAATTAAAAAAAGAATGATGAATGAAGCAAGAGGGTGGGAGAAAAGGGATTGTAATCAGACACCTGAACTGTTTTGCAGTTTAAACAGAACCTGACTCTCTGAAACTGGACAACTCCAGTTGGCAAAAAAGCAACACTTTATTCAGCTCTGAAGTAATTTGTCTTTTGTTTCTAAAAGTTGTATTTGTTGTGCTGACTGCATGTAAAATGTTCATCATAGGGTAGCTCAAGTTATAAATTGGCAGATGAGTACAGAAGGTGGTAAAAGGAAGAGGATAATGACTTTGTAGGAGCATGCTCTTCCATTAAGAAGTAATTTGAAAATTCCTGTTGTTTGGTGCAATTTGATATGTTCTAGCCTGAAATCTAACTGTAGTGTTTTTAAGTATCTGCTTTTTAATGTCTGCTGACAGAGTAGGAAGGGTCTTTATTGTAACTCTATAGTAATTAATCAGTGTCTTTACAGTAATTCTAACCTTTCAAGTTTTAACAGGGAGACACCTGTAGTGATCAAGTTCTGTAAAATATTAGTAAAAAGCAGTCTAACCCAAGTAGTTAATTATTTTTTCTAGTATTTCTGGGGAAGAAAAAGTCAGCTGTAGGTGAAAAAAATTTCAAGTGAAGAAATGTAGTGATTAATATTCAAGGAAACTGAATGATCAAAACTCATTCTATTCCCACTTCCAATTAGAAATCCCTTTCCTGAAATTGTGGCAAGGCGTCAGTGTGCCTTTTTTTAATACACAGCTGTGAAATTGTAATTTGAATTATTTCTAGATTTAAACCTTCAGCAATGATGACATGTTAAATCTTCTGCCTAGTGATCTGATTGTTCCAGAAGTGGGACCAAAAATGGGTATGAGCAATATATTTAATTATGCTCCCAGAAGCAAAGGTGATATTTTTATGATTATATGCAGAGTGTGTAGTATGACGGTGCAACTGAAATTACAGTGCCAGAAACCAAAAAGTTGTTTTCCTGTACTTGGGTCTGTGATAGTAGATACGGGAAATTGTTCGGTGCAACTGCAGTCGCCTTTAGTAACACCATGGCTCCAAAGAGTACCCTGCAGAGGAAGTTAGCTGCCTCTTGCAGCAAGTATTTTGTTTAGAGGCCATACACTGAAGAACAGCAGAACTGTTTTGTTAACACTCTTCCCTTAGCCTGACTCCTACATTCAATCCAGTCCAAAGAGGCAGACAGTGTTGAATTCTCAACAGTTAGGCTATGTATTAAAGTTTAAATAATCTGGCTGAGATTTCAAAGCTACTTCAGGAATATTTTTTGCCCAGTTCCCATTAATGTGAATGGGAATTGGATCTCCAAATCCGTTAGGCAGCTTTGAAGATCTCATTCTCAGTGCACTAGCTGCAGGCACATGCTGCTGCTTTGTTAAATGAAAGTTGCTAAAATGATTTACCTCACTGGAGGGATGAGACTTCTCTTCAGTGTCAAATTAGATCTGTAGACAAGCATCTTTTGCTGTTTTGGGAGTATTCCTCACAGGAGTGTTTTGCCCTCCTTTCCTCTCTCTCTCTCTCTCTCTCTTCTCAGTAATGTTTACTATGATTTGAAATCAATATCGAACAAGCTCTGGAAATACAACCGGTACCGCTACATTATGATGTACCATGAGAAGCCATGGCTGCCTCCACCTTTCATCCTTCTGAGCCACATTGGACTTCTGATAAACCGCATCTTCCACCATCGGCCCCCAAATGAGCTGGATCAAGAGGAGGGTGATGTTGGACTAAGTAAGCAGAGCTAAGTTTCGGATCAAAAGAAACAGCTGATGAGGAATGTTTTATCAGCCTCTCATCCCTTTGTAGTTCAGTTCCTCAAAAAAGAAAAAAAAAAGAGGAAAAAAAGGGAGAGATTGGGTAGGAAACTGTTTTTACTTGCAAAACTGATTTTAACCTGCCTGTGTGACAGCTTTTGTAGGAAAAAATGAGTGGGGGAATGCTTTGCTTTGTATTTGGCTTTTGCTGTGCTACATACTGTGCATCAGTCAAGATACAACACAACTCAGCTGAAATCAAGTGACAGCAGATTTTTATCTAAGACAGAATAGCCTTATTTTGAAGAAAAAAGTAAGTAATAATGGCAGTATACACTTCTGTACATTTGTCCTGAAAAGACCAATGATTCCTTTTTAATTGCCCAGAAAAAAGTAGCCAGAGAGCCCAAGGACAGAGGAGATCCAGTGATGGCAGATGCAGAGAGCATAGGGAACTCCCACCTGCTCACTGCATCTTCCCTTTATGCACTGGCTTGTCACTGCACCTTAACCCCACCTCCTTCACGCTTTCCAAAATGGATTTTTCCATCCCAGGGCCCTTCCTAATGCCTCTTTGAGGTGATGCCAGTTCCCTGTCCCACTGTTGCCAGCTCCTGCAGCTCTGCCAGGAGCAGTCCTAGCTATTGCTGGGAAAGGACCACAAGATGTTGGGATACGAATGAATACCAAGTAGTGGGGCTTTGTGTTTGGTGGGGTGAGGCAGGAGAATGGCGAGGAGGAAGGGCTGGTGGATATAACGTTATCTAAAGAGACACTGGGGAACATTGGCGTTATACAGCCTCATCTTTTTTGATGTAGCACACATCCTTGATGCCTAATAACAGAGGGGAGCGGATCCTGCTTGGGTTATGCTTCACTTAGGATTTTCTCTTCTGAACATGAATCCATGAAGGTATCTGGCATGCTCACAGATGGTTACAAAGTTGAAAAATGGGCTTAACTAATCAATGCTGAGCCCCTTCACGGCTGCTCCCAAGCTCAGCTCCTCCCTCATGACTGGATACATCAGCCTGGCTTTGAAGTACTACTGCTTATTTTATCTGCATGGATAGTGTAAGTCACTGATGTAGCATAGGAGGTGTCTTACTTGCCAGGTCCATTAGGCACACGGAAAACTGAATCATTGCTTAGTACAGCTAAAAGTCCTTGGATAGAAGAGGGCTCATGCCTTGCCTACATTTCTCTCAGAAAGATACTCTTTTCCTGTTAGTGTACCTTTGTGTCCCTTTTCTATGTGCCTATGCATTGCTTGATAAGTTTAATTTCGGTGTGGTTGTAATTAACTAGTTTTAGCAATGAGGATCTAGTGCCACCATGTGGGAAGTCAATGAAAATACCAAGATACAGAGAATAGAATCTTGGAGGCAAGAACACAGAAGGATTAGGGGGAGAAAAGGGACAAGAAGGTGACCGAGTCTGATCCCGAGTGAGTGGGGAACCCCAGAACACGGGGTGGGGGGG
>JAOXJM010000019.1:38772536-38789723 GCA_026413425.1 Tringa solitaria | reverse complement strand
GGTTGCCAAGGGAGGTGGTTGAGGCCCCTTCCCTGGAGATATTCAAGGTGAGGCTTGACGACGCCCTGGGCAACCTGGTCTAGTTGGGGGTGTCCCCACTGACTGCAGGGGAGGTCGGACTAGATGACCTTTGAAGATCCCTTCTGGCCCTGATGATTCTATGATTCTATGATCTGTAGGTTTGTATGAGCCCTCTCCTTCTTATGCTTGCACAAGAAATGTAGAAATACAGATGACTGGCTGACAAGAAGTATACTTTACAGCATTTTACGTTTACAGCAATAGACAAAGCAGCACTTCCAAAACTGTGTGCTGCTGTCCATGGTTTAGCAGTTTTATGGCAAGAAATAGATGTTATTAGGAAAACAGCAGTTTTAAAAATAGATACCCCTTGAGCAAAAAGCCCATTTCCTTAAAAATCACTGGCTGTTAGCCCAGTAACCTGAATGACATGTTGTAATTCTGGATGGGTATTGTCAAATACAGATATTCATGGGAATGGAAGTCATCACTAAAAAAAACCAAAACGGTTCTTTGAAACACTGGCTTTTTGAACTGTGTTAATGGCTTCCTTTATCATCTGACAAACTGAAGTAAAGATCTGTGTTATGGTATTTTAATAATAATAATTTTTTATCTTTAATCTTTTCTTTTTCCACCTAGAGTGGAAGAGATGTTTCTGCAGCTTAAAGAAGTGCATGAGAAAGTGTTTTATATCAAAGAGTCATTACTCTCACTGGACAGCCAGCTAGGACATTTGCAAGACCTGTCTGCCTTGACAGTGGACATCCTGAAAGTGCTTTCAGCTGTAGACACCTTGCAGGTGGAAGAAGCTTTACTGGCTGACACAAAACATCGAACCTGTAGGAAACTGCCTCATAGCTGGAGCAATTCGCTGTATTCCAAAACCTTGAGCAGCCTGGAATGTTTGTATGACAAGAAGTATCACTACTACAGCATGCCACCCTCCCTCTTACGGAGCTTAGTAAGGAGTCAGTGGCCATCAGAGTGCAAAGACCGCATACTGAGGACTGAGAGTAACAAGGTGGTAGAAGGCAGCTCTCGAAAGACAGAAATAGAAAGTGACACGCTCACTTCGGGAGTATCCTCTGAGACTAAGTCTACTCCTAGATATGGACAATTTTTGCTGGTGCCCCCTGACCATCAGGGAGGGTCTTTCTCTGAGAATGTCCCATTAAATTTGTCCTTTTTGAGCACTCCTGCTAAGTACAGGGATGATCCATGCAGAGATGAACTGCAAAGTAGCATTGTGGTGCAGCAAAACTTGCAGAGTGTCAGCCTCACTGGAAAGGAGGCAGAAGATTGTCAATGGAGCCAGAGAGACTTTGCTATTAATTTGCCATCAGAAAAGACTAATACTGTTGAGGCTGCTCATCCTCTTGGTCTCCAGCCATCCCTGGATATTGAGGAGAGTGCAGCACCCTCCTGCACTGACAGGGAAGAAACTGAAGGTGGTTATGTGAACTGGGGATTCTCCGAAGGTGATGAAAAAGGGGTTTTCAGCTCAGGGAAGAAACAAAAGAAGGCCCTGTGCATACATTCTGCCTATAACAGTGACTGCAATTGCACAGGTAGTCCTCCCAGGCATGTCCAAATAAGAGAATCAAAGTCCTTCTCCTACAACTCTGACAGATCACGTCACAGCAGCATCATCTCTCAGAACAAGCTGAAACACAGCACTTCTTTCCGGATCAGGCCACTCTGGAGGGACTGGAGCTTCTGCAGGAGCAACAGCTTGCAGTCCTCTAAGAAAGAGAGAAGTGGGAAAACCTGCAAGGCCATAGGTGATAATTATAAAAGACTACACATGTACAGTATCTTTTACTGGGGAGCCCGAGCCATTATAAAACTATTTCCTTTGCACCCAGGAGGTACTAGCTGCAGTTGATGGTAGCAGCAGAGAGTCCAGAGCTACTCCTTCATTTTCTTTGGGCTGGGTCTGATTTCTGGAGGGAATTTTTGAAGTGTGCCTGGTACCCAAGCTGCACCACACCTGTGTGTCAGCCACCCTGATTCTCCCTGTCTCATGGGATCCCTGTGGCTGTGGCTACACAGCTGGGGTGACAGAGGGTCTGTGCTCTCTCCGGGGAAGTCACCTGCACTGGGGATGCAAGGCAAGAGTCTCAGGAGCCAAAATAAATTACATGGTCCCTAAGAGATATATTAGCAGTATCATAGGTCAGATGAATGTATGAAGAATGAAGAGCTATACATTTTTATAGCCAGTTTAAAACACTCCCTGTCTACCACCAATTTTGCTTACCAACAGTTAAAATATCTTCCAATTCTAAGTATGAATAATATGAGATGACAGATAACACTTTTGTTTTATATCTTGTGATGGTGCATATCTTTGCACTGAACTGCATGAGTATTAGCTTTGGGTGTCACAAGTCTTTCTCAGCTTCCTTTGGAGATCTGCCAACTCACAGTCTTATCAGATCTTCTCTTAGTAAACAAGAGTTCTGTAGCTTAATGGTGTTTTTTGACCCTTTCCCACAGAGTCTTTACGATCCAGTGAGCTACACCACAGTGAGGCAACAAAAGCAAAACAACAAAACAGAGACAGAAAGTCTGGGAGAGGAAAGAAGAATCAAAAACCCCTTCAGGTGCCGGTATGTGCAGATGCAAGAGAATCACATAGCCCATAGCTGTCTTTTCATTCATTTAGAGCGGTTCTGCAGCGTGATTTAGCTGAAAATGTATACATTTAAAATGCTGCACACAAATTGGCGTGTCTTCTGTGTGTGTCTGGCTTTGGTGTAATTTCCTTTTTGTTTGAATGTGGGGGATTTCAGTTTTGAACTTGTTGAAGTCTATGGACTTTGCTAACTAGTATACCAGGGGTGTTAGTGATTTTACACAGAAACAAATCAGTACTTGCACTTTAGCTGGCAGGAGGACTTGAGGAGGCTTCACATGAACTAGGCTAGACTGAAGGAATAGTAAGCCATATCCAGATCCTGTGCAGCTGTAATCAAGCAAGCCAGCCCTGGTCGTGTCTCCCGAGTACTAGAGTCCTGCAGTCTTTTCTCTGAATCCATCAAACATTTAGCACATTGCAGACAGCGTATTGATTATGTCATACATATCGGGCAATTTTTGTAACTGTATATGTGTGTACATATATAGAAATCTATTTATAAAGTTATAAAGAGATTCCTAGGATCTTTGTCAGCTGGAGTTATCTCTGTTTAATGATATGAAAGTTAGACTGATTTGTTTATGTAAGATGCTCAGCTCAGAAACAGATCTTAGACTTGAACTTTGAGACCTAATACCTCTAAAGGTATTCTGAGGGTCTTCAGACTTTATTTTAAAAAGCTACAGTGCTAGATCTTTCTTCAGGAGTATTTACTAGACAAAAGAAATGTGTCTTCTGCATTCTGTAATAAAAATGGGAAAATCTTTTTCTCATTTGGGAGCGATTTCAGTCATTGGCATTTCAGTGATACTCTGAAAGGCCACATCATAGGCTGTCAGAGGAGCTGCAGAGGTGTTAGTCATCTTATAAATCGAGTGTCATTTTGTCTGTGTCTTGCCAGGTGATTAAAGTGGATGATTGTCCCCAGAACACCCAAGTGAGCTCAGAGCCTGCAGAGATCAATGTCTGGGATGAGCAAGAGAAACACAGCAAGAACTGGCTCACTGTGTCTAATTTCAGTCAGCTAAGTATGTGATATTTTGCAGATGGTGAAATGCAGAAAAGCTTTTAAAAAGAAACAGTAAATAAAAATTCACAAATTCAAAATGTCATCTACCGCTTTGACCGCATTGTTTACAGAATTAGAATTAGGTTGCAGGCACACATGACTTGGTTATTTGCTGCATCATTGCAGAGGCAAAAGGGACATAGGTTGGATGGAAGGTCAGTTACGTCTTTCTGGGAGTGCGGCCTGTCTCGCATGGGAGACAGCAGAGTACTAATCCTCAGGAATAAGAGGGAAGCAAGGAGGATGATATCCTTGTCTCCTCTCCTGAGGTGTCTTCTAGAGTGGTATACTCGCTAATTGCAAAAATAAACTCTCTCGTGAATTTCTAAGGGCATTTACACTCACAGGCAGTGCTGTGGCACTGCTTCTGCTGGCAGATCCTCTGCATATATTATTCATCACTCATTGCTCAGAAACACATCCTCCAAAGGGAAGAAATAAATTCTATATCGTCTCTATTGGAATGAAAAGGGAATAGCATTCTTACTCTTTTAGTAATCCTCCAGCTCTTTCATTCTCAGACATGCTTTGCGTAGTTCATCTTATCTTTCAGCTTTGCTGTGTTGTGGCTCACTGGCTTCATTCTGCAGGGTGCTGGGAGAAGGCCCAGGGAATGCTGTGAGTTAGCACAGCATGGGAAGCTGAGAAGGTCTGTGCTTCTGTGAAATCTGCTGACACAGAATGGAAACAGTCCGTTTTAATCCTGTGAAATTCTCTTGTTTTTATAGGCCATTACATGTTGGCTGGGGTAATATGGTATAGGTGTTTATTTTATAGCACTGTACAGGTGTTTGGTTTCTAGCAGCAGAGCTGTTCATTTATATTCTGGAAATAGCTGACGCCTGCTCTTTTGGCTAGGTTTGGAACGTCTCAGTTACATGCACCAGAAAATGAAAAATCAAGACATCGGTAGGCATACCATACCATTCTGTGATTATCTGAGGCATTCTCGAGAGGTAAGACCTAAGATTACAAGTCCTAGTCCATAGTTTTTTGGCTGGGATGAGCCCAGGGTAGCTCTACTGATGTCTTTGGACTTGCCACTATAGGTTCTTTGTTGTGAAATACCTCTTGAGAGATGAGGAACTTTGTTGTCTGCTGGCACAGCGCATGTGTGCAAGTAAATGAATAATTTAACAGCTGTTAACACTCTATTAAGGTTATTGAAGTAGGATATTAAATTATTGAATCACAGAGTGGTTCTGAGTGTGAAGAGGTTGGTCAGAAATGACATGTGTGTTGATGTTTCATTAGCCAACGAGTGAGCACACAGCTTCGTCTTGAACCTGTGGGCAGGATTGGTTAGCAGAGTGAAGTAAATTTTGGAAAGGTAGCTACATTGCTTTCAATCTGTCACCAGAAATAGTTATTGCTTGCAAAGTGGTAGTCAAATATTGGCAGTAATGCAAAGCTTAGATTTCTTAATCACTGGCTTATAAACACCAAATCTTATTATTTTTCAGAATTAATTTTCAGCTTCATAATGTAAAGATCCTCTGCCTAGGCTCATTGACTTTGATGGACATAGACCAGTTTATATTTCCTGAAATCCAGGGGCAGGAATCTTAATTGTGGAAACTTCTGTCTGTTTTAAAGTGGTGTAGCTAATGGAAGAAAATGTGTCTTTCACTACATTGCATAGGGGTATCTCAGAGGTATGAAAGGAAATTAACAAAGAATAAATTAAGAAGAGGAACTGTGAAATAATCCTTTCCTCTTGCTTTTTCAACAGCACCCTTCCTTGCCTGTTTTACTTACAGCACTTTTGATTATTAAAATGGTGATCTTCATAAGCCTATCTTATTTTTCACTGTAAATGCTATGAGTTGCCTTTTTTTTTTCTCCTTAAAGAATAAAAATAAACTAGATAGTTTCAGCTCTGCTGTTTTGAGTGCTGTAGAATTTGGATCCCAAATAGCAAGGAAGAGAGCTTGAATCTGAATTTTAAAAATGACAGATTTTTCTATGAAAGAGTGGAGAGAGAAAGAGAAATAGAAATAAATTTACTGATTTTGTATTCCGTAAAACCTGAGCTTGGAGTTTAAATCAATAAATGTTTGAAATGTGAAACACAGGATCAGACAAGCAAAATAAAGGTACAATCAGGAAAAACCTGTGAAGGGACCAAGTATTCTGGTGCTTCAAAACTCATATTAAGATGTCTTGTGTAAAACTCAAGAGTGAGATTTTGAAAGTTCTCAGAAGAAGTCCACTGATTATGGCAGGATTGGAGTTAGGCTGAAACTAGTCACTTCCAGAACGCCAACTTCAAATTATTTAGTCTTTCAAGATACAGCCTCCAAGACCCAATGAGTTGCTATGCCTGTCCTTAAGTCCTGTCTGGGTTATGAGAGTTTATATATATTGCTGAGATGTAACAACGTTTATGCATCAAACTGTTCTGCTTGGAGTACGATATATTTTAAAGGAATGTATTTTTTCTTAAGTGATCCTTTCAGATTTAGCATTGAATACCAGTGGTTCAGAAATCTTTCCTGATGGGTAACGGAACAGAGCAAGGGTGTGTAAAGGAAAATTTTGGTTTTGTTAAAGACTTTTTCATCTGCAAAGCAAGCTACAAGGTGAAAATACTAGTGAAATAAAAAAGATTGTGAGTTAAGTTTCATATAATATTCAAAGCTGAATTTTAGTTAACGACAACAAAGCTTAAAGATAAGTTGAACTTTTTGTGGGGGGTCTATTTCTTTTGAGGATTGAAATCTGCCTGATTACTATTCGGAAGAATAATCCCATTTCTGACTAACACATTAGGAGGCCCAATTGGCCCAATTTTCCCCTATATGGCTGGAAATTTAAAAGACTATTTGAGTATTTTTTCAACTATAAGACCTTGAAAATATGTGATACAAATAAAAAACTGTAATGTGAGCAAGTTAGTTCCATTTTAGTATAAGTATGGCAATGCTGTGATTCACCTGCTTATCAGTGTCATTATTCATGCTAAGAATAAGCATATCAATAAGTGTTTTCAAGATTCTGTCTTTTTGTGTTGTGCTCTGTGTATATGACAGTGATGTGCAGGTTTTACCAGTAAAAGTATCTCTTTACAGGATTTGAGTAACAACATGTTTGGAACCACCAAGAAAAGTAACCTGAACCGAAACTCCTCGTATGTATTATTAGTATTGGTATTCATCGCATGCTTTCAGAAAGAGACTTCTGTACTGTCTGCAGGTTTCCACTTCAGTTCTGCAATATACTTAGGATGAGAAATTTATGTGAAGAGTTAAAGCAATTCAATTTGTTGAAGTTTCTGTAAATGAAGCCTTATTAATGGAGATAAGGGAGATCCATTTAAACAAAGTGTGTAATTTTAGGTGAAATAGACACCACTTCTTATTCTAACAATAATCCAGTTTTCTAATTCAATCACTGTGATCACCATAGCATCTTTAACTAGCCATTATTCCAATCTAGCGAGCATGAAAAGTTGCATTTGCTTTTCCTGCGCAAATTGCATGTTTCCTTTTTCAATAATTAAAATGCTAGCAGCTCCTGAAAGCTTCTCCCATTCTCTGATTAATCTCTTTCATACTGAGTCTGCACATTTACAAAATATTTAGCTTGGTTTTCTTAATGGGTTTTCAATAGTTATTAAGCTTTGATTATATTTAGTGAAAGTATAGTGATTTCAATACTGTTTTCAATTTTATTGTGGGTTTTTTGATTTTTTTTTCCCAGCTTGATTGATTGTTGTCTTAATATTGATGATGTTTTTTCCATGTGCAGTGCTGTCTCTATATTCCTTTTCCTTTTCTTTCTTATTTCCCTCAATTTCTTTTATATGTCTCTTACTAAGTAACAATGTGGATGTAATAAATAAAAGGCACTCGAAAGCTGTCACATCCCATGTGATTTCACCATGGGGGATGAAGGAAAATGCTGTGTTTTGTACCTATCCCGTGGTTGGTTGTTGTTTTGCTACTTTTTTCTTTTACCTACTCATTTATAAGCAGTAGACAAACTGCATACTTACCAGCAGGACTTACAGGCCCTTGCGTGGCCTGATTCTGTCACTTAGTCTGTTGTCTTTGGTGGGATCTCTCTGGTCTGTGAGGTGTATCACATCCGCTGTCTTCTGTAACAAAGACTGCTTTAACGTTAACACTGATGCTGTAGTCTTTCTGCAGCCTCGCTAACCCAAAGGACCATCAGTCTAAAAAGTCTGGTTTTGTGCGAGCTAATGGCTTATGTAGCTCTGAGTACATCTCAGCATTCATTGAAAATGAGCAGTTGTGTGTGTGGTTGAAGTGGTCTTTAACTGGTACTATTACTGCCATGTAAACGATACAAAACAGCAGTGCAGAATTGTGAGAGCAGCTGAATGTAAAGCAGAAAACGACACATGCAGAAAAAGGTTGCTCTTCTTAGGTAACTGAAGATTACTTGCTGACTCTTCCAATGAACAAAGTTGCATTGGTGGTTATTTTGTTCTATGATTGCTGATGAAACCTTTGAGAGTTTTGCCTTTACGCAGACCACATCTCTTGATACGTACCAGTGTTAGCTTAATGATGGAAATTTTGGAGTAAAATATCAAATATTTGCTTTTAAACAGGTTGAGAACTTCAGAGGAAACTGACAGTAAGTTTTTTGGCTGCTTGTCACTCACTTTAATTCCTCTCTGAAAATCACACTGACAATTGTGAAGTACAAAATCCAAAAATAAGTTAATTTACGATAGTTGGGGGGTTATAGGAAAATGTTCAGCTATTGTTTCATATGTTAGTTATTAATTTGTACTTTTCAGTGAAAGATATTTTTATGAGGATGTGTTTTCCTCAGGATAACTGCAAAATCTTAAAATAAAAAATATGTATTTTTATTCTGGTCTGCCCAGTAATGTTGGCATTTGCAGTAGGAAGAAACTCTTTAAGGTGATGGTGCTGCTTTCATCCCTGGCAGTCTAAGAGACATCCTGAGTTAAAGCAGGGGGTATACCCGAGAACAGTTTGTGGTATAAAATTTTCAATATATGCTTGGTTTTTCAAGTTGCAGTTTAGTGGAATTCCTCTGTTTGTGTGGTTTCCCTGAAATTATGAAGTCAGTGAAGGATTGAATTTATTATGAAATAGCCAATTCAAGGTTATAGTGAGGAATTACTTTATTCCACAAAAGCAGAGCGCCAGTCAACTTCACTTGTTGCTTGTTAGTCTATCTTCCACTTTTCCAGGCGTGCCGTGTAGCTGTAAGAGGCTCAGCAGCTGGGCATCTACCTCTTTTTGAGTCTAGCTGTGACGCAGAAATGAGTCGCTCTTAGGCTTATCTGCCCTTCAAGTGCTGCTCTTTCTGGGTCCAGCTGTGCACAAAACGCTGCAGTGCTGCAACACACTGCTGCAGGCGTAGTGAGTTGTGGGGCTACACTCTAGAGTGCACCATTCCTTTGATGAAATTCCTCTTTTGCTGTCCTCAAAAGGAAAGACTCAGCCCCCATTCTCCTTTTCATGTCTGTTGTTTTAGAACATGCAAAATGCAACAAAACTAGTTGGGTCTGGGAAGAAAGAGCGCAGAAGGGACCTTGACTCACCAAGGGCACTCGGTAGAAATGCTGGCCCATACCCCAGCTTGTATTTATGTTTTTTATTTAAGATCTTTTTCACCAGGAAAGGGAACATAAACAAATAAGATACACCAAGAATAAAACAAATATTTTCATGAAGGTTCAGTTTTGCTTATATAATTTTTCAGAACTAAAAGTAGTACAGCATCCATATTTTCTGAAATCTGGCATTTTCAAGGATTGTTTTCCAATAGAACAAAGTGATTTCATCTAATTAGTGGAAACATGCTCATTAGCCTTGGTTTTATTAAAATGACTTTTTCTAAAACAAAGATTTTTGGACTAAATTTGATCTGTCTGTGCCTGTTAAATAACAACAGAAACCACTGTTAAGTAACCACGGAGATTGTTTGTCTGTTTATATTTTGATAGCATTTTAGATGCTGTGGGTTAGTGGGACAGTGTTATTATGACTTTGGTGTGATAGTATAGTTAATGGAATGCTTAATGACTGAGGATGGAGTTGGAAAAATCATGCCTTGGGGAGGCTGTGAAGCATGATGGACAGCAAAGAGCTTTTAATATCCCAGAGGTGTAATTGGCTTAGAGAAGCTACATGTCCTTGAGGTTAGTATCACAAGTTTCCCACCATTTCCCTGAATAAATAAGTCATTTGGCTATATTACATTTATGACTGAAATCTGCCGATATAACGTACATTATAACATAGTTAAAGCCTATTAGTAATTCTCCTCTCTAGAATGCGGAGACAGTAATTCTGATTAATCTGTTTCATGACAAACTCTGGGATGGAAGGAATTCAAAAATCATGCATTTGTCTCTGCTATAATAATTACCGTAATGATCCTTTAAACATTATTTCAGATATCTTTGCCTGCTTGAAAACATCTCAAGATCTGCATCATCACTACTCAGGTAAGCAGAGGCACCAGAATGATAGCTGAGTAATTTAACAAATTAAAAAGAACATTAGTTCTTCCCTTGTCATCTTGTGTGATTTTCATTTTGAAGAATTGTATGGTTGCCCACTGCTAAGAAGATTCTGTATTAATTCATGCATAACACTCTAGTGAGGAAATAATGAATTATTTTCTTGCTGCTAATTGCTCCATTTTGGGTATAGCTGGCAAATCCAGAGCAGAATCTAGATCATCGCTTTCAAAGTACCAGTGGAAACAATGCTCCCATTTTGGGAGGGGGATGGAGGGGAGGGGAGAGGATGGCAAAAGAGGTACTCATTTATTTATAGCTGTCACTTCCCCTCACACCTCCCACATCCTCCTTTGTACTTTTTGGAATTGGGCTCTTCAGTTAATTGGGTCTGTACTACTTAATCTGTGTTTATATACCTATGAACTCGGAAATCTGGCAAGGAATAAATTATTTGAATGCTAATTGCCTGAACTCCTATCTTTTCCTGAACTGAGTATGCACAGATTTTCCCACAAGGCTTGGATTTCTGTTTTTCCTGGAGGAGAATGAGCAGAGCTTGCCAGTAGATGTCTCTGTTGCCTACAGGACTTGGCCTCCTTTAAGCGGAAGCCTAGAGTAAACCAGAAGCATTAGCAGCCTTCTGAAGTTCAAAAAACTATGCTGTTTTCACTGGGAATAACACTTCCTGGTTTGTAATCAGTGTACAGGAGTAGTTTCTCTGACATTGTGGCATTGTTGCAGTGATTAATTTGTCTCCTGTCAGGCATGCTGTTTGAGATTAGGTAGGACTTTTTAGCACAGATGAGAGTGGTTTCCATAATGAGTTGACAAACATCACACAAGGTTTCCAGCATAGGGGTTTTTTTTAGCTCAGGAAGATCTGGGTAGGATTTAGCCCACGAAGCCCAGGAGTTTGATACTAAAATCCTGCACCACATACTGTTTATGCATTATTTTTGCTATCACGTTGTGTAGTTCTGCTTCTCTGCACACCCAAACTAACTTGAGTTTTGACCCAAGTTCAGAAACTGGTGCAAGTCCACTTTACATTGCTCCTGGAGACTAGTGAGTGCTAGCAGGGTCTCAATGATGGCACAGGTCTGGCAGCTCCCCTGTTTGCATCCTTATCCCTGGAATGCACTAATGTTGTGACTAGAGCATGTTCCTAGTGAGGCATAAAATGAGGACCTTGATTTTCAGTTCATACTCCAAAGCTATTCAGGCATGTTAACCAATGCCAGCTGAATTTGGAATACGTAAACAAGCCTTCAAGTGGAGTCTGAAATGCAGATCTTCTCAAATGAGGACCCTAATCCATAAGTTGGCATGCCGTGGGTCGTCTTTGTTCTGTCCTTCTTGGCTAAATAATCTCTAATTAATTTATGCTCAGAGAATTAATCTTAAAAAGAAGGACAGATGGCATCCAAGCTTTGGAAGAGTCTGCCATCAGGTCTTTTTGGTTGCTCTGCAGAGATACACAGCTCTTGCTGTGGTTCTTTCTCTGCTTTGGGTGCTAGTTTTGTCTTTGGCCATTGAATAAGGAAATTTGGCAGACATCACTGTAGTATCCAAATTGCCTCCTTTTTCTACTCTTATCCTTGTTGTGTCTTACTTCACACCTCTCTCCCCCTTTATGATAACTGAGTCATTGTGTGAACAAATCCATAAATACTCAGTTGGCACTCTGAAGTTTTGAAGGTGTTTGCCTGAGAAATAAGCAGCCAATTAGGGAGATATAATAAAGTTACTGATAATGTTTGGTGAGGAGCCTAGATGAAGAAGCTGTGCTCAGTGCAGGGCAAGCTTGGATTTTCCTGTGATGCCTTGCTAAATCCCCAGGTGCTTCTGAGACTGATAGAGACAGGCAGTGAAGGCAGCTGGGGCTGGTGCATCTCATCGCCACAGTGTAAATGTTGCTGTGCTGGAGGTGGCAGGAAGAGGAAGTAGTGGCAGCCCATGGTGGAAGAAGGAGGATGAAGAGATAGCAGAAGCAGCCCTTCTAGCCAGGGTGCAAGTGGCCTGCCCCAGAGACCCTGTTTCCTTGGAGAAAGGAATCAATGAAGGGGGGAAAGAGTGGCAGCTGATGCTTGTGAGATACCATGGGCATGCAAAGGGGAGTTACTAGCTTGGTAGAATGGTGCTCAGATCTGACACAGGATCACACTGCAGCCTCCTTGGCTTTGTACGCTACAGTAAAACACTGACAGATGTTTTTGAAACTCAGCCAGCTTGTTCTTTACTCAGTATAGTAGTGAAATCTATGTTGTTTGCAGCCGTTGAAAGAAACAACTTAATGAGACTTGCTCAGACCATACCATTTACGCCAGTCCAGCTCTTTGGTGAGTACCAACTTCCTGGTTATGTTTTTTGCTTCATAAATAGTTGTTGCATCATCTTTAAAAGACGGTGTTTGAGAAATTTCCTTGGATTAATTTCAGCAATTCTTCTTTTCTAAAATAGGTGAACTGGGATAGAATTGTAGTAATGCAGTAATTTAGGGACTTTTGGAGGTCATCTGGTCTAACTGCCCCTGTGGCCAATTCTGATCAGGTTGCTGAGAGCCTATCCAATTGTATTTTGAATATGTCTGTAAATGGAGATTCCTGAGCTTTGCTGGACAACCTCTTCCAGTGTTTGACAGACTTCATTGTGAACCTAGTATTTTCCCCAGTATTTGCTGGGCTTCCCCTTTCTGTAGCTTGTATATGTGGCATTCATGTGATTACTGTTGAACTCAGAGATGAATCTAACTCCTTGTTCTCTATGCCTATTATTAAGATATCTCAAGATAGGTGAAAGATTCCCCTTAACCTTAACACCTACATTGTCTCCCTATTTCTCTTTCCCCTTCCCCATGTGTAAATATATATAGAGAGGATATCTCATCAAGAAGAAAACCAAGTGCTGGTTGAAAGGGCATTACTCCTGTACTTGGTACAGAAGACTTGCAGTGTACCAAGGAAAAAAGAACTGTGCTTTAACTGAAGAGTGGTGGAGAATAATACATAAATCATTTGGAAGTATTCTGAAATTAATGTGCAGTATTGGCTTACAGCAGCAGAAGCTCTGCCTTTAGACACTAGAGATCTAGGTGCCTTCTTTTCAATGGGTAGAATATTTTGTCTCACAGCAACTAATTGCTGATACTTGCAGCATTGTAGGATTTCTTGGGACCAGATTGCTGCAGATAATTAATATAGCTATGAGCATATTGAACATTCTAATTTTTGAAGCTCCCAGGAGACACCTTTCTAGGTATTAAATTGTCAAAAGATAATAAAATGAAGAATTAATGTAAGATTAAAAAATTTGTCTAGTTATAGTATCTTTATTCAGATGTCTGTCTTTTATATAAGACACTGCCTTTTCTGTTACTTTATTTTAAATTGAAATTTGCGCAAATTGTGGTGTTTGACAGCACCTACATTTGTGCTAACTGGTGGAGGTAGGTTCGGAAGCGGGGAGGAAATCTACTAATCTGAATCCAGTTTGTCCTTCCTTATGCTATTCTTTGCTATTTTGCAGATGTAGTTACCTCGCCACACTTCCCAGTGAAAACCTGTTTCTTACAAATTAGCATTGCAAAAAATGTGAGTTGCAAGAAGGAAAGCCGAGTTTAAAAAAATCTGTCTCCACTTTTCTGTTAGTTTACAAATGATGGCAGCAGAAGGGTGTCTAACTTAGGCTGCAAGAGAAGAATGCTACTACAACTATGTAGAGAAACAGAACATGACTGAGTTAAAGCTCACCAGGTTTGTTCTGATTTCAGAAAAATGTTACTAGCAGGAGCAGAACATCTCAAATTTTGTGCAGTACAAATAACATAGGAATTTCTAGGAAAACGACAAGTCTTAGTTTAAAACACCAAAACTGTAAGCTTCCTGTTAATTGTTTGTGTGGGAGTGTGCAGGAGGTCTTAAATTCATCTCTGTTTAGAGGCTTAATACAAGCTCTTTGAATGACTTGTGTTATCACAGTAGATCTTAAGTGGAATGTATGTAGTTAGTAGTGGAAATTTAGGCTGGGCTGAATCTGTTCATTTGCAGAGGAACAACAGTGATAAAAAAGCTCTCTTTTAACATGTGGCTTACAAGGGTATATAAGGTGGTATGTTATTTTAAGATACTAAATCAAAATGTGGTTCTCTCCTGTTTCTACAGTGTTTGATTTCTGCTAACAAACCTTCCTTTTATTTAAGCTGGAGAGGAAGTGACAGTTTATCGGCTAGAAGAAAGTTCGCCTATGAACCTTGACAAAAGCATGTCTTCCTGGTCTCAGCGTGGTATGGCTGCAATGATCCAAGTCTTGTCACAGGAGGAGATGGATGGGGGTCTGCGGCGGGCCATGAAGGTCATTTGTACGTGGTCTGAGAATGATGTGTTGAAATTGGGACAAGTATTTATTGTGAAGTCTTTTCTGCCAGAGGTGGTTCAGACTTGGCAAAAGATCTTTCGTGATGGCACGGTGTTACATCTCTGCCTGAGGGTGAGTTCAGACCTGAAGGCACACTGACTAGTCTAACCTGATGTGCCTTAAATGTTTTACTGCTTACATGTGAATGTCTTCAGCATGGTTGACATGTGGATTGGTGTTACCTTTTGGAAAGGGAAAGGTTTTGTGGGAGATCTATCTCCCATTTATAAAAAATATACAATCATATGTTTATTTGTTTTGGCAAATTCATGGTGCCCGTCTTCATGAAAATGAAAGTAATGTTTATAACATTATTTTCTTCAGGAGATCCAACAGCAAAGGGCTGCCCAGAAGTTAATCTATACCTTCAATCAAATCAAGCCTCATGCTATTCCCTATACTCCAAGGTAAAATCACTGTCTTTAAGTATTAGGTGCCGAAGGTTTCTCTTAGCTGTGTGCCAGGTCTAGAGTAGCTTTCTTTTCCATAGTGGGTTGAAATAGCTGCTGCTTAGACAGCATTATGATAGTTAATCAACTTTTCAAGAGGAAAGGTAGGCAGCTTTGAACTTTGTCTTTATAGCTACATGTGATGGCAAAATAAGCTTCCTTATAACACTGTTCCTTAGACTTAAGCAAGAATTGTGTTTTAGGCAATTGAAATAAGATATTTGATATAGCTCATTTACAGTGGGCTGCAGTAAATCAGATTATGCTGTTTGTCCATAAACTGTACTTACTGATCAATTGCCTTTTTTTTTGGTGAGTTGTCAAACCAAGAAAGACTTTGTGCTCTCTGCCATTCAGTACCTCCTGCTGTTCAAAACACTCCAGCTTAGAGAGATGTGTCCTCCTTTTTGGTATATTTGCTTTGTGTCATGCTGTGTGCTGACTGTGAGGAAGTTCATTACCTTGCCAGCTCCTGATAGACAACGTTTTTATCTGCAGGTTTCTGGAAGTTTTCCTCATCTATTGCCATTCAGCAAACCAGTGGCTGACCATTGAGAAATACATGACTGGCGAGTTTCGGAAATACAACAATAACAATGGAGACGAGATTACTCCCAGCAGCTTGCTGGAAGAGCTGATGCTGGCCTTCTCTCACTGGACCTATGTGTACACCCGTGGGGAGCTCCTTGTCCTGGATTTGCAAGGTGACTGCAAGGGATCACATTTGGAACTCAATGAAAAGCACCTCTCTCAAAAGAGAATTTAATACTGAAGAATGGGCCAAATTCTGTTCTCACTTACATACAAAGGTCAAGAAACCCCTGGATATCTGTTGTGCAGCACTGATTCATGAGTACCCACAGAAACACTCTGGATTAATGTAGGTGTAGTGGAAAAATAATTTGGCTTCAAATATGTTTAGGCTGAATGGGCGGAAGAGCAGGTAGAACATTTTAGCTCCAAAAAACCACTCTACAGTTAAGGTATTTTTATTAAGATATATAAATAATACAGAGAGTCAAGCATATCTATGTATATATGCACTCTTAATGTATGTGTATATCTGTCAGAAGAGTGTGAACTGCTATCTGTACTTTTTTATTTTTCATATTAATAAATCTGTAAGCAGTTTACATAAGCTGCAAGCCTGAATGCTATTCACAAAGTCTGGTGACTCCTTCAAAGAGCATGTGATCACTTTACTGTACATGTGTAAGTAGGAACATGGCATATTTTAAAGGGATAAAACAGTTGACAATGTTCAGAAGATGAACAGCACCCATCAAACAGTATAAACACCATTGTTTGTCATTTCTGTCAAGGGAAATGTGTATGGGTAGACAGAGACTTAACATATTTACATTTTACAGCATCCAGAAGCTGTGAATTACAAAAAGACGTGCTTATTATGCAAAATAAACCTATAATTCCATCCTTGCCTTCATTTGATTTTAGCTGCACATGAAAAAAAAAATACAGTTAAGTGTGTCTTCACTGTAGCCTACTAGAATTTGCCTGAAGTTTTCTTGGGTTTATTATACAACTCTCGACAGTTCCAGACCAACTGTGTTGGCTCAAACATGGAGAATTTAAACTTTTATGTAAATCTCATCAAGACTGGAGCTTTGGTTTCAATTTCAAAAAAACTGAAATCTGCTCTAGTTTTGTCCTAGTGTTTATCTAGTAGTTCTCTAACCTGCCAATGGCTATTCCCCTTGGAGTTCTAACAGGATGAATCTCTTATCGCCATTTACTGTGTAACACGAGGGCCATCTTTGCATACGTATATCCCACATTTTGTCTAATTTACATCAACTGAAATGACTTTTATTGAAATACCCCCAAACTGCAATACCCTTCATACACAATGTGCTATTTCCATAGTCTTTACTGGTGCTCATTGCAGAATATAAACTTACCATCAGTGGCCTATTGAAATAAAAATAATCACGTATCATATGATCGTAGACTTTTCTCATTAGTGTAAAAGCACAACTGTTTCCTCAGATGTGAGAAAGCTTTTTCGTAAAATGGTAGTATGTCATCACTTTGGGGAAAACTGCAATGTAGGTATCAGCATTGAAGTATCATAATCAATTTATTTATTTAATATTTT
>JAOXJM010000019.1:38738068-38757095 GCA_026413425.1 Tringa solitaria | reverse complement strand
ATTGATCAGATCCCCCCTCAGTCTTCTCCAGACTAAAAAGACCCAAGTCCCTCAGGCTCTCCTCAAAAGAGAGATGTCTTAGTCCCCTAATCATCTTCATAGCTCTTTGCTGTACCCGCTCCAGCAGTTCCCTGTCCTTCTTGAACCTTGGAGCCTAGAACCGGACACAGTACTCCAGATGGGGCCTCACCAGGGCAGAGTAGGGGGGCAGGATAACCTCTCTCGACCTGCTGGCCACTCTTCTTGATGTGCCCTGGGATGCCATTGGGGTTCTTGGTCACAAGGGCACATTGCTTGCTCATGGTCCTCCTGTTGTCCACCAGGACTCCCAGGTCTTCTTCCACACAGCTGCAATGGTTTTCATCTAAAATGAATGTAAGTATTAATTTTCAGCAGTGTTTACTGAGTAGCAAATTGGGACAGTAATTGAGCTTCAGACTCATGGCCCCCGAGCCCAAATGTGGGACATACAGTAGTATTCAATTTCACATTGTCCCTGAGTAATTAACTGAGGGAATAAGTGACCTCATATGAGTCCTTTGAATTGGAGAAGTAAATGACCCTGTTGCATCCTAAGCAGTAAAATAGTGCAGTGACCCAACTTTAGTCTGCATCCATAGTTAAACTCATTTGACTCCATTACAAGAGGTGGTGGCACGAGGTTGAGAGGATATGCTCTTAATTAATGCTCCTTCTCTTGCATCTGAATTTTGACATTTAAATTAGGCAAATATATTGAAAGTTAATGATATCTGAACACCAAGCAGAGGCCGATAGCTACCTCAGGAGAGTTTGAGCCCCAAAGCATGTTAGAGCTTAGTCTCAGATTTCTACTAACTGGGACATATAGTCTGAAATGACTTCTTATGAACATGAACAGGAAGCTGCCATTTCTGAAGTCACTTGCTACCAGCTCTGTGGTGGTCTGTCTGATGATTGGCATGTGGAGTCCCTGTCCTATTCTAGTGTCTCACTGCAGCTGTGAACTCAAAATTTCAGTCTTCTGAACTAAGGACTCCCAAAATGTTATTCATAGTTCTACATTATCTGTTAAAGACATCACGTTCACTTCTCTGGGCAACCTGTTCCAGTGCTTCATCATCCTCACAGTAAAGAATTCCTTCCTAATATCTAATCTAAATCTCCCCTCTTTCAGTTTAAAACCATTACCCCATATCCTATCACTACACTCCCTGATAAAGAGTCCCTCCCCACCTCTCCTGCAGGCTCCCTTTAAGTACTGGAAGGCTGCTGTAAGGTGTCCCCGGAGTCATCGTTTCTCCAGGCTGAACCACCCCAACTCTTTCAGCCTCTCTTCATAAGATAGGTGCCCCAGCCCTCTAATCATCTTCGTGGCCTTTGTTTGGACTTGTTCCAACAGGTCGATTTCTGTGCTGAGGACTCCAAAGCTGGACACAGTACTCGAGGTCTGATCTCACGAGAGCAGAGGGACAGAATCACCTCCCTCGACCTGCTGACAATGCTTTTTTAGATGCAGTCCAGGATGCAGTTGGCTTGTTGTGCTGTGAGTGTACATTGCTGGCTCATGTTGAGCTTCTCTTCAAGCAACACACCTAAGTCCTCAGGTGTTCTCAATCCATTCTCCACCCAGCCTGTATTTGTGCTTGGGATTGCCCTGGCCCATGTGCAGGACCTTGCATTTGTCCTTGTTGAACTTCATGAGGTTTGCAAAGGCCCACTTGTCAAGCCTGTCCAGGTCCCTCTGGATGGCATCCCTTCCCTCCAGCGTGTCAACTGCACCACACAGCTTGGTGTCATCAGCAAACTTGCTGAGGGTGCACTTAATCCCAACATCCATGTCACTGACAAAAATGTTAAACAGTGCTATTCTCAATTCAGATGCCTGAGGAATGCCAGTTGTCACTGGTCTCTACCCGTAAGGAGACTTACCGAGCAGTAAGGAGACTGCTCTCCTTACGACTGGGGTAGTGAGCTTGCTGTGCTCCCTCCTCGCTGGCCTAAAGATTTTGAACTCTACCATTTCATGGTCACTGCAGCCAAGGCTGCCCTTGAGCTTCACGTTCCCCACCAGCTCCTTCTTCTTGGTGAGAAGAAGGTCCAGCATAGCACTTCTCACTGCCTCTTCTATCACTTGGAGAAGGAAGTTATCATTGACGCATTCCAGGAGCCTCCTGGATTATTTATGCCCTGCTGTGTTGTCCCTGCAACAGATATCGGGGTGGTTGAAGTCCCCCATGAGGACCAGGTCTTGTGAACCTGAGATTACACCTATCTGTCTATGGAGGGCCTCTTCTTCTTGGTCTTCCTAGTCAGGTGGCCTGTAGCAGACCCCCACTGCAATGTCACCTGTCCCTCCCCTCCTTTTAATTCTGACCCATAAACTCTCGGTCAGCTCCTCATCCATCCCCAGGTAGAACTCCAAGTACTCCAGATGGTCACTGACATAGAGGGTGACACCCCCTCCTCCTCTCCCCTTCCTATCCTTTCTGAAGAGCCTGCATCCTTCCATTCCAGCACTCCAGTCATACAAGCCATCCTACCATGTCTCCGTGATGCCAATAAGATCATAGCCCTGCAGGTGTGTGCATGTCTCTAACTCCTCCTGTTTGTTCCCCCATGCTATGTGTGTTTGAATAGAAGCATATAAATTGGGCTCCCGATGAAACTAACTCACTGGCTGGAGTGGCAGGAATTCCTTTGTGCTACACTCCACATGCTCTCTTGACCTGTGATCCTTCTCGAGGTTCTGGACATCTATTGGTGGAACTGGCATCAAACTGGTAGGCATGGGATAGGTTGAAATTCTCCTCCCCTGGCAACTTGAATTAAAAAACCTCTTCACAAGATTGGCAAGCCTGTGACTGAAGTCCATGGCTTTGCTGTGAAGTTCCGTGCCTTCTGTTTAGACCACTAAATTCCTTTCCATCATGTAGATTCTTCAGAGGTAAATATAAGTATTTCTGGCAGGATCACTGAAGTTGTCTATATCTTGGTTCCTTAATTGCACAGCAGATATAGTCTTTGTCATCCAGCCTGCACAGCTGCCAGTGGTCATCTTTTGCCAACTGACACTGACCTTCTTGTCTTGTGTGGACATATATGATTCTCTGGATTGTTTTGATTTCCAGATCAACCAACCTAACAAATGTTTTCTTAGAACTGCATATTGTGCATAAGTAAAAATTGCCTTACAGTAATAGACCTGAACCACAGAAAATCTCAGATAGCATCAAGCAAAGATATTGTCCTTTGCCGCTCCTTCATCACCTTCATCACCATCACATTCCAGCAACAACTATGACAGCTGATACCAGCCAGAAAGGACATTAACAGTACAATCACAATGTACAAAATGACAAAGTATTCCATATTTCAGAGAACACCAGAACCCCCAGTTTCATGTTAACTTATATTTGTTGCCTTGCTTTGTGTGAGAAATGGAAATGTTTTCCTCCCCTGCATTCTACAATATGCTAAATATTTTGCCAGATTTCTTGCATTGTGATATGCTCTCACCCAGACAGAAAGAAAAATTTCTACTTCAAGACCTATTAGAAACTCAAACTCTCATATATATTATGTACTTGGCTAATCCCTCATTGGATGTTTAATGTTTCCTTTGCTTTAATAAACTTTGAATTTATGGAATACCAGCCATATTTCCTAGGTATTTTGAGAGTATGCTGATCAAATACAAATGTGTAGCCACTGGAAAAGACAGGGTCAAAACTGGAGGAGTGTGCCTCTCCCTAAGTTATCCATTGTCACACACATCAACAACTCTTGTATTTACTTTACTTCTACAAGAATATTACACACAATCAATAGGGCATTGATCAAATTGCTCTTGCTGCAAATGTGCCTGTGCAGAAAGGTCTACTACTGTGCACTAGTGTGTGTGGCAGTGGGCACAGGGGACAGTTGGTAAGGGTTGGGAGAGAAGACTTATACTTCTTTAGTGGGCAGAGCTAAGATGATGAGGTTTGGCTGGAAGTATGTTAGACTTGCTTTCTTCCTTTAGTGAAATTCTAGCGTGGAATAGATATTGATCTAATATTAATAGACTTTCCGGAGAGCTACATAGAGCTCTGATGTTCAAATTAAATTTCTGTAGACACATTTATATTACTATCCTTTAAGTACATAATAGATCATTATGAAACAAATTGGATAGGCTAAGTATCAGCACAGAATGGATTTGCTGTCTTTTTCCTCTGCACGAATGTGTACACTAATTGGAAACCTTAGGGATCCCAAGAGAGAAGTCAGACAGCTGGCTGTTTACCCTCTGCATGCCAACAAATTTCAGATAATTGCTTTCACCTACCTACATTCTTGCTTCCATTTAATTAGTGTAACACAATTATTTATGTCAATAAGGATGAAATTGTACTTTTTGCGTCCTTTAAATGTAACAGTGTTGGTTAGATCCATGGAAGCACCGAAGACACTAACGTAAGAACAGTTTTAAGATTTGTGCTTTTCTCCATTGGCTGTGTTTGATTGATAGGAGGAAGAACTGGAAACCAGCACGTCAGGGATGCACAATTTTAATTACAGGACAGCTGCTGTAGATTTTGATTTGCAACTGTTGACTGCCATTAAATGGACATCGGACCTTTGCTTTCTTAAGGCATCGCACCTTCATAATAAAAGGATTACTTTTGCATTACTTCAGAGTTAATGGGGTATATTTTTCAAGCCTCTCCTAGTCTCTAATCCTATAGCCTCCCTTAGCAAGCATACAAATTCAACACCAGTCTCCTTCACTTCAGTCTCAAACTATTACTCTAACCATAGCCTCATTTTACATGATTCATACTACCATTCCCCACCTGCTCTCTATCATGCATTATTATCTTGGTCTTCTGGAGCATCATCTAACTGAAGGCCTCCTTTAAGCACTCTTTCCCATACCTCACTCTCCTTTTACATGCTTAAGCAACGGTGACCTCGCTCCTCAACTTCTACCCATAAGCTTTCATTCTCTTATTTAGCTTACTACCTCCCTGCAATGGGATCCAGTCCTGGGCCCCGTCTGAACATCTGAGTCTTGGCCTCAGGCACAATGCTTTGGGCCAACCACAAAGGGGAGACACAGCAGGGAATTTCTGCCTCACCTTGGGAACAGGTACTCAAAACAACAAACACGTGAGTGAGCTGCTACTGTATTTGCTGCTCCATGGCATTTGTTTGAATGCAAACACAAAGTTGTTTGCTCTTCCTTCATAGAGGTCTGAACTACTGCACTTTCATCCATGGTCTGAAACCTCTGCGACCCTTTTGGGGAGCAAGCTGAAATTTTTTATCACTATAATAAAATTTTAGCTCTTATTTCAACAGCTTGTTTTTCTAGAAAGCCAGATGAGAAGTTTTGTAGCCAGAAATGGGCCACCACATTATACAAGACTGAAAAAAAGGAATGGAAATCTTAGCAGGCAGTATAATTTAGTTGTGTCTTCTGAGCCCTCCCTTGAGATTTCTTTTCTCAGCTGTTACAATGGGATCACTATCTTCCAGTCAATACCTGCTGTAAGTGCTACAACTCTCATTACAACAAGCTCATTACTATTTTTGAGCAAACTGAACCTTAACTCTTTCCCAGGGGAGGTGGCAGAATGATCCACTGGCTCCTGTGAAACAAAGAATCATTTAATATAGAGGAAATCGCCATCTATTCAATGTTCCAAGTGTAACCAAAATATTAAACACACGTACATGTGTTAGTTTGGAAGATATTATGTATTCTCTCCATGTCCTTCATGGAATGGTGTATCTTGAATAGAGTCCTGACCATGGGTAGGTCTGCCTGCATGACTTTCTCTTTTGTTGAACCCCTTAAACCTTAAAGGAACAGCACACACAGTTCCTTTCAGGGCATGTGAGTAACTTCACTCCCCAGGAAACCAGCTTTCATTAGTTAAGCCAACACCCTAATAACAGACAGTGTAACACCCATGCATCAGTCTTTTCATGAACGTCCCATGTGCTTCTTTGCAACATCTCATTGCTTCTTCCTTTCTTTGTCACCTTTCTTACTCTAAATAGTTGTAAATAAAGACTTAAGTACAAAGCTGGGTTCCTCATGTGTGCAAAGCAGGAGTAACACATAGTGTTATTCTTTTCCTGCTGAAAACTAGTATAAATCTGGTGTGCTCTTCACCGCAGATTGCATTTCAATGCTGGGGGAGGCAATTCCTGCATTCAGACGTTTATAATGGTATAAAGTGAATAAATTATCTTCTGTTGGTATTTCTGCTCTTTGAGGGTAGGCAAACTAAGAAGCCACCTATTTATTGAAATAATACAGAGGGCAAAAAACAAAGTTTTCAAACAAAACCACATACTTTTATCCAGTAACAATTAACCTTTTGATTTGCTATGTGTTTATTTGGGTGCTAGAACCTTTTGTTCTCTTTTTTAGGGTCAGGCATATAATTTGCACAGCAGTTGCACTTGGCTTACCAGTACTGCTGCTTATGTGAAGTTAGGCTTGAACTATGAAAAAACCTGCATTACTTTTTTTGCAGAGCTCATATCCAGTAGCTTCTTGGCTCCACATCTACCCAACAATGTTTACAAAGCCAATTACTACAATAGCATGAGTTTGGATTTTTGTTGTTCTTCTTTTCTTATAAATAAACAGACACACACACAAAATATCCCCACAAAGGAAAAATGGCAAACAAGAAAAAAAAGAAACAACAACAACAAAATCCTGTCACAAGGATTTTTGTCATGACTGGTTTTAGGAAATCAGATTATAAACTGCAAATTCTGCACCTGTGTTTTGTGGCATTTGCTTTTGGGTACAAATCCTTTCCTCACAAATCAGTCCAACTACCTGCCTGGGTACAGCAAAGGAATTCGTGGCCCAAGGGCTTGTAGCACAACTGCAGAAAGGGAAATATGGGCTTACCAAGAGATCCCTCCCCTCTTCTCCTCAGAACGCTGAAATCAAGGGTACAGCAATGACATCTAATTGCAGCATGCAGGATCCACAAATTGGAAGAAATTATAGTCCGTGCTAGTGCCAACTTTCCAATTAAAATTTGACAGATCTTGTAAAATTACCATTTCCTTTAGCAAGCATCTGTGTTACTAAACAGCCCCTGCTCCACACCCCCCAACCTCCACACTCCCCGACCCTGGCGCCCAAACCAAAACCCCAACACCACCACCCCGCCCTGAGCCTCGAACCCGCTACAAAAGCAAAAGTCCTTATAGACGTTTACTATCCAACTCAGGATATGACAAAATTATATGGAAATAAAATAACAAAAAATAAGAAAGCAAGTGAGTGGGAAGGAGAAAAGAAGACGTCTTTTGTTTCCAACCTTACAAAGTTAGGAAGTGCAGCCTTGCAGTTAGCTACATCCACCTGAACCCAAACTGTTCTTGTTCTGTAAGCCTGCTGTTTCATTGAGGGGCATGCTAAGGTAACTCTTTTGAAGTTATGACATAATTACTCTAATGGTTGTATTTTCAGATTAATTTACTGCAGCATCTTTCAAGGTGGGGTTTTTTTTGAGCAGCTGAAGCTTGACTAATAAGCTCTGAAATGTAATGCACAATATACAAAATAAATAAACCACTTATACAGAGCAGCTGGTAGTGTGAAAAGCATTTTTTCTTTTCTTCAGAACTACAGTTCATACCAGAGCACACATGAAGTTGAGGATTCAGACACAGTAGTTAAGGCAAGTTGAGATGCCCTGTGGGGACAGACATGTAGCTTGAATCCAGCTTGAGGTCCCAGGTGGACTGAGCTTTTGACAGGCTTCTTGATTTTGGTAGCATCTCCAGGGCCATCTGACTGTCATAGCTTAGCAGCTGCCTCCCCGAAATTCTCAGTATTTGGAATAATTACGTCCCTTTCCTCTCCTTGGAACAGCAGAACTGGTGTTTCCTTCACCCACAGATTGCAAAATGGCTTACAGAGCTGCAGGAAGTCTGTTCTGAACATTGTCAGTTGCTTCAATTTTCCAAGATCAAGCTTATGCAAAAATGTTTTCTGGGCATGATGCTCTCTGTACTAGTCTAACGAGTACGGAGAGCTCTCTATATGCTCACTTCTTGCTATAAATATCCTCTGTTTATTAGACACTGTATTCTATTTAGTTTTCTCTCTTGAATTGGAAATTGCATGCATTTTACTTCATTACCTAATGGAAAGCCCCAAAATGCCTACATTAACTGGTTATTTCTGGCAATATGCCCTCCACTCAAATGATAAGGCATAATATCCTTTTGTCTTCCTTTGCTGTTCTAGGCCATGCTGAATTGGAACATCCCAGTAAAGAGAAAGACTCCTTCTCCTCCTACCCAATCCTGAATGCCAGTCCCCACCTAGATGTTGAACTCAGGTTAGTAAAATGGATGGATTAAAGCACCAAGCTCCCATGCTGAGTGCATGAATGCTTTTCTTTGAATTTCTCCATTATCTGAACAGCTCTGTTAACCAAACCTATTATCCTTCCCTCTTGGTTTTCAAGTTGAGAAAGGAAAAGCAACTTCTTTAATGGCCCACAGATTGATGATTAACATTTTACATGTCCCTGCTGGTAAGTAAAAGAACTGCTTTGTGGACAGTGAAAATGCCAGAGAGAAGGAAGCAGGAGTCAACTTATGTTATTAAGTTGTACTGCTTCATTAATCACAATCTTTTTTTATTGCATTGCTCAAAGCCAAATCCATTCTACTTCTCGGGAATGAGTTAGATCAAAACCAAGTGCTCTTAATGCACCTTTGACATCTGGCCTAGCAGCTGGCTATCTGCTAATATTGCTCTTAAGAAATGTCAGGAGCCACATTTACTGTGACCATTCTAGCCCTTCTGATTTAAGGTACTGTAGAGGGCAATGAATTACCTTAAAGGAGCTCCTCTGGAAAGCTCTAAGTTTTATTCTGGACCCCTGCCAGCCTCACTACTTCATGAGTATGAACAATCAGACAATTGAACTGATTTGACTTTGCCACTCCTGGAGTTTCATTGCCTTTAACCTTGGGATGTAATGATAGTAATGCCATGCTAAGTGCCTCTCCTACCAGGGGGAATAGGGTTTGTCGGCTCAAGTAGGGCACCCATTCTTGTTAGCTGAAAACTGCACTGATTTGCAGTGAGAGGGGAAATAGATTGAGCATGATTAATACCACTTCGAATGCAGCTTATTTTCTTTCAAGACTTTTGAAGGTGGGAAGCACCCAGATATATTTATTTCTTTTTTAATTGTAAGCTTATTACTAAGCAAAGCTGGGCTTAGCTTTTATTTTTTTTTTTTCTTCCACCTACCCCAAGAAATTCTTTGATGTCTACTAAAGACTCAATAACATCAACATAAAAACCTTGTACCATCCTGTCTCCAGGCAGAGCAATGACGACTTGGTTTGATTATGGGCTGCATTAAATATGGAGGCAATTGTTCAGCTCTGATGAAGGTGCCATAAGAAAACTCTCAGAGGAGTTTTCTTTTCCTAGCAGCAGAAGGTAAGGAAATAAGAGCCGTTCAGTGAAACTTTCCATTCTACATCAGGGAGGATATAATACAGAGTCCTCAGCTTTCCAGGTGCTATGTTGCCTACTTTCTTTACTAGTTATTTTCCAGGGCCCTCTCACGTTGTTACCTGCTTCTGCATCTGACTTGGAAAGATGCTGGGAGATGGGATTAAGACAAAACTGAACAGCAGTTTAACAGTTTTTATAACTTTGCCCTTCTCAGACTGAAAGGCTTTTGGCAGAGGGATCAGCTTCGCCCACAGATGTTGTGGTGAGAAGAGACTGTTGGACTCTTCTGACCAACAGAAACCAGAGACTCCTGTCCAACATTGCCCAGATTATTGAACAGGAACTACTGTGCTCCCTAGGGCCTCTACAGGGACCTTACATGCTCTAGGAGGAGCTTTTCTTGTCATATTGCAACCTAAAAGCTCTGACTCATGTTTCCTAGAAAATCTCAGTGTGATAGATGATGAAGGGCTTTGGTTAGTGCATCAGCCTGTGAGCCATATGGTGTAGGGACCAGCATTCATTCATTGCTGCTATTCCCACAATCAATGACACCTAGCAAAATGGAAGAGTGGATGCTGGTGACCTGTGAGACCTTAAATGCCTGCAGCTGACTTCACTGGAAGGTGAGGACCAGAGGCATAATTCTTACATTACAGTTAAAGAGAAGAAAGACAGACCCTTTAGGAAATATTGGTCCAAAATGCATGATCTGTCTTTGCCCAATGAGAGAGCAGGGAAAGCTGGGGAACTTCTCTGAGGGCTGAGTCTTACCAGGGGGACAGAGAGAGATGATGTTCCCTCTGTGAGCTGGATGCAAGTCCAGAAGCTGAGTAGCTCTCCTAACACAGTGACGTTCTCTGGTTGGGAGTCCTGCCTCACAGTGGGGTGCAGTGTAGGTGGGCAGTAGGTGGCTTTTGTTGAGAAGGAGGAAGAAACTTCCACAGAAAGTTTACGCCTCTCATACCCCTCTCTGTTGCAAGAATACAAAAACAATGCCTCTCAAAAGCCTACTCACTCTTATCAAACAGCAATGCTTGTTTCAGGCCATTTTATAATACAAGAACAACTCTGCAAATACTCATCTGTATCTACTCCCACTTGGCAGATACTCAAATGAAGAGGACACGACAGCGGACGTGGTGGTTATCTGCTCCTGTTGGCATTAAATGGGCTGAACTCACTGTTTCAAACTGAAGTGAAGCATAACCACAGACAGTTAAACTAGACTTCACTGAGAGGGGAAGCTGAGGGATTCCTCTGGGGTATTTGGACTGCTGTAGCACCTGAATTAGAGTGCAGGCTTCATTTTCTTATTGAAATTCATTACCTTCCTGTTTGCCATTGACACCTTCACACTGCGTCACCTCTTCCATCTCTTCTATCACCTCTTCCTCTAAACTTTGCTGTCTCCCTATGTCAAGCATTTGTTACAGAAACTTGATACTTCAATGCATCCTCTAGTTATCATCAACATATTTCAGCAGAGCGGCTCTTGAAATAACAATTCTGCGTGTAGAAATGAGTCATCGCACACAAGATTTTATAGGAACACAGGCTCTCATTCGTGTCACCCATATTCAGTTGGTTAACATTGTAGTTACCCAAAAAAGGACATGAAAAACACAGGGATGGATGAACAGTGTTGTGACTTATTCAGGAATGTTGCAGGGTCTCCCAGTGGCATTGATGAACTGGGATTGGGGTTGACTCGGTTACATGGTGCAGTTAAATTTCTGGTGTCTGAGAGCAAAGTGTTAATTTTGGAACTCACCCAGATGTTTCCCTGGGGACCAACCCATGCTACCTATCTGTGGGGGCTGCAGCCTGTGCATGGAGTTATTCAGCCAGATGCGATGGACAGAATGCTTCTTCTAATGTTTCTTTTAATTTCAGCTAAGTGGTGTGACACAACCCTATCTTTATGGGCCATCAGAGCTGCAGTTATAAGTAGGTGACTATGAAAATTACAGAATTATTTAACCTAAATTTCATAAGAAGTAGAATTTAACCCAGCTTCAGTGAATGCTGTTTCAAAGTCTTCTGCTTACAGCTCCCTTCCAAAGCTAAAAAGCACTACCACAGGGACAACGCAGACCAACACACTAAAAGGCTTGTGCTTGACCTATGGGCTGGAAATTCCTGCTTAAGCTAGAGTTCTTAATAACTAAGATCAGTGACAAAGGACCAGCATATGTGATGATGAAAGATGAAGAGATAAAAAGTTTCCCACCTGCTCTGAATGTTTCCTTGGCATCATACCAATCTGCAAGCTGTTTGGCTGAAGACAGAAGAGAAATAAAATTCAGCAAGCAACCTTCATAGGATGGAGGGTGTCCTTTTGTTCACTCTGTAGGTTTGTGCAGCCAATGTCTGGAGTCTGAACTTAAGTAGGAGTGTTTTTTAACTTAAACAGACTGAGTTAATGCAGAAAATCTAGGCTGTTTGGTAGCATCTATAAATATTTCTAGCCTTCCATTGTCTTATTTTACACTTAAAAATAGGTAGTTTCCACAGGTATTTATTCTTGTAAATCTTATACTCATGCAATGATTTCCTGATCCCAGTTCTACCATTGTCAAGTAATGCTGCTGATTTCAGAATAACTATGCGTTAATTCTCCTATAAAAGGAGTGATCTTGACTTTCAAATATATCAACTCTTCCTTGTTTCGTATCCTCCAATTTTTCTGCTGTTTACTGAATGAATATTTTCTAAAGGAATCCCTGTGCCCAGTAAATAAACTATTATTATTTTGAAAACTCTATTTAAAAATAACATGATGGTTGCGTTTGAAACATATGATTGCATGGGTACTTTGTCTATTTAATAGTAGAAAAACACAATTTCTAAGGGAACAAAACAGGTTGGTCCAATGTGAAGCACTTCTGCCTCTACCTTTTTGCTGGAGGCAGGGAGTTATTTCACTGTAAGTTGATCTTTCCAATAGAGAATAATGTGTCAGTGACTCTCTTACGTTGCAATGCTGTTCCATATTGGAAAGAATGTTACAGCAGCTCAAACAGAGGTCCAAGTTCAACACAGTACTGGAAAGTGAAGCTCTTGGGAAAGAGCTAAAAAGATACTGGCAAAAGATTTTAATGCCCCAAACTCAGCTGGTAGATACCAGCCATTAGCTTAAGTGGATCAAGTCTGTAAATTTAAAATGGAAGACTCAGAGTTATTATCTTTGCTTTTGATGCAGGCACTTGATGGACACATTCTTGGTGACATTTGATAATAAATAATGAGTTGTATAGTGACATTGAAACACTGAAGTTTAAATGGAACTTCTGTTGTCAGTCCTCTGTATTGTGTGTTCTGATTCCTAGTCTTTCTACACAATACCACAAATAGACATACTATTTAATTTTGAATTTAGTGAAAAAATACATCAGGTTTATATGATTTTCTATTACCTAACAATGCAATATTCCTCATGGAAGAACTGTACCCAAGGGAGAATTTTGTTTTTCACTTAATGAACACTAGATCTAATACTAATTGCATTTTTTTTCTCTTTTAACTGTATATGCCTTTATTAACATCAGTCTCAAATGTCCTCAAACAGGTTTTAGTGGATAACATCTTTTCCTGGGGGCTAAAGGTTCAATACCTTTGAAAGTGCAAAGTGTATTTTGATAGTACTCACTAAAAGTTTTCAAAATAAAAGAAAAAAGAACAAATTTGGGTTTCTTATTTCATACAGAGTTTAAAGTGTATTGGTTTGATTCAGTGATGTGTAAAAGGCATGGTACCTATGCTTTTCCCAGTGTTTGAAGATGGAAACAATGCATATTGTAGTATAGCTGGATATCCTTTAGCATGCAACATTTAAGGTTAGGTGCAACAACTTTAAATCCTGCAAACAGCTGCAGCTTCTCAGCATGCTGTTTCAGTGATATGACAGGATTGCAGGATTTTCCCTTAAGGATGAAAATGTTATAGTTCACACTAACTTGCACAGAAGAAGTCACTCTGAGACGCTGGAATGATAACTCACCTCAGAGAGTGGCAGGGTGGATTTCATTAGTAATCCAGATGGCAGCAAGAAAATAAGTTAGTCATTGCCAAGACAGTATGGGTTTATTTGATAACATCTGGAAAAGTTACAGAAGAGATGAAGCCAGTGCTTATACCATAGAAGTGCCAACAAATAGATAAATAGATAAATAAATAGATACACAGATCTATTTATCTGTATATCTAATGCCCTGTTGGTATCTAATCACCTGCCTGCCTGAAATAACAGGACTAGACAACAATCAGAGCCACCATTCCCAAAACATAATGTTAAACTTGGTTTTGTGCTCATTTTCCAGTAGGCCTCTCTATTAGCTACATAATGATATTACAATTTAGTTTGTGGACAGAAAATCTTAATTTCTTAAAGCAGGACTTTTTCTGCAAAGCATTTGGCTGGTGAAATGTTCTACACTTCCTGAAGCCCCATGGATAACTACATTCCAACAGTTATTTAAGCACATGTCTAGCTTTAAGCTCATGGAGCAGGTATTGATTTCTCTGGATAGGGTATGATCTTAAAAAACACACAGAAGCTAATGTCACTGACTCTCCAGGGACTCCTCAAAAGCATGGCCTTCAACCCTGACTATATTATAAGGCAGGGAGGGTGGAGAAGAAAATGAATAATATGGTGGTAAAGAACTTTTAGAAGAGACGGAAATAGGGGAGTGACCCTGAAATATACTTCCCTTTTTAAATTATCCTGAACTGCAAACTATCACAGTTCAGTATTCATAGCAAGCAAATGCATGGGCTAAGCAACAGAAAGAAGAAATCTTCTATTCCTCTCCACATCTGCTGGGAGTGTCTCCAGAAAAATCTAGTACACAGCACTGTGCATAAAACTATTTTTTAACCTGGGAAAAGAACATTGAATATCCTCTTCCTTTTGTAGTGAGGAGATGGTGCTGATGATGCTGATTAGGTCAGCATGGCCTTTTAAAGAAGGTGAAAGTAGGATGAGATGTCTCCTAACATCATTACTTCCCCATTAGCCCTCCTACCTCCCATTTGATACCACAGTATTCCTGAGTGCACTGCCTCTAGAAAAAACTGGAGGGGACAATTACAAGCCCAGTAAACGAGAAATCTAACTTCTAAGCCAACAGGAATTTTACATAGGCAAGAGAGTAATACCAACATATATTTGCTAAAAGTTCACAATATTTGGTTAACAGCTGTCACAAGGAAGCAAAGGATATCCTAAACCTTGCCTATGTCAGTCACTGGGTCATTTAGAGGAGTGTTGCAAAGCTTAACAACCACTATTGCAATTTTAGTTATGCTGTCTTTGGAACTGAATGCAGTTCTGAATGCCAAAATGCAAAAAAACCCAAACCAAACCCCAGGGGGGATAGAAGATGTGATTTTTAAAGCCCTGTCCTGATTTCAGCTGGGAGACAGTTAATTTTCTCTCTAGTGATTGTTGTGAAAGGAATGTCAGGAATACTTATTTTTTTTCAGTTGTTGCTAAGTGATATTTACAACATTCAAGGACTTTTTCCAGCTCCCCATAGAAGCATAGATAGGACAATGGAATGGCCAATGAAATATTCCATACCACGGACACCATCCTTGGTATATAAATGGGGGTTAGCCAGGGGCAGGAATCAGTGATCACCACTCGGGACAGTGCTGATCCACTGGGCAGTGGAAGTAATCAGTGTCATTGTTATTGTTGCTGTTGTTGTTATTATTATTATGTTATTGTTTCTATTAAACTGTCTTTATCTCAACCCACAAGTTTTTTTTTTTCTCCCTTTCCCCTGCCTTTATTCCCCTCTTCCCCTCAGGGGTGAGTGAGTGGATGTGTGGTTCTAGTTGCTGGCTGGGGTTAAACCACAAGCCCTCTGATAAAGGCTTTTATTCATCTGAAGAAATTCCAGGCAAGCTCAGCATTTGCTCAAAATTGCTATTGTTTAATTAGTTGAAAGTGTCTTACATACCAGCTTTATTAGGGCTGGTCTGAGTCTACTGATCAGGAAATAGTCTCTTAAGCTCTGTACTGCAGTTACTGTTGCGGGTATTTTGCAGGGAAATCACAACAATTATTTCTAAATCACTGATGGTGCCTAATTTATTTACTTTCATACATGCAAAATTCCAGGGTTTTGTATAAAGCATGTAAGCTACGTGCTTAAACTCTATGGACACTCTGAACATAGTCATGTTGGAGCTGCCCTAGGTTATCCAAAATGTCTCTATAGTGGGGAGAGATGCGAGAGACCTGAGTCCTTGAGGAGCAGCAGGTGGAGGTCAAGCAAAGTACCCAAAAGCAATGCAAGCAGGACCAACACACCTCTCTGGCCAACTGAACTGAGCCTTAACAAGTAGAACACCTAGGTGAAAGATTTCTTCAGCTTAAGAATCATAGCTACACACACAGTTTTAATGCATGTCTGTAGGGGGAGATAATATTTTTATTAGCCTGTTCAATATAATTGGAATAAAACCCTTCTGGGATCAGAGTCCCTTCATCAGAACTAATTGAAGCTCTAAAGTCTTCTGTAAATCTCGCTTCTCTAATATACACAGACCATTAAAGCTACAACAAAACTTCTGCATAAATGGGAAGGTAAGCAAACATTTTCCAGGAACAGAAGCATGGCCTACAGCACCCAAATTACAGCTGCCTTCCGTAATAAACAGGCATTTCACACCTTCAGCAGAACAGATCAGTCTTTGTCCTTCCAAAGCAACCTGCAATGCAGTTTTCAAAGGATTTTTTTTAAGATTTCTCTTGGGGATGAGGGTGAGAAGTGAGGTGAACAGTGGAGGAATAAGAAGGGAGAGAGGCAGAAAATTTGCTTAGCCAGATTTTGATTAATCCAGTAAAAATGCTGGACTATTTTTAGGATGTTGATCACATTTCATGAGCTAGTTCCTGTTATGAAGATGCTGGTCAAAGTGCATGGTAAGTTATGGTCGAATTCCCTATACATCATGATCCAGAAGGCTACATTTGCATGGGTTTGTAATTAAGTGAACACCTGTAAGTATATAATCCTTCTGGGGCTGACAGCTATTTTTTTTCATGTTGTTTTGTCTAATGCATTTCCCCATTGTCTTTCTTGAAAGCTTATATTAATCCATCTGTCTCTGAGAAACTGTAATGTGCAAGATGTATATGATAGGTCATACACATAGGAGTACATCTGTTGTGGACTTGGACATTCTGACATTTACACTGACATTTAACTGGCATAACAGAGTAGTAAACGATGCCTTGTAAGACTTTCATATAACTGTGTTTCAAAATAACGTTCCACTTGTCTTTTCACAAAGTGTTGATCACTGTGCTATTTGCCAGTCAGAATCGATGAAAATTAGTTTCTGTCTTTCAGGAAAAGTGGACATTTTACTAAAACTTTTACTCCTGTCAGTCTAGAAAGATAGGGCAGTCTTAAAATATCAAAGACAACAAAACAGTTAGGAAACATGAACTACTCAAATTTGGCTGATATTCTTCTAGATATCACTGCTTCTGATTTTCTAACTGAAAAAAAATACAGGTTAGTATAAAATAAGTACCTCTCACACTGTGACACTACATATTTAACACCAACTGCATATTTACAGGGTTCCCTGTTTTGCATGTATTTCCCTGTAAATACAACAAACAGTCCATTTATTTCATGTGGCTAGTAAACTGGTCAGCTTCCTGATATCTGGGATATAAAGGTTTATATATTACATTTCTCTGAAATGATTTCAGATGGATGTGAAATCTCCAAATGAGTCTTAAATTTCTAGGAATTGAAAATGTATCATGATAAGCTGCACTTATTGCATCTCAGAACCCAAACTTGCTTGCTTGCATTGTGATACAAGAGACATTTAAACATATAGCTGGCTTTACGTGTATGCATTAATCCTGCTGAAGTCAGTAAAAGTATAAACATTTGCTTAACAGTTTGCAAAATGAGGCTGTTAGATATTGCCTTTTAAAATTTACTAAATTTAGGGTCTTAAAAGTGAAAAGATAGTGTTTTTGAAAGGTACTGTCTTCAGCTTTGAGAGAAGCATCTTCTGTTCCATACTTCAGTATTGATTATTACTAGACACACATGAACTTAAAAAATATTTGATATTGTTATAATTTATTTTAAATACAGTGTCTTCTTTTAAATAAGATAGCATTTTGTTACATTACTGTGTAGTTTGCCTTGAAGTGCTTCTTGTGTTGGTTTGCTTTTTTATTAGTTGAAGTTTTTTCCCAAAATAAATAGAGAAATAAATGAATAAATCTAACAGTTTGCATATTCAAAAATTGCAGCTCTAATTTAAATTGCAAAACAGAGCCACTTTTGGTGCATTGGTGGAGAAACATGCTATACTTAATTCCATAGGTTAAGAGAAAAATCTGAAAATAAGTACAGACTCCTGATATTTAGGTTTTTGTTTTTACCCTTCTCTTTTGGAAATGTATAACACGTACCTTTTCCTGACAGATCCAGGTAATTTAAAGGGACGAGGAAAAAAAGTCACACAACGGAATTTACTTTCTTATACATTTTTTTTTTAATTTTGCATTAAAGAAAGGAACTTCATCAACATTGATTGTCATTTACAGAAAACATTCAAAAATCATGTGTGCATTATTATGGAATGCTAACAGTATTGAACTAATAACTTACAGGACATAAAATAAGACAAAAATCTATTACATTCTAAAGTAATATAGAACCTTTTCATTTGACAGGGATGCTGGTCCTACAAAATTCATGATAAAAAATAAAACCCTCAACGGTCACTTTCTAAATGAATCAGGCTGTATTTTTACTCACATACACATAAATTAGGTTGGTTATATTAAACAAGGGAGAAAGATCAGAAGAAAATTGCAGATGTAAAAATGCTGGATGAACTCCTGACTCCATGGAAATCAGTGAGGGATTTTGCCGTAAGTTTCAATGGAGACAGAGTTTTACCCAGTATGCCATGGTTCATTTGCAGTTTTTGCTTTTTGCATCTACAAGCCAGTTAAGATACATCATAATTATTATACAATTAAGCTTCAAAACAAACAAACAAAATCACTGTTGACTCTATGAGGCATTTGATTTTAGAAAGGAATTTTTATTCAGCTTTTGAGAGTGATTCAGTCTGAGTGTTATTCATATTTTATTTAATTGTTTTTTATCACACTTCTTGACAGGCAATGCAACTCTTGTGTGTTACCAACAGCAGTAAGCATGCTTATCAAGTAGCAAAAAACAGACCCTCAAAATTCAAATCAAATTGATTTACAACAACATAGCTACATCCAAGCACCAAACAGCTCAGGGCTTGGAGTTCTTGGTCTTAACATCTCATTTGACTCTAACAAAATGAACCGGAAATAGGATAAAAACATTAGATATTTGAAAGTGGGAAGTATATGAAAAATCAGTTTCTCTCATAATCTTAAAAGCAAGGAAGCATTTTCAGGGATATTTCAAAAATATTAGAAAGCTTCATTTAAATCTAAATATCTATTTTAATTATGTTTTTCTTTTTTATAAATTGGTAATC
>JAOXJM010000019.1:38725815-38738061 GCA_026413425.1 Tringa solitaria | reverse complement strand
ACTAGCCACTAAAGTCATATTGGGATGCTGGAAAAACATCCAAATACTTTGTGTGTTATTTATGCTCCTGCCTGTGTTATTATAGCTGTTGATAAACTGGGCATAATTTCTTTTTCTATTATGATCTTTAGAACATGTATTTGGTGAAGGTCAGTTATGGCTTCAGATTACAGCTAATAAGTGACCCGACCTCAAATTTGAATAAGAAATTGAAGACATACAAAAATATTTTGCTCATTGGAAAGAAAGAAATGTTTCTATTAATATAATTCATGCCAGAAGGATTCATAAAAGCCATATGCTGTAAAGAAACATTATTTGCTTGAGCAACCTTTCTTCAAATTATATTAGTCAAATGCAGTCTGCAGGTATTAATACACTGTACAGACTCACTGGGATCATATTTCATTGACAGTCCCATCTTTTTTTTTTTTTTTCCCCATTACAAACAGAAGTATACACTAAACATCAATGGCCGGTCAAAAGGCTTTATCTATTACAATCAGTTTCCATAAAAACTGAAGAGTACATTACACTTACAGGAAGCAAGTACATAATTTGCTCTTTGATGTTTTTCCTCTTTAAAAAAAATCGTTACAAAGTCTTATGCTTAAACAGAGACATAGAAAAAATCAGTGTATTCACTGTCCCAAGTTATTTACAGCAAAAATTACAGAGACAGCATACATAGTATCAGACCTTCCACAAGCATATATTAAAAGTAATTACATTTGAAAAAATATTTTATTTGTCTTCTACATTTCTACAATACATACTCAGGTTTCTTTCTTTTTGTTTTGCTTGTTTAGTTTTTAAGTAACTTTCTTTAGTGTTAATCAGATGAGGCAGAGAGTGCAGCTGTAAAATAAGGGATTTCGTTGCTATTTTGTTTCCTATTTTATTTATACCATCCATTCATTACAACCAGAGTAATTAGTTTAACATGGGAATTATCTCACAGCGATTAGCATAAATCTCAAAATACCCCATGCATTTGATTTAGCTGGGTGTTGATAACAGCTTAGAGTTCGGTTGTGCTTTATTTGTGGCCACAAGTACAATCACAGAGCCGCTCCCTGTAGCTTACCAGAGGTCACATTGCAGTCACGCAAGAGGCAAAGACTATCACGGCTAGTTCACTTGCTATGCTACTCAGTGGCTTTTTAATAATAAGTGCACGGATAAATCCCCATCTACTGCATGAGAACGTGTGGTTCACACTCTGTAGGGTTAAATGATTATTCTCATTTCTTACTAACAACAAAACACCTTTTTTTTTTTTTTGCCTGATTCTGACATTGAAGTGACACATTAAAAAAACACAAATGTAGTGCATCTGAATCTGAATCCCCAAAGTCAACAGCCTAATGTAGTTACTTTGACTTATTAAGCTGTGTGTCTAATCAAGACAAGTATAAGTGCTTTTTTTTTTTTATATTTTTAAATTTTTTTTTTAAAATAAGCTGGTTTTATCTGGAACAGTCTTCAAGGTAAAGCCTGTTCTTTCCTGTTCTTTGTGATTGACCATCTGGCCCTGCTTGTTTTTCAATGCAGTTGCGTTCTGGTTGCCCAAATAAGGGACTGACATGATCATAATATTGAAAACTACAAGACATTTTTAAAATTCTGTCCAGACAGAGTTTTATATTGAACATACTTTACTGCTGCCAATGTATAGCCATAAACTAGGGCCTCAGCCTTTTCTTGAAGCACATACATTTTTTTCAACAGCAGTATCTTTGATCACAAGTTAGCAGCTCTATCCAACGAATCCAACAAATACGTAAAAACACTGTGATATCTACATTAGATGAAGTTTTTTCTTTATGTTATTGTACAGAAGACCACGTGCAAAGCAAACAATTTCTGCAAGTACAGTTACAAAAAAACACTTATAATTTATTTATTGCTGCTATATCAAATGATGTTTTCTTTCACTCTCCCTACGTGCTGTGCTTGAATTGTGAGGATGATGAAATTATGTAAATGTAGTACATCATGTTACTGAACTCACTGTGAGCAGTATTGTCCTCGCTGCCTGCAGTTACACCCAGGAAATCTCTCTCCTTTCCCAGAGCATTTTGTGCGTTGCCTTATTCTCTCAGCACAAATGAAATGCAAGGATTGTTTGAAGGACACTGACACATCCGTCATGTCTCTGGACATTCAGGCTGCCTTTTTAGGAGAGTTACTGATCTGTGAGCTACCACTGTAGAAAATTTTATGTCTCTTCTTTTCCCAATGGCCTTTGTCTGCAGACTGCATGCACAAGTGGCTTTTATAATTAAGTGATCTGCTGCAAACCACTTCTCTGATGGTAAACTACTGGGGTGTTGGGCTCGTTGTCACACAGCCTTACTTGCAGGAACAGCACATGCAGGGACAATACAGGCAAGTGAGGACATGGGGGCTAGGAGGAAGAGGAGGAAGGAGCCTGCTTCCTACCTTCTGGGTGGAGCCTCACTGGCAGACTGCAGGTAAAGATCAGCTTCAAGAAAGAGCAAAGATGAATCATTTACCACTCCAGGCCTCCTCATTTATTAGGAGCTAGGTGTAAAAAGAAAAGGAAAGAGAAGCAAGATCCTCTGGCCAGAAGACTGCTTTTTTTTAACAGGCAGGTATCATGCTACCAAGTATTTCAGTCACTTGGACGTGGCTCCTAGCAGCCTGAAAGACTAAAATTCAAATAGCAATGGGACAGTTGGCAAAGAATATTATTATGAAAACCTTGATGTATAAGGATGTTGGCCTCTCCTTCCCACCTCTTGAAGTTCTCCACCCATTTTCTAAGTGTAGGGAATGCAGAAGATGGAAGGAGTCAAACCCTCTACATATTCACTGTGAGAATAGGAGCAATGATCATACTTAGAGCTGGGGAAAACCTCTTGGTTGGAGACCTAGGATTAACTCAGTGACTACCAGTATGATCCACTGAAGTTTGCGTTTCTGTGTGTGTTCCTGTAATGATAGGCCTATAGAAAACATGTGGTGTAAAGCTACTGACAAGCAGAAGTGCATTTCAAAATTCTAGGAAACGGGAGCATTCTTCACTAGTGCAGTATCAAACGAGGTCATATTTGCTTGAGGTGAGAAAAGGACTGGTCCTACCATGGAGAAGCATTGCTACAGAGGCCTGGCAGTAGCTATGATTTCGTGCATCCCTGAGAAGAAAGGGTAGCTGTTAGTCACTTTATACTACTTGCTCTTTATTGTGCTTTCTCCATGTGGTAGTTCAGCATAACTGTTGCTGTCATTGCTGACGTACTATCATTAATTCCATGTCTTAACCTTTCTCTTTACATGCCTGCAGCAATTCCGAATATGAGCTCACATTAACGGTACCTAAACTCAGAATCTTTAAACTGCACTTTCTTTTGTCAGTCACCTAAATTCAGTAACTCGTACAAAGTTTGCTTGCATTTTGTTTCTGAAAGGATTTAACATCACAAACTGATGGGTCAGTAGGGCTCAACTGACAGTGAAACAATGGGTGAAGTGACTCCTGCTACAACCTGAGGAAACGCTGACAATGAATTCAGTTTATACCAATGTTACCCCTAATCACTGGCTTGAAAGCCTTGTCTGGGTCACGTTCATTTGGGCAGCTCAACCTGTGCCCTTCAAAGCCTCTAACATTCTTTTCCTTATTATCACTGTTATATTTATATAGCTATTTTTAGTAATGAAACATCCCTGAGTGGCGTACAGTGCAACATCTGCATCAAGCAGTGATTGTCATTTACAAAGCGTGAAACTTAAAAAGGAAAGAAGAGGACTGGGTCTCCAACACACTGTTCCTAATGGATGTCAGAGATAGGAGTTAGTTTTTAGAGTGGAGACAGAAAGTGCTGGAACAGGTTGGTAGGCGTAAATACGCTATTTTGTTATTGCCAGGGAAAAGCAAGCTGTTCTGTCTCAGGTTTCCATTTCATATACACTTAGACATAATATATTTAGACAAAAAACACTTTTATGTTTCAATTTGGTCTTATTGCCCAGTGGTATATTCCCGGGATGTCCAATAGACAATGCCTCTGAAAATAGGAGCCAGCCTCCAGGCTGGACCTTGGCTCTTCTGGAAACAGCACAATCCATGCAGAGTCAGGAGGAAGGAGGATGGGGGGAGCCTGAACATTTTTCAAATGTGCTTTGCAGCACAACTTTAGAGGGGGTGAAAAAGACAACAGGGAAACGAGCCATCAGCTGCACATCTCTAACTGTGCTGCCTAGCTGCTTTGTGAGACTGTTGCAGCCTTGGAGCAGCTCCCACAGCCCGGAGGTAGGAAGCTGAGAGGCCAGTGCACAAAAGCAGATTTACACCCTCTTTGTGTAGATGTTACGTTAGAAATCTCTGCAAACTATGCCAAAGGGAAACATACACCCGTGCAAGCTGCCACCACGAAAACGAACAAAGAATATCAGATAATAAGGGTCATCTTCCTGGGCACATCTGGTAACTGCTCCACCTGGAGCACGATAACCTGGCATAGGCATCGAGGCAGCATTGGCACCCAAGGCGCAACAGGAGGAATAAACTTATCGCTGTGAAACGGAGCTGAAATGAGCAATGGGAAGCATGAAGTAAAAACATAAAAAAGCAAGCGTGAGGATAACATCTGATTTGTGCTCTGCAAAGCTCAAAGGGGACCTCTTAACACCAAGGGCCTTCGACTTTATGAGGGGCTGAGCACCTTCTGCATGGTGCTGAGATGCCTCCATTTTTACTGGTGCTAGTTAGAGCTAAGGGAGCCTGACAACTTGCAGAATCAATTCCTAAATGTTGCCTGTCACAAACCAATCAAAAAATATACATTGCTTTTGGAAGCAAGTTCGCTCAACTGAGTGCTTTCTATTACCCTGTTCTTTTACTAGCAACTGCTAAAGCAATCTTTCCATTAGAAGGAAATATGACTCTTGGAATTAATTCTTTATACAAAGAGCTGGCAAGAGTGACATTTACACCAAAATTAAGTCTCTGTGGTAGTGTAACGAACAGCCTACATCTGCTTCCTTGATGCCAAAGATAATTTAGATCAATGTGGTAGAATTATCTGAGAGCAACGCTAGAAGTAGAATATTCAATACATGCTTTAAATATCCTTTCGTTAAAGATCCTGGCTTAATCAATCATTAAAAAATGTATCCCATTTGAAAAGCTTGTCACTAAAAAAATCAACAAACATAACCAATTGCCACAGAAAGCAGATGTAACAAATCTTAGTTTTAGAGATTTAATTGAAGGGCCTCAGATACTACTGTGGACTAATGAAAGCCAAGAATAAATTAAGTGCAGAACTAATATTTTCTGAAATGCATTTTGAGTGGATTATGCAGTTATTTACTTGAATTCATGCTATTTTATTATTTAAAGTCTATGGATAACTTGCATATATGAAATCCAATATTAAGAATTTGAAATTTTGAGTATAAATGATCATGTATCAAAACCTGCAATAAAAATCCATCCTGTAGTGTGTGATCATTATTTGTTGTTCTAAACTTAGTCAATGATGGGCAAAAGAGGTACTACTTTACCTATTTTTCCAATCCCAAATAGCAGAAAGTTAAATAAAATTTATCATCCTTAATATCAGTTACCACGAATAAATAATGTAAGAGAATGAATTTTTATTTTTGAAATAAACAACAGGGTTATTTGCTCAAATTTTGGAAAAGTAGTAACAAAAATAGAGCATTCTGTTTATAATTAACCTTATTTGAAGATAAACATTTATTTGGCAATATTTGTAATTGTTTGTACAGGCTATTACCTATCAACGGCAATAACGATTTTGTATGCTAGCATCTTAATATTCTTAGGACCAGATCGTAAGGATCCATTTTTAGTCTAGGACTGGATATGGCTACCTCTGTGGTCTCTGGAAAGTCATTTAACATCTTTTCCTTCATTTCCGCATTTTTAAAAAGTGGCAGTAATCCTTACTGATTGAAAAGGTCATGAGGTTGCAGTGATTTAAGAACAGTGCTTTAAGGATTAAAAGCCCTGCAGATAATGATTAAATAATGTCTTTTTCACTGGTGATCTCCATTTGGTTATCTTTCCTAAGACATAAGTCAAGAATCCCAAGGACTGATTAGCTTATTTAAAAAGAACAAAACATTTTCAAGATGTAACACATAATTGTGAAGGATTATTTATAAACATGACAAACCTCTTTATTTATCATCGCTAAGAACAGTAATATATATCACATATCCTATATTTCTGTGGGCTGTCTAAATATGTTACTTTTGATATACTAAAAACAAGTTTATAAAGGATTTCAAACAAATATATGCTTGTGTGTTCTTGTGTTGGAAAAGACAAGGAAAACATGAATCTTCTGCAGTTAAAACTGAGCACCTCTGGGCTTCAGTTTGACAAATTTTTTCCCAAATAAATTCACACAAGCAGTACATAAGTATATTTAATTAAGTTTTTTGATATTAGAAAGAGCTGGAGTTTGAGGTCCTTTTCATGGATTTGCCATGTAAAAGGGGCTGCAAACAATCACCTTATATGGCAATGCCAGTCTTAGGGTTTAAGTAAGACAAAGAAGCATCAAGAGAAATGCTTTATTATCTTAATTGAAGACATTTTTAAGCAATAAGCAGAGATCAGAAAATGTGCTCTGAATTTGGAGCAGAAAAAGTATTTTAGAAGTTGCTGTTCTATAGGATTAAATAATTTTGAAGAATATGTCATATTTACAACAAAATTCTCAGCACAACTAACTTTGCTGTGCAGTTTTTTTCTTTTTGAAGTTGTAATGGACCAACAGAAAAACATTTGTAACTGCTCTTGCATCTGGTCTGGCATTGCTAAAACAGAACAAACGAACGTTGATGTTGTCTAGACTGGATTCTGCCATGAAAAATGAAAGTTAGCTTGCAAACCAGCTGATGTAGGGCAAGGGAAAACTCCACAAAGTACTTGGAATAGCTTGTGAATTACTTGGTCGTGCAGAAAAGAGAACAGCAGATTGAGACTTGAGCAGTGTGAGTCTGCTGGAAAAGCCAGAGGCATTAATTTATCACTGCAACAAACCAAGTTTCTGCAGCCCCCTCATGGCCCAGCTGTGTCCCTGTGGGTTCCCCATGACACCGCTCTGCCACGCATCCTTGCAGATGGCTGGTCCTTTGGCCTCCTGGCCAGTGTGCTCCTCCTAACCTTGCCTCAGATGGCACTGACTTCAGTCTGAAATTTGAAATAAAGAAATGTATCTGCTTGGGATTCTACCTTCACTTCACTTCTTCCCCACCGTCTGCTTCCTCTCATTTCTGTTCTACACTCTCCACTGGTGTCCCTGGAGGAGACTTCTCTGAAAAATCTCACAACATGTAAAAGTGGTGGTAAGGACACAGCCGTATCAGAAATGGAATCCCTCTTCCATAGCTAAAAGGTCTATGTTTTGTATCTCTGGCACAATCCAAACACTCTAATCATGACTGCTAATTAAACTTAATTAATCCACAAGATTAAGTCCATGGCAGTTTTCCACTCCCCTCTGTGTTTGCCTTTGGTTTTGCAAGCAAATGAACATAAAGTCAATTCAGAGACAGACATAAAAAAAAGCCCCAAACTTCTGCTCCCCTCCTGAAGTAGAATCAACCCCATATATGTATATGTATATATATATACAGTTATATACATACAGACATTTACATACATATATGCATGTATATGCAACATACATATATGTATGTGTGTAATGGAAACCATCAGTCCCATCTAGATGATGGCTTTGTCAGAAACCATGATAGCTATATCCGTGTTTGTAAGCATGGACATTGCTTGCTTTGACTTCCCTCCTCCTTCCCTCTCTCCCTCTCTCTGCCACTACTCTTCAGAGCTACATTTTAGGCTTCCCATGGTTTTCACTGAGTTCATTATGTGTCTTTCCATTGACTTCAGCGAAAAACAAACCAAGCCTTGCAATTACTTTTCAAAGCAGTATATATAAAATAAAGTCGTGTGGAATCAGAAAAATATACATGTGGGACAGTCTATATTTTTACTCCATGTTTCAGACACTTTACTGACATCAGGTCCTACAATATTCACTTTTATATATATGCTCTATCCCTGTAGCAGGGAGAAAATTCCAAAAACCCTTTTTCTCTCTCCGCTAAATCATCCAGACAAGGCTTTTGCACCATTGATACATTCTTGATGTTTCATTTACAGACTGCACACACATGCACTACATTACACATCTCAGAAGTGATCCTGTCATTACACATCGGCAGCTGATAATTTAACTCTGACTGGCAAAGCAGATCTCGATTGCCCAAAGTAAATCTAGTACTCGGAGAGTAAGAAATGCATGACAGCCGGGCTGAGCATCCTTTAAAAGTAGGCATGGGATTTTTAAGCTACAGCATGTATGCATATAATACCTACATATATATATATATATAAAAATATATAGCACATATATATATATATGTGTATTCCATACATGCACCATAATTTCCAAGACAGCTACAAATTTCCACATGCATTAAACTATCTAAAAACATAGAAATAGGCAAGTCTAATAAGTGGAATTTTCTTAAATTATATTTTAACAATAAACAGCAAGAGTAATACTGCAAAGTACTGCTCTATTCTCATGTATATCTACAATAAAATTCTAGGAACAGTTGTCTCCCAAAACATCCCCCAATAAAATAAAATAAAAAAAAAAGGTAACACCCAGTGTCCTATATTTATATATCCATTGTCAGTTCAAAAAAAAAAATAAACAAAGAAACAAAGAAACAAAGAAAAGAGAAAAAAGACATCCCCACTCAGAGTTGCATATTTACATTCTTCAAACTGTAGCGGTGAAAAATAATTCTATTAAGTGCAGGACATTCCTAGTGTTGCAGTAGTGACATTTTTAATAAGTTCTTCATGAAAACATTTCTTTTTGTCTTAATAGTGACGCATTCCATGACTACGTGAAAATTCTATTATCCCCTTCACTTGCAGCCAGTGGTTGAGTCTGGATTGAAAAGCTCCTTGTATAATGGAGGAAAGAGTGTGTTCACTATATCTGGATGAGATTGCTTAAATACCTGTAGTTTCTCTCCGTGCAAGTTGCAAAGTGCAGTAATGGTTGGTATCTTGGCTATTAACTGTGAGACATTAAAATAAAAAGAAAAGGAAGAGGAAGGAAGCAAATTTAGTATAAATTACATATTCCAAATGAAATATGTTAACATCGTGTTGGATAACTGAATGCAATACTCTGAACTCCATAAAAACTACCCATTCAAAGGACCAGATATTGCTCTTATGGTACGAAGCTAAAAACAATTGTCCTGGAAATTCTAGTCAAGTGCCAAACACACATATAACAAGGAACTACCTCCATGGGTATTTTCTTAAGGCAATCTTGTTCTTGCTAGAGTACCAATTCAAAACATTAGTGAATTGAGCAAAAAATGTAGTAAGAGGAAGCAGGAGCAAGAGTAAAACAAGCCTTACTCCTCCTATACATTGCAAGCACACAGTGTGCTGCTTTTAACTTACATTAATGCAGCAATACATGGAGAAATGCCTACCAAAAAAAAAAAAAAAAAAAAGAATCATGATGAAGGAGTGCTTGGCTCTTCATTTTAACAATGTACCTTTGTCAAAGTCTCATCATCGAGGTGGTTCTTCTGGATCACATGTTGAAGTGCAAAGTAAATCTTTTCCTGAAGCTTCTGGACCTTCCTTGGCTCTATTAACCAGGCTCGATCTGAGGGAAAAAAAAAGAATCAAGATGCAAAGTCAAGAATGCAAAGATGGGGGGGCACATTCATGGATAAGCACAGTGTCCCGTGCTGGCAAGCATTCACAGCAATCATAATTCACATGAGGAAGGAATGCATGATAATTAAGACATGGTTTCAGAGACAAAGGAACACCTGAGAGTTTAATTAACAGCTACATTCTTGGCTCTGGATTTCTTTGTTTAAACCAGGATGCTAGAGATAAAGATGGGAGTAGAAATGAAACCAGGCCCAACCATTTTTTTATTCTCTGTCGGTACAATCAATGTTCTTCTAAATTCATAGTGGCTAGGTGAAAAACATGTCATGTTATCTCAGTGTCTTAATACATAAATAATAAACATATTGATCAAAACAGTTCTTTGAAAATAATAAAACATAATTATTTAAAAATTAAAATAAAATATATCTCATTATTTACTAGGCTAACATTTTGAGACCAAATATTATATTCTGAATAAAAAGAAATGGCTTCCTTCAAAAGAATTTCTTTAATAATTCAAAAGAATTATGAGTTGTTGGAATGTCTTGAAGTGCAAATTTCTCATTATTTAAAAATGTTCTCTTTTTAAACAACACAAAAGAAAAGATTATCTGGGAGAATAACAACTACAGACACAGTTTGGAAACCTATACGGTTTCTACTGAACTCAAACCCCAAGTGTAGGAGGTCTTCCTTAAGATCTGTATTCTCACAAGTCATAGCTTCTGGAGACAAACACAAAGAAAGAGAAGTAGCAGACCCCAAGGCAATCCCAAAACAATTAATACAGTGTGTTTACAGCACCAATAAACCTTCTGTTTTCCCATGTTGCAAACTTATTTCTTCCTCCCTCTATTCCTCAATCCAGACCAATTCTTGGGTATAGAGTCTAGCTTTCAAACAGGAAATAAGACAATCTATTTCATCACATGGCATGAATCTTCCAGTATCAATTGAACAGTGCTGGAAATTCCCTTTCACTTTCAGACCTCTTTCACCCACTCCCTGTCACAAAATAATCCATAGAAATAATAGAAGTTGACCATTTCAATAAGAACACATGCCACAGAGGCTGGAGCTGAATAGTATTTCATCACAGGAGGAGCAGGATTCTGTCATATGTCTGACTGTCTGTGGAGAGAGGTGCATGAAAAGTGTCCATCGCTGGGTATTATGGAAAGAGACAAAACCAAACCTCTAGCTACTTAACAGATGATTAGGAAAAACAAAATAAAAAATCTTTTTGTAGAGTTTAGAAAATCATACTCCCAGAAGGTAATGCCACCAGCAGCCATAGAAACAGAAACAGCTGGGAGCATACACAGCATCTACACAAACAAGCACACAGTAATATTTAGACTTTACAGGTTAGGTGCCAAATTTTATGCTGTTTCAAAACATGCCTTTCAATAATGTTACATCAAGGCCTATTGTGGCAGACTGGAGCTAAATTGATTTATCATAGAGAGCAATCTTAAAGATTTATCTTTCTGTCACAAGAATAAGCCTAAAAATAGACCGATGTTGTTGGAGGACAGATTTAATCACTTATCTGTTGTGGAATGTGCTGTTTATATCACACAAGAGTTCTTAAATTCATAACAAGAGCTAGGTGAAACTTTTACAATGGGTATCAAGTTCATCTTCCAAAAAGTGGTTTCTACGACCTGAAAGCCATCTGCAAATTTGGCTGGAATTCCTCAGGTCCCTTTAGTGATATTCACAAAAGTGCAGGCGAAAGTCAATAGATCAGTGGCTACATACAGCTTATAAGAAGCAGTGGTTCAATTCTGTATTTTTCCTTTTGGGTTATGAACTTGTGTACCTTTAAAGAGTGCACGGGCCACTAGGCTACAGAATAGTGTAGGAAAGAAGATGAGGGACAGCTTAAAAGATTCACTTTTGTAAAAAGGAAAATGGAAAAAAGGAACATGGCCAGTCAGAATTTCAGAAGAGGGACTGGCACATAGTGGGGAGCCTGGTTACTGTCTTACCACCTGGCTTTGGCATGTTGGCAGGTGGAGATACATCTGCAGCCATTACTGGACTCCTTTTACAATGTTTTAATCTTTGAAATCAGAAATCAAGTTAAACAATCACCTCCAAGCAGTGTGGTTAGGTCCACCCTAAAGTGGAAAATCTGGATTTGTGCTCTGAATCAGAAAATGGATCTGACACTAGGCCTTGCAGCCTTAGCAATTATATTATCAGATGTTCTTAGGTCCCCTTGCCCTTAATGGGACTGCTCTGTTTCCTGTAAACACCTAAACTCTGAGATCAAAGGCACAAGAATCACCTTTCAGTATAGTGGCCTGCCTCTGTAGAAAAGAAATTAGAATATGAATATTTTCAATAGGAAATCTCTGGGTACTTATATTTGTGGACCGAAAGACTGGTGCAGGTACTTCTGTGAAGCGTTGCTTCCTTTTTTTTTTTTAAGTTTTACATATGTTCCCAAGATGAAACACTGTATTGTGAAAAAACTTGAAAATCTCGTG
>JAOXJM010000019.1:38691648-38725764 GCA_026413425.1 Tringa solitaria | reverse complement strand
AATAAATGGCAAATTTCAATGTCAGTTCAATCTGTATTGATTTTCCCTGTCTTCCCACTCCCAAACACAGCAGCCCAGCTGAAATAGGAATTATTTGTACAATCCAAATTTGCAGTCTTTTTATGGAAGAGAGATTGCTTTCAATCATGTTCATGCTGCTGCAGCCCATCACTTATTTCTTCTTGCGTCTTCTATGACTAAAGATACATATGCTTACAGACTACAGAAATAAGGAGACTGCATGTATCAAACGCTTCCAGTTTTAATTTTTTTTGGAGGGGATTAAAGGAATAGGAGACACTATATCTGCTCTCTTGCTTGTAAGCAGGAAAAATCCAACTTGGACGTGAAATAGAGAACCGTGGATTATTTAAATATTTCAACTTGTAGCACTGCCTTCCACCCTGAATCTTGATTATAGTGAAAAAAATCTTGGAATTGCCTCTACTTATGTGTTCTACTTAGAAGAAAGAGAAGCTGATATTCAAGAGACATCCAGCTCTGAAAGGCTGTATCAGGACTGATGTATTTCAGCACTGAAATGCATTACTAGAGTTAATGGAGAAGCTTTTACAACACATGCCTGTAATACAGCTATCTCAAAGCCGGTGCTGAGTTGCTAGTTTTTTCAAGTACTTAGTGCAGCTGCAAGAAGTAGAAATTAGTGTGGATACCCAGGCAACATGAACTGCTGGCAGAGTGCAAGAGATTTTGGTGCTTTGCAAGCTAAAGGAACATATGTAGAACTGCAGAGCTGAATCAGAATTTTGATGTCCATCTAATGCCTACCTGCAGCTAAACACATTTCAGAAATTACTTGTTCCAAAATCCATTAAAATCAAATGGAAACTTTCCATTACTTACGTTTTGATCAGACCTAAGGCACTGGGCATTCAAATGCTAGAAGCTTTCTGCAAGCAAATTTTGTTGAATAGGGCTATAACTTGTTTTCCTCTCCAAGATTACACAGGAGACAGAGATGACTTCTTTTCAATTTGGCTAGAAATTGTATAACTAAATTCTCTTTCTCCCTACAGATGAGGTACCCCCATCTGATCCAAAGTGCTTTGAAGTCAGCTTTGAAATGATCTTATTGTTTCAGTCTGTTCAGCTAACTCCAACTTTTACTGTAATAAAATAAACTGAAGAGTAGCAAAACCTCCCACTGTTACAAAAGTGAAATATAGATCCTGCTTACAAGGATTCCACCACCCTCTTCCTGCTTCCCTTGGCTTCATAATGTGAAGTCAGCTGGAAACACTGAAATGATCTTCTTCAGTCCCTGTTAACATCTGAATGAAGAACTTCACAGCTCAGACCCCAAACAGATTTCCAGGTTGTCTTCAGCTTTGCACTGAGTCAGTCTGCTGAACAGGCCACTAATGCCAGCCAGGAGCAAGAACTGGCTGCACATCTTTCTCATGTTCACAGCTTTGGTCTTTTCAGATGGAAGAAGGGCTGATGGACAAGGACCCATCAGGACACTTGCAAGTACCCTATCCCAGAGGAAGTCAGGGCATCTACGGGGCAGGGCACAGGCAACTAGCACCCCTGTGTACAATCGGGACACCGCCGAGGTGGACATGGTTGCTGTTTGCAGGGTTGTCCTATGAATATCCTAGCCTCACAACATGAATAGCCACCAGCTCAACCATTTCACCTCTGAGTGGATGACTGCAAGAACTGCTTAAAGGGAAAATAAAAGGAGCAGAGTCCTTTCAGTAGGTGTTGTTAATGATGAGAATGGACATGTTGACACCATCTGTGCTAGTCTAATTCTGCCTAACATAATCTCCACCACAGATGTGCAAAAGGGCAAAGTGACCTAGAGGAAATCTTTAGCAGAAAAGGCTAGAAAAATAATTCATGGTGGGATTTTTTGTAAAGGCCTTTATTCTTAGTGGGAACTAGCGCTCTACCTTCCCAGAGGGATGTTTAAAAGTCCCACACTAAACTGTGAGCTTATCTACCACATCCACCTTCTGAGTAAATTAAATCACAAAACCCTCATTTTTGTGGTCAAACAGCCAGCACTCACTGAATGTATGCTTGCCTGTGCAGAGCTATGCTATATCAATACATGAAAAAGGGGATGTTACCCCTGGAATCACCACCTCTCACCTGGAGATAAATTCAGACAGGACTCATACAGATTTTATGGCTCACCCACAGAAAAAGCCCATCATAGTTAGGGACTATAATAACCTGCTCAAGACTGTGAGCTTTGAGGTCCCCGAAAATGCTAGGAGGAACATGGACGTCCGAGGTCTGCTTCTTTGTCCGTGGCCTGGAGGAACACCAGCTGCACAGCTTGTTCACGCAATCCCACTCCATATCTTTACCCCTACACTTTGGATGTATTTCCAGTATGTGTAATTCCTGACAGTCTACCAAAAAGAGGTTGAGGTATATTTGCGCAATTTGGGTACTCTTCCCTTGCTTAATATCGCTTAATACCACTTAAACAGCTGTTTAAGTAGGTAAAAATAAAGGTGGACAGAGATGAAAAAAAATCACTGTGGTGTTTGGAATGTAAAAATCACCTGGTGATATCAGAACAGCAGATGAAAACAAGGCAATCTCCTCCTCAGTCAGCTGTAAGGAACATAAATTCTTCGCAAAGTCAAAAGCTTCATTCACCAAATCATCAGAACCTGCAGACAACAGAGGACAAAATCAATGCTAGAAGTTTGTCAGCTCTTTAACCTGCCATGAAAAGTGAATTGTTTTTGTGTCAAAAAAAATTGTAAGTGAATGTCTGTACTTCTAAAACAAGTGCCTATTATCAGCTATTAAAATTCCACCTACCATGAAAATATATAGCTAAAATACCCATTGGAGCACAAAAATTACCAAAAATTAGGGGCATGACCTGTACAAAAATTGCACAGACACCTTAGAAGAGGGTTTTCTTTTCCCAGTGTGGAAAGAAATGCTATGTCTCAGCATATATTAAATCTAAGAGGTATGAATGACCAATCCCAAATAACTTTCACATATATAATTTTATTAATTAGCAGTACAAATATTAATGAAAATATAATAAAGACCAAAATAAATCACCTAATGCACATTCATAAATGCTTTAAACTTGTAAAGTAGTATGATATTTATCCATATGCAAATAAGAAAAAGATATACCTATATGACAAATATATATATTTCAAGCAGATATGTTTCTTTGAGTTTGGTCCTCAATAAATTTCTGATAATGTATCAGACTCATGGATGGGGAAAAGTAATATGTTTAGCTCTTAACATTTCAGGTAACGCTCAATACCATGTTGAGAAATGAAGCAATTGTTTCAGTACACTAATCTAAATGAGCTTAAATTTTTAGGCAGAACAGCATTTTAGGTGTGTCTATATTTTGTAGTAGTTCATCATTTTAGTCTCCTTGTGGCTGGGGCTAAAATTGTCTTCTGCAGGACACAGTGGTAGTGATACGATATATCAAGCATAGATGGACTGTGAAGATAAACTGCTTGGCACCTGCCATAAACACATGTTTTATCAAATCTCCAGATATCAGACTGAGAAATCTATCTGAAAAACCCTCATGCTGCTCTCTTATATTAGAGAAAAACACTTATCAGTGCTGGCAGCTAGTGGAATTGCCTTTTTTCTTTTTCACTTCCAGACGTTTGGAGGTTTGGGGATTCAACATTCACTGGAGATTTTCATTGTGGGTCACTAATTCCAGAAAGACAAATCTGTCACTATGTGGTTCAATGTAATTGGTTGAGAAGAAAAAGATCAACATACCCAAGGCTTTAAACATTTGCATCCCTCCATACTTTCCTTCAAACAGAACAGTATTGTTGAGTGGGTTGAAGGCACGGCACATTCTCACCAAAACCACTTCCAGGCAGCCTATCAGACATGAAAAAGAGCAAAAATACCACACATTACTGTGAAACGTCTGAATGGAGCAAATGTCAGGAGAATATTTAGGAAGATATCAGTCATTAGAAACATCAGCAAGGATAAACACTCTTAGAAGGCATCTAGATGATATGTCTCTGAATGAGAGACAAAATATTTCTGTCTGCGTTAAGTACAGAAAGGTGTAATTTTTGTTACAGCCTAGCCACTTTAGGTTGATTTTTCCGCCATTGCAGCAAATTGGCAACCTGGACTTAATCTGAATTTAGACCTGGACAAATATTTTAATATTTTCAATTTGAAACATTTTATCCTGAAAATTAAGCATTTATTGAAACTTCTTTTTAATAATGAAACCTGTTTAATGCAAAAATCCAGCTTTATTGAATGTGTATACAAATCCTAGTTTTATTTGTCTGGAGGGAGAGAATATCACAAAATGTTTTTAGAGAGAAAATAAAAGTTAAAGTACTGTCAAGAACATCTTTAAATTGGGGTTTACTTTTGTTTCTCTTGTTTTAAGCATCTTTAAACTAAATTCAAATCTCCTGTAAGAGGAACTCTGAATCTGAGGATTCACTCCAAAGGCATGCTTTTGAGTGAAAAGCCCTGATTTTCTAACTCCTGCTCAGCATTAACAACAAAACAGATAAAAAAACACAGCATATTTGTACATACTGAAGCTAAACAGAGTTGTCCAACAGTACAGTTAAATATAACCATATCTTTTGCTGAAGGTGCAAAGGTTATGTTGTTAGTTTTGCCAGCCAAATGAAGGAGGTTACTTGGGATGCACTGGCATCTACAGGACTTTCAAAATTAGTACAAGCTTTAGAAAAATAGTTCTCATGCTGCGACTCTGTTTTCCCATGAGGTTGCCTGTGTGTTCCCAGGGTCCCTGTATCTCTTCTCTTTGCACCTCTGCCCGCTGTCTCAGTCCAGTCCCACACCGAGACACAGCCCTGCATACAGAGCACTGAATCACACTGGCTTTCATCCGTAATGAAGAGCTCTCTCTTGAAATAGGAAGCACTTCTTATGCTTTAACAAGCCACCTCACACAGCATCCTGCCTTTTATACATGGAGGGAGCAAGAGACTGATATGACAGGGTAAATGCAGTTAATTACCAGTCGCGGTTCACTTGGTCATACCGTTTTGTCCTCCTGAGTTTGGTGATGTTGCTACATAGTCACAATAAATTTTGTCATGATTGCTCCGGAGGACAGAAATTACTGAGTCCCATGACAGGGAAGGAAACCCTTTTCCCCCTTGCCCTTATGCACGCGTGTGCACATCCCGGCACGCACGGGGAGCACTGCTGGCACACACCACTGTAATCCGCTCTCATTTCTTCTGAAACCAACTGGCGCCAGCAGGGATTTTCCCTCCTGTGCATTGGCTGGAGGGTATTTCTGTAGTCTCATTAAAAAGATTAGAGATGACCACAGAGGCAGGCCCCAGTGAGCCTGTGTTCATTTCACTAATGACAAGCGAGGATTTTACAGGGTGGCAGATGACTGATTCGACCAGCTCAATTCGCAGGGTCCTTCCACCACATGTCAGGTTGGAGACTGCACTTTCTGCAATGATTGTGCACGCGTGTGTGCTTAATAACCACAACTGACTATACAGGGAAGGGAATCAGAAGGCAGTAACATCATTAACGTGGAAAAATACGGAAGGGTTAATGTAGCTAATGAAACAGACTGAAATTAGGGCTCCTATGACATTAAAATGATTTGCAGAACAAGACAGCAGAGCACTTTTCTAATGTGCTGGGTGCTAAACCAGTCTCAGGCCTCTGGCGTTTACCCACCTGACTTAAGCAGGAGAATTTGGTCATTCTGGCAGAGCTCCATGAAGCCTGTTATGCGCTTTGCAAACTCCACCACATACTGGATAGCGTGGGTGATCTGAATGGCACACTGCTGCCACAGAGCTTCTCTGGTCTTCCGGGAAAACACACACAGAGGAACAAAGCAGTGAGCAAGTGGGTTCATCAGTGCATTAAGCTCTTCGGGTGGCCTTGCAGAAAGGCGCACTCCTCAGACTCCACCACCATCCCCAGGCAGACCTAGCAGCATCCCTGCTTCTCAAGGTACCAGACACTTTTCATTAGAAGACTGTTTTCACAACCTGACTGCCCCAGCGATCTGAACTCTGGCATTGCCTCTTCAAAGGGGGAGAATGCATTGTCAACAATGCAATGTCACAATACAAATTGTGAATCTAACATCGGCTTTGGTGCAAGATAGACAAACAGTGGCACAAATAGTGTAAAAATGCCAGAGTACTCTCAGAGAAGAAGTGGCACAGTGCTATTAAGTTATCCAACAGAATAGTTTTGCTAGTTTGAAACTTAAAACAGTGCATAATTAAAGTATCATTGCAATCTGAGCACTGATTGCATCAACTTTTTGTCTTCTTGACAATCCTTTTCCCTGCACACACAAGTGTGCAAATGTAAATACCTGCTTTTGATTTGCATGACACAGCTCTGCAAGCTGTGGTGTGTGTCTATTCTTGCTAGTACTGCATAGCCCCTCAGCTTTCAAAGAACAGGTTGGAGTCTTTTCTGTCTCTTACGTGATCAGCTAATATGCTAAGTGAAATCTGACTGAAAAACCATTGCTAGTGATGCTGGTGCAAGAGGCACAAAGATTTCTATTTACTAGACATCTGAAGAGGTAACAATGGGAAATAGTCAGAACTTGACCTGAGAATCACAAAGGTAGAACAAAAATGTAGTGTAACAATATCGTTTTTCTACCCCGTTTTGAACACCTTCAATTTAAAGAGTACTTTCAGTTTGTCATTATCTGTTGTCTGTAAGTGACAGATATTTGTTATTCATATAAAAAGGGGACGTGTTTTCAAAATTATAAGGAAAAAAAGTTGTTTTATTTTCTTAAAGTCCTTACAACAGAGGATCCAGTCCTGACCACATTAAAGTCAACTGATGTAGTTGCATGAAGTTTAGATCTGTGATAACAAGCACAGCATGGAGAGCTGGATTCCATAACTATGCCTAAGCTTCAACATTAGCAAACATCCCAATATGCTGGAAAGCCGCTGCTTCTTTTTATGAAGTGTCACTCCTCATCAGCATATCCTTGACAAATACATTACACTGTTAAAAATTTCAAACCACAGGGAGCAGAAGAAGCAGCATATTACAGGGTTGTACCTTGCTCTGGTAAACCTTAATTTCTTCATATGTGTGGGTCTGCCATGCTAGCTGGTGTAGTTCCTCCATGGTATATTGGCATGTCTCCAAATGAGATTTAATGATATTCTGTGCAATTCGGTCTGTGAAGAGGAGAATAAAAAATAGCTTGCATGAAACAGCATACAGTGATTTGTAATAATTTTGATTTTGGTGAAAACATTTAAGTTGTTGGAAAATGCAGATTTAAAAAAATTATATTTTCTTTCCAATGCTACTTTTCTTATTATTTTTTTTATTCCTGAAGATGACTGTTGCAAAATGTATCAGTATTGAACTCAAAGACAAATGATGCTTGATAAAGAGTGGATCTACACATGAAAATAACAATCAATCTTGTGAAACTGTTCAGATTCTCATTCTAGAAGTGATTTTTTTTTCTTTTTTTTTTCTTTTTTTTTTTTTTTCCTTTTTTATTTTTCTGCATTTAAATATATGTCATTTGGAAACTCTGGTTACTTGGTAACTTCTATTTACCTCAAGCCTGTGCTGCTGCCCAGTTCTGACTGCACAGTCCTGACACGGGCATTGCCTTGGGATCACTCATATCAGAGAAACAGGAAAGAGGTCTCTTTTTTTCTCAAGTTAGTTTTCAGCTGGATCAATTTCTGACTGAGCTAAATGAATGCAAACACGGAGATTGGTACTAGCAAGGAGTGAAAGCTAGAACTAGTACCCTGGGTTTCAGAAGGAGAGATGGGGGGAATAGATCTCATGTACAGAATTAAGTTACCTAAAGTTATTCTGAAATTGCAGTCTTAGAAACTACTGCATAACACAGGATGCAGGATGCAAGGAGAAAGGGAAGCATGAGATCCCACTGAAACTAGAAGCAAACTTCTCAGGGAAGGGTTTTAAAGTAGATCTTTGCCCCTTAAGCCTCTTGAGTGGATTAAAAAAGCTTTTCACAAAAACTTCCAGCATGAATTTATTAGCACTGGAAGTCGAAATGTCTTGATAAAACATGCTATAGAAATGTGATGATTTCTTATTTTGCAGCTTTGAGACCTAGATAACTAATGAAGCTCAGTGCTTCAGCCTGAAGATATTGCTTAAACTGAATACCTTTCAAATAATGGAAGAAAGTTGAAAGTCAGTTGGCAGAACTGAATTGAAGTTCTTGTGACAGAACTAGCGTTTCACAGAAAACATGTTTGTCAAAAAAGGAAAGGACATTGACAATGCATTAGCCAAGCCCTGAGCATGGGAAGTAGAAAGAACTAGGAATGTTTTAATTTACTCATTCACATCCTCAACAGTTTGCATACACTGGGTGGATTGTGTGCTTGTGTTCCGAAAATAACACTTTGGCCAAGTGTTGACTGAATTAAAAAACACTAGCAAGAAGGAAAGTTGAAAAATGAATGTAAATATGTATATGCTCCCTGCAATCGCTGCTATAGGAGTGTTATTATTTAAAGGAGAAATGCCTGTGTTGCTGTCACAGTTAATAAGCTGAGACTCAGCAGAAAGGCACTGAAGAAAATACAAAAGAGTTCCAGGTTTTTGTAGGAACAATAAAACCTGCTCAATTCAATCTTTACAGGTATCCCTTTAAAGGTCAATACTATCTTTGGGTTTCGTGATGGAACAATTGACTTAAGCATAAGGATAACTGAAAGTGTATATTAGTGAGTACAGTGATCTTTCCATCATTCTTTAATGGAAGGTTGGTTGCAAGTCTTTACCTATGATGATAAGCTCTTGCCTTTTATAGTAAAAACCTTATAGATAAATGAGCATGTTGGAATAAAGGGATGACGAATTCAAACAGATTTTTTTACAAATATTTATTCTTATTTCTTTAACTAAGAAAAGCAAGTAAACCATACCTTTTCTAGAAAGGTGAAATTTCAGATGTTTACCCCACAGTTTTCTATTTAAAGAACAGTTTTAATAACATCAGCTTTCTGGGAACATCCTTAGCCACGGTAAACCTGACTGCAGAAGTTAAACTCAAGCTACAGGCTTTGTCACTTATGTTCCTGGAAGGATTTAACCAGACAGAACTGAGGAATATTTAAGCCCTGTATTTAAAACACCAGTGAAAGAAGTATGATTTCAACTTGTATTACAATTCTGCAACCTGAATAGTGAAGGATTTTGCTCTCTATACCTGTTGACTGGTCTTTTTACTTCTTGTGCTTCCTAGCCCAGCCCTACTAGCCTCACCATTTGTTACAAAACCTCAAATTATTCACACTCTTGACATAAAGAAAATGCTTACAATAAATACCTCAAATATTTTAATGTTACTGCATAGACATGTGTTGAATCAGATAAGGCCACTTGATGCCAACAATCTGAAAATAAGACCCTTTCTTTTCACTGACCTCAAAATACACTTGTTTAGCAGTTCTACATTACTGCAAAGATACTCGGCTCCACTCCTTTTCCTACCATGTATATAATTACCTTTGACCTGAAGAGCTGACAAACTCTTCAGGGTGTTGCAGGGATGGCATCCAGTGTTTTATCCCCATACAACTCTTCCTTATATACTTGGGCTTACGTTGAGCTGACATTAAAACCCATTTAGATGTGTGAAGGCCTAGGGCAATTGCAGCAAGCAGCAGCTCTGAATGCTGACATCCAAAGAGGAATCAGGTGCAAGACAGACTTGAAACCCTTGCGCCGCAGGCTAGGCAAGGCTGAGTGTGTGATGGAAAGGGTACACTGTGCCTCAGGGGAGGAAGGAACTGCTCATTCAGCATAAGCAGCAAAGGAGGCTGCTTGCTTACACTCAACGCTGCAGTCCCTGTAAGGAGCTTTATGGAAATATAGCATACTCTGGGTGTGTGGAGCTGACATGATGCAAAAAGTGAAAGAAGTGTAAGCTTGTCTTGGCTTCTCAGATGGTGTAGCAACAGGAGAACCAATGCAGACAGAGCAAAGAACATCACTCTCAAAGGGTTTCAAAGACCACAGCCTTTTTTTCCTGACATTTTCAGATTTTTACTTCTTTACACTAATGAAGGTGGAATCAGCACACATGTTGGCAAATCTAAGGCAGAAAAAAGTTCCTAAACTACTGGGAATAATGTACTGACTTCTGATATAAACCTGCCCAGTCACATGTCACAGGTACTGTGCTGTACCCAAAATATGATACAATTCTGTGAGAACTGGTGGCTCTGACGCGATGCTGGCAACTGAGTTCAACAGATTAACTCTTACAGTAGAACTAGAAAGAAAGGAATAATGAAGAAAGAAAGCAAAGAGCTTCATACAGCATAAGGAGAGCTATTGCTTTGATGCAGAGGCTGTGTCCTCAACCCTATGGAGGCACCTTGTTGGCATGATGCTCAACAGCTATGTCTTTCCTGTTCTCCAGGCTAGGAGACTCCACCACAGTTAGTCCATGCATCAAGCCTTGACTTTTGTTCATTTAGTTTTCAAAAATCTTGAATCAGAGATTTCAAGGGTCCCATTACACTGGGAAGCTGCATGGACAATACCAGGAATTCTGTTTGGATGGGCTGCATGAACTATAAAAGACAACTCCATTTTTGTGACCTCAACATGAACTGAATTTCTACTTGAGCTGTTGTCAGTTTCCATTTTACATATTATAGCAGATTTGCAAGGTTTGGTTTATGAAAAGAAAACCAAAAGAGATGATACTGGCCACTCAGGTGTGAGAATGAAAGTCTGTAACATTTTAATTTACAATCACCAACTGCTGCAACTCTTGAGTGAAAATTAATAATTTCAACTGAAAGAATTACTGAGCCTGCATGATACTACACCACCAGCATTATAATAACAGCTATAAACTGCCAGATTTTTAAAGCTTATCCGCCATAGTATGTAGACACAAATGTAGACTAGGTGCTTTACTCCTCCCCTTTTGTCTGTATACTGGGTTTATTCTATTAGGATTATACTTCCTACCATGCATCATGATCACTTGATACTGCACGACACAACAGGGAATCTGAAAGCCACAGCTTACCCCGGCCGACTGACTTTGTCTGGGAAACATGGACCACAGAAAATAACATGTTCTTAGTGTATGAACCCCAGCATGTGCTGTGTTATGGAAGCATTTACATTAGATACCTTGGTTCTAAATTTGAAGATTTCTTAGTATTGGTACCTTGAAATTTTTCATGGAAAGCAGACACTTTTTGTACAAATGTTATGCTTCATTAAAAAAAAAAAAGTCTAGAAAAAAGTATTTTCTTCCTGAGAGACAAACCAGAAACAACATGCTCAATCAAGAAAACAGCCAATAGTTGCACTGGATATGGGGTCTTGAAAAATCAGAAATACTCAAACAAGATATATCCTGGAATGACTACTTATATTTAATCTCTGTCCTGCATATATCTGACTGGTTTTCTGTAATGGTCCACTATCCTACCTCTAAAGTTTTGCCCAGCCTCAAGGGTGACAAAGAAACCTGGATATTGTTGGTTGGCACATCTGGAAAGCAGAAACCTGAGAGGCTGGACTGGCCTCCTCATACTGCACAGGAGCTTGAGTATTGCTGGTGGGGCCCTGAAAGGTGCCAGCTGGATGGGGAGGTAAACTAATTGGAGTTTTGCAACACAGCAGAGGGAGACAAAAGTCAAATGCACAGTCGGAGAGGTCCAGAACAAGCTGAAAATTGTACATCAGGAAACTAAAGATGAAGATTTGGCTGAATCTGCCAAAAGATTTGTTCTTATACAGAGAAAAAATTGTGTGCTCCTTTAAAGAAATACTCTGTGCATGTATGCAATTTTATGGACTGCAACATGCACGTCAGACAAGATGGCCTCAATGCCAGTGTCAATGACCAGATGGGGCAATAAAATGTAACAGAAAGATGTACATGTACTGTGGCTGCCCAATGTGCAAGGGAGTATGGGAAGAAAATACATAAACATCTATGGAACATGTTCTTGGGCTTGTGGCTTGGTGGCTAAAAATTAGAATATTGAGGCCAGTAACTGAGAGAGGCCATGTACAAATATTGATGGGAACTATCCTGAAGCATAACAAGGGACCTCACTGGTGATAACAGAATTAAATGAAACTATCAGGAAAAAGCAGCATCCAAAGGGTGAGATGTGGAATTTAGTATATAGGCAAGATAGGGATAGGGAGGACCGTGAGACATCAATGCTGTTTTAGTAAAAGAAAAGGCTTTTAAATTTGGCTTGGTCTACCTAAAACTACAGAGAGAACAAAAAGACTTGATTCCGAAAGGATGGCCCAATAAAAAGTGAAGCAAGCTATACCACAATTAGTGCAACAAACCTATCCTACCTTCCTTACAGACCTGTCAAATATTGCTTGCCATTCCCTCTCTGACCTCCCATCCCCTGTGTTTGGCTGGGTAAGAGGTACAATGAACGTGTAGGAGGGTCTGGTCTGGTCAGGCTGACTGGCCAGCAGCCACCACTTTTTGGGGTGAACATGGGCCTGGGTCACCACTTCTTCACCACCACCCCAAGGTTGTCTGTCTCCTCCACCTGCTGAGTAGCCTCTTTTCCAAAGTCTGTGGGAATCTAAGTGCCTAAGGCTTCTGCTTCCCTTCATTAAAGTTGGACAGTAGCTAAAGAAGTATTGGATGGTCCGTCCTGACAGAAGGACTGGGCAGACAGCAAGACTGCAAAAGCCCTACACCATCAGCAAAATAGGGGAAAAAACCTAGTTTGTAAAGGAAAAGCAACAGACACTTCTTACATAAACTTGGGACTACAGCTTACAACTTCCAGAACAGCAAATGACCTTTTCTGTTTCCAGTTTTGGCTACTCTGCTGGATTCTTCTTCTTTTTTTTTTTTTTTAATTGTTTCCCCCTTCTTTTCTTTTTCCCCCCTACTGTAATTTCTTATTTTAGATTTCAGTAGACACCTCACAAAAGGCACTCTCCAAAGGTTATGACATCTCAAACATGCATTGCACCAGTGGGTTAGGAGCTGCTTAAAACCTAGCTGAACATTGCAACCTAGATAGTATAAATCAGCATAGCACAGAACTGCAGGGGTCTATCATCACCTGGTGAGTCATTCCTACCTTTTTCAGACATTTCCTTGTAATATTTGGAGATCTCAAACTGCAATACTGAGGAAAAACTCCAACTTTGGGTCAAGTACAATGCTGGTAGGGATGGGTGTAGTAACTCCATGGACTGCACACAGCATTCACCAGCTGTGAATTTGGCCTGCTAAGTGGAAATTATCCACAGTACTTGGCAATGTCTGTTTCCTACAGGCTCTTTAGTTCTTTCATTTGTCTCTCTTTTCTCAGGAGAGGCTCTAGTTTTTCTCAGCATTCCTTTCTTTTGCACTGGGAGCTGAAGAACTTTGAAGTGTGCCTCCTAAAACACTGATAATCATCCTCAATTAAAATGAATAATGAATTTTTAATTTGCCACTTACCCTTAGGATCCAGTTGAGTAGCTAAGAGCTCATCTCAGCTTATATCCTAAGTTGAGCTCTCGCAGGGATCCACTTTGAATTAATGCTGCAATAAAACTACAGCTTTGGCTGGCTGGCTGCTGTATCAGCAGCGTATCAGTCTGTGCAACTATCAAAACTCCAGCTAGACATCCTAAATAAAATCTCTGTTCTAGGGCCCAAAATAATGCCAAGCCAGTATCAGATCAACACTCTTCTGTACCCTAATTCAAGGGTATTATAACTGCAAAATGAAAAGTTTTGCAAACTGGTTTCAACACACAGATTACCTCAAGAAATTCTTAGACAGTAATAGAGGCAGTGATGCAGGGAATAAAGCAAAAGTATGTCTTGCGATTGCTGTCAAACATGAACAATGAGTCTCAATGTTTTTAAAGGAACTGGCTGAAAAGTCTGAACTTTTTTCACAGGAAGGCAGGGATGTTTTTTGCTAAAAGTGGTTGCAAACAACTAATCTCATTTTTCATCTGTCCCTGGCATTCTCAATGTCATAACGTACAAAAGATTTCCCTTTCAAAAGCTGCTATAAATGGAGTAGCAAGTTTCATAATCCTCGTTTGTTTAATAAATTTCTAACACTGCACAATATGCAGCCTAGGAAGACACAAAATATTAAAACACTCATATGAGACTAGAAATGCTTGAATTTAGTTCAGGAATAACCTTCCCTTGTGTTCAAGTTATTGAATGCTTACTGTCAGGAACAGATTGCACATTGAAGCAATGTTATGTATGTGAATTCTGTGTTTCCTCTCTCCCTTCGAAATAAATCAGTGTTTCTGCCTTTCAAAATTGCTAATAAATTACAAGAAATTACAATGCAATTGAATGAAGTCCTAATCTGGAGCAACCTAGAAGATGGACCCGGAATTCTGTTAAATCCTAGAGGATCTTTATAAGTGCTTAAAGGTCTCCACTTAATAATACTTTTCCTGGGTCTCAGCCAATTTAGTAAAAAACGTATATTTTGTACTAATTAGAAACCATTTAGCTGACAGCAAAGGTACTAACCAAGGCAATAGATAGAGCTTACGGGACATGGACTCTACAGGCACCATATAATTATCACAAATTTATTGAGATGAGCTGTTTCCTGACTTCTTCCAGCATAGGTTACACAAAGAGATCTTTATATTAAAATCAAGACTGCTCTGAAACAAGAATGTGGTTTCATTTATTACAATTAAGCGAACATTGCTTGGAGTGGACATTGTTCACTATGAAACCTAGAAATACGCATACTAAGGGTTTTAAACTATGGTTGGAAGGGTTTGCCCTGTCATAGTCTGCAAAAGGCAGGGAAACATTAGACATACATTTTAGCACCTCTTTAACTGCCACAGGCTTACATTTAGCTTTTTACAAAAATTTTAAGCAACCTAGGCATAGAAATGCTTTAAAAAGTAATGACAAGGCATTCTATGGTGGTTCTGTTTCCCATTTGTGTGGAAACTTGAGTTGGATCCAAGTGATGTCAGCACATGGTGTCAGAAAGCAAAACAATTTGGTTATCATAAGCAATGCCAGAGATTTTACTGATCAAGAGAAAAAATGTCTATGCAGTCAAAAAGGAACTGAAGACAGTGCTCTTGCTTTAACTATTCCAATCTGCATGGGGCTTTCATCCCTGTAAGACTACTGTGCTGTGTTCTGATCAGTTTCACCATTTGTCTGAGCCCTATGTCTTTTTGCCTTGCATTTTTCCACTAAACACGTCCATGTTGCTCTCCTGTGTGTTTCACCCCAACTTTCCATATCTTTTAGCTCTTGTATAAAAGTATTGTTGCTGTTCTGTGAAATAAAGTATCACAACTGAATGGACTGAGAAAGACATCATTACCCATAGAGTCGGTAACCACATCACAAACTGTGTAACAAACAGAACTACATTATTGTCAAGAATAAGGTGGAAAGTAGTGAAAAGCATGAAGCAAGTGATGAAATCTGCTAGAGAAAGAGCATGCTGTGTGAAAAAGTGAACTATGGCCTTGGGAAGTCAAACTTAGGAATTTGCATGTGCACTGGGAAGAAAAAAATTTGTAAAATCAAACTTCTGTTGGCTTCCTTGTGCCTGAGGATTGAAGAATGATTGAACAGTGTTGTCCAGGATGACAAAGAAATACAGTAGGGGCCCCAGATTACGGTCTCAGAAAGCACATATGCATATTCCTCTCAGAAGGCAAATATGCATATTGTCAGTGCTGACTGCCCAGAAACAACACACACAAATGTTAAGGACAAGGAGCATTGACACTGAGAAAAAAGGGGTTGTTCAGATGAGGAAGTAAGCAACATATCACTACCAATTCAACTCACACGAATTTTTGCAGATAGTATGCCACTTGCATATATTAGAGTGATTCCTAAACCATCACTGCCTTGCCTTCTTGATTCTCATCTGCAGTGCTATGTTTGCCTCCACGCAGGTTGTGTGTGAGACACAACCCTGCAAGACTGCATCCTTCATGTGTCCCAGGCCCTCCATGCCCTGGCACCTGCTCTGGCCTTCTCTTTTTGAGAGTTTCTTGCATTGCTGCTCTGAAGGGTACAACAGGGAGTCAGCCAAATGGCTATTCCTACGACTGGCAGCAACAGTACGCCTCAGTACTGTTAGCATTACATTGGTCTTTTTGTGTGATTTCTAATCTGACAACATTCACAGCACAGTGCTATTCTTGAGAAGATTGTCATGATATATGGTAATATATGGGATGTATGATATGGTATTTTACATATTTTGACTGCTACAAATGGTTGCTTTCTAACTGCTTTTTGGATTCTCAATAGAATGAACACATTTTGTCAAGTTTGGTTATGCAAGAAAATATCCATATCTTTTGAGAAAAGGAGGAATTTTATATATTTGCTTTAATGGATTAGAAAGGTGCCACTGTAAAGAACTATATTAACATGTTTTAGAAATACAAGCTATAGATAAGATTGTAATACCGTTTAGTGCATCCTTTAAATTAATTCATAAAACAATCAGAAAAGTAAGTAAAACAGAAAAAAATATCACAAAATGTTCCCCATCCTCAGTCTCAGTTAAAAGATGTCACTGATTATATTAGTTTCATTGCTTAAAGCAGCTGCTTATAATGTTCAAATAGTCATAACTCCAGTTAAGATGGGACCTCATTCGTCCCACACAGTAAGTGGAAAATTTTCATCTCTTGAAAACATGTGTCATGTGCCAGAAGTTCTCTGTAAGCAGAACTCTTTATTGTATTCCCACTTGCAATACTTATCCCCGCAATAAACTTAAAGGGCGGTATTTAAAATGGCATTTTCTGAAGCATCTATAATGCAGTCTGTAGTGTGATCAAACCCCAGCTAGGAATGGTGCCATTGGCCGTCATTGCTAAAATTACTGTAACATTGCTAGTAGGCCTGCATTTAACACATGAATTGACTTGACTGGAAGAGAAGTCAAATGGCTTTCAGAAATAGAAAAACAGTTTTATAATTTGCAGTAAAATCCAGTCTGAGGTATCCTTTTAGGCTATCTGCTGCATTTTCAAATAGTTTTACATTAATTGCTTTACTGTATAAATTTTAACTAACGTTAGTAAAAAGGCACATTACATTGTGCTTATTGAACTACTGTAATTTGTGTTAAGTGTAGTCAAGCAGGACTGCCAGAACCAACATGTGACTGATCCAAAGTCCACTGCAGTTACTGTGAGGCAGTAGATGCTTGGTGATTTGAAAATCACAGAATGAAAAAACTTGTGCTTAATTATAGTACCTTCTAGAAAACAGTCTTTATTTTCTAAACCTACATGAAGAATTATAACACAAACTCTGACCTCTCTAAATCTTCTTAAATCAGTAAGTGCTAAAATATATACTTAGTAAAAGATAACAATGTAATCAGTTATTTATGATCATTTGCATAATTTAAACTACTGGGTTGGGCAACATAACCTCATTAAATCGTTTATGTAAATCTGTAATTATGCTGGGCTTTGTCTAAATTTACAAATAAAAAGAGATTACTAATTTGAAGGTGGGAAAAGATAGAACTAGAAAATTTTATGAACTTTAAAAAATATTGCATTTTTACAAACATTTATACCAAATTATTTGTTGACTTCATTCATTAAATTTATTTCTAAATATATGTTAAAAATAATAATAATCTACTATTATAAAAAACAACCCTTCACTCCAGCATCAGTTCAGCTAGAATGTGTCAGCATCATAATGCTCTAATTTATTTCTCCACTTTTCTGCCCATTTTTTATGAAGTTGAAGCATTTTTTTCCCTAACTGAGCAACACTGTCAAATTCAGTATAAATCTTGCCATTCTCGGTTCTCTTCTTGAGTGTACAAAAAAGGGGAAAAAATTAATTACTTAAAAAAATAGCAGAAGTTCTAAGTTTTGTCACAGGAACTGAAATGAGCACAGAACTGCAATATTAATTTATTCTGATTGTCACTTTTAAATAGGTAATGACGGTAAGATATAGTGCCCTGAGGGTATCTGCAGAAGAATGCACATTGCACATTTTTAATTGCTCACTAGATGGCAACATTGCCCTGCTGAAATACAGCTGCCAGGCTGTAGATGCCTGCCCTGCAACATTGGACTATCACCTTGTTGGGAGGGATATTAAACTATGGCTCAGAAAAAGAAGTGAAGAAACATTACACAGGACTACAGCCACAAAACCATCGTTTCTGCTTCACGTGTGGTGGGCAGTGGCCTTTGAAGATCAACACAGACCTTATTATCACCTTAGGTATGGGTTTTAGTTAGAGAGTTTACTACATTTTGAGTGTGATGGTCCTTACAGTGTCCTTCAAATAACATCTAACTGACCAATACATGATCAGTAAGCTGTTCATTAGCACTTTATTTGGAACAGGAAACAAATCCTGGAGATACAGAGAAAGGAGTTAAATAATAATAATAAAAAAAAATGCTTATCACATCGGGGAAGTGAATTTGCAAGCTTCAACAGCAACGCAAAGCATAATTTTTAAGACATCAGTCTCATGCTGATATATATATTGCATATGCAATGTACAGTGCTGTGGGCATCCAGTATAGGTATAGAGGAATAAACTAAATTCTTTCAAAATTAATAGGAAGATTTCAACTGAAAGGAGAAAGTTGTGGGACTGGCTTTCAAATATATCCTCAGCAGAGGAGTTGAGAATGTTTCCTCTCAGTGAATGAACTAGTGAATGAACTAAATGCTGAGGTCCTGCTTGTATGATATTGCAGCAACGGAAATTTAATAACTTAACAGTTTATAAAGTTGTTCACTGTACATCCTGGGATGAATGTATGAATCCAGCTAAATTAAGTCTTACATATGCACAGGGTGTAATTTACAGTTACCAAGGGGGCTTTTCTTTTATATACCGATTCTGAGCCAGTATTTAAAACATTTTGAAGGTTTTGCTTTACTGTCATTTTCCAGTCAATGAGTCAGGGTCAGAAGAGCTCTGCATTATGGTGTATTTGATGAGTAGGGCTGGTGATGCCTTCTCCAATTCTCATACACACAGCAGAGCAGCCTCAGAGTGGCTGGGAAAGGGAATATATAGCTCAAGCCTACCAACCTTACTTACTATTTTACTTTAATTTTGGAAGGAATGCAAGTTTTCCAAGCCATTGTGTACCTTCAGAAGAAATGCCATGTAAGTTTCCATAAACAACACTTTTTTCTGTAACTATAGAGGCTGGGCTCTGTGACCTCTGGTATGCTCTAGTGGTGTCTTATTGACTACCTAAATACACACAGCTATAGGGCTCTCTTCAGTTTGACCTGGCATGAACCCTTAACCAATCTGTTTACCTCAGAACAGTGTTTGCTAATATTTTTTTCTCATCTTTAAGAAATCATAGGCTGGTAATCTCAACTGCAGTCAAGGCAGGGAAACCTTTCCATTAACTTTTACAGGCCAAGATCCGAGCCATCTATTTTGTGAGGATAATGCAACACTCAGCTCAGTGACAGATAATATTATGCACATATATTTAAATAAGATAGTCTTTAATTTGACCAAGTCTAAAAATAAGCCTTCAATACCTACTAATTTAAAATCACACCTGGGACTAAGCATTGCTGTCCCTCTCTGGGGCTAGTAGTGTCAGAAAATTGAGCTCCTTTCTCCCTTTAGGATTTCCCTTGCACCAGCTGACACCCCTCTGCAAAGAGGATGTCATTCTGCAAATGACCAAATTCTCTGTTTTGGCATGAGGAGCAAATTTCACCCCTGGTTTGAGCATTCATGGCAGCACCAGGAGTTTTTGCCTTCCCAGATGTGCAGATGGCACAGAGGTCAGGGATAAACAGGACCATGCCACAGGGTCTGTGGCCGCATGGATCCTCAGATTTCTCCTGTGCTGGAGCATCACTGGCTGTTAGGACACACCTGAGTCATGCCATCTGTGGGCAGCAGGACAGATAGAGAAAGAGCCTGCCCAACTCGTCTGGTTGATGCATCTGACCTACTTTGTGCCCTGCCCACCCTGCTACAAATCCACATCACGTCTCCAATAAGACGCCTTGAGTTAAGGACGAAAATACCTTCCTTATAAAAAAAAAAAAAAAAAAAAGAGCTGGCCTGGAAATGCAGCTGATGGCTGAGGCTCTGCTCCTGTGTGCTTATTTACGAGCTTTGGACTTAATGCTTTATGCTTTGATCTTCTTCTTGTAAAAAGAACTGGAATACTGACGAGGACTGAGCCCAAGACACAGTTCTGCCTAATGGGGAGCTACTCGATTTTGTCCAACTTTTATACATTGTAAGCTCTGGCAATTACATGAGAAATTTATGTCTGTATCTGAATCCACTCTTTCTTGTACTTAGTCCTCTCTTCCATAACCTATCCACTTGTCGTAGTGATCAGATAATGTGCAGTTGTACCCTAGACTATTCAATGCATTTATAGGAATATGCCAATAGTAAATATGTGTGAAGGATCCTTGTATTTCTCCTACACTTATTTCCTGGTATAGTATTTAGAGATACTAGTAAACATGCATAAGTTATATTTCGCTTGCTGTGCCATTCTAATACTATGTGTTGAAACATTTGCTGTGTAAAAATTTTTTAATTTCAAAACTGTTAAGCTGAGCAATTTCCATTTCCACTACAAAGTCTACTGTAGATGAACGTACGTTCAGGAGAAACAGCACTTTCACATTCAAATTAAAGCATAGAAGTGTTACAGATCAAAGTAGGCCTGATCGCTTCGATTCCTTTTTGTTGGAATTAGAAAATTAACATGTGAAGAAAAGAATGTAAATGATGTTTAAATTATGTCATAGAGTATCTTAGAAAATACTATTTTTATAACAGTACCAAACTGATGAGGAAATGAAGACTTGTTGTATGGATTTTTTCAGAGAACCTTCCTTTTGGATAGCAAGGAAAAAGTAAATAGTAAAGCAATTTATGCAATTTTGACATGTTGTTTTGTCAGGTGCAGCAGGGACCAATGTTAAAACCTGTTTTACAAGCATTTAACATTTTCATTAATAATCTGAAAGAGAGGGTTCATAGCATGCTAATTAAGTGAAGAGATAATTCTAAATTGAATGAAGTCACAAAACATCAATGAAGACTGAGACCTAAAGTAACAGGGTTGAAAAGGTGAGAAAAATAAGAAAGGAAAAATGATATTCAAACTTGGAAGTGTGTGCTCAGAGGTGTCTTAATAAAAACTGCCCTATACAGAGTAAAAAACAAGCAATGCAATAACACTGAAGGAATAAGTGAACTGGATATTGGTTGGCATGTGAGGCAGAAGCTGCAAAAACTACTTTGATTATGGGCTGCTTGTGAAGAAGTCTGTCTCTTGGAGAGCTTGCAGCAACTTTTAGGAACTCAAGGATGGAAGGAGTCTCATGCATTTATGAGGAAGAAATTAAGGGAGTTGCAATCAAGACCAGACAAGTGGTAAGTGAGGTTGTGCTTAAAAATATACATGTATTTGAAGAACATAAAGACCAGAAGGAAACTAAGACCGGAAATTTGAATCTGGTAGAAAGTCAGTGAGGGAAAGAACTAACATGATCTGGGATACTTAGAAGTAATGGTTCAGTATATCACTAGGCAATGTAGTATAAAGAAATCTCCATCAGGTACGAAGATCTATACAGTATAGCTTTTTCATGTCCTATATATTCTCTATGATATCATCTAACAGTTAAGGCAGTAACTTCTATTTAACATGAGTTGAGTTTATTCCTAAATCTCACTGCAGTGAGTAAGATACAATGCTGTGGTGAAGTTTAATTACACTGTAATAGGGAATCAATGCATCGCGGTGCGTAGAGTATTCCTGCTTTGACTGCAAGCTTGCAGCTTTGCATATGGGTCCAACAATCCACTGCAGCATTAGGAGGCAAGTTCTGTTTGTTTTTAAACACTGAAAATATAATTTGCCTGTGCACTAATCCCAACATTTTATTGTACATCTCTTCCACTTTTTCAGTTGTGTCTGCTGGTCTGTTATACTACATTATCTCTCACTAACACCCTTACCTCTCTGCTGTAGGTGCCAAAAATGACATGCTGCAGCATTTGGGTAAACTCCTAGCAATTTAGGAGCCCCAGTTCCAATTTCCAAAGGAAGAGAGGTAAGTCCCAGCACCTGCATTTTGCTGACACGTATGAGACAGGCCCTTTGCTATGTCCTGTTCCCTGTGCTCTGGGGTTTTCCCCACTTTGTATGCTCCAGAAGAGGAACACTAGGCAGGTGACACAGAGGGTAAAAGACTGAGAAATGTGGGGTGGGTTTAGGGCTGGCTGGTTTAGGGCTAGGAGAGCAAAAATCATGCACGAAAATTTAAGAATGATGCATTATTTCTAAAGCAATCCTGTAAGAGACAAAATGCAAGAGTTAAATGATTCTCTAAAGGTCCATGAGTCAAAAGATTCCATTGACTTTAATGGGATCCTTAGCCACTGAGGATATAGTCCCATGGCCATATTAACTCTTTGGGCTCACTTCTGTAAGTGAGAACAAACCCTAATTCGCAGACTATCAGAATTGTCATATTTCTGGTATGTCCTCTGAGTCCCTCTGGGGACATTTTTCTTCGGTACAGGGTGCTGCAGGACTGTTTAAATTGTCTCTCAGCTGGCTTGGAGTACTGAGTACAACTGTTGCAGGACTGAGGTTTGCACAAGCCACATGTGAGTAATATTCACACAGCCGCAAGAGCTGAGAGGGAAGTTAGAGCAGATGTTCCTCACCAATCCTCTGTACTGCTATGCTGTGGGTGTAGGCCTTAAACAGAGTGGCAGCAGAAAAGCATAACTTTCTCCTGCACAAATGGCAACTAAAGCATACAGTTTGTTACATAGCTTACTGCACATGAGCATCCACGGGTAGAAAACACGCTACAAATTCTAGATACCCCTTCATTTTTTTATCAGGCAGTAACTACTACATACATCCTTTCTGCAACATATATTGAGAGGATGCCACATATCCAGGGCCCTCAGTAGATCTGAGTACACAAATAAATGTACACATCTCAGTGTACATATATGAGGGAGCAAGGCCAGGCGAGAACTACAGAGAGCTTTTATGATGTGACATTAATCAATTTGTTACAGGTGCTCTTGAATACCATATTTTTTCCCCTTCTTCTTTCTTTTTAATTAAATTCCATTAACGAAGTGTTACCCTTTGATTATATTCTCAACCACAACTGACTCAGCATACTTCACTTGTTGAGGTGGGAAATACATAATTAGAATGCCAATCTTCTTTCATGTTATTCTTTGTAATAGAAGTAGTTCTTCCAGTTGCATTGGAGAGATACAACTAGAGGCTTTAGATGAACATAAATCCTCCTTAGAGAAGAATAACCATTAGCCATTGCCTTTTAAACTGTCTCATCTCACAGAGAGGTCTCTTTGCTACTTTACCAAAAAGAAATCAAGGAACAGGTTCTCCAAAGCACTCAAGCAGAAGAGCAGGGGTATCAACACAACTACATTCAGAGATTGTGCACCTCACGAATTCAGTGATTTTGCTCTGCTTGTACATCTATGCACCAGAAGTAGTGAGCCAGTGCTTTTTGAAAATACCTGCCCTAGATTTAGCTGCTGTGGGGATTCTGGGTGTTGACAAGAATACGGATGGATGGCTGAAGAGATCATTTAACCCTGCTAGTAATGAGCTCATTTGAAACATGCTCCCCGCTGTTAATTATCACTTGGTTTTGATTGATTCATCACCTGCTCTGGTGCTCCTATTTCATAAACAAAACATGAAATGCTCAGTTTAAGAAACTGCATAATTTGCAGATTTTGGTAAAAACAGAACTGCCTCGATATTGTGTCAATTACTGCCAGACTGATTTTCTTTCCTTTGCTCCGTGTATGTGTGTGTATATGCTCATGTGTGAACATGTAATGATTGTGTACCTGTGTATGGAATGCCTGTATAATATTTTAATAAAGACAGCATCGCAATGTAGCTTATATATATACACATTACACTAGATGAATTAGAATTTTCCTTACCTATTTCAGTCATGGATATCCCCGGAGCTAATTGCCCATTGTTGAAAGAGCTATAGGTAAACAAGTTTGGTACAGAGGTGAGGTCATAGATAGGTTCCTGCTTTATCTGTTTGATTCCAGTCATGTCTAACCCAGACTGGTCTGGGGAAGGCTGGGCAGAATCCACGTTATAATAACCCTCAGACTTTGGCAGGTCGATGACATGCCCATTTGAGTAGGTGCTGCCAGTTTCGTTATTCAGGTTGCTCAAACCGTTGCTGATGCTGTTGCTGTAAACCCTGGCGAGGGCTTCTGCCTCACCGCTCTGCTGCTGCCGCTGTTCCTGCAGTCGCTGCTGGTGCTTCTGCACTTCAGCATACAAGCTATCTCTCTGCTTTTTGGACATTCTTCCAAACTTCACAGCTGAAAAGCAAAGCACAATGTGAACCATTGTATTCTTTCATTTTTTCTTAATTCCCTTCAACCCCATCACTCTTTTGATATTTACTTTCAGTGTTACTTTTGCTGTGGAAACTTCTTTTTCCGTGGAAACGAGAGAGGATGCAAAGATTTACACCATGTGCATCTCACAAAGGAAAAAGTATTGTGTGCTTGGATTTACAAGGTGATGACAATAACTCCTATTTGACAGGAGGGCCTCAGTCAAGCAACTCACTTCCCACTGTGAATTTTAAAAGGACCGTGCATCCTTTTATATCTCTGTGTTCACTGAACAACAACGCAGAGCTCTATGAAATGTACAGTCTGTAGATTCATATCCCATGTGATTTACCAACTTTCCACAAACCTTTAAACAGTGCACTAACAGGATTAGTACTCTGGATGAAAACAAGCCCTAAAGCCTTATTATCGCATCCTTTCAATGAGGTGTTATCTTCACACTCTAAGAAAAAAATCTTACAGGTTAGAGTTAGAACCTAGAGGAAAATAACAGATTTGAAGGTAAACAGCACAAATGAATGTCATCTTTTCCACAGAGTAAAGTCTCAGGGATTTACACAATCAATTTACATAATCTCCATGCACAAATCCAGGCATTCCTTCTGATGAGAAATGGAGGAAAACATCAGAGTGCAAAACACTCTACCCAGGAACAGGGTTCATTACACTGAGATTGGAATTTTCAAAAATGACAGGCTGATTGCTGTGGAACTAGGAAGAGTAAGTCCACAGCCTGTATATACAGTGGGTCACAGATGATTATTCTCCTGCCCGCCACTCCCTGCCCCCCCCGCCATCTCTCTATAAATTCTGGCTTTCTGCTGGACTAGACATTGGGATCTTAGAGCAGAGGTAGTTGCTAATTGTTCTCCAAAGCAAACAAGGACTACATTCAGCAGCATTCATCAGACTATGGGTAAGAGGACATTGGTCTGGAAATATTAATTCATATGTATTACAAGGTGTATTTTTCCAACACTGAGTATTTGCAGTCTATCTATAATTGGGATCTAATCAGAGCCATCACATTTATTAGCATAGCATGGGCTTGGCTTTCATTTTTGCTACCCTATACTTCACCTATAACTGTTGAGAAGAGTCTGAGCGTACACATGTGGATGAATGTGAAAATCTTCAGTCAGGAAAAATATCAGAAAAGGAAGAGAGTAATATGGAAAGACAGTGTCAGAACACCAAAGAGATGGCAGCTTCTTCAATGTATTTACACTTTTTTATGCTAAGATTATTTTTTTTTTCCCTCTTGTCAACCTCAACTTATTTGCAGCCCTTCACACAGGCTGTGAGCTACCTGACATGAGCACAGCCTGCCCCTGGAATCAATGTACTGCACACCCTTATGGACAATATACGATGACTGTATTTTGAAAAATGCAACTCTGTATTTTCTTCAAACTTAGGGTCTTAGTAATAAAAACAAACACCCACTGTTTATTCTCATTATATATTCATTAATTGGATTATCCAGCTGCTGTCAATTAACATCCTGCCTCTGCATGATAAAAATGAATCTGTTACATGGCTGAGAGGTAAAAATCACATTCAATTTCTCTCTAAAAAAAATATCCATACAAGCTATTTTAAATTTGCAAGAGCTTTTAATACAGTCAAGTATAAACACCCGTACATAAACAATGAGAGAAGAAAGCAATGCTGTCAGAAGAATCCCTCTCTTTGTCTGTATGCAGTGGTCCTTGAATTATAGGTTGGGAAGACAGTGCTGTCAGTCACATTAAAATGCCCCTGTGATACCTCAAATCATTGGAAGATGGTACTTTTAGGAGGAAAGCACGTGTTGTTAAATTACTGAAATGTTATGACTTTAATCTCCCCTGGGAAGAATCAAGAGCTAAGGCATCAAGTAAGCTGCATGCTAGGACCAAAAAGAGTTCATGGATTAAAGGCTAGACTACAAGGTTCCTCCCAGACTGGTGTGCAAGCTATTTCAGTGAGATATGAGAGACATGCTGAGGAAGGAAAAGACCTTTTACAGTCCAAATTTAAAACAAGTTTATAATTTGTGGACCATCTGAAGAAATAGCTCTTGAAGTAACTTCCCCATCAATGACTGTTTATTTCAAATTACACATTTTGTATAAACTTTCTAAGACAGAAGGCTGCTGCCAGGCCAGGCAACTGAAATTCAGCAAAGAAATATTTTCTTCTCATGCTTCCTGACCATTTAAAATGTGTTTGTGAGCTGGAAACCCCAGCAGTGAGCAGTGAGCAGTGGCGGCTGGCGCAGGATGGCTGCAGGTAGCCTTGCCCAAGCCTCCCACTGCCCACAGCTCTGGCGTGGAACACATCCTCATCCTCAGATGATCATGGATCGCCACAGCACAGTTTGGAAGGTGGACCAGAGCTCTGTAAGGAACAGAGGATGCTGCTATCGGATACACGGTGGAGCTTTCTTCTGCTGTAGCTTCCATTTTCAGTGCTAAACCATGAAACATTTATTCTACAGACCCAGACAAGGACAAGGGGCAATGTAAAGGTAAAAGAAGTGTTTCATTAGCAATGCAAAATATTTGGTCAAGTGCCCTGATTAAAACAAACAGAAACCCCTAATGTTATCAAGATGTAAATTTTTTAACTGCCTATTTACTGTCACCAACCTTTAGAGATCTCAAGGAAAGGGATGTTTTCACACATTGATTTGTAATGTTAGGATAAATATTAATGTTTAATATAGGAGGTTATCTAAACTGGAATATAAATCCATCCCTCCAGAGGAGCTCTTTTTGTGCTTTTGATCAGAACAACACATTTCACTTGTGACTCTTTCTGTTCCAAACTAATACTGCTCTCCATTTTGTGATTTCCCCACCCTCCCCATGAAAATAGCCTCCTTTGTCAACCGCACGGCAAAGATCCATGTCTCAGTGTATGTGTTAGAAAGCAAGGAGCTTGTCTTGTCTCTCTCTTTCTGGAAATCTACAGGGAGTTTAAGTAAGTCAGCAGAGAAGAAGAGTTTCAAAGGGTTTAGGCGTGAAGCAGGAATCTGCCTCCTTACCATCTCGAGACATTCCCAGGGCAAGACATTTCTGCAGTCGGCAGTGTTGGCAACGATTTCTGTTGGTTCTGTCAATTAAACAGTTTCTCTGCCTTGGGCAGGAGTAGGAGGCATTGTTCTGCTGACTCCTCCGAAAGAATCCCTAGGGGCAAGAGAGAAAGAGAGACAGAGTATTACCATGTGCACATATGTGCGCACACACACACGCACACAGAGACCTATGTAAAAGACTATAATAATATCTTATTTAGTGCCATGATACTTATGCTATGGCTTTATAGATGTTGGCCTTGTATATTGAAATTAAAGAAAATTTACTTACAATAAGGAGAATTTGTTTTATTCTGTAAATAATTCTACTTTGTTAAATCACAAACAATAATGTTACAGAATGCATTCTTATTGTGCAATAATGACCATGTATCATCTAATGCGTGCTCCTAATAGAGGAAAAGCTTGTCAGCATTTGTAAATAGATTACTTAAAGTGCTCGTTCTGACTGTTTTCTTCCTTTAATGAGAGATTGGTAATAACCGGCATTGGCTACGCATAGCATTAGAAGATGAATTCTGCTGTTCAATTTAACCTGGCAAATGTTGATCTGATCTGGAGGGATCGTACACTTTAGGAGTGAGAAGTAATTCAAATTCAAGCATCACAAAAGCACTAGGTTTTAATGACTGTATCAAGTAAAGCCAATACACAAAGGAGAAAGCAACACCTTTAGACACTACCATGAGAAAGTAAAGACATTTTCCATTTCAATGGAATATAGCATCTGTTTTATCTATGTAAAAAATTGTAGTTATTCTATCTTCTGGGAGGTTTTCCAGGCCAGCTCTGGGCTATTTGGCTAAAGATTAGAGGTCTAGGTTAGTATTAACCCATACCTAAGGCCTTACGAGCTCCCAGCTGCTACTAACAGCACCAAGAGAATGGTAGAAGTGGCATGAAATGGCAGAGGTGACAAGAGGAATTATACCAGGGGATGAGGATTAGAGAGAGAGAGGGAGAGGGCACTTTATGATCCTTTCTTTCCTGTAAAATAAAGGACAGGAGGAACATCAAGTCCAGAGAGAGACAGAAACAAAGAGAAGTTCCTTGGCCACTTAGGCATCTTTAGATTCAGGCAGCTTCAGGGCTGGGCTGTGTGGTGGAGAGCTGACGGATAGCCTAGCCACTGCAGGAAGCCACGAGGAGAAAAAGGGCAGAAAGCATCGTTACTGCAGTTACACTAGTCACCAGAAGTGACACCAAAGTGGTTGTGCCTTTCTGGGTGGTTTGCAAACAGCTCTAATAGAGCCAGAAAACAATAGGTAACTTCATTTGTCAGGGAAAGCCAGTGTTATCTCCACAGTGGCTGACAGACCCAGCAATGGCAGTTGTGGCAGCCATGTGTTTTGTGGGAAGCAACAAGTTGACAGTGTCACAGGGCAAAATTATCTTGCTACAGGTAGTGCCTGAATTCCTACTCATGTCCTGGTGAACCCAATGAAGATACTATAGGAGGTCAGTAACAACAGGCGATGGACATGGTGTCCTACCGGCAGCACTAGTTTCCGAGGTTGAGCACAAAGAGACTCACTACATCTGGCCTATGCTGGTTTTATCAGTGATTTTAGTATATCTAGCAACTAAATACAGTTTCATGATTTACACTTTTGAGAACACGGATGTCCTCTACTGCATCTCTCAGAAAAAATCTGGTGGGGACTTACCTGCTTCTGGCTGACCAAAACTTTCCTGACACTGTGGAGGTGAGTTTAATTTGAGGCTAAATGGATGCTAATTGCAGATATTTCTACTCTGTTTGCTGAACTGTACAGATAATTTTCGTTTTGATACTCGAATAATTGAATGGTGTAAAGTTTAAGATTTTAGCAGCTCCTATGTGGACGTGGTTTTGAAAGAACAAATGAATTACATAATGTTAAAAAAACCCCCACACAACCGTCTAGCATTGACTGTGCCTCCTGAGTGCTGTTTTTTCCCATTATGGTTGATCTCATCTCAGAAGAATTTGTTTGTTTCTTCTTTGCCCCTCTTAGGAAAAAAATCAAGGGTTTCATAATAAAATTAATCTACAGCAGATCATTTATTTTTCTGAGGAGACTTTTGTACTCTCTTCCTCCTGCATAAGATCTAAATGTTGTCTTACAAACTACAGACAATCCTTTCATTTAATTTTTTTAGGGGATCTTTATATAATATTGGCTCTATTTACTGAGAACAATTCCATCTGGGGGAAAGGGGATGCACTTCATTACTGAAAAGCTATGGACTGAAAGACAGGTTTCCCAATACTCCCAATGCTGGCAACAAGTCTTTCTGCATCTTGAACAAGTCACTATCCATCAGCGACAGTCAGCTTGAGAAAGAGAATGGTCACATGAACTACTCTCCAAATCATGACAAAAGAGTGGTAGCAAATACTTTGCTCTGGGGATAGGCAGGAGAGATTATAAAAGGCTTCTCAGCAAAAGAAGGAGCCACAGAGACAGATAGGATGGACGCTTGTTTTCAGGTTTCACCCTTTCAGTGAAGACAGTGGAAGAGCCACCATTTTCTTTGATGCATCCAGCAGGTTATTGTGTACGCAGACATGTACACAAAACAGCAGTAATATTTATGGCGTCCCTTAAGCACATATAATATGGATTTCCAGGGGTATAGTTAATGTAGGGACATAAAGAATTTCCTGTCCCTTGAGGTTTGTAGCACTGCCCCTGGCAGTACAATCCGCAGATGTTGTGTCCTGAAACGCTGTGGCTGTATGGTGCCTGGCTCAACCTGTGTGACTGCTTGCAGAACAGTTCTCACCTCTTTCTTCCATGCGCAGTTTCCCTCTTAATTAATTCAGATTTCTAACATATTCAGAAAAAAGGAACCAGAAGTGACCAGTTGTTAGTATGCAGGCTCACCAAATAGTTATTTAATTGCTGGGCAATGAAGAGCAGAGTTTCATTGCCCGAGACAGCGTTTACCCTGAAAGAGAGCTCTGACAGACTGAGATGCCTCCCGTTGGACCCGGTGTGAAAACTGACGTCTTTTTTCACAACAGGCTCACAAAACAAGATTATACTAATTGATCTGATACTGGAAAACTGGCACAAAAACAATAGGGTTAAAACTGTCGTAAGTGGAAGAGAAGCTCTTTATCTCAATAAGCAGTCTACACATCGAGCTGAGGGGTATCATCTCCTCTGGAGGCACACACAAGGGCCAGCATTAACCCTAATCACATCTACAGGAGACTCTACTCCTAACTGCTCTGTGGGCACTAAGTACTGAGACAAAATGCTGGTTTTGTGCTTAAAGCATTTTTCTCCTGTAGCTCTTGTGTCAATTTTGAAGTATCAGATCAATTAGTCTAATCCTGTTTCATGTGATCATGACAAGAAGATGCTTATTTCTAGTCCAGTGCCACAATGAGACAGTGACACACTGTGTCTGTTTACAACTGTTAACAATTCTGAAAGAAAACTGATCTTTGACAATATATTGCTTCTCCATTTGTTGGTATTAAAGGCTTTCATTTTGGTAATGGGTGCACCCACATTTTCAGATTTTTCAGGTGTTCTAAAATTTTGTAAAGCAATAAGTAAATACAGACTTGCCATTTCACTCTACAAATATGCACCTACTTTTAAATGTACCACTTTGTGTGTTTCAACATAGAAGAAATTTGAAGAAATCAGAGATGCTGCCTCTCCATCTTTGCAATTTCACATTTATAGTCAAAGCTGAAATACCAACATGTAGTAAGAAATTCTAGTTATCCATGAGTAATGATATAATTCCTTAGATAATAAAATCACAGAGTATTTTTGAAGTTGAAAAATTAAGCCTTTCTTCTCTTGGCTTGAGGTCTCATTTGTGTTATTTGAAATAAGGCCTAGGATTATATGTTACTATGACTAAGCAGCATGGAAAGGTTTTTTTGCCCTTTTATTTTTTTTTTTAACCTCCAATTCCCAGTAATTGCCCTGTGCTGGAGCCTATAAGGAAGAAGTCAAAGGATCCTTTTACACTGGTCATAATGTAAGGCATTTTTTCTTTTCAAGATTACAATTTGGCCAGAAGAGAATACACACAGGATAAAATAGGACCAAACTGATACCTGTAAGCTTTTAAGATGTTGAACTGAGATACTGTGCTGACTTGTAATGCTGCATGGATTGTATAGGAAACAAGAAATCTATCTCTCAAGCTGATTTAAGGTAGAACAGGTGTGACTTACAGTTTCCAGCCTCTGTATCAGCATTTCTACTGCTTTAGATGCAATTAATTCATATTTCAAACAAGGCCGTAACTCTAAAGACTATTTCATGAAAAGAAAGGTAACTAGTAAAATTAGGCATGGAATGCATCTATATCAGCAGCAGGCTTTACAGCCTTTGGCACCACTTGCTTGAAAGCGTGTAAGAGTGTATTATTGTACACAGGAGCCTGAGGCTAATGCAGATGCTGATGACTATGCTCTATGAAAATCTCATACCTTGCAGCCTTCACATGTGATGACTCCATAGTGTATTCCAGAGGACTTATCACCACAAATTTTGCATGGTATCACTTCAATTTGCGCTGAAAAAGAAAACAAGACAAATATTTTGAGTACATAATTCTATTTAATTTCTTTCTTTCGCAAATGAAGATTTTAAAAACTAAAGCTGGACAGCAGATAACCAGTTCGCCCCTCTGACAATATAAAACTGTTTTGTATTGTACTCTATATTTCTGAATGCTTTGATTTGGTGAATTTTAATTGCTTCACATTCTGTAATTTCTATCATACCCCACAAAAGTCTTCAACTACTTCAACAAGTTAAGCTATCTCGTGATTAGCAAGTTTTTCCTCATATTCTCCTTTTTTGGTTTTACTTGTGAATTTCATCATCACTATAGCAGATGACAGTCATTAGAGGTACTAAATAATTATCTAGATTGTTATTGCTTACACATTTCAAATGCTCACAACTCTGTTTTGCTGAGGTAGAATTACATGGTATATTTTGATTCATTTTTCAAAGCAGTAAAAGTGATGAAGTTTTCTCATCCTTGAGATTATGGCTTCAAGACAAAAAAAGATGCCAATCCTACTGGCAGAGATAGCCTTGCAAATGATTTCTTAACCTCTCCTTCTCTTCAAGCTATTTGTTTTAGCTCCAGGTCACAGGCAAAACCCACAGACTGAGTTTAAGTAGTTAGTGGTTGCGTGTGGTGGAGAGGCAGGTACTATCTGAAAATGTTTGAATATGGATAAGCTTCAGGTCCTTTTATAAATGTAGTGGTGATTTAATTCAGAAGAGGAACACATATTTCACTATCTTCCATATACTGTTCTTTGCTAATGTAGCTGTTTGCTTCCCTCAACTACTTTGAATCCTGTGTGTTTCCTTTGACGATGTTGTAAGGGCACATTCTCTGACATGTAAGGAAGGATTGTGCCTTTATTCTAGTTAGATGTGTTGAGAAGAAATGGAAAACCTATTTCCTTTCCCTTTCATTTGTTTTCCAATGTGGCATGCCTGCCTCCTTGCAATTCTCCTGCCTCTTGGAAGTAACATCATACTTTGTAAGGATCAGTACTCCTGGTAGATGTTTTTCTTCCATGCCCAGGGCAAAAATAGCAGCAGTTCTCTGCAACACAAGTCACTTATGAAATCCTTGGGTAGCAAAGCTGAGAGTTTGTGTAGTAAGGCCAACCTGAGCACAAGGACTACTAATTGCTAGTAATTTGTCTGTACACATCCAACTCCAAAATGGATTGGGAGACAAGGTCACAAGATTATTGTCCAGATGCTCATCTTAAGAAGAGCATTCCACCTCAAACCTATGGGCAGTCGAAAAGGTTATAAATGCTGGAAAAACATACTTAAAATTGACTTCACATTGTAAACTGATCACTAAGCACACTTGTACAGTAGATGCTGTGACAATGTACTGATAGTCTGGATTTTGTCCCATTTCTATCTACGGTTATCATTTATCACTCTTAGCAGAAGCCAAGAATTACCTTCCTACTACCCTGTGGTTGAACAATCAAAACTCAGAATCATGTCCCACAGAGCCACCCCACTTCCCACTGAAAGGTGCATTGCATCCCCTACTCCCCTAGTCCCCTACATAGGGTAGAGGCTTACCAAGGTAAACTCCACAAGGTGAATGCTATCAGCTCCTCTCCTCTGGAAAGTCCAGTAACTATTCCCTTGGGACACCATACCCCAAAAGAAACAGGGAAGAGGGATGCTAATGGATGATTAAAGAGATATTAGTTTCCCACTATAAGCTCAGTTTCCTGAGGTGCTGCCTCTGATCAAGCACGTTTTTAGCCAAGGCTTAGGCAAGGAAACCGGTTTTTAAACTGCTCCTGATCCAGGATGGATAGAATTTATTTTATTGTAGGGAATAGCAATTTGTTTATATGTTCTGGTTGGAGACAACACAGAACCAAAATCTTGCCTGTTTTTGTACTTAAGAAAGTTTGTATCTAGAAATAAAACTTCCTATGTCATCCACAATTTTGGGGTTAGCATCTGTATCACATTTCTGCACATCACAGGGAATGGTTTCAAGCTGAAACAGGGTAGGTTTAAACTGAACATTAGGAAAGAG
>JAOXJM010000019.1:38662884-38674077 GCA_026413425.1 Tringa solitaria | reverse complement strand
ATCTGGGGGTAAGCATGAACCACTCAATGTACTGTGTTGCTAGTTTAGCTATTGTGTTCAATAGGATCTCCAAGCTTAAGACAAAGCTTGTGGCACCGTCCTTGAAAGTCCTCTAGAAAGTCATGAAATGGAGAGGGGAGAAACTGCAATTAGTATTATAGCTTCATTCTTACTGATGACATGAAAAAGACATTCATCCACACTAAGATACGTTAGGGCCAGACCCCTCAAAAAAAGAACAGAGACTCCTAAGACATTGGTTTTCAGATACTGGTTGTTTGTGAGTAGTTTGATTCAAAGCGGGGTTAGTAAATCTGTATGAAGTGCTTAAAGGCTTCTACAGGGTATAGATAGTCCAATGATTTGCCATTGGATCTCACAGTTTTTGCACTGGTCACACACAAAAGCTGGAGAAGAAAATAAAGTATCTTAGTTGCCTTGGGTGACCTATTAAGGGAGTTTTTAATTTTGAAAATTTATCTAATTTTCTTCTCAACTGCAACTAACCAATATAATTATATTAGTGGCATCAGAATATAAGGAAGGGAGTGAATGAGATATTCTTATACATTCATTAGATACACCAAATGCAAGCATCTGCTTGTTGTGACGTTTTTGCCCCTCTGCCTGAAGTAGCTGACTTTTTTTTTCTGACAGTTTTAATGAAAACAGCTGCAACTTCATTAAGGCTAAATGTAATACAGCTTTGTCATCCTAGCTGTATAAGAAAAGATAGGGTTGGGTTTTGGTCGTTTTTTGGTGGTGATGGTGGGTTTTTTTTGGGGGGTGGTGGTGATTTGTTTTTTTCTCTTTTTTTTTTTTTGTTCAAGCTACAGGGTAAAGGAGAACCTATTCCTAAGTCCATGCCTGTCCACATCTGAGAAAGTACAGTAGCTTGTATGCCTCAAACAGCAGTACAGACCAAGAAATGCAAAATGTTTTGCACGCAGAACTTTGGGGACATTTAGTTAATTAGGCAAATGTGCCTAGTGTACTAGGAACAATGTGTCAGAACACTTTCACAAGATGCAGTGAGAGCCCTTACCCATTTCAGCAACTGATAAAGCCTATCACCATCTACGGCATAAAAGGAAAGAGCAATATCGAATGAATCACAAGTACAGCTTCCTGCCACACTAGTGAAATAATACATCCTTGTCAGAAGCTTTTCATACGGCCATTTCAAAGGAACAAGCTGTAAGGAGAGAAGAGACCACCAGTGGAACAGTGGTGTTACTGTAATTTTTTTATCACTGTGACACTGCTCCGTCATTAGGTTGGGTGTGCTTTTATGGCTTCTTCTTTCAGGAGCTGCCAATGAATTTAGAGCAATGAAATGCAAAACTTTACCATCTACCTCTTAAATTAATCTCACTACCACCTCACCACCCCAACCCCCGATAAACAGAACTAGGGACAAAAAAAAAATCCAAAACATAAAAACCTATAGAAAGGGGATTCTGCTTTTCTAGGCCATGAAATATAACCATTCTTTATGGGTATATTTTGATTGTTCTTGAAAACAATAAAAGATATAACTTTTGATAAAGACATTGAAATGATTAGATGCAAACTTGGTACCTCCTAATGAGATGGGATAGCTGATGAAATCTAAGAATCCAGTAAGAAAAGTACAATCAATAATATGGTTTTTTGGAATTTTTAATTCCGATACTTATGTAGACATGTCTACTTGTCCAACGGAAAGTGAAAGATTTCCCACTCTAGTGCTGAGACTGAAAACTTAATTTCCTTTAAAAAGTTAAATGAAGGGTACAGTAGAATGATCATATTTATCAAGGTTAAGTACTAAGATACTGTCTGTTGCATTCTTAAACACAGAACTACAGTCATATTACAGCTGTCAGAAGTGGCATCGCTATTAAAAATGTTTTAATGGTACCATATACACAGGTCTGCTTATAATGACCTTTTTATCCATTTTTCTTCTCTCTACAAATGCTCTTTCTGAGGGAGGAAAAGTGTATATCATCGGCCCCTTTGCACAGTTCTCATGCATAATGCAATTACTATGATTTTCAGCACCTCAAAAGTGCAGCCATTTCCCATAACTACACAGAGAGAAAGAAAATGACCCGAATTCAAATTACTGTACAAGAGACAGACCTTACTAACATAGCTCTTATTACTTAAGATGACAGTGAATAACTACAGATAGCATTAGTATTTTCAATTCAGGTGGTTCTACATTAGGTTATTAACCAGCTCTACCTCATGTTCCCTTGGACACTAATGACTTCTGATCATGTGACTCAGGAGATCTGAGAAAAACTGTAATATTGGTCCCACCGAGAATTACATACCTAGGTAAGAGGAAAACAATATGCCAAGGACATATGCCATAACAGCAGCCTATGTTAACATCGTTTTATTCAGTATAGCATTACTTGTCAGAGCTAAGAAGGCTAAAGAAATATAAAATCCTGCAGCATTTGGAGCTTTTCCTCTTACTCTCTTAGCAATTATTGCTAAGCAAATCAGGCATTCAGACACACGTGTTTGGCTTTGCAGAAAAATGCTGGAAAATCCTTATTAAAAATGTCAGGAAAATTGTTATATCTGGTAAAAATCACAGACATTAAAAAAAGGAAAGAAAAGCAATTCAACACAGATGTTTTCAATAAGTCTACCTGAAACCTTTTATAACAGAGTTCTCTCTCCACATCATCGATCTAAAGCTTTAATTGGCAGACAGAAAACTCTGATGGGAAAATAATGGTCTTTTAAATACCTGGGAATGAAAAGCAAATTGAGTTAGCACAGTGTAAGAGGCAAGTAATTACATAATGTCAATCCTGTTTTATACAGTTCAGTCTTTAAACAGCATGCAAAGAAAAGACATGTCTGGGAGAAAATATGAATCTCTTTCCTTCAAGTGACTCATGTGCTCTTTTCCCAATAAGAAGTTAGGGCTATTATGTGTAACAGCAGGCTCTTTGCTTAAGGGTTTCTCAAATGTGGCTGCTACTAACACTGTTAGTTTGTGAATATTTAAAATTTTCTCTCCGTCTTGTCAAATCCAAATGTCAGTCACTAGCTATGACAGTACAAGTCTTTATTGGGCAACTTCCAAAATGATCCTCTATGCAGAAAGAATTTCTGTTATCTCAGATAACACCCCCAACAAAAAGTAGACATAAGGTTAAAAAGACTTATTGAAATCTCAGGAATATATACAATGCAACTGCATATTTTCATTGACATAGTATTTAATAATTTGCTGAAAGTAAATCACTGAAAGCAAACCAAGGAAGTCTTAGGTGGCTTATGTCTCAGTTCTTCACTGACTCTGCACTTCTCAGTTTCCTGTATCTGCTGTGTTTGTACCATCACTTGTCTTTATGCCACATATAGTTTACTTCAGCAGGATTTCACCTAACAGACTCAACATCAGAGGAGGCATCTAGAAAAAGGGACAAGAACTGACAGGAAGCCAGAACTCAATTTTTTCTAAGATAGTCATGTGGTATTTTAAGGTTTCCAGGAAATATTACCTACTAGTTTAACCTTGAGTATTTTACGTTTGCAAACTGTTACCCTAGATTGTTCCAGGTATGAGGATTACCCAAGAGCAATCATTAATCTCCATTCTGTATAGGAAAGAGAAGAGGATCCTTGTCCACAGTGGTATATCTACTTGAGCAAATTTTAATTACATGTGAACACATGAACTCAGAATCCTTTGTGTAAGTAATTCACCTAAATATATTCTCAATAGGATCACAGACATTGAGATGATAAAGAAGGAATTGAGAATAGCTACTACAATCATTATTCTCTTTTATTATAGGCCTTCACTGTTACTCCTAGCAGGGTGCATGCAATTAAGTTAGGGTATGGTACTGGGTATCTCAAAAGATGATAACCTTTGACCACTTGGCTTCCTCCAAAAAGGGATGGACTGCATGGTCCACGGTGACCATGGTGAATATGAATCTTTTCTTCTCTCAAGGTGCCTACAGGTAGCTAGAGGACAATGTTTGGGTCTTCTTTTGCGTTTTCTTTTTCTTCTTCGTTACTGATTTCAGAACAAATGAATTCACAACTGTTGCTGGCTGTTCTCTCTCCTTTCCTGAAAGCCAGCTTAAGATAACTCTCTGCTAGCCTCCCAACGTTTTAACTACTCATTGTATGCTCATATCCTCCTGCCACCTCCTTTCCTGAAAGTTCTCATAGATTTTATACAGACATATATAAAATATATATCCCCCCTGCTTTCTCTCCAGGAGAAGCTGAATGCATGAATTCTTTCTTTCAAATTCCTCCTTCTTCCCTACAGCCAGAACATAAATATGGGAGACTCTCTCAAACTGCTTTGTTACTGCCACCTCTGACTCAATATAGCATGTGCTATTTTGAAAGTGGATGGTAGATTTTTACCACAGGGATCAAATGACTGCTTATTCACCATTGTGCCAATGACATTCTTGGTTACCTGCCCTATACGCTTGTCAGTCGTTGCAAGTATGCTACATTGTACACTGGGATTTTTCCTGCAGTTTTTTTCAAAATTTTCAAAAATTTCCACAAATTGCAACTCTTTTGCTGTTCACAGCAAGTAACTGCAGGGTCACAGTTCAGCTCTTGCTAGGTGGAACTGTTACAGAAACAGCCCTTGATAAATATTTTCAAAATGAAATTTATTGACATATAGGCCATGACCAGTCAGGAGGAAAAAAACAACAGCCTATTGGAAGAGGTCAGATTTACAAATCCATTATCATTCACCCACTGTGCTATAGTAGTCAAAATGTATAAAAACCCCTCTATGTCAAAAACCCTCTATAACATAATTCCTTTAGACTCCAAATATAATTTAGTACTAATTAAAACTATTAAAGAAAATCACATATAAAATGAGCAATAAAGACATAAATGCCAAGTGTTGTGAAAGGCAATTTTTACCAATCACCTGACAGGGCGTATCTCTTACACAGACTTAAATGAAGAGTTAACTAGGAATTCTGAAGTGACAATTATGCTACATTTTCCAATTATGTTTTTGTTGATGTTAAGTACCTAAAAGGATACCTTTTCAAAGGTAATACATTAGTTAAGCCTTTTCTTTATAGAAAATTAAAAAAAAAAGAAACTCAATAAACCAAATAACTTTTCTAGAACAGAACTAAATTTATGTGGTATTTAAGTAGTAGTTACTGACATATTAAAGAAAAATATTCTGACTGATGAGTAGCTGTAACTGCTATGTAATGACTCAAAGTATTTCAACTCTGTAGTTCTCCAGAGGTTTTGAGGTGGGTTGACATAATGTAAGACATGCATATCTTTCTTCTGATACAGACATTTGGACTGTAGGCAAATAAACATACACTAAGAGCCTTCTGATGCCTGGAAAATCAAAATTGTTAAGCTGTGCATAACTTAAACAAAATGTCCATATTTTTTCCTTCAGCCATTGATATGTCCTGATTCTTTCAAAGAATTCCTTGAGCCTTGACATTTGACTTAGAGACCAACCAATATATGATACACTGAATTCTTCCTATTTATTTTATTAACTTTAATTCCTGAGGCTGCTTAATTTCTGCTTGTAAAGACACCTGGAAAATCCTTTCTGCTATTATATCCATATCTCTCTATTACAGATGGAAGAGAATTGAGGTCTCAACAAACAATAAGACTGCCTGCAGTCAGAAATACTACTTTCTTTGTACATAATCAAAACTATATTATTAATAATAGTATTAGTACTAGTCTTTTAGAGTAATGAACAAAATATGATGATCTCCCCTACACCAGGTATTTTGTTTACTAGGGTTTTTTTGCTATAAGCAAACTTTTTGGATCCTGAAACAATAATTTCTCTTTAAGAAAAATATCAAATGTTTATGGATCTGAATGTAGAATCAGCAAGGAAATAGAGATGCTGACACTCCCTTTTACCCTATAAATTGGTTAAAAATTGTGGCACACTTGCAGGATAAGTATTTCTTGTTGCCTAAGGGATACAAAGTAACATCTCTTTTGTAAATTACTTAACATGCTCCAGCAAAGTCTAAAATGGGATTTCCATTTCACTCAGAGCTGAACTGTCTAATTTCTGGAGCTGGAAAAGCTTTATTCTATTCCAGGACATACGAATTTTACTGTATATGAGATGCTTCATGTGCTCAAAATCACTGGGTACTGGACCATAATAACTTTGAGCAACCTGCATTTTACATAAGGAGAATTAGCTTCAGAAGGCACAACTAAAGACTCCAATATTATGGATCTTGCTGACCCTGTGTGCAGAGCACCTTCTATAGGCTGTTCAGTGTGGGTAGAAGAGGAATCATGTGTGTGAGCCACTACTACCTCCAGTGCCTAGATTAGAAGAGAGGAAGTTGCCTCTTGAATTCATACAGTGCTCTTAGTTTTCAATGTTTAGCAAGACAACCTTGTTTTAGAAAAGGACATTATTAAGTTTAACAATTTTGAGGTCCACAAAACCCAGCTCATTCAGAGATTGAAGCAAATGAGTAACTGTAAGAATCCAAATTGCCCCTGTTGTCATTAAGCAGAGAGTCTTTGAGCTTTTTTTGACATGGGTTCAGAAAAAAAGTAAGAGGGATAAGGTACCTGCAGAGTAGAACGATGGTAGTTGGTAGAGGGAGGGCTAATTTTTATTTTAGGGATGATGTTGATGCACAAGAATGAAGCTATCGCCCAGATCTCTCCTAAGAAAGTATCATATTTAAGCATATTTTTCGATTTAGTCCTTCTGGATTACATTTCTATTAATCTCCAGATGAACCCCTGCATTCAGTTGTTTCTTTAACATACACTGCATTAACAAAGGCATCATTGAGCTTCTTGGTTTACAGGTAAGCTTATCAGCTGCTACTGCTATACCTCTTTGTGAGCTGTCTTCTTCCTTTGCTGGCCAGGTGTCAGTGGCTAAATTGGGAAGTTTAGCACAGCTAGTAGCAACAACCCTGAGAAATACTTCTGTAAGATGCATGGAACAATCATACTTGTGGCTGCAAATCTCTGGCACCTTAGGTGTACTGGTCCTGCCTAGAAAGCTAACTCCATAAGTCTTTTGCTGCTATTTCTATTTAATTTTCCACAGAGGATGATTTCAGAAAGAGAAGAGATTTGTGAAATATAAAGCATCAGGCTTTATATCAGGCATCAGAAACAGTGTACATTCTAAGCCATGTTCCACCCGATTGAGTGTTGGAGGGGAGCTTGTCCTGGGGTGCTGGGAATATTTAAACTTGGTACTTTAGACATTCTCTGGTCTTCTGTGGTTATTCTGGTTATTCTTCAGTGGCACACAAAGTGCAAATTCCTTACCTGATTGGCTATAATTATCTGAAATTTAAAATTAACCTGCTGATGCACAAAACCAAGCAGAACACAGTTTGCCCTCTCTCAGCACTTCTTGATCTTACAAGTGTGGCAACAATATAAAGGATTAAAATAAATCAAATTGAATCCTCCCTTTTGACTAAAGTTACTATAAAAGTTGAATGCACAAATTTCAGTCAGAAAGTTTGATTAGAGAGGTTCCAATGTAATGGTATTTTAAACAAATAAAAAAACTAAGGGTAAAAGATTTATTAAAAGAATGAGAAATGAAAACTCAGGACACAAACAAGAATCTCTCAAGTCTTTAAATAGTTTACCTAACTACACGCATACCTAGAAAACTTTCTTGAACCTGTGCTGTTCTCTTTTTATCTACAATGAACTTAAGGAAAGTTTCTCCAGAATTAGCCTGCTAAGCAAATTAATCTTCTGTGTTAATCCTGATACATCTATGAAATAAATTTTAAAAGTCTATTTTCTGTTTCAAGATCAAGCTGATCTTTTTAAAATGCCTGTTCTGAAGTATAAAAACCCAGGTTAATGTCTTTGTTTTCTTAAACTATATGCCACCCTTAATACCATGACTAACTGTGCTGAAAAGCATTGATGGTTATTTTGATCACTAGTGGTTCATGCCAGTCATTCAGTGGTGTGGGGTTTATTTTGGTTTGGTTTGGTTTTTTGTTGGTTTTTTTTTTTGGTGCTTTTATTGCGTTGTTCCTTTACCTTGAGAAGATTCAAGATCTGTTTAAGTTTCTGAATCACACATTAGGTATCAGGCCCAAGCTTCATTTGAGCAATACAACTCTGTTACCAGTTTACATAGTATCACTTTGGGCGATACAACTGAAAGCTGATATTAGCTGATCAGATATAAATGATTTGCAAGGCTGGATAGTCCTCACGACAGGTTAGTTTTCCACTACTGTTTCCTCTTCTCCTGTTTCTACAGTTTCACATCCAAAAGCTATTTTAGAGTGCTATTACATAGAGGGACATAACAGCAGGTCTATTTTAAGCTTATGCCAATACTAACTCACAACTAATGTGTCAGCAAGTATATAAATTCAAATTATTAACAACACTTCTTCTATTTGCTTAATAATTTCTCAACAATGCATTTCTGTGCTTGTGTGCTTCAAATATTAGATACCCAAAGTATCTATTTCTTCAATGAATTGCTAATGAGAAGTGTCAGCATATATGTGATATTTTCATTGTGGTGGTAGTGGGTTGTGGAGATGCAAATAAAAAACTCAGTGCTCCAAGACATAATGCTGGTTTGTGATTGTCCAAAGTACTTTGGACCCAGAAATGAATGAATGCCTTACATCCACATCTATAAGCATTTTATCATCGCTGACAAACACAGTATAGCTAACTTTAAAGAGTTAACTCAACTAATGTACAATGTGGGTAACTTCTAAAATAGACACATTACGCCTCTCTAGCTTAGCACCCAAGACATTACAGCTTCTAATATACCTTAACTATGCATCAAGGGATACACTTCATGCCTCACTGGACATCCCAAATGTAAAATTCTCAATTAGATAAACTTCAAGCTTAACACACAATAATTTGTGAGTACAGAACTCATGAAAAGAACACGAGCAATGGAGGTAAAACATATATTGTGTATAACTTGGGAACACATATTGGTCACATTGTTTGAAGCTTGTGATGTCATACTAACATAATTTATATCTACTTAAAGTTAAGTATCCACTTTGCTGATTGACGATTTATAAGCTCTGTATGATAGAGTGAACTGAAATGACACATGTTGACAGCTTAAGGACTGCTTGCATGAGCTGAGAACAAAGGACAACTATGTTCACAGCCATAATCTTACATTCATATGCAACAGAACAAAGTAGTAAGTAGGGTTTTTTTTGAACATTTTGAAATAGACATTTGGTACATTTGGACAATCACTTGCCATCAATATTGTTAAGGGATGAGGCAAATTTATCACCAACATGCTACTGGATGACAAACATAAACATCCCATGCAAAGAAATAACTACATCTCAACTAATTCACTTTATTTTTAAGCACAGACAGTAACAAAAGCTTGGTGGTGAGCAGTGACCAAGAAAAAAGTAAGAGAAAGAGCACTGTATAAAAGCTTCAGATATTTGAGTTTTTCTTAGCTGGAACAACAGAGCAAAGGGAAATACTAGTGGTAATTGCCAACAAAAATGGAGTTGAGCGGGAGTGGTCTGCTCAACACCAAGATGCTTACATGAAGTGTAAATGAACAGCTTTGTCACAAGGAATGTGTGCCCAATGTTTACAATGAGTTATTTGGCATTGGACCAATATGGAAAATTGATCCTGAGGGAAAAAATCCACAGATACACCCTTCATTTATCTGAGACAGGACTGTGTAACTGGGGTTGATGTTACACTAAGCTGGAAAGACAAAGTTTTAGAAATATGTATATACAGCTACCAATAAAAAGACAGCTGGCATGAAATCAGTTTGGTTGCAGTTTGATACACTACCAATGCTTTCTGCAGTGCCAGCTGCTTAACTTGCTTATTACAATCTCCATCCTTAAAGATAGAGTTTACAAAAGAATTATTTTCACAAAGAACCGGTGACTAATGCTAAAACTTCATTTGAAGCAAATACATATGAAGTAATGGGCCATTCAACTTGAGTGGGTACATTAGTGAGTGGGTACAGCTGTTTTGTCTTCCCCAGCCTCCTTTACTTAGCTTTGCTTTCTGTTCCAAAAATGGCAAAAGCAACAATGGTATTCTTCATGACAAAAACAGCAAAACAAAACCAAAACAAAAATCCCACAGTATATTTACAGAGAGCAGTAATAATAACTGCACAGATTCCAAAATACTAATCAGCAGAACCTGGCCCAAAGGGAAGCAGAGAGATTGACCTGAAAAAGCAAATAGGGGAAAAATGGTAATTGAAATCATCACTGCATAAAATCAGCTTATGGGTCAGAGATGGATTGACACGTTTGTGTTAATGATGATCCAAACATGGGCCACAGTTTGTTGATATGGTGTTAGGAAAAGGTTCAAGTGAGATATATTAATTTTTCATTTTCCCTATAGCTAGAAAATTGACAAGAAAATCCTCCCTTGTGGTATTTAGGCACTCTATTTAGAAACTTTGAAAGAATCAGAAAGTTCATAGCAGCTTAACAGTGGAGAAAATATGTCAAATATTTTTCTATACAAAGTTTTTGTACTGCCTTTTTCAAAAAACCTCTTAAAATGGTTCATTGGAAGTGGGTACTTCTCCAGCATAAGCACCCTATTGTAAACTGCTTTGCAATTCCATCTAAATAATCAAATAATCATTTAGTTTTGTGTGATTTTTGTATCTATTCTTATTTTGAATAAAATATATATTCTATGCAGAAATACTGTTGTAAAAGAAGCTTAAGAGTTATGCAAGTTCTGAGGAATAATCCAGTAGATGAGGAAGAAATGCTACAAAACCCACAGTGAGGGATAAATATGATAAAGAACAATTGTAAAAAATCTATGACCTGCAATTTGCAAAAAATGAATTAAAAATACCTTATTATTTTTAAAAGACAGTATCTGTGGTCTGTGAGTTTTCAGTTCTAGGGAAGTGATCTATAACTACCACAGGATTTTTTTTCAGTGAAACAAACAGGATCAAGAAAATAAAAGATTTGAGAAAAGGTTCAAACAATTTATTCTAGTTTCATATAATCTACAAATATATTTATTCTGTTTAGTCCAAATGACTTCTGCGAAAAATGGGACCTTTACAGGAATTGCAAACTGTTATTCAAATGCTATGTAGGAACAAATGCACCTATTTACATTAATCTTATCTTAACAATAAAA
>JAOXJM010000019.1:38631560-38653774 GCA_026413425.1 Tringa solitaria | reverse complement strand
AGAGTCAATAAGGTGTTCTCCATTGAACTCCACTTAATACATAGGATGGATGGTGTTCATTGAAAAAGCAACCAGTCAATAGCTTGTTTTCTGCTAGTTGCTCAATGTTTGGCCTGGGGTCTTATTTAATGTACGCACTACACAACACTGCTCTAAAAACAGAATTCTTAATTTTCTCTTTTTTTTAAAATGTAAATTGGTATCCAAATATTTAAAAAATGTTAATAGATTTATTTTTACAACATTTTAACCAGATATGCATACGCCAATATTAGAAAGCAGCAGCTGAGGAATAGGGCAACTAAAATAAAAGAAACTTTTTCAGAAGCTTTCTTAATTAGACAGTTTGTCTTCTAAGATGTTGATTTATCAACTGCTTATGAAAACAGTTTTGATGAAATGTTTCCCAGGAAGGTTTTCTTAATTTTAAGATGTTTGCTGTTTACTGACCGCCATAAGCTATAGATAAGCTAGCTGTCAGATAAGAAAGACATTCAGCTGCATTGAAAGAGGTGACAGTTTCAAGGGACCTCAGGCAGGCAGGTCAGCACCACTGGCTGGTGACCAAAAATCCCAGGCAACTAGCCACCAAGCAGTTAAGCTTTCACCCCTCATCTTCACACGTACAGATCTGCCCACTACTGTGTACAACTGTGGGAGACCTCAAAGGATTCATTCTGATGTAGAAAAGGGAAGTTTCTGAAATCCAGAGTTAAAGCCCCAGACCTTAAAAGGACAGACAAAAAGGCTCCCCTGTCTTCCTTTGATTCAGGCAGCATCATCTTTGAGATGATCCCACCTTTGAGAGCCACAACTTGAAACAAGCTATTTCAAGAAGGGCCATAGGAACATGACTCCCAGATTTCAGCTCCAGTCCTAGCCCTGGCCACGTCCACAGGAAAATTCTGCTTACTCCAAGCCTGCTATAGGTCCACTATAAACAGAAGTTACTAAGAATGCAGACCAAAAGCACTGGAGTGTCTCTCTACAGCTTCATTCCGCTTCATTGTGTCCTATTGCTGGTCACCAAAGAGAGATCAGCACCTTCCATGCTGCCACCCACTTTAAGGAAGCCACAGACTGCGATGAGGTCACCCGTCAGCCTTCTCTTCTCCAAGATGGGCAACCCAAGAGACCTCAACCACTCCTTGGAAGTCTTGCCCTTGAGGCCTTTCACCATCCTGTTTGTCCTGCTCTGGACGCTAATAGTCTGATGTGTTAATATATCTGATGATTTGGATGACAGGGTGTACATCACAGGTTTCACAAAGCAAAGTGAGGACATGGTGAAGTGCAGCATGGGGGCATAAGCATCTTGAATGGCTTTCTTAAAAGTAAATGTAAGTGGAGAAGACTGAAATAATAAATTACTGGATTTGGTTCCATATTTAGTTTAGAACCCCCAATAAGCTGCCATAAATAATGTTTTATGCACGCTTGCTAACATGACAAGAATATTAGTGTGTGCTCAGAGGCAAACCAGAGCAAATCTGAAGACCCTGGTTATACAGTAATACACAGTTTAGTTTTGGTTATGGCTTCAGTTTGGACAACGTGAAATACTATCCTAAAATTTTCATTCTGGAAGTAGCTGCAATACCTCAGTTAGAACTTTCCAGGAACCTTTATTGACAGGGAGATCATCAGTTTTAGAAAAAAAAACCAGTCCAAATTATTTAAATTTTACAAAGATCTCATCAGTTAAAATAGGATGCCTATGGTATCAGTATGTGACACTGATTTTATACAAATGCATACTGTAAAGCGTGTGTGTAAAAATCAAAGGGAGATGTCACATCCACTAGGAATTTAAATATTTCAAAACATTTAATTAAAATATCACTGTAAGTTAATATCAGTATATTGGTGGAGGACTATGAAGGAGACAATTCAGTTTGAAAGACACATTTATAACTTGCTCAAGAATTCAGTGTTGGATTTGTCAGCAGACCTTAAAGAGGAAATTATTGTTGTTATTGGTGTTCCGTAATTTAAATGGGGACCACCTTGTGCATGTATTACTAAACAGATTTTTACATGTTCTTTACTCAAAGGATACCTCACTTGCACAGACAAGACTTGTGAGATGAACAGTAAGTGGAACACAGATGCAGGCAGCCAGAGGATGATGCGTGGCACACCCCGCGCATCTTCCACCTCGCCCTGGTGGATGCTGCCTGAGGAAAGCTGCTGTGCTTATTTAACTGCTCGCTGCGCGGACCTGACCAGCCTCACCAGACCTCACGCTGCAGACTTGGCCAAGCACCTGCGTGTGCTTTTTCACTTAGAGGCTCCTAGTCCCCGAGGCGTCGGGACACATGTCCTCAGCCTTCGGCGCTGCTGCAGTGCTCTGCTGGGCAGGGGCAGCGATGCAGCTGGCCGCAGGAGTGAGCACAGGGGCAGCTGCACACACACAAGACGTGGGATACCCACCAGCACTGCACGAGGGGCGGTGGCGTTTGGCCTGGCAGCTCTCAGGGCAGGTTTCCTGATGCGACACTGATACTCTGTTCAGCCATGTTGTCTTCTGCTGACGCCAGTGCCCACTGCTCTCTCTGCTCCACAGCGGTTTTATAAATCACTTCAAGAGCACTTGAGGACAAAAAAGCTGCTTGTATTTTCTCTCCTGCCACCCCCTCTCCAGGAACACACAACACATTTGTTCACGGATTCATTAGCAAAGCATTCTTTAACATTAATCTAGGGAGAAAATCCTGCAGTAGTTCCTTAAGCTATTGCACAGTTAACACTGAGAGTAACCAGTCTGCAGGCTGGAGATTGCAAAATGCTTTGTCCTTTCTACTTTGCAAAGCAGTATAACTCATTAGCAAGCCCTTGCTAATTGAATTTGATTTAGTGTCAACACTGTCACAGTCACACAGAAGCACACCAATAAAATTTCAATCCTGCTTGCTGTGATCACTAAGTCCAGTTGTCTAACAACGGGAGCTCTGCCTTTGTGGCGAAGGTTGTCAGATCAGACTCACAGGGGCTCTGCGTTTCAGTGGGTACATGAAATAAATAAAAGTGCCAAAGCTGCCATCTAAAATATAAGATTAATGGAGAAATTCATTAGTTCAAACGACATGCAAAAAATGCTGCTGTTGGCTGTTTTGGGGGTTTCTGATCTCAGTTATCCTCTTCAAAACACAAAACCCCATAGACCAACAGAATTTGAAAGAACCACTGTGCTAGGAAAATGACTGGATTTTTTTCAATATAAATCTCCTTTCATATAAACAGAATAAAAATGTGGAAGGAAAAGGTGGATTCAACGTATGTCACTGATAATTATACATTTTTATATACCTAGCTTTCTGGCTAGATTTATTTATTTTTTGGCTCTTTGACCAAATCAAAAAGATAATAAACAGAAATAAATGTTTCAAATACTCTAAAGTGGGGGATTTTGGTATTAGTAATAAAACAAACAAACAAAAAAGAAAACAAAATGCCTAAGAACAAATATTGTTTAGATTTTAACCATTAATGAAACCAGAAGGAAAATATTCAAAGGCCAAAGGTGCTATTCACAATTGTAAAGAACCATTCACTGGACTGAGTGCCAAAGCTGATTTTTCTCTTTGGCCCATCACCAGGCTAAGGAGACATACTCTTGCTTTTTAAGACCAGTGAGTATTTAATTACTTACACAAAGGACATCTTCTTCTCTCTCCTGAAGGGGAAGTTTATGAAGCTCTGGGGTTCATGATACCGAACCATATCTTTCTATTTTAGTCCTTTACATAGAGACCCACACAGGCACAAACCTGCCCCTCACCAAAATGTGTGGGATCTTCTACTACCTCAGCAGCAGTGTGCTTGAATCTCTGTCTCACAGGTCACAGGAAACTGCCATAAATACTGGAATACTGGATAACTGGAGAGCAGTAGTTCTTCAGGGGAGTCCTTATTGACATCAGTCAATACTGAGAATGTATTTTAAATCTCCTCTGGAATTTCACCTGAAAACTAAAAAAACTCCAACCACAAACCTCCCCCAAAGCCCCAGTGGGAATACTGAGATCTGGTGATCGATAGTTATCCAGTGACCACTTTCTGTTTATCCTTCTCCTTGCCATTTTCCACTGCTAAGCTCCCACAGTGCAGGATCCAGTCATTAACCACAAGTATACACTGTGAAATTTGTATTACAGAAATTCACCCCATTTCTATTCCTGTCTTCATGGCCATCTGTACAGTTTTCCCTATAGTCGATCCAAAAGCTTCTCCAGATTAATAAAGCCTCCCAATTTTGTGATGTCAGTACACCCCTAATAATCATGCCATGGTCATTAATGGAAATAGTAAAAAAGATCAGCACAAAAATAGATGCCTGAGGAGTTCCACTAGAAAAATTATTCTGTTCAGTCCATTACTGTATATCTGTATCAGTAATATATCATTCACTTTCTCTTATGTTGAATCCTAAAAGCCTGAAATGAAATAAAGAAAATTTCGTATTCCAGATTAACGCAGCTTTTTCACTCATAACTGCCTGTTTTTTCTCTTCTTGTGTTTGTAATGATACTTATCAAACACTTAACATTAATTTAATAAATTCCAAATGATCTCAGGGAAATGTTTGTGTCACCAGGGTATATTATCAGGGGTTTTAGAGAGCTTTTCATGAATATGTGGAGGCAGATCAGGCATGATGGGCTTCCCCACAGTTGTACTCTACCACGCTCATGTATGTACCTGGCCTTGAGTTGAGTGCTCAGCAAGCTCTAAGCCAGCACTGTCCTATGCAGTGTGAACATACCCTAAATGTCTTTATGCTATGAAAGGGCTGATCAATACACTGCAGGCACAACATTTTTAGAAGTTCTCTCTCTAAAATCACACTGTTCCTTGGTGTCACACACTGTATAATTTTGAATTATCCATATTTTCCTCTGGCAAATTATAGCCTCACATTTTCAAAAGCTTTGGTTGTAAGAACAGTACTGTAAACTGTTGAGGAACAATTTGAACTTAGAGGGCAGTCCTTTCAAAAGCTGCATTGTATAGGTGTATCTAAAAATACTGCTGGACCAATACAGTACATATATATACCCCACCTTGCAGAAAAATGAAGTAAAACAACACCTGAGAAATCTGCATGCTTTTCTCTCTTGCAACTCAAAGCTGACAGGGTAAATCCACTTTTTTTTTTTTAAATTTGTTATTTACTGCAGGAAAAAAAACATCTTGGGAACTCACTAGTTACCATGTGCTTACAGATTGTTTTCACCTAGACTGGCCATTTCCCCTCCTCCTTTCCTGAAGGGTACCTGTGTCTGTAAGATTGTTCCCTATCAGGGTTTTCATGACAAACTGCGGCCTCTTCTCCAGGACTGACTTGCACAGACTACCAACCATCTCTCTCCTTGTTTCCTTTTCCCTGTCATGCACCCCGAGTCCACAAATGCGCACCCTTACCATCAAAGGTCAGAATAATGGGATTGATCACTTGATGACTTTTGTTCCTACCCTACCCTGTGCTCTGAAGGATTAGCAATGCTCCTGAATTTTTTAGTCTTTTCCTAATCAAAATCTCTGGGCGGTAGAAGAACTCAGAAAACTGTTTAAACATTTGCTCCCCAAATTGTGTGTGGGCTGTTGCCTCACTTCATTCTGCCATCGTCTAGACTATTCTGTGAAAAGATCTAGTTCTTATGTAAAAGAAACAGACCAGACGATGTCTCAGTTGTCTAGTATGTATTTTTAAACTCTGCAACTTTGTGTCATTCCAGTTAGCAACAACCAAATGAAGTATAAAAAGATGTCCATTTTTAAGCTGCTGAAATCCAACTGCTTACATAAGACATGACTAATTACAAGGAGGAAACCAAATTTCCACGATATAGTTTTGCTGGTTGAAATTCTGCTGGTTGAAATTCTGCACCCACTGTCATCTGGCCAGAGGACCTGTCAATTGGCTGATTCCAATGACAACACAGGGATACAAAGAGTTAAGTTAAGCCTGAAAAAGTAACTTTTGGAAACAAGGCTGCTGTTTATCCTTATTTTGGTCTGAAAATTTCCAAGATTTTTAAGCCTAATGATAGGATTATCTTTACACTAGAGGATTACAGCTGTTTGTATGGCACTATATTTTTTAAGTAGAAAGTACTTCATATTACATTAACAGATGAAAATTGTACACATGGATTCTTCCATTAGAAAAGGAGACAAACAAGTGTGAGGGAAAATAAACTCCCTTTTCTTCTGTTCTTTCTAAGCACACATACACTGTTATTCTCTAAGAGGCCAGAAAGGAGATAGATAGCAAGCTAAGTTTTCACTGCTTTCAGCAGGATGAAGATGATGAAAGAGTCTAATGGAACTATTTAATATATCTCTCCTGGTCTGAAAAGATTTTGCATTACATGGTCACCACACTAGAACAGAAAGAACTCATAAGTAAAGAATAAGGCATTTACGCAGCCATTTTTTTAGAAGTCCTAATACGACTGGTATTTCAATATGTCCGACCAAAACTCAAGACAAAGTCAGAAGTGCAATTACTTACAATGAGATCATGCCCCTTAAAACCGCAAGGGATATTTCTAAGATAGTTACTATAAAGCCATATGCAATTTCAGTAAATGAAACAACAGTTCTTAACAAAGAGTAAACAGTTTAGTATGAGGCCTGTGATATCTTGGTCATGTATTATAATTCAAGGAAGTGGTAATGAACTGTATTGTATAGTCAATGTATCATAACAAATATATTTTTGTATCCAAAGCTAGGGATCAGACAGCACCATGGAAAACACTTAGGCCTAGAGTTACTCACTTCATAGTGCAGAAATATTAAGACAACTGAAACATGTTTGTAACATGTTTGCAAATCAAGTTGCATATTTTTAATTGCTGTGGTCTTCAAATTTTGCATGTCAACAAATCTGACATTGTCATAGTGAATTTTATATTAAAAATATTCCTGTAACTGTTTATATTGTAAATTGTTCAGAACATAGTTCACAAGTAGCTACCATTTCAGACCAGTACAACAAACCTTTCACACAGCTGAAAGTTACGGTATACAGCTTGTAAGGTTTGAAGGAAGGATGCAGTGAAAAGAGCCTGGAATGACAGACTGAATTAGAGGAATGCCTGCTCAGATTGAAAAATTCCCAAAAACGTAAATAAAAACATATGTCTTCATCTCTCTAGATCTGGCAAGGCATCCTATAAATGTATCTGTGCTAAAGAGGGGAACAGAAAATTGAAAACACGTACAAAATCTTAAAACTGTCAGTTGAACTGACAATTTAAGTCACAGAATAATCTGATCTGAACCATGCCTGGTCAGCTACCTGGCTTCACCTAATGCAATCCACTGATTGCAAAGGGTTCCCGAAGTTGTTTCAAATACAGTGGGAAGGTATTGTGAAAATTTTGGATATTTCACAGGTTTTTCCCATCCTGTACTAGGAAATTCAAGGACTCTTTAGAAGTATTCTATGAAAAATATGTCAGAGAGATATATAAGCATAGCTCAGGACTTAGGTAAATAATTTGTATGAATGTACCAAGATTTAATTCCCTGTCCTGCTTCTTCCAATTAAAGATAAAATCTGTGCCTTCTCACAATGAAGATGATCTCCTCAATACCCGTCCACTGGCTAGTCTGTCTCACTTAGGGTTACTCTACCTTGAACAAATTCTGAAATACTTTTCGCAGTAGAGACTTGAACTATGTTGTACCGCAATCCATCTAGCCAGTTTGGTCTCTAACAAAGACTGTTTGCAGCAGCAGAAGGTTTTGCTAGTTCTCTCTTTCCCTCTTCAGGACTTTTGGTTTTGATCCAAATAATCTATGCTGGTAAATGCGGCATACCTGTTCCCATTGGCAGTTTTGATTTTGAATACTGAACATTTTCAGATTCAAAAAAATATTTAAAAAACAAACACAAGACACTTTTTATCAATGCAAAAATTTAGAAATCTCGATCAAACTGAAATAAATTGCTTTTGATAGAGTTGTCAAACTTATTTCATTAAGATCAGCACTTGTGCAGGAAAAGCCATTTTGGCTTTTCAATTTCAATTCTGCTTCATTGAAATACTACCTTATTTCACAGCGTCATGTCTCAGATGTGATTTTACAATATGAAAAAATTGAGGACCTACAGCTGCATCAAATTAATTTAGAGGAACCTAAGGCAAAGGTTCTTTTTTTCCCTCAAACTTTAAAGTTATCTTTTTAACTTGGATTTCAGAGCACTTTAATATTAACAACACTTAATAGTGCTTCAACTGAATTTGCTCTCTGAAACAAACAAGCCTTGGTTCCGAATTCAGTGTTTGCTAGGAAGTTTCTAATCACCATCTGGGGTGCTGCCTGAGCCCCACAACTTACTAGAAACTTATACTATTAAGAACACAGTTGTCAGTTTTCCACTTTCTCTAACTTCCTGTGATAAAGTTGGATACTGAAGAGCTATTTTGGTGACCAACCCAACTTAATTCCAGCAGTGATACTAGAGCTTTTTCCTTGGGCACTCTCAGAGTTTGGAGAGAAGCCCAGCGATATCCAGCTACTTAATTAATAATACATCACAGTTATTTCAGAAAATGTCTCTGATTTCTTCAGGCGATTGCATTTCTGTTTATTCTGTAATACACTAATACATAGTACAGTCCTTAAAAAAAGTGTGGGTCATTCAAATGAAAAAAATTTCAATGAAAATGAGAAAAATTTAAAATGGTAATGCTCAGTTAGAATTATCTTTCACAGATTGGGAAAAATTATAATGCCATATTAAATAGAATAGAACGACCTATTTTAAAGTACTGATTGATTTATTACACCAGCTGGATGAATCTGTACCTATAGCTATCAGCTGTATGATGTCATGGGTATTCACACAATTTTAAAGATAAAGCTTACAAAATAATGTGTAAGAAACTAAGCCAGATGTCATTTATTTATTTACAGGTTAATTCAGTGGGAGACTAGCTCATTATTGAGTTACAATATGGCTGAGCCTGGTCTCAAGTTTCTGTCTTTCCATATATAAATGCCTTGTATTTTTTGGTTATTGTTGACTTTTCATATTGGAAAATATTTTCTGGGGGGGTTTGGTTTTGGAGCCTTTCTGATCTGAAGTTGCAGGATGCTCTTTCTCTTTATACTGTATCAACCAGAGATCACTGAGAAGCTTGCAGCTATTGTCACACAAAGCATATACTAGCCATTTAATCTACACAATGGGAAGGGTACTCAGATGTATCTCCATCAAAGCACTGACTTTATTAACTGTGGTAAAACAAAACCTTGGCTGCTATAAGACTACTGCTCAATGTGATTATCACTGCTGTTTCTACCACACTTTATATTCCATTTATGAAGCTATCTGGTTCTAAGTTAAAACTAATGAGCTATTTTCCCCAATTACTCTTGCAGAAGGCTAAAACCATGTAAGAAAAGACCATTATTAATGAGTAGTTTAATATATGTCCAATGGGGTTCACATGACATGGTTTCCTACAGTAGCATAGATATGTTCTATTGATACAGAAGCATGCAGGAGCCAATCTGGTTCCATCTAGTGGAGGTGACTTGATTTGCTTTTAATGTAAGTAAGTGTTTATAAAATATTACCAAACCTTACAGTAATTTGTACATCTGACCATAACAAAATAAATCATTAAGAACAAGCTAAATGTTTCTGAATATTGGTCAAATCCATTACAACATATGAGAAAGCAAAAAATTACCCAGGGTCTCCGTAGATCAAGCTTAGTTCCACAAAAAGTTATTGCAGAATCAGGTTCCCCGTCCCAGTGAAATTTTTTTTAGACTAATTAATACATTTCATGGGGCAAGCACACCATTGGCAGGAAATAACAGGAACATTTTTTCTAAAAGTCCTTCATTTAATACTTGTGCTTGCATTGTAATATTAAGAGATTTTGGCAATTTAAGAAGCAAAGACTTTATAGATGTAAGATAATGCAAACCTATGTGTTTAGATTTAGGTAACATGTACACATGTATACTCCTACACACGTGCACTCTTTGCTGTCCGATTGCAAGAGATGTGAATCACTGCAATGGGTGAGAGGGGTAAGGGGGTGGTCTTTGCCTTCTCAAGTATACCCTGTACCTGTTGTAAACATCCCCTACACCTGCAGTACCTACCAATACTCACTTGCCTGTGACAATGAGATTCTTCACCACCCAATTATATGTACCTCACCACAAGTACCTGACCGGCAAAATCCATGCCAAGTAAAACTCCAAACCATAGATTTATACCTGTTGTGTGTTAATATTGCACTGACTTTATTGGAGCTGCTAATTTACTGCAGTTGAAAGCTTGGCCAACCTTACTTCTATGGTTTCACATTTGAGAATGACAAGATTAAAATGTAATTTATGAACGTTTTTTTTTAAAATGGTGTGGAAGGTATTAGCAAAATGTTGTGTAACTTGTTAGATTAGTTACTTGTGAACTCCACTTTACATTTTGTTAAAAAAACCGCACAAACAAGTCCTTGTTTTTCCAAGCAGTTTCTAGCATTTTCCAGCGAGTTTCTAACTGTATAGTTATGCCATTCAACCAACATACATGTAACCAAATATATAATCATCATGTACAAACATTTATTAGCCTGATATTGATAGGCTAGTTTATTTATTAATACAGTACTACTTCCACAGCATATCAGCTTGTACAAGGACAATTTTTCTAAATGGCTCTGACGACCATCTAACCCCACCCTTCAAACGTTCACTGTAAAGTATCTTCGCAGCATTCAGTATATGATGGTGACAGCTTGCATGTATAAACAGGACATAATCATGTAGCATTTGGGTTTTTTTCTGAATTTTTCAGTTATGAATATACAATGTTGAGACTAATGAATTTCATCATTTAGTTTCACAGCATGAATTCCAGAACATCAGAGGCCTAGAAATGGTTGCAATATATTTATTTTTCTTGATTAGAGTCAGACTTATTTCTGTTTTGTATTTTCAAAGTCCCAATACTTTAAATGGCAGAACCCTTCTAATTTACTTGATTTTTAAAAAAAAATTATTAATAGAAGATTGAATGCTACAGGTTACTTATTATGAAAAGAAATGTTATGTTCTAATTGGTTCTTCTGGGGAGAAGAAGTGATAGTTCTGTTTATAGCCACATTCATGCTGTCACTTTCCTGTATCACTAGGTAAAATAGGAAATATTATCATCATCATCACCACATTGACTTTCATTTCTGGAAAATTAATGTAAATAAATGCTGCAGCCAAACATAGAAATGAAGCAGTTTTAACCTGATTCACTCATCTTCCCAAAAGTGCTGTCCAGTGCTGAATTATATTTAATTTTGTATTCTACCATGTCATACATATTCAATATCATAACTGCAGGCTGAATTTTGATATGTGTTTCTGAGTGCAGAAATGGGAGGACAAAGGAAGTTATCGACATATATGAAAAGGAGTTAGCATATTTGTTACTGAAACTTTATGTTGTTTTCCAATTTACCACGTATGGTGTAGCTACAAAAATTTACAAAATAAACATCACTTGTTCAAAAACTTCTAAAAGCCTCTTATTGGCAGATAGCTTATCAGGTATTTTCTATAACAGAACAGCCAAAAAGTTTTGCTTTCTGGTAATTTCAGTCCTCACTTTTCAGATACAAAATATTCTGCAAGAAATAGCAATGACCCCAGGTTGTTCCCCAGCCTTCAGGATATTTTAAGAGGTAGTCAGAATGGTAGATCATCTGATCCAAATGGAAGAAGGTAAAAAAAAAATCCAGCTAATTAAGCACATCAGATTTCAGTTGGAGGGAGAACTGGCAGCTGATACTAATCTGGCAACCTTAACTACGATAACAGACATATAAAAGCTACAAGAATGCCAATACATTTTTGAGGGCTGCTGTGCATGAGAGCTTTCTAGTTTGTGCATTCTATAAATTGTAAAAATTGTTCTTCATCTGTAAAAATATAGCTGTGGATAGCCTGTTACTAAATGAAACACTTCCTCTAGACATACTTTATTCTCACACCAGGAAGTAATATCAATTCCTGTATTCCTGTAAGCAAGAGTGATTTGATTATTTTATAAAATCATGTACATGCTCCACTGTGCATAATTTCAGCAATAAATTTCAAGTTTAAGGTCTTCAAATGCCTCGATTTAGTTGTAACTAGCAACAATAAATACCAGGTGTTAGCTAAGGTTTGGTTTCAGATCCAATTTTGAAAAAAAATTTTTTACTCTCTCTAGTCCTAGGAAATCCACAGAAGAATCAAAGCCCCTTAGTGATCTGCAGATGCAGCTTTGAAATGACAATGCATTTTTGCCTGACTTTTTTTTTTTTTTTTTTGCATTGCCATAAATTTTTTTTCTCCTTGATCAAAAAATCTGAAAGATTTTAACAGGTCAGCTAAATATAAAAATGTGTAAGTGTAGTTCAAATCCTCTTTCCATCACAGCACTCCTTTAAAATATCATACCTAACCTTCTAACCACTTCAGTTAAATTCAGTGAATTTTACACAGCTCTCAACATTTCTGGGATTATACTTTTTGATCCCAATTATATGACAACTATTTGATTACACAATCACCACAATAGTAAAAATTATAAACCTAAAAAAATGTTTAATAACTTAAAATTATCAAGGATTCCATTAAATATTTGATAGGATTAGAAACAAGGTGGTGGGCAGAAGGTAAATTCAATGACATCAAGTACTTCTTTAAAAAAAAAAAAAGCCGAAGGGAAAACAAAGCATTTCAGTTTAAAGAAGATCAAAGCTTTGCTAGGCTTTTTATTATTATTACCTTTTTAAAAATCTTTTTTTCTCTCTTTTTTTTTTTTAAATTTCAAAAGAAATTTATATTTTCCACAGAAGGGATGCTAATTATATGTACAACCCAGCTAAGTCTGTCATGATCATTCTACCACCAGGAAAACAACTGAATAATACAGGTAACTTGGATTACTCTACATGACTGTATGTGCACACACACACACACAGATGTATGCATAGAGGAACGTGGTTTTGTTTCCAGTTCTGATTCAGTGATATATTCCATCAAGCATAAATGGGCAAGAAACTTCAATTTCTGTAGGAAAAAGCGAAACTGAATATGCAAGTTTAGATCAAGATACTCATTATGCTGACATGATGTAGAAGGATTTATTTAAAATGACATAACTATTAAATTAATGCCACCCTTTTTTCCTGTGCTGGGATTCTTGGGGAACATTACATTCAACATCTTGAGGCAAACATCTCACTACTTTCTGGAGCTTTCTGTCAGAGTTGCATAATTTCAACTGCTTTATGGAAACATCGTCTGGCCAGGCACAGAGGAACAGTAAGTTCTCTGAGAGAAGACTACTCACCATCAAGCTTGTAAGTTATAATTTCCATGACACTTAAACTCTTACTTGGAGATGCATTTTTAAGTCTTAACCTAAAAAACATTTAGTGTTAACATGAGTTAATATTAGTAACGTGAATATCTAGCACACAGCACAGACCGCATTTTTATAATTTTTCTGTGGAAAATTTACTACAATCATCCCAGTATGAGTGTAATTCCTATCTTTTGTATGAAGCCCACATAAATAACAAGATGAGCAGGCAGGGGAGAGCTAAGTGTTTTTAGAACTTCAAGCACTGTAGAGTGAGTACCTGAAATTTCACTTCAGATGATTATATAAAGAAATGAACCCTAAAATGTGATAAGAATTTGAACATCTCCGAAATGCTGGATTCTAGTGTATAATTTCTTTTATGCCTGTGCAAATTCTTCTCAGCAATTTATATAATAGCTCATATTTTATCCTATTGACCAAACAACATTGATTTAAACCATCACATAATTTGTTTTTCTGTTTTCACAGCCCCTCACCCACTAACTAGTTTCCTCATCATTTTTTCTTTTATATTTATGTGTAATACGAAAAACCCAAAACTTTTGCCTTTTATATAAATATATAAGACTATCCAAAATACCCCCTTTATTGACACCAACATTTTCACATCCTTTTAGAATAATTAATAAACAACCAAGAGAAACTTTTTTAGTTTCCTCTTCATTTGCTATTACTTCATCATGTCCGTTTACATTTTCTGCTCATTGGAGCATCTTGTTATAGGGTACTAATGGGTCTTATACACTATGACTTCTTGGATACTGTATGCTTTTGAACCATCCCATGGCTTTTTTCTTTAACTGTGCAAAAGAAGAAAACATTTTATTTTCATGCTCTTTAAATCCATATTTTGGCTATTTGAGTTCAAATGTGAGCTGTTCTGGACTGCATGTTTACGCTGCAGAAAAATAGATTGGCCTGTGCTTGTTGGATGTTATGGATCAACAGCAACATCAGCAGTTTCGGAACTGTGTGTATTTATGATTTGCTGTGATACCTACTTTAAGGAGGGACAAATGTTTCATTGGCCAGTTAAGCCTTATCACTCTGCAGAGATGTGGAAACCTACCCTGTGCTTCCAGGGAGACACTGGCATTAAGAATGATAAAAACCTTGGCACTATGTTTTCAAACTAATCTATATGAGGCTTCTTAATGGTCCAGAAATTCAGCATAGAAAGGGTTAATTTCATGGTTTAAATCTTCAAAAACACTTTATTCAGAAATCTAGGTTGAAATGACATATAGGCAGAAGATAGCTGACACTTAGTAGCAATACAATACATGATTTTTGTGGAGTCTAGTTAAATCTTGGCAATACAAATACAGTAACTGACAGGACTTTAAGGCTTAAATATATATTTTTAAGAAGTGTCTAAACTGTGTGTTCAGCAGTGTTGGCTTGATGTATGTCTTCTATGGAAACTTCTGGTAGGCTTACAGATACTAATTCCTTTTTTCTTTCTGACATACACAAGCTGCCATGTCAAATCTACATTCAGAAGCAGCTAAACACAGCATTATTAGCTCTTGTTTGCAGTTTTAAAAAAGGAGTCCAAGCTCTAGTTTGATTACATGGTAGTATAAAATTAAACAGTAAAAACTTTAAGGAGTTAAAAAGAATAGTTACTAAACAAAATACTGTCTTTCTGACCTCAGAGGCTTCCAGAGTTTTGTTTCCAGTTATTAGCTCCTGACCTATAATTTTGTAAGCAGTATGTGTTCAGAATTTTTGCAGCAATCGTAAAGTAAATAAAAATTTAGATCTCTTTGTATTTCTTTGCAGGTTTGAGGTCCTTTTGGTTGTTTGTCTGTTTTGGTTTGGGGTTTTATTTTTTAAAGAATGGAATTTACCATCTTTTTGTACCCTCTCAGGACTAGTTAAATTCCTCCTGAAACAGTTTTTGAATACCAGTCCTTTTATAGCTGAATAAAACCTGGTAAATCACAAGGGACAAAAGTCTCTACTTCAGTGTATGTGAAAAGAAGATTTATAGTCATATGTTGTATTGAGCAGCATTGTTGAATAGAGTACAGCATACTGCATCTCTGACAGGCTGAAAGAAACCACATGCCATCTCTGATTTTAGACTTGCATAAGAGGCAGACCAAGTTATATCTTCAGCGCATCAGGAAATCAAGCAGTCAAAGGGATAGGGAAAAGAGGAACTAGGAAAGAAAGTAAGGTTCAACCTGTTTTTTTGTTGTTGTCCTACATAATACATAATATTGCCAGATTCAGCTTTTTGCCATTTATATGCTCCCCAGGCAATTATACAGCACTTATTCACTTCAACACTAGTAGCAATGAGAGGCTACAAACAAGATTTTGTGTAACACTATTTAACCCAAATTGTCTGGGGAAGAAGGAATAAAATGTCACCCAATCTGTGTTGCCTAAGTACTTTCAGATCACCAGAGCAGCCAGGTTAGTATTTCAACTACTTTCTGTTTCTTCTGGAACTACCTGCATTAATCCATTCTTTGACAAAAAGGGAACTTATCTTCAAGTTTCGATCAGATAAGGATTCTGTGAAAGGAATAATGGCCCTCCATTTATTTCTTAACAATATTCAAACACAATTTTCAAATAAATTAAATCTCAGGTAGCAGCATGATGTGTCCTCACGTTTACTATGGAGTGCTGGGAGGGGACGATTCAAAATTACATCACCTGGGTGAAGCGTGACTACAATCCTGAATGTTCAAGAAAAAGATGACAAACAACAGGAGAAAACATAGTATGTTTAGGTGCATATAGGAAAAAAGAAAACAAAAAAACTCCAGCATATAGTCCGATCCATATAGCCTTTCTCATGGTACAAGTATAAGGAGTGAGGATTATGGAAAGAATGTACAAATTATTCTTAAGAAAACACATTAATTTTCAAATGAAATGCCACAAACTTTGACAGGTTCTGCATGAATCTATCTCATGTTAATAACTTATAGAATGAAACTGACATACTACTGTTCTGTCAAAATACCTTATGGCTAAAATGGTACCTGTAGGTCTTAATTTACCTTCTAAAAAGGGAGACATTTGAAAAGTTAATGGCAACTTCTGAGAAGTTTGGGCTTTTGTTTGTGCTTAATCCATACGCAACTACATTTTGCATAAACTAGCATGAAGTCTCAGACTGTTTAGGATGGTAGCTGATTTTCAACCCCCCCAAAAATGTTAATTTTTGTTTAAAAGTATTTATATTAAAGATGACCCACACTTTAAATCCTAGTTTCACAAAGCCCCAAGCTTTGGCAAACGGGTTCACAACCGCAACCCAGATTTTTACTAGAATATTATGCAAGACCCATATTCTCTTGCTAATCTGGCTAGTACAATACTTGACCTCTTGATACACATTTGAATGCTATTGCATGGACTCTCCTAATTAGAGGCATATTGATTGATGTAGAGAAAAAGTCTTTAAAAAGATCGCCATTCACCTGCAAATGTCGAAGTACCTACATCTTTTCATGGCACATCACCTCATTTCTTCTGATCGCATATAAGCCTTCTTCCCTAAGACTACATTATGGTCGATTACAAAAAGGGCTTCATCTTTCGAAGCCACCTTTCATTAGTTGAATTACATAAAATTGTCTAAAAAAAAAAGAATTAAGCTGCAGTACACTTAGGAAAGTAGGATATGTCCTACAGGATCAGAGAAGAGAGTCCAACAAGCTTGACATCCTCCTTCCATATAGGATGGTCCTAATTCTTTAGAGAATTGTCAAAGCTTCTGGAATTTCACACATCTCTGCCTGTGCTTAGCTATAGAGCTGGATAATCACAGAATCACCGAATAATTCAGGTTGGAAGGGAGCTCTGGAGTCATCTAGTCCAACCTCCTGCTTGAATAACGAACTGAACAATGCCTTCCTGGCTCCAGCATCGACTAGTTTCTATTGGAACATGAAGTTTTTTTATAGCCTTTTGTAACGCACATATACAAGCTATAGATGATATTTCTGGACACAAAATAGCGCACTATCAAGTATTACTATCTTAATACAGGTTTAAGCAGACCTTTCATTTTATCTATGAATGCCAGGCAGTATGTCTCCATTGGCATACCCCAGCTCCTGCCACTATATAATGTATTTAAAGGTATCTGCAGATCAGTTCATTGGTTGGGCATGACTACCTAAATTTTATTATTTAATCTTGGAAAGCTTTTCAGCTCTATATGACTCCCAATGGTCTCAGTCCCCCTACTTTTTCCCCAAATTATTGTTATTTATCTGCAAGACAGAAAGAAGCTAAAGAGAGTTCCTGTCTCATTTAAGGTTACCAAAACTTAATTTAGCAAGTGTATGATTGCAGAAGAATAAAGACAGAAGAGCTGATTCCCTCTTACCTTATGTCACTATAAATTAATTTCCTTAATGTAAGAAAAGATATTTGGGATACATGCTCAACTTCCTATTTTGTGTTCTTAAGAGCACATACACAAATCAGACTTTCAGCTGCATCCATTTCCAAATTGATTTCCGTCTGATGTTTCAGTGGAATTATTATGAAATTAAAAGCAGAAAGTAGGCCTTTGTCTTTTCTCTCCTTCCCTGAACCCCCCACCCCTTTTTCTTTTTGGTGCGTGTGTGTGTGATTTTTTTAAAAAGCAATTGGGTTTTTGAAAAAATACAAACCATACAGCATTTCTAAGCACACTAGAGACCTTTTTTTTTCCTTCTTTTTTTTACTCAGGGATTTATATTACCAATTATTCATGGACGTAGCCAAATGAAAGGGAACTGAAACTATTCTCCTAAGCAAAGTTTTCTGTTCTCTGGAAAAGCTTTCCAAGAAATGGATACTTTAGCAAGGGAGCAATGACAATAGATGTTGCACGTTGCATGGAAAAAGAAGTCTTTTATAAACCAATCAACTTACTTTCTCCCTAGCACATATCCAATGACTGGTTGATTGTGTACCTTCAATGATAAAGGGTAGTGATTATCTTCTTTGTAGAATGTTCTCACAGATTTGTACAATGACTTAAAGATCACAGGCAATAGGAAAACTACCTCTTTCCCCCAAATTTCACACTGTTCAAGACTCAGATCTTGCCCAGGCATCTCCCTGGGAAGCAGGTTTTTTTGGACAGTTGCAGAGCTCTTGTTTAAGTTTTAGACCATTAGACACTGACCAGAAACCTACTGCAAACTCCAGTATTTGCTATCATATCTTGCTTCCTTCGGCACAGCTGCCCGTGGGTGCCAGCACACTGGCTAGGTGGCTGCGCATCACAACCACAACACAGGCTAAATTATCCATCTGCCATGGGACTCTTGGAAGTGCTGGAACAATTCTGTGTGTTCCACTCTTTCTGCTGCCTCCAGTGCAACTGAGAGCACCAGGATAGCATTTTCCCCCTTCCTAAAGCAAAGAATAGAGGCAGAACTTGCAACTTGAGTCACAAGAAGAAGCAAAAATCCCATTGAATCAAAAAACACCTAGTGTGAAATGCAATAACTTAAAATACCTGAGAACACCCTTCAGCAAATAGAGGTGAAGCAGCAAAATTTTCCCCTCTTGCTGTGAAAGGTGTTTCAGCCACTTGAACACATAAAGATAAGAATAATTTGAATACTCGTTTGTCTTTTGAAAACAGAACTTAATTTTAGGAAAAATTATCTCATGAATTACTGAGAAATTATAATGTGTTTTCCTTAGTGTTGTGATATAAGAGAACAAGATGTACTTTCGACTGAGATTTGTGGTTTTTAATGTTGCTTTGTGTTTATTTTGCCCTATAAAATGTGAAAAGAAGAAGGCATGTGGGTATTTTCTGTACTAAGCTATACAATATTAATTCACAATTATCTTTCCAAGTCTTGCATTGCAGCATGCTTCAAGGAAGAGCATGTAAAGCTGATCTTGGATATGGATGCTTCCTGAATAACAGGTAAAGATTAAAATGAAGGTCCTTCTTTCTTCTGTAATTAAAGCTTATGTGATGCTACTTTGCCTTAAAAGTAACTGCTCTAGACTTTTCCAGTTTATGCCATGATTCGGCACTAAAGTAGAACTTAATTGTTACTTTTCTGTTTTTCTTGAAAATTTAACACTTCATTCTGCTAGACAGCTAATGATTCCTTCCACCTCAATAGAAAAAGAAAAGAAAAAGAAATCCATCTACTTTTAAGGATCAGATGGAGAGTATTTTACTGGCTTGTAACAAGCCATATTTCAGGCGATAGTTTATTTTTTTTTTTAAATACTACAAATTTTATGGAACACCCAAAGACAGTTTGTATTTCTGGTCAAGAAGAGTGAAAAGTGTTTGCCAAAGGGATTTGTGCTACTACTCAGAAAGAGAGCATCAGAAGCACTAGGTTGCTCCCTCCTCAGAATATTTCTGGAGAACTGAAATCAGATCGAGAACTGAAGTCAGGTTGGTATTTCAATATCTCATAGTAAATCATAGTAAAAAAAAAATTTCCAGCACCATCATTAGCACGATGGTGCTGGAAATAATATTTGCTTTGGTTTTTTGTTTGTTTGGGGTTTTTTTGCTACTGTGGATTCGCAAGAAATGACACTTGTCACTAACTAAGTGTTTCTGGAAAATGACTTCACTGTGAATTCAACCAGAGATATCACAGCACCTTTGAACAGAAGGAGCTATGTGGTCATTACAGTCCCTTCATTCTCTCAAGTGCTGCCCCATATGTTTTCTGTAAGCACTCACATAAAATCAACATACCTAGGTCTTTCCACAACAGAGAGTTTCTCTGTCTTATGTAGACGCATTTAGAGCCTTATACTTTTTTCTTCACCTCATTTTTAACTCCACCTGCTCAAAGCTGGTCATCCTCATGACCTGAGAACAGGATGGATCATTCTGTAAATATTCACATACCCTGTAACACTCCTGGAGCCTGGAATTTTTTCATTATCTTTTAATTGATACTGTCACCCTTGGCTGAACTGGATGTCCCTGATGTTCTCCTACAGAAAATAACAGACCAACATCTTGCCAGCTAAAGTAAAAACAAATTTTCTAAGTGATGCCTTAAAACTGTTATGGAGGGACAACAAATTCCAAAGGGCTTGCATTCTGGAAACTCTAAACCTGCCTGTCTTCAGAGTTATCCCTTATGAGCTGCCTTGGTTGCCAAATACCCTCTTAGAACCACTTGCATGTGGCACGTTTTAAACATGGCCATTTTACTCCAGAATTTACAGTGTTGCAAAAGCACATTATTTCTCGCAATAATCAGCAATAATAATTTCAGAGCTGATGTCCTATTCTTATATAAATTAAAAATATTATTTTGTTTCTACTAAGGCTCCAAAGTTAGGTATATACCACACTTTGTTGATGAACCGGGTATTTCTATCTGATATGTTCATTAAAAATTAAAAGCTTTGAGGCTTCACCTCTCTTGAAAGAGAATAAGCCATTGCAAGTGTATGTTCTCCTTGCTACACTGGTAGTCCATCATTATAACTAATGACACTTCAGGTCTAGGAAACTACGGATCCAGAACAATGCACCCTGCATAATTAATATACTGGATGGTTTAAAGCTTCTATTATTCTGACATCTGAATTTTCTAATTCCAAAGGACTGCCAGGCTTCCTTGCAGATCTCAGTGACCAAGGCCATACTTTGCGACATGTTCTTTTATTAGTCATTCTCACTGCACAGACTGCTGCAGTAGACTGGTATTTTCTGAAATCCTGCATGCTGTCACTTTGGAAATCAGTGACTATCTATTGAGAAGATAGGCCCGTTTTATGTCCAACCCAGAGTTTGTGATCTCTACCAACAATGAAGCTGTGGTTTTCAGGAAGTGGATAAAACTCTAGGAAACAAGCTGAGCCCAGGTAATTATATGCAAACTGTAAAAAAAAAATCATCAGATAAGCCCATCAAACCGCAGTTTCCAGATAGTGGTCTATAGATTAGTGGGTGGTCTGTGAATTTATGCTCAGCAGCCTGCAGCTGTTCCAGAGAAGCTATTATTTTATTTTCATATATATCATCTTAAAGAGAGTTTTAAATTAAAAGTTTAATGGTAGGGCTGAATAGTGATCCATAAAAAAACTTAATACATATTAGGTACAGTGATCAAAAAACTTTGAGAACCATCATATTAAACATATGTCATTAATAGCATCTACTTGATAGATAGTCCCATGCTGCAATGCAATGGGCAGATGGCCATTAGACTCACATCATGCGAAAGAACATAGAACATCACGTCAAACATGAAAGTTAGACTTAAAAGTTTTATAAACTTATTTATTAATTTGTCTTTATATAAATCTCCTCTCAGCTTTCTGACCTGGAAACCACTTTTTTTGATTAACGTTTTCAGAGGAAACTGTAAAACCGACACAACTATTTTTCAGTTACCAATATTCCCATGTTAGGGAGAATAAGCACATTTAATTTGTGCCCAATAGCTTTTCTTAACAATAAAAATGCTTGAAAATACACTTAAGTCTTTTACTGATTTATTTTAACTGAAGTTTTACATACTTCAGTCGTATGAAGTTTTATATACATCAGCTCCATTTCCCTAGTTGTGTAGTTCCTAATGGCTTAATTCAACATGCAAAAATATAAAACGCACATGTTCTTCAGCAGCTCCTTGAAATACCCTTTTTCGAAGACATTTGGCTAAGTGTCTTTAACTAAGAGCCAGTGTCTTTAACTTGGATGTGTTTCTGACAAGCCCAAGTATTTTAGTAATTCAGATTCTATAGAAGAGCAATGCAACACATAAAGCTACTTTTAAAATACCCTTTATCAATATCACTAGCTTCTAAAACCAAGCCATGTATTTCC
>JAOXJM010000019.1:38608507-38619001 GCA_026413425.1 Tringa solitaria | reverse complement strand
AATGTCTATTCTATTAAAGTTTGTAGTATTAAAACTCTAATAATTACAATTATACACAATTTGATAAAAATTTAAATAATAAATTGAAAAAACATAATGTACTGTGGTAAAAATGCAAACATTTTGATACCTTTCCTATATGTTTCTCTTTTAAAATTCTAATGGCCTGCAAAAAGGTCTTATTTAGTGCTGTACTGAAGGCAAAAAGAGCACATGTGCCAAAATCACAGGGAAAGACTCCAACATGTAGCCCTTTTTATATCTTCGGAGACAAATGTCTTAGACGTAGTTCTGGGAAAAGTCCAGTCAGTTTATTTAGGGCAACCCACTAGCAGCAAGTAAAGGCAATCAGACACCTGATGACTTTATTCTGTGGTTTGTTTCAGAAATATTACAACAGCTCTCTTATTTGGCAAATTCTCATTGCCACCCTGCTTATTTCAGTAGAAGCTGTTTATCCTTCCTCTCCTTGCCAATACTTTTTTCTCTTCTATTTGTAATCATTCTTAGTTTGTATCAGTGTGTAATACAGAGTGGTGGAAAAGTGGTGGATGCATTCAATTTCAGCCATTGATGTTTGAATGCCCCAAGGGAAAATCTGCTATCTAGCAAAAGAAACTTAAAAAAACACCCTGACATTGATATAACAACATGCAGATCTTAGCAAGTATTAAGTTAACATCCAAATGTCTCAGGAGCGTAGCAATTGTTACCCATACTTTACAAAGGAATAAAGCTGAAATGTAGCAGGGAAAAGAGATTTGGAAAGCTTACTTGAGTGCCTCTTCTGAACATACTACCTACCACATCCAATTTTGCAAAAAAATTTTGGAGAAGAGGTGGTAATTCAAATAAAGGTGTGAGACAAAATACAGGAAAAGGCTCTCATTTTAATCACTTGATCCCAATTACCTGACCAGCTCAGAGTTACAAGTCACTCGTTGACATGTGACAGGAACTGACTGGCAAAGGGGCCACGGTATGAACCAACAATATTAAATTTGCATCTAGTGCAGTTTAGGCATATAAGTGAACAAAGGAAATTAAAGTAGCGGCAATATATTCATTGAAACAAAACAGCTACGGAAAGTTTAGAAATAAAAAGTAAGGACAAAGGCAGTAGAAGGATGAATAAACTATCAAAACCCTATAGAAAATTTGTTTTCCATATCTGAAGTTCTTACAAAGGCAACTGAACAGAAACCTATCATTATCCAAAAACTTCATGTTACTAGAGACATCATGATATCATTACTTCATGTAGTGACACCAGAATTTGGGACAATTCAAACATCTGTGATTCAGGCAGAAAGTCTGTGTTTTGACCTTTTCTGTTTGATTACGTTTTGATTGTTTAGCTAGATTTCCCGAAGAGGAAGTCAACATTACAGGGTATCTGTTGAGAAGTAACAGAGAGTACCTAGGCATGCAGTTTACGAAATTTCTTGCAATTCAATTAGCATGTGTTGCTTACATACAGAAAGAAATGTTAGTCTGTTAGATATTATATCATCATAGCTGGAGAGAGGCAATTAGTAAACAGTTTCCAACATGTCTGTCACAAAACCACCTCTGGGATAAGAGAAGAAAGAGAATCAAGGGTTGCTAACCTAGAGAAAACACCAAAGGAAATAAAGTACAGGTCTAGCAGGACACATGTCATTAAAGGCTTACACATAGCAAGGTATTTACTATTGGGTTAAGAACAGACTTATTGTCTGAAAAGTGAAGTATGTCGAAGAAAGATAAATTAGAGAACAGAGTCACAGGCTTTGGATGCACTGCCAAGGAAAGCTTGCCATTGGAAGAAGGATGCTGTAGCGAAAGGGTGGCTTTTGTGAAGGGGTGCAGGCAACATAAAATACAGGGCCAGGTTTGTAGATATTACCTCAGTGTCATGATAGCTATGTATAATCTGAGCAACAGTCTTTAAGCAATGAAAAGCAGCCCTTTCCTCAACCAGCACCTAAGTAATAGTAGAGAACTGACGTCTAAACACCGGATGTGCTGCACATGTTGTAAATGCTTAATAAGAAAGAGGTTTCACTGGCAGAGGAAAAATGGTTTGATTCAAGTTTACTTCAGACCCCAAGGAAGTACAACTTCAGGAACAGCTGGAAATGTACAGGTAAAGGCAAAAAAAGACAAGAAGAATGCTGAAGAAGAAAGGACCTGAAAGAGCGAGGCTACTGAGACAACATAGTGATGTGGCACAAGCAAAAGTATTTGGAGACATATTCAGAACTAAGTAAGAAAAAATGTTAAGGAATTCAATAATTCAATGTGAGCATTAATTCAACTAATTCTATATTGCATATCTCTTTCCTGCATACAGAGAGTCTTAGGAGTGTTAAAAGAAAGAAAAAAAAAATAAAATGGAAAATAAGTTAAGAGCTTGGAGACAGGCCTTATTTTTTACAGAAAAAGGTGTTTTTTTAAAAAACAAAACAAAACACCCTCGGTTATCTGTTGAGGTCAGTTAAACACAGCTCAAATGATCAGTATATCTTTGGAGACCCTTGTCTTTGTCTTACAAATAGTGGTGGAAAAAGATTGAGTGATTTTACTCTGTCAGCCAGCAGGATCAAGTTTATCTTGTAAAAGAACAAACTACTCAATTGGCTACCTAGTAGCTTAGGAGAAGTAAAAACAAACCCCAGAAGGCTGCGCCACCATAGAGCAAGACCTGGACAGGCTGGAGTGTTGGGCGGAGAGGAACCTGATGAAGTTCAACAAGGACAAGTGTAGGGCCTTGCACCTGGGGAGGAATAACCCCATGAACCAGCACAAGTTATGGACTGACCTGCTGGAAAGCAGCTCTGCAGAGAGGTGCCTGGGAGTCCTGGTGGATAACAAGTTGACCATGAGGCAGCAATGTGCCCTTGTTGCCAAGAAGGCCAAATGCATCCTGGGCTGCATAAAAGAGTGTGGCCAACAGGTCAAGAGAGGTCATCCTCCCCTTCTACTCTGCCCTGGTGAAGCCACATCTGGAGTACTGTGTTCAGTTATGGGCTCCCCAGTTCAAGAAAGACAAGGAACTACTGGAGAGAGTCCAGCAGAGGGCTACAAAGATGATCAGGTCACTGGAGCATCTCTCTTATAAGGAAAGGCTGAGAGGCCTGGGTCTGTTTAGCCTGGAGAAGAGAAGACTGGGTGGATCTCATCAATGCTTATAAATACCTAAAGGGTAGGCGTCAAGAGGATGGTGTTAGAGTCTTTTCAGTGGTGCCCAGCAACAGGATAATGGACAACAGGCACAAACTGGAACACAGAAAGTTCCATCTGAACATGAGGAAAAACTTCTTTCCTTTGAGAGTGACACAGCACTGGAACAAGCTTCCCAGAGAGGTTGTGGAGTCTCCTTCTCTGGAGATGTTCAAAACCCATGCAGATATGATCCTGTGGACTCTGCTATCGGTGAACCTGCTTTGTCAGGGGCGTTGGGCTAGATGATCTCCAGATGTCCCTTCTAACCCCTGCCGTTCTGTGGTTCTGTTTGAAGAACAATCTGCTATGCAGGGTGGTCCATAAATTCATGTGCATTAACTTGATTGGTCGATTAGGTTTAACAGTACCCTGATGGTACCGTGGTAGGAGAACAAGTGACTGAGATTCCAACCCTGCTGCTCTTCTGCCGAACTGCCGCTCTTAGTGGCAGAATGCCCCTGTGAGGATAGCAGTGTCCAACGCTACTAAGTCTATTGCTGATCCATGCACTTATCATAGCAACCTGTACTAAGCCTGACTTTGTGTATTTGTGATCAACATGAAGGCATAGTCACTACGTAACTGGGAACTAAAGATATTTTACCTTGTTACAGAGCATGGAAAAAAACAATGACAGCAACTAAACACTCCAAACTTTATATAGCTACATTCTTTAGGACTTTGACAATCCTTCAACATTCTTGTTTACTGTTTGGCAGTTGAAGTTGTTTATTTAGAAGACACCAGCATCATTCCATTAAAAATGAATAATGACTTCTCACTCTGACAGTGATCTCCTAATGCACTTTTAATTGCAATCTTTGAAGATATTGATACAGCTCACCCATTCATGCAAATTATCAGCTGGAGAAAATTATAACAACTTCAGCATTTTCAGCAGAATAGTGATGATTAATACAAGTTGAAAATTAAGACAGTTGGTTTAATTGCTGCATAGTACAGCAACTAATGGCTATGTAAGTAGAGGTATGAAGACACCATAATAGCCACCTATAGGAACTCACACAGGTTTCAGAGACTTTATGAGGAGTGGTGAATATTCCTAGGTTCTCCTCATTACACTGTTCAATTTTGGACTATCTGTTTTTTAGAAAAAGGGGGAAGTAAGAAGATCAAGACAGAATGAGAGCAAGCATGGTTGTCACCCAGTCACCTGGGGAGGAAGCTCTTGCTGCAGTTCCTGACTCAATAGCTATTTTTATCCAGTTACAAATTTGGAAAATAGATCCAAGGTCAAAGTATGAAATTAGGATGTTCAGCCTTGCTCTATGGGGATAATGGATAATGTCTGTCCTGTTTCTGACCCAATGAATCTTTAAGAGAATTTTAAGTTAGGAGCATCAACAAGGAAGATGGAAAACCAACATCTCCACTCCCTTCCTGCTACAAATTACCCACAGCAAGGTCATTACAGTACTCTCCTGAGATGGGACACGATCACAGTTACTAAGTTTCTGTACTCCTAACTCTGCCCTAATGGATGAAAAGCCCCCATTATCTCCTGCTCCACTTGTGTTCAGTATAAAGGCTGCTCTGTTAGGTATTTCCTTGTATATTTATGGGTTTGATCCCATAAAAGTGCACAGGTAGAGGAACGCTCCCTGCACTGTAAAGAGAGTACAAACTGGAGATGCAGAAAAAAGGCAGCAAAAATAGGAACTTTTAATTTCTGAGGAATCTAAATGTTAAAAGCAAATGATATTACAGAGACTGAATATTCTGAAGCTATGAAGAAGCTTTTAGAGTCACAGTTTTGTGGTTGAGCACCTATCACAGGCACTAAACTGCATTTATAATGATTTGGTGGATAATAATCTAAGGTCTTATGGCATCAGAAAAATACTAGTGTACTTTCTGCAGCACAAACTTACCTTCAAAATCAGTAAGACATTATAGTGCAGTCAGTAATTTCTATAATTTGTTTAACATTCATGGATGCAATATGAGCTGTAAACTTACCAAAAAGCTACGTAACATTGTCCAAGACATAATAATTTCAGGCACACCTCAATGGTGAAAACATTAAGAAGAGACTAACTTAATCTTATTAGAAAGCTTAAATTCCAGCCATGATCTTTGGAGCCTGAGAGGCTTAAACAACATGTTAAAAACTATGACTACTGAAAATTTGTAATTTTTAAGGGCTACTACTACAGAGGAGGAACAATCCAAGCTCAGTGAGAAAAGCTGACATTTAGAGAACTAAGACTGAAAAATAACTGAAAACAAAGAAGAATGTGGAAAAGTCAGGTGAAAGGAAAACACTAGTGGAAGAGAAATACAGGCAAAAGAAGAAACCCAGAGCAAATGGAAAAACATGTAAAATACTAACAATAGTAACAATTAAGAAAATCAAAAGGACAAAAAAGCTAAACATGTAATGAAAGAAATAACTGATGTATTAAGAAAGAAGAACGAAAACTTTGCAATATAGAATCAATTTTTTCTTATAAGAAGTTGAAAACACCAGAAAAGGTTATTATTATTTATTGGCTATTTGAGTTTGGAGGCAACTGTGGCAAAGCTCTCCGTTAGATTGACATGATATGGTCCACACTAGGATTGGCTGCAGTATAGAATGCTTTGCTATAGGTGGGCAAGAAAACATTTTCACCCTAATTTATTCTTTTCAGCTTTCTACAAAGTTAGGGCTGGGAAGGAGCCTTCAGACATACAAGTTAATGACTTCTTTAAATTCAGCAGAAACACCATTTCCTCAGAAGAATCACAAAAGAGAGTGCAAATGGGGCACAAGCACCTCCTGCCTATCTGAAGGCTTTGCTTTCCAAGTGTGCACTTCAGAAACTTTTAACACATCTGTTCCTCTTGATCTTTTCTGGTTAGAATGGGTATCACAAAATCATCATGTGATGGTAAGTGATAAGGCTACTAATGACACCTATTGTTACCAAAGTGACCCTGTCTGGGATTTGAAATCCTGAAAAACATTCAGGGACTGTTTCTTACAATCAGCAGATTTACAGAACTAGCTCCCGCCTTGTTTCTTCTTTCTGTTTTATTTAGCAGGTGAATATAATGTTTCTCAGTGCAGTTCCTTTCTGTATGAACCCTAATTTTGCTACTTTAACTTGAGAAATGCTCAACTGACCTTCTGTTTACATAAAGAAAATGAGTAGAACCTATACCATGCAGCTATATGAAGGTCAGCACTAGACTAATACCTCAGAACCATACTATGGTTCTGACTTAAAAGTGCTTTCACCATTCTCTACTTGGATTTAGTGGGTCAGAACACTTTTGTCAACCATAGTATAATCAACAAGTGTCCCATAACTATCATACCAAGCCCTACTCAGTTTGCAAACTTAATGAATCTAAGATATTATATAGCAGTGTGATGAAAAGACCAAGTAATAAATCATATTTCTAAACTGCATTTACATTGTCCTGTAACACAGATGGTAAGCTTCCTTTGGGCAAAACCTCCTTATTTACCATACTATCTTTGCCTTGGGCCATACCTGAAAGTACCATTTGTTCAGCCTACCTAAGCCTGTCAAGAAGCAGCATTCAGACTGCTTGCCTGTGACATCCACAGTGATCCCAAGAAACACCTCTGTTTCTGCCACAGACAGTCTTTCCTGGACTCTGTCTACAGCTGCAAAATTAAACACCACTTCCCAAGCAGGATCATTCAGATAGACTTGAGCCATACCTGAAATGCCTCCCCAGGAGATGGCTGAAATCTAGGCAAGCATGACACTGATTTCACTTGAGAATTTCCTCACTCCAAGATCATTAATGTAGTTAAGAAATCAAGCCATCACAGAGGAACTGCATCAAAACATGCCCCATCAGGTATTGTATCGTTCCTGCAAAGAATATAGCAACTTTTTAGCACAGCTCAGCTTTTGTCAGAAAAATACTGAATACCCTCAAAAACGTTCTTGACGGTTTAGGAATAGAGACGATACAGAGAATACTTCACATAGAAAGGTATGAAAAGAAAGCGACTTTGCATGGCATTTTGAAGCCTTGTTCCTCTCAGGTACTCTCAGAGGTAGCACATGACGGAATTCAAACAATGGGCTAAACAGATACAGAAAAAAATTCCATGAGTGATCTGTAGCTACAGCACCTGATCTAACCACATTCTTGACCTGCTTCTGCACCCTGGTCTCTCTCCTACTTCCCTCCATCTTTTCTGAATCAGCTAGCAGCCAATCCACAAGACTTGACGTGACTGACCATAATCAGAGCCTGTCCTATCCTGGTACATGTTAAGCTCATAATCATTTTGGCTGCAGTGCTAGAAGGAAAGAGATGCCCATCTTCCCCTTCTGCCTGTATCTTGGGACCCAGAAAAATTCAGGATTCACGTTCCCTCTGCCAAATTGAGCACAGACGATTTAAATGATTCTCATGGTATTTGGCATGGTTTTGCTCCAGACAAGAATCCTCCTCAGATCTGACCAACATAACCTTCAAAAACATTTCCCTAGCACATACCTAGGCTGGAGATAAATCAGACACTAAGCATGCAGATTGGGAATACTGCAATTGCCCTTAATTCATAAGAAGAGTTTGCATGTAATGCATTTTGGTGGGTGGCTGTCCCATGTTTTTTTCATGCAGGCTTAGTGTCTGTAAAGGAAATTCTCCTTTTTAACGGGAGTGAAATGTGTCCATCTTCAATGCCAGTCAGATTTTTTTTTTAAGATCAACTGCTGTGGACACAGAAGTACAGCTAATATAGCAGTTTTCTTGTAGAAGGCCACAGTGGAAGATGTTTATTTTGCTACTGTCCATTTTTCATGGAAACTTCACCTCATAGTCTTGGTGGCTTCAGCCTCATTTCTCAACAAGTGCTGAATTTCATAGCATCACATGATGTGCCAAGATTCCTTATCCAATGCCTTGAGCATCTTTGGGAAAAAGAAAAAGAACAAAAACAAAACAGAAGTTTAAGGAGAAGCAGGTTTTTGTTTAGCCCTTTTTTTTTTTTTTTTTGAGGAGAGGAGTTGTACTTGTTTATCTACTGCCTGAATGAAGACAGACAATGTACTTGGTCCCAGTCAATAATAAGTTTTGTTGGCCTTTGTTGAGTTTTAAGTGCATATATTATCCTGAAATCCCTCTCTCTTGATTCAATGTCCTGTGGAAAGCCTCTGATCCAAGTTTGGATAATGGCATTAGCTGAGACAGAGAAGACACAATATAAAGTACATCATGGGGTTTTGCATGGAGCACCAGTTTTGGGTATGAGGAGTTATTAGGACCTTGCTAAAGATGCTCTGAGATCTCATGTAGTTAGTAGCCAGCCTGACGGTGCCCTAGAGACCATCTCTGGCAACTGGAAACACTGGAAAAGTGGAACAAACCTCAGGAATTATTTAGAAGACCTTGAACAACCTGGACACGGCCCAGGAATCAAATGATTACCTAGAAAAGGGAACATGGCATGTATTTCTTTCCAGAGAATAGGAGAATGTTTTGCATTTGGACAGAACTCGGTGAGGAAGAAAGCCCGTGAATGCTTTTATAATCAAACAAAATATTTTGCAAAAAATGTCTACATTAACACTTTGGCAAATGAAGTAAAACTACAGATCTGCACGCCTGCAACAGAGATCAGAATTTGTAATAAATTTCACTGTGTTGCTGTGGAAAATCTTATAAAATATACTGCTCACTCTGTGCTCTTACTGCTTCTTTCTACAGTTATGTTTCCTCACAGAAGGACTAGATAATAGGTTAGTCCTACATTTTATCAGAATTTGGATGCAAAAAACTGGTACAGCAACAGCAAAGCTGATATCAGCATAATTCTGAGAAGCAAGATCTGCATTATGTTGGGTAGAAAGACGTATGTTAAGAGAACCTTGAGGGATACAACAAGAAAAATATTTCTAAACATTAATTAAATAGTAAAATACTACCTTTCCTTTCCACAAACATCATGGGCAAAAAGGAAGTGTTTACACTTTCATGAGGCAAGACAGCCACATGTATACAAAAATGCTTCTTCATTCTCTGCATTAAACCAAGTTAGCATAATTAACTTAATTTTAAAAAATGATACCATCCCAAGATCTGCTTTTGCCACTTCCATTTTTCCAGCTATGACTCAACACAGCAAGACAGTCCTCAAAACATTTCCTTTTCCTAGATTTTTTGAGTTTCTGGCTAATTCCTCAACATACCAAAATAGCCTTTATGAAAATGGCAAGGTATCGTGTCGATCCCAAAGCTTTTTGCTTAATCTTAGATCCTTTCGTGTAAGATGTAATATTTCTATGAATATGCCAAAATGTTTCTGAAAATTTCATGTATGCTTCCTTCTTTGGCACAATAGAACATTGGCACAGGATCTTTTTGAGGGACTCCTAATCACACCATAGGTTAAAAGGTGATTTTCTGTTGGTTCATGTTCAGTTTCTTTTGCCCACAACACACCACAGAGGGGATAAAATCTTTGAAAAATGAAGGAAAAAAACATCACTGGAAACACTAGCTTCCTGTCGAAATTGATTTATACAAGACAAAACAGTTTTTGTCAAATTACTCGTTTAAATATTTTTCTAAGATACCCAACCTGAATTTACTGCAGAAAACCTTAAGGAATCAAGCTGTTGTGCAGCGTAACGTTTGAAGCCTTTCCTTTCACTGCTGGGGCTGACCAGCTAAAGAAACCAGCTATATGTCCAGACCTTTAATTGAAATCTGCTGCTGAGGGGAATTATTACCGAGCTATTGGCTGGTGCAAATGGGGCTGCCTAGCAACAGCAGCAACAAGTTTCAGTGAGGCAATGTGACATCAACTAGCAATTGCCTCCGTGGGCACCAGTTTGGGGAAGTAGGATATTTACTCGCGAGTGCTCTTCAGAGAAGGCACAGGAAGCCACTAGAAATTAGATGATATATAAAGTATACATACGTCTTCCTGAAAAGTATGCATTTTTAAATGCGTGCATCTGAGCTGACTCAAATCAGCTTTCCATATGTTGTTGACAAGCCCATGTTTTATTTATCAAATGCTCTTTGAAGGAAATGTTCAAGTAAAATATGAACCCGCAGGACAACTGGATCAGCCATGAGTACCAATAAAACCTCAAGTTAAAACAACTAATAGGTGTCTCACTTATCTCACCTCATTTTAACCGAAAATACATTTCCACAGCTGTCCATAAATCTAGACATCAAAGCAACATTTGTGTGTTGATAACAGAATAGAACATTACTCCAAATCAAATTTGCCCCCCATCTGAATTTGTTTCACGTTGTACTTTTAAAATAGTGATACTC
>JAOXJM010000019.1:38594530-38608384 GCA_026413425.1 Tringa solitaria | reverse complement strand
CAATATCTTAATATAGCTAAAATACAGGAACAAAAAAAAGATCCAAAACCGTCACGGTGGCCCTAAATCCAAAGATGACCTTTGCAAAATTATGTGCTAGAAGAAAGCAAACCCATTCCAAACTCTCAAACAAAGAAAAGTCACTTGAACAAAGGAATAAAAAATGTCACAGAATCATAGAATCATTAAGTTTTGTGACTCCTGAGAATATTTTTGTAATGTTCACAGAACTAGATCCAATATATGCTTCTAACAGTATGACTTAATAAAAGAATGCCTTTTCAGAAGCAAAATTAATTTTTGATGCATTTGTGCTTGACTTACAATGGCTTTCTACTTGTTATTTAACAGTAACAAAGTTGCTGCTGCCTTACAACACACATTTATCGTATCTCCTCATTATCACAGCTGAATAATGAAACAATGTGCATCTCTAAAGTTCAGCCCTCCTTTAGCAGAAAGTCCAAGTCAGCATTTCTAGGAGAATTCCTTTTAAAGAATTTACAGCAGCAACCCACAAGTATCAATATTCGTGGTGCAAACTCATATCTTTGTTCTGGTCTCTCTTGCTCACTCTGTCTCTTTTTGAATTTGCTATAAAAGCTAAATTAGGTCTCAGGGGCACTGCACCACTAAACAAAGATCTCTTCTAGCCCATTGTGATGGAAGTAAATGTACTCAGGAGGGAGATGTACTTAAAGGAGAGGCTAAAGTGTCTCCCTCCCCCAATTCTCTCATCTTTACCACAGATTTCTTTACCCTGCTTCAAAAGATCACTCACACTCATACACTCACCCCTCCTCCTTACAGACTTCTTTCTTTCTCAGATATGTCGTCAGCTGAATTTACTGAAAAGGAATAAAAGTCTTTTTTTGGCATAATTTGCTAAGCTGTTCCAACATTTACATGATTCCATCTACAACCTCTTCATGGATATATACATTCAAAATAAATAAGAATACTTACTCTTTTCAGCATCGGGAAAGCTATTTTAAGAGGATATATTCACAGTCCAATCCGCAGCCTTATTATGACTTAAAAACAAGCCAGTTCTGTTCTTCCTGTGCTTTCCCATCTACTGTTGCTAATAACAAAGTTCTAATATTTCTTCAACCTTAGCTTCATCACCACAGGATTTAAAGGTGCAGGCACACTTATAATATGCCTCACTATGAGGGATGGCAGCTTTCATTAGGAGTTAAAATAAAAAAAAGGCACAAATCAACAAAAACCTGTATAATGTATTTACTCCTCAGTTATGAAAACAAAAGAATTAAATATTTTAAAAGTTTAAAGTACCAAAAATACTACCAAAAAAAAAATAATCAAGAATGTTCTATTCATCTGACAAGTCTAATACACACTCACATATATAAATGCTACTTGAAATTTGGCATTATAGATTGAAATGGAGACTAGTGATTACCACTTCCATTGGACATTGAGAAAACCTTGTGCACATATATTTAAAAAAAGAAATCAAGATTCCTGTAAAATAACTTTTCTGCTGACAGACAGCAAAATTCAGAATAACGTTTCAGAACAACGGATTTAATCCTGGGCTCCCTGCAATGTTTAAGAACAACTCTATTTTTCAGCTCAGTTTTCTATCTCTGAAACCTTAGATGTCAGGAATATATCTGAATATGCTTAAATATTTTTGACAGAAAGGCCCTACTAAAAATGTTCTAAGATGACTTACGAGAAGCCCATAGCAGAATAGAGACTTTCATGTTTTTATATTAGATTGCAAAGCTTATTGTAACATGCACGATTCTCTTTATTTGATATAAAATTCTAATGCTCCCATAATTCCTGCTGCACTCTTTTTGTATGCGTGATCAATTCTCCAGAATTTTGATAAAATTTACAAACTTTGTAAAAGCAGGCTTAAATTCAGTATCTAACCACGAGAAGCAACTTCAGGTATTTTGCATATTTGTTACATAATACTACACTTCATTAACATATCTTCAGAAGCAAACATCTTCTCCTACCAAGTGAAACAATTTCAAATTAATGATAGACACATGGACTGTATACAGATTACAGATGAAGGTTCAACACCAGGTCGGTAGCGACTGAGCAAAATAAAAATGTCGTGGCACTTGGTGGCCTGCATGAAGTAAGCTGGTGGTCTCAATCCAGGCCTCAATAGACTTTGTTCATGAAAAAGGAAAAACAAAACCTACCACATAGCACTAATTGGTACCCCTGTTGGCACTGTCAGCGACAAGGCCAAGGTTATAACGGCCACAGGGAAAGGGTCTTTCAAGGTCACTGTTGAGGCACAATAGGGAAATGGCTTGGAAGAGAGACAGCCCCAGTGCTGTGGACAGTTTGGCTCCCGGGACCCCTGTTAGGTCTGTACCTAACAAGATCAGCCTCACAAGGACTACTGCACATCAGTCACCTCACCCATGCAACTATTCACATGCCAAAAACCCCTTCAGCAAAAAAGTCCTAAATCTCTTGCACGGTACAGAAGAGCCATAACTCTGGCACCTTTTTCAAGTAAAGAATGCATCATATATGAAGGCACTAGATTGCAAAACCCTTGGGAAAGTTCTAATTTAACTGATTTGACAAAATTCCATTGCACAAAAGCTCTTTGCTTCTTTTCCTGAACTGTATAAAGATGCTGACTGTATCTGCAATGGAAGGTGAACTATTATCTCTCACATAGGTAGAAATAGTCATGCAGGAGAAGAAAATAAATAAATGACGTAAGTACACTTTTCTAGCTCTTTTGCACATGAGTAGTTGATATATGCTTTCACTACAGAAAGCATTCATCAGTGTATGTAACTACAGAATAGTCTGGTATGGACATTACAAATTGTTCCTCAACCTGTGTTTCTTGGGAGTCTAATGAACAGTGTGGAAGGAGCATATTCCAGGTTCATCCTTAACACACATTCAGTGGTTTTCTTCAATTGAGTTTGCCAGTGGAAGTATACTTGTGACAGAAGCAACTCACAAAATCAAGTACCACAAAGACTACAAGAATATGAAACACACCAAGAAGCAACAACTAACTAAAAAACAGTGAAGTTGGGGTTTTAAATTAATACAGTACCAAAAAAAAAAAAAAGTCTAAAAGGTAACTGCAATAAAACCAAAACCCAATAAACATACATCAGAATAACTGGTAAGCTCTAAGAGCAAAACCTGATATCTAGAGAGGATTGAAAAGTGGTGTATTATCTTTTCCCTCTTCATTATAAACTCCAAAAATACACAGATATGTAAGTTTCTGTGCTTGGATGTTCTATTGGAAATAGATAGTTTTTTAAACTCACATCATGGAAAAATAATATTGTTTAATTTTAAGGAATTGTTCAACCATTCTGTGCATAACTGTATCAAAACAAAACCTATTCCCTCCTGAAATACACAACTCAAATAGGAAAAATTTTCAGTTACCTTCCTGAGCAGTAAGTAGAATATTAATGGTTTAGTACTGCTTAAAATACCATAGCAGTTGGCCTCTAGAAGTGATCAGCAGTTTCACAGAAATAGTCTTATTTCTTAAATGAAAAACAATTCCTAAACAATTTATATTATTCTTGTCAGTAAACAAAAAATTCGTCCTTTGACTTGTTCCACAGTGATGCATGTATAAAAAAATGCTATTTTGGAGATTATGAAAAACCACGATATGCATTTAATAGCATTTATCTGCAAGATATTATTTTATCCCGCTGCTCATTTCTGCCCAAAAGATAATGTAGGTTAAGACTGGGTCAAAATCTGATGCATTCCTAAATATTTCAGTAACAGCATAAAGATTTTCCTCTGAGACACGTACCCTCCTCTAGCTCAACTGATCCTAAGAAAGGATGAAATAGATGTTAACGGATGACAGCTTGGCTCTCTGCCTGTTTTATGCTAAGGACTTCCAGAAAACTACAGGGACGAGGTGGGAAAGCAGAGGATTCATGTAAATGAACCTCCTACACTACCGGAGTAGTTTTCTGAAAATCCAGATTTCCTTTTTCTTTTTGGTTACGGAGAGTTCTGCGATTGTTTGGTTCTGTAATAAGCTCTGTGGGACTGCTACAGACAGAAAAGTTAGTCAAGGGTATATACTTAAAAATCACCCTGGTCTTGGAGAAATGGAAAGCATCGTAAGAGCCATCTTTGTTTATCTTCTGAGCATGGACAAAAGATCTAAAGGCACTATTTCTATCATATCAAAAATGCTTTGTTGCAATCAGATAGGACAGTATCTCTTCACAGCTACACATTCCTACTGTCTCCAAAAGCCTATTATATGAATTAGGTGAACTCTACTTAATAGATTGTTTGAAAAGAATAAAATCCAAAGATACAGGCAAATTCTTTTGCTAGGCAAGAGAAAGAGCAGGTGCTGGCAACCAAGCAGCATCAGGGAAGCAGAGATTCATCTCTTAAGCACCTCTTCTATCTCCAAGGCTACAGGCATAGAAATAGAGGTACATGATGGAGATGTCGCCACGCCAAGATTTAAACTGTTTATTTCTTCCCTACAGCATATCCCAAACAAAGATAAAGCAAAGAAAAAAAGGGTGAAAAAACCAAAATGTCTTTCTGTAATACATGGGCATGTATGACATATGGTCTAATGAACAAATTACTCATTTTCTAACAAGCGAATAAAGTTTAGTGTCGAAGACTTTCCTGAGTATACTGGTCTTTAACAAAAGTGACTGAAAAAAATACGGACAAAGAATGAGGGAAAGAAAAATAACAGAAAGATAGAAAAAAAAAACCAACCAAACTATTTGATTTGATCCAGAGTTTTAAAAGATCAGGTTTGGACGTACTTTGCAAATGACATTTTAATTTGGCAAATGACTAACTTGGCTGAAGCGTAGTGAATGCCAAGCTTATACAGACAGCTTACATAACTGTGTATGTGATGTTCCAACTCACAGAACTCCTGAGTAGCGGAGCTTGGGATATACATAGAGAAATGAATGGGAGCGGATATCTAATGTTAGCATTTAGCTGAATACTAAATCATTTGAAGTCCCATTACAACAAACCTACATGCAACACCAAGTAACGGAAAGGAGCACAATGAATACGTTCATACTGTATATTCATTCTTTTCCTTATTTCACTTCTTTTTTTTTCTATTACTTCCACTTCTCTCTTTTTTTTTTTCCTCATTTCTAATGGTGTGCCCACTGAAGTTAATTAACTCCACCTGCAGTAAGTTGAAATTGAAAAGTCCAGCATTTTGTAGTACAGGACTATACTCATCAAAAAACCCTTCCATCTATCTCCTCACTCTTCCTTTTTATATTCTGTTCTTTTCCTTTACGTTTCCCCGACTTCTTCCATGTCGCTCTCCCTCTCTTTCAAAACAGCACCCTTTCTATTTACTCTGTTGTTTATCCAAATTCACTATACTTTTCTCCTCCCCGTTTTCTCTTGCACCTGCTTAAATTCCCTGTTGAAAGCATATATTTCACTCCTTCAGTTTTATTATGCAGCTGGCACAATCTTTTTCTCCTAAATTCTGTTGAAGCCTGAAAATAGCAGTCTGAAAAAGGTCTCTTACTTTGTGTCCTGCTCTTCATTGCATTCCCACCAGATTATGTAGCAACTGCTGATTTAGAACACATCTTGGTAAATGTTTTTTTACGAAAATAAGTATCATAATTTTGGCAAACTCAAACCAATGATAAAAAATAATAAAAAGAAACCACTATAGGCACCTGAATTAAGACAGTGCAAATTCTCTCCCCACTTAGCTGCTGAACTCAAAGTGATAGCATTATTTAGCTGTCGAATCTTCTGAAAATCAGTAGACTGTAAGCAACCAATGAGCCATACTGCACCATTACTTTTACAGTAAAATGTTCCAGCCAACTCTATATGGAATTCTGTTTCAAAATTAAAGATACAGCTTGGATCCATCACAGCTCTGCAGACAGATTTCACTCAGTTGATGTAATACACTGTAACATACATTAGCTTATATACTGACACATATGAACAGTTTCCCCAGAAATCTTTGTGTGATAATTTTTGCTTCTCAAAATGTCAGAGCAGTTATTGCATGCAAAGTTTTCTCCAATTTCTTTTAAATAATAATTATGAATTGAATTATGGCTACATTATGGTAGTTACTAGATAATTTTGAAGTTTCATCTTTAACAATGCAACAGCTGCCACAATACTGGTAATGCCTATATTCCTGGCCGGTTCAGAATGAGGAATTTACTTCCATAAGTACATAGAAGTGCTTTGCAAATTGTAGTGGAACGTGATGTTGACATTGTTTAAGCTATGGAACAATTTGTAGTTTGAGTTATTCTCAATGGCTCTTAATCAACTATACTTTGCCTCTATTGGCACTGTTGTTTTAATCTTTCTCCTTACTCCTACTTAACCATTTGAGAGATCAATATAATCTGAACTTTCCAAAATTGGCTGTGGCTAAGAGGAAACTAGTATACATTAACAATTGTGATTCCTCAGTAAAGCACATCCAGTTCAAATAAATGAAATTCTTTGATCTGTGTGTCAGTAGTTCATATTATTTAATACTTGTGATTTTAGATCAAAATTTATATTATTTAGACTACACATATTTTTGAATGAGAAAATTTAATAAAAGTGTTGCTTTTTCCAATAGAAAGCAACACTAATTTTAAACGCAGATCCCCCACTATTCCACTTGGCACATTTAATAAAGATTAGTAGTGCAGTACTGCTTACACACTATATATAGTATGATATATATTATAGGTTTCCATACATTAAAAAACAGTTAAGCTGATATTTCCTGTATCACATTTCCATTTGTATATATATTGGTATAGAGAGAATACCTTGTGTCATCAAAAGGCGAAGTCTGTGTTACTGACAGATAACTAGTAATAACGAGTACTTGTATAATTTTCACAAATGCACTGAAAGAACACAATGACAGTTTTAATATAAATTCCTAAACAAACTAAAATAATCTCTGCTTGGCCATCAGTGGAACTTTCTCCAGAAGAAAAGTTTGCTTTCTCCACAAAGATGAAATCACCAAAAGGCATTATGCCTTATTAATACATTTCTGCTCTAGTGCCATTACTTCCCTGTGCCACTAGACTGTGCTGCGTTTGTTCATATTTGTTCTCCCACTGCATTTGAATATCTGGCCTCAGTTCCTGTGCATGGGTTCTCCCTTCTCTCAGTTCATTCCAATTAAATACTAAACACAGTTCATTGTACAAATATTGTACAAAATCCTCCAAACAATGCGCACTGAAGTAAGCAATGCTTTTCATAGCCAGTTTGCCGCTTCATTCTTTTTCCAGACAGACAAATATGAAAAGAAACAATAAAGCACCTTTTTCACCGCTTAGTCAAGACCAGAAATATAACATTAACTTTCATTTTTCCATCTTGTTTTGAGAAGTAAAATTGGTGCTGCACTGCTGAAGTGTCCAAGTGATTAAGGGACAATGTGCTAGCAGTGTAGTATTAGGTTTTCCAAAAAGCACTCCTGTCGCAGGCACTTAAATCAAAAAGTTCACTGGCAGCAGTTTATCATCAGGTATGTTTTTCAAGAAGGAAAGAGAAGACAACGCACATGAATATCTCGAAACAACATTTTTAATGAAAATATCATGCTTAATTTTGTTGAAGTCAGTTTTATACAGTTCACACAGAGTAAATTCACAGAGTTGTCCTCCTCCAAAAAAGGCTATTTCCAATAGTGTTTTGGAAAATGGTTTGCTCCACAATCTTCACTCTGATAGCTAACAAACAGAAACAAGGCATCAACTCCAGGACTGGGTCTATAGTTTCCAAATATCTTTCAAACAAGTGTAAGCATTCAATGTGTAGTGCACACTAAATAATCTAACCTCTTCAAATTATCAAATTGCATAAAGCCTATCACACTTTACCTCCTGTTGTAGTGGAAGTGGTAATTTAAGAGTTGCTTATTTATAAACAGCCTTGTCTTCACTTTTTACACTTGAAGTTTATTTTAGGAGAACCATAATTTCATCTGAGACCAACAACAACCTGCTCCCAAACATAATATGCTACCTTCTTGACAGCTCATTATTTTGACAGTAGACTGAACTGCAATTTAACAACTTCTTTGTCTTCTTTTGATTTAGCTTTCCTCCTCCCATGAACACCTTCACTCAAAAAACCTCATAATACATACTACTTGCAAGAGAAAAGACATCTTTAGTCCAACGGATTGCTTCAGAGAGTGAAAAAAAACTAAACACAACAAGAATACACATCTTGTTTGGAAACGTTACTCTGAAGAATAAAGTCACTTATGGCTACTTAGGGATTAATGAAGTAGAAATAAGAATCTTAAAAAGAATAATTTCGGTGTGAAAGGTGTTTTTTGTGTTCATGAAGCCTTCTAAGTAACCACAGATAAATAAAAGGAATCATTTAACTGTGAGACCACCTCAAAAACATCTATAAGCAGACAGAATGCTTTAAAGACTTTATAATAATTGTCAAAATTACTCTTAAAATTATACTGCATTTTTAGCCATGCTAAAATGTTTATTAGCCTGTGTAGCATATTCATGCCTAAATATATTACAAGTAGATGTATTTTATTAATCTTTACTTAAAGGTTCATTTGGCCGCTATTTACCAGCAGCAAAGCTGCAATCAAAATAACAATTAAACAGAGTAACTTGTTGAAATTGGCAGAACATTTTTTTTTAATACTTTTTATATATCAGCATTAGCTGAGAAAACAAGTAACATATTTATCAAGATCTCTTTCCAGCAAATATTAATTCCTAGCCAAGCCAACAGATATATTTCAGGACCAAAGAGTAGTATGCAGTTCGGAGTAGAAGGGGATTTTATCGAAATTTCAGGGCAAGAAGATTTTTTAACACGGCATGCTTCTTACGACATTGATTCCCTGTAAACCTTTATAATCATTCACGTTTCTTACAATCCCAAGTCATTGGGTTTCAAAGGGACACAGAACAAACAGCCTCAAACTCAGTTTGCCTTATTTAATTGAATAGTCCCATCAGATCTAACAGAACTACTCATATAAACAAGGCCCATGGTAACAGGAAAACTCCTTCAAAATGAGTTTGTCTATCAAGCAAGCACAATTACTTGACATTTACTCTTTAATAAGTATGTGGTTTTAAATTTCCATGATCCAGATAAACATATGATTTTTAAAATTTATTGCATTTTTGTGCAGAAATAAAAGCCTCGATCTTCCTTAAAAATTCCGTAGATGGATGGTAATTGACAATTCATCAAAATAATTCATCATTAACAGCTTAATAACAACATTTATGTCAAACTGAATTAGCCTATATACTTGTAGCAGAGGCAGAAACAGCTGTCATTCTGTTTGCATAAATTTCCAGCAGAATATGTCTGGCAAAGTTAAGCATGAGCATTTCTGCTTTATGAAAAATAGTTCCAAGTCAGAAAAAATACAGAAGGCCAAATGGATCATCAATAGGACCACTCAAGTGAGTAAGCCTTGTTCAGTCAAACAAGGACCTGGCCATCACAGCTGTATTCTACTCTCAATCCTGCGCATAAGTCAGGGTTTTTAATATGTTCATGAAAGCAGTATTAGAAACAAACAGGAAAATGGCACAATCCAAAAGACACCTTCTGTCTGCCACCCCCAGTGACTGTGTGATGTCTTATTCTCAAAGCTGCGCTGCAGACTTTGCCCAGACTACATACAGAATCGGAAGGAACAACAACATTGAACTTTATAAACACGAAGCACAAAGAACAACATTTTGACATCTATAGTTTGTCTATGAAAGTCATTATGGAAAGCCCCAACTGTGCTAAATGCTCAAAGCTGTTAAAATTGCTCTTTAAAGAAACTGATTTTAAATTCAAATGTATCAGGTTTCTTAAAATTTACGCTTTGGCTGAAGCTGATTTAACAGGTTTATTACTCAGCTCAACAGCAAGTGAGCTAGGACAGTGTCTTAGGACAGTGTCTTAGAAGTGTAAAACAATACGTAACCATTAATGCACTACCAGTGCCTCTCAGTTGCATAGTAACACTCAAAGTTTCTTTTCTTCTTTTTTGTTTTCTTTTAAATAATTTCCTTTTTGTCCTATGTAACTACAACTGGTTATTTATACAACTATTATTTTTAGCCCAATTTACCACAAATGCCGTTATAACACCTGTGGTTTCCCTCATTAAGAGCTCAATACACAGGGTTGTGGGTTGAAAGGGCAGCATATGGACTACGAAAAGGCTAGTTAACATAACCCATTATACTGGTGCACTGGTAAAGCTCATTTCTATTCATGGGATTATTAGTTCAATCAATATTTACTCCTGTGAGCGTCTTTTGTCTTCAGCTACAAAGCATACATTCTTCAATTTCATAGCACAGACCTTGATTTCTGTGAATTCATTGCATTGCTTGAGAGGAAGGAAAATGATTCCTTGGATAGCTTGGGAGTATTTCACTCATTTGAATATTGCTCTCCTGTATCAGGTAACCAGTGTCCATACTATGGCAGACCCTAGTTCCTGAAACCATTTAATAACAAACAGGACTACTGAAGGAATACTTCATGCATACAATTCTTAATAAGCACACATTAATATAATGTATAGCAGTACCGATATAGCACCCTAAAGACTTACCACTGGTTAGAATAAGTACATTTTAAGCAGGAATTCTCCTGTGCAGTTTACTCAGAACATATATTCCCCCCCCCATATTTTCCCCCCAAAAGTTGATACAGTTTTTAATCACAAACCACAAATTAAGTGATCTCTACTTGCAATCATGACTGTATTGTCAAGTGGGTAAATTGTACCAAGTTATTGCTTGTCACTGCATTTGTAAAAGACCAGCAGTGGATGTCTGACATTTTCCATGCCACAAAAGAGGAACTGTTTCCAGCTAATGCACGTGTTATTTTCATAGTTTTAAAATGAACTGTCATATTACAGGTGACCAGACTTCTATCCATGAAAAACAATTTTCTCATTTAAAAAAAAAAAAGCAAAACCAGAACCCCCAAAACTCAACCACCTAAAACAACAGAAAAAAATCTTTTCTATGGTAAAAATTCTAATGATATTAAAAAAAAAATTTCTAATGATATTAAAACAGATAGTTTTCTGTTGCTGCACTTTCATTACGTACTTCCTTTCCTTCCCATCCCCAACACTGTGGGGATAAAGAAAACAACAATTAAAGATAAATGTAAGATATCCTTCGGAATGTGAATGTGGCGCAATTCAAAGTAAAACATTGCAGAGGTACAAATAGGCTCTCACAATTCAGCTTTGATTTTTGTTCATTCTGGAGAGGTGTCACTTTACATTAACTATACATATTTATATTTTTTTATTATGTAACACAGTAATAGTTTACTCATGATTTTCTAAACTTTTACTGACATTTGTTAAAATCCAACCTGCAAAGACCTAACACCAGAAGCTTGTGTTCCATCACCTATCGAAATCTCAGTGAAGCCAATAACATTATTCAGGTAAGTAGTAGCTGGATACACCACACTGCGATAACAAATAGGTTTTGCAGTGGTGGTGGTCGTGGCGGAAGATAGGGTCCTAAGTCTGTCAAAATCAGTATTGCTCATCTCTTAATACCTTTGTTTTAAAGTGTCAGTGTGTTCATTGACATATTTTAGGATATTAATGTTACATATTCCAAATCTACTCATATTATTTTTCCTGGAATAACTTGTGAAATAAGTTTCCTTGCTTTAATGAGCACATAAAGATTCCCTGCACTCATCTATTAAATTAAAGATAACTTTCTCAGTTACCCAGACTACTTGTATGTGTTACTTAATAAGCTCTCTCAGCAACACTGCAGATAGGATTTGTTTGATTCACACTCTCCTAATTGCTTACAAATATTTCAGTGATGCTAAAAAACCAGAGTAACTATATAACATTATGTAATATGTATCATTGCTTGGTCCTGACACTGACAAGTGAAAACTACACAAAAAAGCTTGCTCTAACACCTTGGCTTCAGGGTTTCGTTGAGTTCCTTTTTTTTAAAGAATTAAAGCTTTTTAGTAAGATTCCCAGCTGAAAACTTAAATATTTCTTACTGAGTAAAAGGGGTACAGTGTATGACTGCTTTAATGTCATTTTCACAAGTCAAATAACCGTGATCACAAACTTATTTTTTGTGTGTGTACAGGTAGCATGTGCCTAGAGTACAATTAGGTGATTTAACATTGATTTTCTGCCACTTGGTAATTTTTTAATGTTTGCATATCAGCTGCATTATATACAGAATTCACTAACTTGTAGTAGCTTTAAACTTTACAAATCGGTTTAACAAAAATTAAATGACAAGATAAAAAAAAGTATATGTTTGATTTTCTTTTAAGTTAAGCAGAACAATAATTTCTGTGCCTTTTCAGTCCTCTATCTAAAAATAATAATATATATACTTAAGTACACTTCCTATGTTCTTAACCCCTTCACAGGATATTGGCAAGAGTGGGACAGAGGGAAGGAAGGAAGACTGTAATGAACATGCATTGTAAGTGTCATTCTTTTATAACTATGCTTGCCTCTATAAAATATAGGCATGAGACTCATCAGCTTCCAAAACTTCCATTCCCAGTTCAGAGTGAAACACGTGGACCTACCATGACAACGAGAGCACCAAAAGCACAAGTGCTTTGCCTTCTGTACCAGAATGTTGTTCTGCTACAAGTCAGCATGGCAATGTATCCTCAAAAGGATTTAAACCAATATTTGAACTACAGGGAATGATTGCTTTGGATAGGACATGACCAATGAGTGGCACGACAGCTGAGGTGCTTCCATGAGATGGGACAGCTTCCAGCCCCTGTGACTGCCCAGTGCTTCGAGATGCAGCAGGCAGTAACATGGGCTGGGTATTCTTAGAAACTCTTTGGCCTCCGTCTCCAGTGTGGAGCAGGTAAAGAACCACAGCAGCCCCTGCACATCCCAGGCACATCAGGCTGAGTGCATCAACTGCAGCTTGGAAGGATCACAGCTCAGCGGGAAAAGTTTGGGGGAAGAGTTCACACGTACAAGAGAGCTTCTTCCTTCAAACCCAATAGCGACTAACATCGTTGAAAACAACTACACCTTCACAGGAAAACTTACAGCTGTCTAACAGCCATTTGTTAATGAAAGCTCACAATCAGTTAATTGTGATACACATTTATTTCCTTTATTAGGAAAGCCACAAACGCAATGGACAGATGCTCTATTAGCATAGAGTGTTCTTGTTCACGTGAAAGGGTGTCAAGGGCTGCTCTCGTCTTGACGTACACTTGATGTAAAGCATCAGTTCGATAACCTCTCGCACGTGACTTCTGTACAAGGATAAAAGTTACTTGTTCCTTGTTTTTCTCCTCCCTCCATCCCAGTCCCTTTCTCCCCCACCCGTAAGTTCCCTGCTGAGCAAGCCCGAGTGAACGCAAGGGAAACACAGACTTGCATTCGAGGGGCAGATCAGCACCTCTTCAGGGGCAGGAGCTGCCAGCGCAGCCCAAGGGGCAGCAGAGGAGCGGGGCACAGCCGGCAAGCGATGCCGCCAGGTGTGCGGGGAGACCCGCCTCCCTCTCCCCGCCCGGCACCACCGCGTTTTGAAGGAGCGGGGCGACATCTCAACTTGGCCCTTGCCCCACGCAGGGTTTCGACGCTCCGAGGCAGCAGGGGCCGCCCCCAGGCGGGAGCGGAGAAGCGTGGGCGGCTGCGGTGGGCAAAACTGCCCGGAAAGGGGGGGTCGGGGCTCCTGCCCAGGGGGCACTGACGGGCACGTTTCGAAAACAACCCCCCAGCTGAGCTCTGCTCGCACTAGATGCGCTCCGGAGGGGCGGGGGGGGGGGGGGGAGGGG
>JAOXJM010000019.1:38576581-38589422 GCA_026413425.1 Tringa solitaria | reverse complement strand
AAAAAGCTAGGCAAAATGATTTAAAATACAGTAAATAAATTGTTTTACTTCAAAACATAAACAAATACTTTATAGAAAAAAAGTTCACTGCTAATGTATTTTCAGTGCAAACTAAACAATGAGAAATTGCCTTTCAGAATACTCACTTGCATTAGCACCTTTCCCAAGGCTCTTTGGATGACAAATCTTCTAAGACAATATTTAAGGCCACATAGTTTTATCATTTTAATAATTTGCAATATATTCATTAGAGCTGTAGCAAGTTATGCCTAATTTAGTTGCTTCATTAAAAATTACTGAATAGAAAACAGTCAAAACAAACTGTGTCTACAGACCCCACTTATTCCCCTGGATATCAATGTCTAATTTCTGTTGGCATGAAAGGAAGACAGATGCATCCCATAGCCAAAATTTATTTCTTAGATTCAATAGAAGCAAGATTCGTCGCAGTTTTCTTGGTCTCATCTGCCTCCAGCAGATATGCTTTCATTGCCAGATATTCCTAACTTTATGTAAGTCATGAGAAAGACTTTCTAACTTTTCATTTTATGACTTTTGCGCAGAGCAACTGACAGACTCAGGAATCTGAACTTCTTCCATGGATTCTTCACTTAAGATTCTCTTTCTAAGTTCTTTCCCATTTCTTTATGCCTGTTATCTGAAGGCATGTGCATACACTATACTGTTTATCTCCTATAAAGCTTTGTAACCATCGTGAAATTTCAGACTACTACCACAGAATATTATTTAATTCAAGAGCTGTGTATTTTTTCCAAACTAGTAAAATTGTTTTAAAAGCAGCCCTAGAAAATCCTGACACAATCAGAAACAATACTCAGTAATTAAAAATCTTTAATTATGCCAATTTTCTTTTAGAATCTAAGAATGTAATGCGTTATGCATGATGGGATAACCAGAAACTTGAAAAAATCAAAATGAAAAACCATACTTGATTATTTCTCCTGTCTTGTGAGATGAAAAGCAATCCCTAGCCACAAAGAAGGAATTTCAACTCCTGTAAATACTTCATGACATTTAAAGACTGATGTTTCCTATAATATTGCAGATTTATTATAAAATTTGCATACTTGATATCTTTAAAGATCTTTTTGCTACAAATGCATTGTTTTCTTAAGTGTTACGGAAGCCTGATTTCATTCCACATATTCCTCCCAGCCCTGATGGCAGCAGTTGCATAGTGACTTACCCCTGCTTTAGGTACAGTATCTGTCACTGGAACGTTGTATAAAAAGTCTCCCTGAAATATATCTTTGAATAAGAATGGATACTAGGTGAGAATTACCTCCCCTCCTTCCCCCAATGTTTACCTAGAATGGTTAGCAACTGAAAAGACTGGCTGTAAGGATATAATGGCTGGTCATGGCTGCATTAACCCTGGAACCCCACAAACCTTAAAATGAGGTAATAAAATTCAGTCAAGGAAACAGCTAAGTTTGATTGTAGTACCTATGCCCAAATAACCTGGTGTTTGCTCTGGAGAAACTGCAGCATATCGGAACATTGATGAAGTGAGGAGGCAGCAGTGAATGACCGTCTTCCTGCAGAAAAAAGCTGCTGAGAGGCAGTGACCTTCCAACATTCGCATCCACATTCTTCCTTGGCACGGCCAGGCACTCCGAAGCTGCTCCGAGGAGTTTAGGAGCTAGAATGGGCTTCAGGAAAGGAGACAAAAAGAGGAAAGTTGGAAGGAGTACATGGGCAAAATAAAATTTTCTAGGAAAGAAGCAGGAGGCTGAAGATCTACCTGCAGATCAGTGCTTTAAATCCTCCTTACTAGCAGCCTCTGAGGCACCAGGCACTATAGATCAGGAACAAGAGTTTTCTTTGAATGTGCGTCACTCTCATGCAGTAGTTTAAAAAGTGAGGATCTAATACAACCAAAGATTTTCCATTTTAAATGGATTCTGACCTTCCAGCTAAGCATTCTTCTTGCCTCATGGAGACAGTCTGATTTTTTAAATTTTTAATGGTGTTTCACCGGAAGAAAGCAAAACTCAGAATACAGATATTTTATTTATCAGGAAATGAATTCATTTTCTGGTAAAATCCCAGTTTTCCTATTCATATTTGTGCACTCCAGTTTTGCATCTTAAAATCAAAGAAGGTCAAAAAGCTTATTTTGAAATATCGATTTTTTTTTCATTGTATGCAAAGTGGGTAACTCTATTAATAATTTCTGAGCTAATGTCTATTTAGAAAATCATAGTTTTTAGTTCAGTCCATTTTGATGAACTGGCTGTTTACATAATTTTTAAAAATAATTCCTTCACTCTGAGAAGGATCAAACAGCACATGCTTATTAGTAATTCTCTTCTGAAAAAGGTAAATTAAGGGAATTGGTAACGTTTTGTATTCAACACAGATTATGTCTGGAACTGGAATTTTGGATACAAAGAATGACAGGGATATGAAATGAAAATTTTGAAAAATTTAGAGGGTCTAACATCCTGGACTTTACAAGAAGGAGGAAACACATTGACAGGGAGTAATCTATAACCTTCTCTTGAGTATTCTGTAATTTACTATCATGTTACAATGCACTAGTTCCTGCAAAACAGCAATGGGCTTGAAATAAAAAGTTAGTTTGTATTTAGCATTTGAAAATGGCAGGATTCCATGGTTTTGAACTGAAAAAAAATACATTTCTTTCACATTTTCACTGAACCAAGAAATCATTAGATTTCAATATTTTGCCCTTCTTGTGGTTTTTGGGGTATTCATATCTGGTGTTCTGTTTTAGACTAATCTCCTGTGCACATTGAGTCTACCTCTACGCTCCACAGCTTTAGCTGTAGCTCATAGCAACAGCTACAGTTAAGGATGCTTAAGGGCTTCTCTTCTAAAGCGGCTTTTTAGTTTCTTCTAACTTTTTTACATTTGTTCTTTCTCTTTCTTTCTTTCTTGCTCTCTTTCTTTCTTTCTTTCTTTCTGAACCGAAGACATTTATAGAATGACCTGATACAGAAAGTATAGAAAGAGTCGTTTCCTTCATGGAATACGCACCTACTACATGACAATCTTCCAGAGCTATATACAAAGTGATTTTTTTTTCTATGTTTGTAAAATATTACTAAAAAATTCAGTAAAACGCTCTTAGTGAATAGGTGCAACCTATTCACATTGCATATACTACAAATACTTTGAGAAGAGTAGGCAGTCGGTTGCCTCCTATCATTATGGTGAAAACTAAAATTGTCTTCAGCATAGTTACCTTTAATATTGATATCCTGAAATACACTTATTTTCTGATAGTTAGAAAAAATATGTTTAAACACTGTCCAAACAATAAGGCAAGGGATATTCAAAGTGCCCATTGTTGGCCTAGTTTTTGAAGCGGATGAGGATACAATCAGGCTTTTGAAAATACACATACTAAAAAGCAGATTTTTTTTTTTAATGTTAAAGCAGATATTTAAAGAGAATAAAAGAGCCTACAGATTGCTTACCCCTATTTTTGGCATGATCCATTTACAAGCCAACGCAAAGCAAACAAGATAGTTACGTCACATAACAAAAACATTCTCCAAAAGCAGAAGTGACTATTCATGCTCCCCTTTCATTAAAAAAAGCTCTTTCTCATATAAAGCTATTAGCACCACTTTAATTCATGCAGTTAATTTTTCTTTCCAGTTCATAGGCCAATCCCAAGAGGAGAAAAATGTCCTCAGCTCAACTCCTTATATGAGGCAGGCAGATTTAGCAAGTCTTGATCTGAGAAAGTACTAATGCAAATGCTTAAGATTAAACATGTGGTTATGTGCTTTTTTGAATTAGAATCTGTGTCAGGATGCTTATTTAGCTACAGTTCTGATATTAAGAAAATCTGCCCATGTTGGCTGACCTAATACAGAAAGTAGCATTCTTTTCAATGTTCCTTTTATTTTATACATTTCAGGTAAGCTACATAGGATATATAAGTATTTTTATGAGAGAAATAAATTAGCTAATAAACATTGCCAGTTTTAATTCCAAAGTTATTTTCATATGATAATGACTATGACCGAGTCTAGGAGACGCCTTCTAGATACAGTGAAAATACTCAATGATTCATTTTTGTGGATAGATGCCCAAAGAAAAGTTCTGATAAGGTATATTTGAAACTAATAAATACTGGTGTAAAGTTGAGTTCTTGGCACATATACCACCCCATGCTATTGTTGCTGTGTTCCACTCCAGCATAAAAGCAGGAAACACTCAAGTATTTCGGATATTAAATATCTCAGTAGCTCCAGCATAGCTGGCTCATGGGTGGGTAAATCCACAGCTTGAGCACATATAAGCAAGGCCAAGGACCTAATATTCCTTTAAATCTCAGGTTTCTAGGATGGCCAGTTGCACCTGACAAACTGCAAATGTTCTCCACTGGTATCTTTGACTTAAATCCTAAGAATAGGAAAATGTTAAAGCCCACTAGGACACAGTGTAGCATAAAGATGCCAGAGCTAGCTTTAAATGAATTATTTTGGGTACTGGCAACAGTCAAGCTGTGATAGCACAACGCTAACTCTGCGTAAGAGGTTTATTCTGCTGCATGAGCAAGTTTAGCAGCCTGTCCTGCACTCCATGGTGTTATTGTAAGGTGGCTGCAACACAGTATTTTGCATAATACCTCTCATGCAAAATGTGTCCAACAGAGGGGGGGCACGTGGCAAAAAACAGTTCGCTGGGCTAGAGCTTCACTGCACTGTAATATGCACAAAATATTCTAGAGATTTTTGCCAGTTCATGATACCACTTCACCCTTTCTCAGAACTTTCCTGTATGAAATGTGGCTGCTCTTAATATACGTCCTCTCTTTCACCAGAAGGAAAACATTCACACGGCATGAGAGAAATGAGGTATTTCTAAAGGAAGGGTGCTTCACTATTTGTAACAGAACATGTATGCAAGTTAAAAGTAAGTTTCCAAACACCTGCAATTATTGCAAGACCCTCAAATGAAATTAACAACTTCAAGAGTGCTGCTGCTAGTGGGACACAGCAAAAACCGCAAGTTTCTCTCTCCCTGTTTTTAATGCTAGTCACAAGAACAAAATCCCAGTCCCCAGGCCCAGGGTGGGCTGCCACTGCATCGTAGGGAGATAGCTCATGTGTCAAAACACATTAACCTTTTTTGGCAGGTGGGCAGGGAATGACTGTCCTAAGAGGTATAGAGTCCAGTGATTAAGGAGTATTGAGACACAATAGTAATTTCAATTAACAAAATGTAGAAACATAATCATTTGGAAAATGTTCATGAAAGAACAGCAGGGGGACAGAATAACAGGACTCAGTTTTCAATACCATAAAACTAAGAAATAAAAGCTAGGCTAACCCCCCTGTATTCACAAATTAGTGATTATAACTCAAGATTAGAAATCTATATGGAAACAGAAAAATACAAAGATAACTGTCTTGTTACCACAACAAAATAAAATTAATATAGCGTTCATACTATTATCTTTCCAAAACTTTGCTGATTTGTGAACACTGCCAATTTAGCTACATAAAATTAGAGAATTACCTTAAGTGGGACAGGGAATCATATTACTCTATATTATGCACATTAAAAGCTTCAACTTAAGCTTTTGTGTTAAAATTACTTGTTTACAAGTACAAAAGGATAGAGAGTAAGGGGGAAGATAAGTACTGATAAACACAGGAACAGAAAAGAAAAAATAAATAAAATTAAGAAAGAGCCTTGGAAGCACTATATAATCCCTTGAAGCCCTACATCGTACTGCATTACATCATGTTTTGTATAACATGTTTTTTTGTAACTCTGCCCAGCACACTGCAAGTACCGTGATGAGACCAGGGAGAGGGAACACTGAAGGGGTGGAAGGCTGCATAATGGTTCTTGTAAACGTTTTGCGTTTCAGAAGAACTTGCAAACATTATACAGGTACCGTCTACCCTGAGCACTGGCAGTACTCTGACCAGACTCAAAAAGCTTGGAATCCACAGAAGTAGTGATTTTTTTTTTTTTTTGAAGGCTGATAAGTATTAAGTTTTAGAAAATAACTTAAAACTTGTTTTTCAGCTCTTGAAAAAGTCTGTAAGCTGTTGAGATTTTTATTTGTTTGCATATAAAGGGTCCAGTGATCACCATTGTTGGAGAATAAATCTTGCTTTTGTCTATTATCTGATACAGTATGATAATTTCTACATTCTTAAAGGCTTGCTAGGAGGTGCAAGTGCTATGCTTATATGACTTTGCATGTGTCAAAATAATTTTGAAAAGCTTTATCTTTAGTCTTAGTTTAGAAAACTTTAGTAGGATATTATTAAGAAAGATTAGGTAATTATTTTACATTGTAGATATTTTTGTCTGCCATACTCAGTGTTTCTTTTTGATTGGTAAGATAATAAAATAAAGAGTAAATTATCAAGAAATAAAGGAAAATAGTGTGAAGCACTGGCAAACCACTTCAAAATTACAGAAAAAAGATTAAACCATTTTAAGGAGTCAAAGGAATAATGAAAACATTATTCAAATGACGATTGCATCAAGTGGTTTCTTGCAAGCTGTAGAAGCCATAACAGGTTTACTTTTTTTCTTTTAGTTCCAAAAATAAAAAATAAAAGACCAAAATTTAAAAGATTTTTTCCTACTTCCTTTATCTTATGAACTATGCCATTAAGACAGAAATGTCATTTAATGAAGTGACCATTTTTTCCTTTGCCAGATATACAGTAACTGAACCAATACTAAAGAAACAAACACACAAACTAGTCCTTTGTGCACATCCCCCTGGCAGCCACATTGCATGTGATGCACCTGGAATAGCTTCTACACTGAATCAAACATTTCCTTCCCAAATACACCTGTGCAGGGGGAAGACAAAGGCTAGGTTTCAGTTTCAATCTTAAATTATTCGGTTTCAGAGCGAGATCAAAGTCAGCATTGATAAATATCATTTTGTCCATGGACATTGCACTCTTGCTCCACCAAATGTCTTCTCATTCTGGTAGGTCTTTCTGCAATATTTTATCACTATTGATCATACCTTTGTCTTGCCTGTAAAACTGCACCTGTCAGTTGATGCCTAACATAAACTTACACTGCAAAAGGAACAATTTTGTTTCCTTTCAGCTCTATAGAGAATTTCTGTAAACCAGCAGAGGAGGACGCAAGTGCTGGCAGCAGATGTGTGACTCTGAGCTCTGCCTGTCCTACACAGCATCATGGCTGCCAGCCTGGCTAGGAAGGAATGAGCTAGTTAAAACCAGCCAAAGCTTGGTCCTAACTGGAAATAGGAAATGTTATTTATGGGCAACCTTGCCATAGCATTCTTCAAGCAAACATTGGTTTGTGTGCACTTTATGGGTACTCTTGAGTTTGGGCTGATGATAAACTGGGACTAAGAAGTTTCAGTCATGTCCTTTTCTCTAGGTAATTCCATCCAATTTTTCCAGAAAAATGCCTTCCTGTACATCCTGCAGCTCTGAAACAGAGCTGTATGTGAACCTGGCAATGATTGGGGAACTCCAACTAGCTCAGAAAGACATGACATTTCCTTAGCTGCACAGCTACCACAAACATAGGAGACCTTCCACTGGTTTCCCATAGATTTTTTAATCAAGTTCAAGGACTCTTTGCTTATCTTTATAGCTGGGTCCTAGACACCTAAGAGACTGCCTGAACTCTGGAATGACATGTGTGCTCTTCTGGCACAGCAGCACTTCCTACAAGAAGGGGAAACATGTAGGAGGCGAAGACTTCTTAGGGACTAGTCTGGTAATTGCAAATCATTTCTATAGCAATGAAGACCATGAAAAAATTTCTTTTTGCTGCAAACTCCATTTTCTTAATTCTGCATTTTCAATTTTACTATGTCTGTAGCTGTATTATATTAATTTAATTTCCTCTACTACCCCAACCCAATCCTATACACTGAAAATGTAGTGGTTTAATTATATATTTCCACTAGATACCTGGCTCTGTATGATCTGAAAAATATAGTTTTCTAAATACATAGTTAAGTACTGTGATATTGTGTATTTAAAGAGGTGCGATTTTCTGTATGTATGCTGTAGAAATACCATTTTTACTTAGTAGGTAGTATTTGCAGTCAGATTGTGATGTCATGGGGAAATATCTGCAAATTGCAGCCGTTATTTGATAAGATGGAGTGAAAGGAAAACTATCAGTGTGGTATGGTCAAGCTATATAGGCACTATCAAAGCAGTCAGTTAAATAAAGTGTGTAGTAAACTTGTACTGGTATTTGGCAGAGAAAAAACATGAATTATCAATATGAGAGGAAAGTATAATTTTTGTTACTTTAGTGAGGTCTGAGGGTTTCTGCAATTGTCATCCCAGATTTTCTTCTGATGACACTTTAAATTAAGGTCCCAGGCAAATAAATACTTGTTGGTGAAACTGAGAAATATTAGTTTAATGTAGTGGCTTAGGAAAAAAAGATGTACAAGACCTAAGCTGATCAGTGAAAGAAAACGTAACACCTAGCAGAAAGATTGTTGTGTAAAATCTAGAAGTAAGGCCTCTATTTACCTTTGTACTTGCAACTTGTGACATTGTTGCTTGAGTAATTCTTCTATAATTCTTCTGCACCACACATACATTATATTACCTTGCAAGTGTGATCAAAGAAAACATAGCAAACAGAAAAAATGAGGTGTTGGTGTACTTGACAAAACTTCTTTTACATATCAAACCTGACTTTAAACAAGGCCATGTAGTGGTTATATTGAACTTTATATGCTACATTAAAAAAAAAAAGAAAAAAAGAGAATGAATACTGTAAACAATAACTGTTTTCAGACTGAGTAATTTTAGATTCCCTAATTTGGTTTCAAAATAAATAAAAAAAATAAGAAAAAAAGAAAGGCTGATCCTAAAGATCAACTTTTGAATATAAAATAGATCCTAAAGCCACGTGATATTGCCTTAAGCATTAACAAAACTTAAACAACAACACTAATGAAAAAGTTTTTACTGTATCAGCCCCATTTAACTAGTTGACAGCTTACAAAAATAAAGTGTAAGAAATCAAAATTTTTCACTTCAAAAATTAGGACCAAACGAATGAAAACAACTTTCAGTAAATGTGGTGAAAAAATCTGCAGAAAAACATACTTATAAAGTATAAAGCAAGAAGGGGTTGTTACACTTACAATGAAATCCATAAGGTTTCCACGGGGACTCATTTGAATTGAGACATATTTTTAGGCAAAACAAGCAACACTAATTTGAAATTTGCCAGCAGTAAATGTTTCACTGTGTCCTTTTCTAAAACTGCCCCAGTAGCTTTTACTCATCGTGTTAAAAATCTAAGCTACTGTCTCCAAACTAAACCCACACCATGTCGACTTACTGGGGCTTTGTCTTTAAAACTTACCCCTTTCAGTGGTGTCTTGCTTTCTTAGCGGGGCTTGCTGAATATCCTGCTCTACAGCACAGGACACAGGCCACACAGCATGGAACTCAGTCCTGATGGTCCTCACTCGGAGGGATACAGGTTTTGTGGGAATAGTTTTGTCCACGAATCTGTGGAGTAAAGGAGGTGCAGCAGCTCTAGCACTTGCTTGTTTGGCACATACTGGTTGCAGCAGCTTTTTCAATTCATAGACTAGTCTTAGCAACTACAACCCCAGCCAAGCACACGGAGCCAAGTTCTGTTCTTAGCTACACTGATGTAATTCTGAATAGATGCTGGCCTGTTTTATTCATTCATAGCTCATGCTAGTGTTAATGTATTTGGATATGAAAATAAGGCTTATTCAAGCAACCTCCCACTCATGTAATATTACTGTTCCCGCTGAAATTAATGAAAGGTTTGACTAGAGTGAAGAGTTCAGAATTTTGTAAATATCCAGTTAGTGTATAATTAGCTGCCAAATTCAAACTTGTTTGCCACTGAGGCAACTCTGCTGAATTTGTTGGAACTGCATCTGGTTTCAAACTGCCTCATAGTTTCATTTAAACCAAAAGAATCTGCATGCTTGAATTTGGAATTGGAATAGTAAGTGTTCAAACCAGGCTGTGTAGAAAGTGTTGGTCCGTATTTCCTTTCACCCTAGAATAAATTTGGAAGAATCAGCTTTTACTCTCATATATATTTGATGCAAGACAGCTAAGAAACGTGCTGAGCATTTTTTCCTGTTTTTGCTTTCCACATTTGAAAAAAAAAAAGTGTTAACAGTGCTCCTATACTCTCAGTAAATAAATATTCCAACTTAACTGTATTCTGAAGTTTGTGTATGTGCTTATAAAGTGACAATTCAGTATTTAAGCAATAATTTTTTAAAAAAGTAATCTTTATTCAAGAGTTATGGATTTTGACTTAGTGGCATTGGTAAAGCCAAAGGCAGATAACACTCTAGCAAACTAGCTGTTAACTTCATTAATGACCGATTTCCTCAACATTATTGCTATTAAATTAAATTCAGTGGTTTAGAACAGAAATTCTACAATTTTGGTTGCTCCCTCTCTCCTCCCCCCCTCCCCACCTCCCTTTAAATTTCTTATCACGTAATTTGAGGCACATTTAGGAGAACAGCTATTTTTAATTCAGTCTTTCTGTCCTTATCCTTACCCTGACTACCTTGGACATATGTATTTTTACTAAAAAACCTAGTAAATTAGCAGTGTATAATTCAGCTAAAAATCTAAACATTTAAATTCAGTAGAGAGGGCACGAGGAAAGGAAATGAATATACTCCAGCTTCAAGTATGGATAAAACTGACGCCAATTAAAATTCATCTCAAACTACCCGGGTGTATTCTGCCTGCATCTGTTAGGAACTTTTCTCTCCATGCATTTCTTTCACCACTGTTACAAAAGAGAAATGCAGTCAGACGGAAACTAGTGCAAACTTCATGCAAATGATTCATACTGCTTCTGTATTGCTGTATTTTACTGAAGCAATGCAAAGGATTGTAATACTAGCACAATGCTTAAAAACAGCAGTAGATTTTGAATAAAGAGCTCTGCATTCTGCTGGCAACCGAGGAGTTCAAACAGAAAACATGCCAGCAGTATAGACCAATGCATTATCACCCCCTCCCTCTTGCTGCATAACTGTGCTTCATAATATGCCATAACATTGGCAAGCACAGCTCAGAGCTTTTTAAGAACACAAGGAAGCTCATGAATAATGGTTGAATCAGGAAAGTGATAATTAAATGAGACAACTGAATGCCAGTGGAGTCCCCAGTGGAAAATACTCTTCAGTGAAGATCATCTCCACCTTTCATTTTGCTGATTTTAGCAGTACATTGCTAAAGCCATTTTTCAAACTGACTTTTGAAAGAAAATATTAAGATTCCCGAGCCATGTGTGGTATTTTCATATGTAACCTCTGTTTTAAAATGTAAGATATTTGTTGTGCTTCAAAGGGAAAAAGAAAAAAACAAAAGCTTTCATTGTTGACTCAGTGAGATAAAATATTTTGCTGTTTTACAGAACTGGTTGACACCATAAAATTTATATTAAAAATGCAACAATGACTAGTGGCTAAATTGTAAACATCCTGGCTTAAATGTTTACTTCATGTTTCTCCTTGTATAAGAGGTATAGTTATTTTCATTTCACCTCAAATTCCACCTACTCTGTGGCCTCAGAGCAAACATGGTTATCTGGAGTGCCTACTCTTCAGCCACGAGTCTCAAGGAAAAGAGCTCTAAGAGTTTTATACAATAAACCTCTCTAGTAACCTCCTGTCTGTCACAGCACTACGTTCCTTCTGAACTTTTGATGGAAGGAGAGGTTGCCATGTTCTTTATACGTTATTCTGACTGCAGTGGGACCTAGAGCCAGAAGCTACGAGCTGTGGACCACACTCCTGTTTTGTTGTTGTTTGTACTTGCCAAATAAATGTTTCCGTCATGGTACGGGATTTAACTCCTCAAAAAGGAAATCAGAAATGAGTCTCATTACAGAACAAAAAACTTGCTTTCTATAAAAAGACTAAAAGTTGAAGCGACTTCAGTGGCTCAAGCTTCATGTGGACAGGACAGTGAAACATAATAGATTTTTGTGACTTACAGTGTATATAACATGAATTAATGAATGAATGAATTAATTAATTTTTATTTTAAACAAAATCTTGTTCCTTTTTTATCACCTGACTTCTCATTCTTAAAAAAAATCCACCTCAGAAATGACTTAAAATGGATCTTAATGTTGCTTTTTAAACAAACTCAGAATGTGTTTTTAATTGGTGGTTCTTATATATCTAGCTTGCATTCAAGGTTGACAGGATATTTTTAGCATCTGAAATGTGTGAATTAAAAGACCTGGGAAAAATTGATTTGGGGGATGTTGTTGATATAAAGCATCATACAGAATATTAACATTTAATATATATATATATATACGGGATTTTCAGAAAAAAAATCTTCATTAAGCTGGAAAATACAAAGGAAGATGTAGGAATCCTTATACTAAAAAGCACAAAAGGTCAAAAGCTTTATCACACCTACATTGCAAGGTTGCAGAAGCAGATTTCTGTCATTTTTAGGAGGAGGTTGTAAAAGCCCATCAACATGATTTATTCACAGACCACTGTAGTATTCATAAAGCCTTAATCAAATGCAACCAAGGTCTTATGTTGGGTATGTATAAAGACATAAACTTAACCCACTGCACTTAACCCACTCAAGGAGAAGCAGTAATATTAAATTTCATATTATTTTCCAATAAAGCATTTCTACATCTATAGTTCCTCTCCCTTTTGCTTCTCTAGCTGGCTCAGGTAACTTGGCCAATGCAGATTTAACATCTAATGGGTGCATACAGGTATTTTGGGACTCCGTTATGCCACAGGCAGGCAGAGTAATTTTCTTTCCATATTTTCAACTAAAGAGCCTTGTTT
>JAOXJM010000019.1:38566228-38576262 GCA_026413425.1 Tringa solitaria | reverse complement strand
GGGGGGGGGGGGGGGGTGTATGTGTGTGTGAGAATTGTTGGGAAACAATGAATCTAAACTAATTTTTTCCATAAATTTTAGCTGTTAAACCAAAGAAGCAAAAAAATAAGGTCTACTCTTTGAGAACACACCCAAATCTTATTTCATTTTTTTTGAGATAGTGCCTATGACACCAGCATTATGGAAAAAGATAGAAATGAGGTTATACAGAGTGATGTTGCCAATTACACATTAGACATGATAGAGATTATTTCTACGTGACAGGACAGAAAGTTCCTTATAGGTCCCAATATGCTAATATGTACATAAAAAGATTGAAAAAATGTGAAATGCTTCGTTAGAGAGAACTTTAAAATGTCAGTCTTGTTAATGGAGTTATAGATGTCAATTACCAAATACAATCCATTTCTTTCCTTAAAAAAAAACAACAACCAAAACATGCGTCTGATGGCATAGGTTATAAAAACTGATTTCAGCCCTGTTATTTGTCCTTGTAATCCTTAGGGAGAACTTGTTTGATGAATAAGACTATCATCATCCTCTCAAAAAGGTTAGATTCTTGCCCACACTTGGTCAGAGACTTAGATAAAAAGTGTTTTCTTTAGTGTGGAATGTCAATGAGGAGGAGAAAAAATTATGTGAAAAAAGTAAACACTGAAAGTGGGTAAGCACAGACAAGGCTTTACCTTAATTAGCATTATTATCATATGTTTTGTTTAACACTCTATTTTAAACAGAAAATGGAGTGCTTCTTATTGTATACACCCACATGAAAATGAAAGCTGCAATGCTGAAAATTTCACAATTACACTTTTCTTTGACAGAACCTTGCTTGAACGTATTTCACTAAATATGAATTTTAATGCAAAAATTATAACCTTAAATAGTCTTACAAAGCTCCTTGTTTGCTATGAACTTCATCTTTAAGGCTGTGTGGTAGTGTATCGGTTTTATTTAGATCCCGTTTAAAAAAATCTACAGTATCATTCCTAATGCTGAGACATATCGAAGAACTCTTGAAGATAACATAAACTAGTGAATTACGAGGGATCTAAACAACAGGAACCTTTGAATTATTACTTTTTCTTTGTCACTGCTTACCAGGTGATCTTGAGGCATCTCTCTTAAACTGCTTCAGTATTCACAGCTGTAGAAAAAACATGACAATATTTAAGTAATTCACAAGTTAGTTAGAAGAAAAGATAAATTTTTTGGGGGAAAGAAAAAAACATAGAAGGACTGATTCTGCAGTCTTGGCTTGCACTAAAACTGTGGGCAGAGAGGCACTTTAGTCCAGAAAAAAACTGAATTGCTAGTAAAATGATTGATTCTGTCCCTTTCCTGCCCTTGCATGATGTGTTGTTGCAGCTGCACGGTGAGATGGATCAGGTAACCTCTCTGGCTAGCAACCAGCTTTGCAAAAACAGTGGCACTGGAAAATGGTAGGGACCAATGGAGCAACCCTTTTCTGGAACAGAGATGACTCTGGAGGGAGGTGGCTGTGAAACCATGGTCTGAGTATGGCCAGGGATATTCCTTGGAGTGAACCACTTCTCCGTGGGAGAACACTGGGGAAAAAACACCCTGGAGAGAATGGTAAAATGCCTTCTTACCCTTCCTCCTCCCTCTCAGTCATTTACATGCTCAGCCAGAATTTCCTGGAATGACACTAGACACAGAAAAAAATCAAACAAGCATTTCAAACATTGTACGTTTTTTTCTTTGTCATCTTCCTCTTCCTTTTTCTTTTCCTCTCTCAAGTTTATTCTTTTAAATAGGAGAAACCAGGAAGGAGAATAATCAGCTGAAGGAGAAAAACAAGAAGAGTGTTAGCTGGTTTAGTGAAGAAGTGACATTTCTGAGTATTCTGAAATCACATATTGACATTTTCTCTTAAGGAATCGTCTCCCTCTCTCTTTCTTTTTATTTTAAAAGTATTTATTCCAAATATGTACCTAGAAGTTTTTCCCTGTATAAGTTACTCATGAGTGTGTTATAGAAACATTTGTCACCCAAGACCAATAAAACTACAGTTGTTTAAACTAGGCATTGTTATTAATCACTTAATTGTCTTTGTTTGCCAGGAGTTAATTTTTAAGTAATGCTTTCCTTCTTTGGTTATTCATAATTTTACACAAACTTATTTCTGACAAAAAGAGTGAATAGGTCCCCAAATTTATTATCTTGTCTCTGATTAGCCAAATGATTAATTGTAGTTTGTTTGTTATTTGTATTCTTCAGTTGTCCTAGAATAACTTCAATAAAGATGGCAACCTTTTCCTTCTTTCAGGTAGAAAGAAACATCAGAGTTAGGAAAAGTCAAAATTTTATGGAGTTTTCAACCTTTATTTTTAGTCAAACCCCTTGCTCCAAAACCACTGAAAATAAACAAATTCCTTTAATCCTTTAGGAGTCACATTAAGGAGAAATTACAGCTATAACCAAGTAAGAGCATTTGTTTTTCACATAAATGGGAAGATTTTTGTGGAAGTTGTAGCTGGGACCATAAAGGCTTGTTAAAGCATGTTGTTAAAACATGTTGCTAAAGGTTTTCATGTGAGCATTACTTTATATTCACCTACATACTCACTTAAATTAGTTCAGATACTACTGAGGGCAAAATACTTGTTTTTCAGTGTAAAATTGTACAGATCATACTTTTGGAAAGTTTCACTGCCTCTGCACTACAGAACAAGTATTTGCAATTGGCAAGGGTTAATTTCTGCCATCTTCATGCAAATTCATCTTAGTTGGTGAAGTTATGAACCTTTCATAAACCAGTGTTGGTACCTGGCTAAACAAATATTTAGCAGGGTTCAGTAACTAAAATCTCCCAAACCTGCCCCCTCTATGATGTGGCTTGGGCCTCTATCAGTCTTTACTACACTTCACATCTGCTGCCTCCAAAGAAGGTATTCTATTACCTCTCTTTTCTAATTTAAGACACCTATGTTGATCCATACTGATTTTAGGATCCCAGAGTCATCATATTACAGAACACAAGGACATCTTCTCTGTCATGAAGCAGGCTTCAGACCCTTATTTAAATCTTTAATTCCTGATTGATACAGCAAACTTCAAATAAAATTAATTTTAAAATTATAACCCTTACTTGTGCAAATAAATAATTCCGGGGACCCTGATTCATACATTTCAAGCTCTAAAACTAAATACAGTAATGAGTCTTTCACCTTCTACAGCAGATATGGTGCCCAGCTCTGTGAGTCTCTGGGTTCCTGTAAGCATGGAGCACACCATGCTCCCAACTGCAGCAACAAGGAACTACGTGATTATCAGCATATGTCTCCAGAGAGAACCACTGTGAAGACAGAAGCTGCGCGAAAGATAGATAACAACTGAGAGCAAGAACTATGCTTACGTCAGCTAACACTGAGAAATTAATGAAAACGACTAAACTCAGTGTTTTCACTAATCAAAGTAGCCTTTGCTCTCAGTTTTGAGAACTACATGTAAAAGAAGTATTTAAGAAGAGAATGGAATAGCATGGATGTCCTCAAACATTGTGGAAACCTGAAAAACTAGCTGAGGAATGATAACAAAAAAATAAGATTTGTAGTCCCAGAGCCTAAACCAGAAGCTTGAACTAAGCACCTTACTTCTTCACAGCAGGTGTGGTAGTCTTTGTGTCATTCTGAATGCTGATCAAAGTGACACATCCAAGATCACTCAAGACCTTTGAGACACAAACGAACTTTTGTCTCAGCTTCCTTGAATTCCAGTGCAATAATTCATTTTCTAGATTACACTGAAAGTCTGTTTGGGGAAGATTCATAGGTATTTAGAAACAACTCAGTTTTGCAATTTGTGTGTGAAATTTTATTTTTTTGTTTGTGTTATATAAGACACAACTGGAGTAGAAAACTCATATGAATATGTGTACCTGAGGTATGGGCTTAGGTGATGACTCTCCTGACCTCATTCAGTCTCCTTAAATGATGAAAAGCTGATGGAATTAGATCATCAATTACTATTATTGTGTATTTCAGAGATTCTTTCTTTTTGTAATATTTCTCATACCTTGGCCATTTTCAGCCTCAGAGTACCCAAGTGCAACTAATGTGACTTTGCCCTAACTTAAAAAATAACAATTATGTTTTTTACCCAGTGACTCTCCACATTTTGCCCGAATGGTGGATTTTTCAGAGTTCTTAGTCTAGCTTATGAAACCTGGGTCCATTGAAACTGTTCTACAGCCTTAAATAAAACATCTAAGTTAATGCTTCAGTAATTACATTGTGTACATACAACATTAGAGAGTTGTATTCATAACGTGTCAATTAAGGAATCTGTTATAAGCATAGACTTATATTCTTATATAAGCATATATACTTTCAGGGACTAAACTCTTAAGAGAAATTAGTTTGGAAAATTTGGTAAAAAGCTGCCAATAATTTATGAAATGAAAGTAGAAAGTTTTTTTCAAGTAGCACTTTGTTTTTTCTCCTCCCCTCCAAAAACACCTGATGTGTAATAGAGCTCACAATTTTAGTAAGCCTGAAGGATCTTTTCTCTTTGTAGGGAATGTCCCTGTCTCCCATTAATTTTGCATAACAAATGAAAAGTTACAAACACTTCTCTGAGACCTAGAGCTAGGACCTGTATCTTACAGATTTTTTTCCTGTGGTGAGTTGATTTGGCTTGTAAGAAGGTGTGAGTTGAAACTAAAAATTAATTGATTTGAGGTTTCAAAAGTCTTTTTTTTTTTTTTTTCCCTTATGCAAAAAAGATGCAAACTTGCCCTGTAGACCTTTTCTTCAGTTGGGCCACATACTCTCCTTTTGTCCATTCATTTATGAACTTTATTCATCATCACTTCAGAGTACTACCTGTCAAGCCAGATTGATACTGGCTTGAATAGATTTAAAAATTATTGTAGTTGGGAACACATAGTCATTCCAAGTGCTGTCTACGCTCAGAGAAGGCCCCTTATTCTAAAATGTTTGCAATTAAATGAAAAGTATGTACAGTGGAGAAAGTCCTTAAAATATCACATTTGTTACTCTAGCAGATGAAGTAATTTGAGCTGAAGTGATTTACACTACTCAATAATTGCCTTTCTAAGCTCTAGGAGAATTACACTGAAATTACGTAAGGCACATGCTGTGCCTTCTGTAAAGCCAAAGGCGAAAACAGGGTAGAAACCACACTTTCAAGCCTGCATTCTACCCCATACAAGCACCTATTTCTATTGCAAGAAGGAATATGGCCTCTAGACTTTATCTTTTATAATGGTCTTAATAAAGAGAAAATCTTTACAATTTTGTGTATATATAACATAGAAAGCTCAAAGATAGCTTGTTTTGCCTTTGCATGTGAGGGCGTAGCTTTAAAGGGAGCTGCCCAGGTCTGGCATAAGGTACAAGATGTACATTAGTGTATAGGTTGGAAGACCTCAATAGTAGAGTTCCAGATTAGTGGCGGTGATGTCTCTTTTTTTATTCAGAATATTTGATTCAGGATGTTTTTAGGTTATACAGACCAAGCGTCATTTTGACAGAATCTTGATTTATTCAGCTTTCTTACAGTCTCTAAATCTAACCATAGCTAAAGCTCATAGACTGTGCAACGATATACAGATGATGGACTGCTGTGTACTGGCTTGCTCTCCCCCAGTCATTCATTTCCCAAGGGAACCTTCTCTTCTCTTTGGAGGAATATGCTAATCTTGAAGTATTTATTGATCATTAACAGGCAATTTTTTTATCAGGTGAGAGGGAAAAGGACAAAGTTTCACTCATAAAGAAGGCGAACATGAACATGTCTTCAAGCATTTTGGTCCTTTGACAGATCTGGTTCAGTAGAGGGAACTGAGGATGTATGGGCAGATCATCGGTATGATCACATTATCATTGATACTCCATCAGCAGCTGTTTAAAATCTGGTGTTAAGATCCTTTCCTAAACCCATACTATGTCCAAGATTGCCTCCTTTCTTTTGCAGTTATTTTAAAATAGATATTAGTCTATGTTCACAGCTCCTTGCAGAAATACTGGCACTGGCTTTAAAACATCTGATTAGTTTGCTTTTTCAGGTGATTATTCATTCAATAATTAATGGTCTCCTAACACATGGTCAGAAAGTTACAGGTGGATGAGCAGGAGATTAAAGCATTTCTCCTGATGACTTTCTACTTTGCAAGCACCATGTGTGCATAAAAACAGGTCCCATACCAAATCTCCATTCCCTTGTAGCCAGCTGCACATTTACTGAGAGCCAAAAGTGAGCAAAGGAATGGGGAAAAGAGCATTAATAGTGCTGAACAAAGCATGTGTGTCACAAAATGCCATCATTCATATGTGATTACATGGCCCCTACTTACTGTATTCTGATTTAGGTAAAGTTCACTGCAGATATTAACCTGGAAATCATGGACTATCAAAAGGAATACATTTTGGTAATCCCATTTTCCTTTTTACAGCGTTTGTGGAGGACAGGCATAGGAGTAATTTTGTCTTACTACCGTTATTATTTTAGGATATTGCTTGTCACTAAGTTGACTTTCAAGGAGATGCTCCATATCCCAGTTAGGTGATGGTTAAAGTTTTTTTCAACATGTTACTTATTAATAAAAAATAAATCTTCACAAACATGAAAGGCTTCACTGCGGATGCAAAGCATTCCCCAGCTCTGAAGGGGAAGAACATCCTAGTTCCTTGTGGGCTTGGAAGTTGCTCTGTATTTTTACTAAGTACCACACACTGGATGGTCCATGTGCCCGAGAAAAAACTGAAGCATCAGAGTAAGTTGGTAGTCCATGGTGTAGTGAGATGAAAGCTTCACTGATTCAAAAAAATCCTTGTAGGGAAAGAGGTACAAAATTCCTCCAATGCTAATTGTGCAAAAGGTAGAGATTAGCACTTTTTCCAATTATGTTCACCTATTTCCATCCCATCTGCTTCCCATGTTTGGTTTTCATGAATAAATTCATTTCACCATGAGCAGTGAAACACACAGTCAAAGAAATTCCTTGTTTGGGACAAGAAGAGGAAATGATTGCTTTCTGATAGCCCACGTTAGAGAGAAAAATTTCCTGATCAGACAGGAGGACTGGGCTAGGAACTGTATCTGAATTTGGAATACTTGGAATACAGCTCTCATAGTTTCATTGTTTACACAATCTTCTTTAATAAAGACTCATAGAAGTAAGCCATGAAAAGCTAAATTTAATCCTTCCTTGCTTTTATGGCTGTTTTTTAAAACATCGCTAGTTTTTTTTTTTCCTTATTCACTTAGAGAATAAGCAAAGTAATATTTATTTAATAAAAAGCTGGTTTTATTTGATTTTTTTGTTGGAAAGATAACTTTCAAGAAATATTCATCTAGGCTTTTGTTTAAATTTCCTTTTTTAAAGCTATACTTTGAAAGAAAACATGCAGCCAGTACTCCATTAAAATCTAAGACACAGAGATTTTATTCATACTTTATCATATATGTTACACATATGTTATATCTATTTTTTGCTTTGTACATGTTTTACCAAGCCCACTTCCATGACCCATTGTGTTTAATAATCACATTCACATTACATGCTTTTCCAACCATTGCTTTTCTACCCTCTCTCCATATTCCTTCTGTCCATGTTTCTTATATTAAAAGGGCTCCTACAAGAATTTAATTTTGAGTTAAATCTCTTCCCCCACCCCCTTAGGCTGTGAGGCTGAGTTAAATAAATCCTACTAAAAGTAATAAACCACTCCTAGCTGTGGCCTGGTGATATCAGTTGTCAGGCTGTCAGGCTGAATGTGAGGACTGTCACTGCTACTGCAGGGAAAAGAATCCAAAAGACCAGGAAACCATCAGCATCAGAAATGCTATGTCTCCAATCTGAAAGGAGACGAGCCAATACAGAAAAGGCGGACTTCCTAAAAAAATATTTTTTTGCACTGGCCTAATAGAAATTACTGCTGTCAGGCACAGTATTTGAGAACACGTACACAAGGCGAGTGTAGCAGTACAGATGTAAACATATACTGGACATTGCAAGGGAGATCATAACCTCCCCCCAGACAAAACTCCGAAACAATGAACGGGAAACCTGAAGAATTGCCTCTTCCCAGCTCTCTGGGATACTGCAAGTGAGCACAGTAACATGGCAGAATTTATGGGTGTGACTAATACAAGGTGACAGCTCAGTTCAGATCTCTCTGCCCGTCTTTAGTGAGGCCATTTTAATGAAATGTTTGTTTACTCTTCAAAAGCTGAACTCAGCTTGCAGGGAATGCCTATTTTGTACTTGTCTGGGTCTGGTTTGGAAGAGCTAGATATTATAAGTGACTAACAAACCATGGCGTTGGTGAGTTGGTCTCTTACGGGAAAGACAACAGCTCAGAAAATAACAGCCACCTCTTCACTACAGGCAGCAGATTCTTGCCTTCAGGATAGCCATAGCTATAGGAATTCCCAAGGGAATGAACTCAGGGAAGGATCAAGAAAGATACTTTAACAGGGGTTATTTGAGCACATTGGCGGATGGGCTGTTTTCAGCAATTACTATAGCAAATTGCCACAATGCAGCCACCATTCCCTAAGAAAAACATAGCTGTGCAAAACACTTATAGCAAGTAATGGTAGATGGCTACAAAAATAGACAGATTTTAAGACACCAATAATAATGGTGGTAAGAAGCTGCATACAACAACAAATACATTTTTCTTGTCTTTCAACACAAAGGAAAAAAAAAATTCCAAATAGGAAAAGCACCTTTCAATACTGGGATACTAGAAATCTATGCGTATTTTTCTCTTCTCCTCCCCGCCCCCCCAATTTTGTTCCAAGACAAACCAGGTGCAAAATACAAATGAAGACATGCTGAGCCCTGCCTATAAACCCATGGGATCATAAATCAAGGGTCCTAACTAAGATTTAGGGGAGTTAAAAGAAGAAGGGAAATTAAAAAAAAAAAAGGCTTTAAAAGCACATCTTTTTCTCAAAAGACTGAAAAGATGTTAGTCAGCATGGCATCTGAATTTTTTGTGTGCTTTTGCATGGGAGAAGAGAAAGATGCACAAAGATTAGCTATAGAAAATAGCACCACATGGGGTGCAACTGAATGCCCCATGGCTTGCCAGGACATTCCCAGGATCACAAGCCTTTGCAGGCAAGACCATCATTCTCTGATGCAGCCAAAGCAATTTTCCAACAACTCTATCTAAGATGTGCAACACTGCATCAAGCTTTCCTCTTCACCCAACTGCACCATCAAGTCTCTGTCCTCTCCTCGATACTGAAAACCAGTCAGCATGGGCTTGCACCACAAACTCCAGCTGTCCACGCTGTTGGGGAGATGGCTGGGTTGGTATCTCCTCCCTGTCACCACATGGGGTTTGTGATTTCTCCCTTGCCACCCATGTTCTTATCCCAGTGCAAACTAGGCTTCTGAATTTTTTCTGCTTTAAAATGCTACAATTTCAGTGAACGTAATTAAAAGAGAATATAATATTCTGCTATATTTGCAGCATCCCAAAAGCAAATACCAATGAGCACAGATTAAGTTTTGCTACTTGCATTAGGAAGAAGACAAATCATTTAAATATCATCTAGGGCTCCAGCCTTAATAAAAATGAATGCCAAGACACTGTGATGCTCAATTAATCATTGATAAGTACTCATATAACATTTATGGTAGTTAATACTGGTAAAGGTAACTGCAGATAAATATGTCTGTTGTCTTATTGGATTGCTAAAATGTAGCAATCTCATAAGAGAGGTATAAAGAATTTGACATGATGTGTCACAGACTTCGTATTAAGTATTCTGCATGAAAGTTACATATTTTATTGGTCACAGATCCTTACTATTAATTTTATCACTATCATTATATGAGTTACTATGAACTACAAAATTGAGGATGTTTATTTTGAATATATTTCCTGTTTAAAAAGGTGATTAACCTTCAAACCAGCAAAAAATGAGTTGTACGGTGGGCTCCAATACTGGCATTTAATTCAATGGTGGCAAAATTTAATCTTTCATGCCCTGGCCTATGATTTTTCTCATTTTTTCTTCCTCTCTCA
>JAOXJM010000019.1:38531507-38543300 GCA_026413425.1 Tringa solitaria | reverse complement strand
GTGTAGGGTCCTGCACCTGGGGAGGAAGAATGCCAGGTACCAATATAGGTTAGGGTTGGACCTGCTGGAAAGCAGTTCTGAGGAGAAGGATCTGGGGGTCCTGCTAGATAGTGAACTATCCATGAGCCAACAATGTGCCCTTACTGCCAGGAGGGCCAATAGAATCCTGGGCTGCATAGGGAAGAGCATGGCCAGTAAATCGAGGGAGGTCGTTCTCCCCCTCTACTCTGCACTGGTGAGGCCACAACTGGAAAACTGCGTCCAGTTCTGGGCTGCCCAGTTCAAGAGAGACAGGGAACTACTGGCAAGAGTCCAGAAAAGGGCAACAAAGATGATAAGGGATTAGAACATTTCCCTTATGAGGAAAGGCTGAGACAGCTGGGACTCTCTAGCCTGGAGAAGAGAAGGCTGAGGGGAGACCTTATTAATGCTTATAAGTATCTAAAGGGTGGGTTGAAGGAAGATGTAGCCAGACTCTTTTCAGTCATTCCCAGTGACAGGACGAGGGGCAATAGGCACAAGTTGGAACATAGGAAGTTCCATTCAAGTATGAGGAAGAACTTCTTTAGGGTGAGGGTGACAGAGCACAGGAACAGGCTGCCCAGGGAGGTTGTGGAGTCCCCTTCTATGGAGATTTTCAAGACCCGCCCGGATGCAGTCCTGAGTAATGTGCTCTGGGAAATGCTGCTTTAAGAAGGGAGTTGGACTAGATGATCTCTAGAGGTCCCTTCCGACTCTGACAATTCCTTGATTCCATGAATAGAGACGAAAACACTCTGTGCTTTTCAGCACTTTGCCATGCCACGTTTCGGCCTAATGTTCTGCTTTTCCAGTTATACAGAAATTTAAGTGCTTGGAAACATATGCTGAGATACAGAAAATCCAGGAGTCACTGATAAAAGGAAAAAGAACCCTCCGTAACAGTAAAAATCCTGAAGTCACTGATAAAAGGAAAAAAAAAAAACACAGTAAACTTCTGCTTCTGCAAAATGCACTTCTACAGCCACATACTAGCAAACGACAGGAAAAATAGCTGCTTTTTCAGTCAAAGGCTTGTCACAGTTAACTAGACATCAAATACATACTCCTATAAATCACAAGATACTATTACAAATGTAGTACCGTTCTCTATCGTCTACTTTCTCTACAGTAGGGATTATATTGTCACAACAGCAACAAATTGCTGTCACAAAATCAAGAAAATGCTTATGGTCCTCTATACTGTCAGTCCTGACATTGTCAAGATGTCTGCAATAGGTAAACAAGGAGCAGAGAAATGCTCGGGAAAATGGCATGAAACAAGACCACATGTGACACAACTGATTTTGACAGAAAATTTACTTCTTGCAATTTCCAAAGGAAACAAGGAAGAGCCCTAAAGGAGTTTGGTTGTTTTTTTTTTTTTTTTTAAGTTGTGGAAACTATTTCAATCAAGAAAAATAAGAAAGGAAATTAGAATCATTACCTGACTGCAAACCGTCATTTGTATCCTTTGCAGTGAGATCAATATTTGCTTTATATATCCTTTGGAGTGCAGCCAAAGAACTGGGGATGGACCAGAAATCTGTTTAAATGAAAAGCAGTGAGCATCTTGCTTTGTTGCCTATTGCTTTCTTTGGTAGACTTTCCATTGCCACTGAACACACTCTGGATCGTTACAGCAAACTTTCTGTTTTTTCAATGTACAGTGTAGGACACGCCAATCAGCCTGGACAATTACATTCTCCAATTTTCTTTACTGTTGAGCCACAGATCTTCCAGGACAGCTTTAGTCATTAGTCATAAGTAGAAAATTAAGACCTTTCTTGCTGGTTTACTGTCATTAACAATGGAATATTGGGAAATGATATGAAAAATCCATGGTTATCCCTACTAAAATTACTTTCATTTGAATGCAAGTAAAACCTAAATTCATGTTTCCTAGATCAAATTGCTAGGAAAGAACAGAATATGCAGCTATCCATAAGCAGAGCAGAAAGTGACCAGCAAATTCCTACTTTGCTATTACAAAAAGAATCTGGAAATATGAATTGTGAAGTGATCTTCCCAGGAGTGAACCAAAACTCCAAAATACTGTGATGGTACTGTATAGTGTCTCCATGAGTATGGAGGCAAATGCCTCAGACCAGTAGTTTCCAGTAGTTATGACTGCAGTCTTCGTTGCTGTACAATGATCTGTCCAGTTATCACAAGAAAACCAGAATTATTTCCTATTTGACTGGGGCATTGCCTTGCAAAGGAAAAAAAAACTGTTGGGGAAACTATATTTGTCACTTAAATTGCACTGCTTTAAGACAAAGCTGAACAAACACATTACAGTGTTTGAGCTAAGCAACTACCAGATTTGTAAGTTTCCTATTTTCCTTTCTTTGCTTTAAAAGCCAGAAGCAAAATGGGATCCAAACATAACACATCCTACCTAGGTCTTAGATTACTGGACCATGGGAGGAACTCTGAAAGCTGCCTTTCCAAGACCAGGAGGTGTGTCATGGGAAGCATTTATAGAATCATAGAATGGTTCAGGTTGGAAGGGACCTTAAAGATCAACTTCCAACCCCCCTGCCACGGGCAGGGACACCTCTCACTAGACCAGGTTGCTCAAAACCCCATCCAGCCTGGTCTTGAACGCTTCCAGGGACAGGGCATCCAAACGTCTCTGGGCAACCTGTTACAGTGTCTCACCACCCTCACACTAAAGAATTTCTTTCTGATGTCTAATCTAAATCTTCCCTTTTTCAGTTTAAACCACACCTCATCCTATCACTCCACTCCCCGATAAAGAGTGTCTCCCCATCTTTCCCGTAGGCCCCCTTTACGTGCTGGAAGGCTGCCCTAAGGTCTCCTCAGAGCATTCTCGTCCACAGACTGGACAACCTCAACTCTCTCAGCCTGTCTTCATAGGAGAGCTACTCCAGTCCTCTGATTTTGTAAAGGACAGGATGTTTCTCTTATCTTCAGATGGAAGTCCTGAGATTTGATGCTTAAAGACAAGAGATACTTTTCATGAGCTTAGACTACGCACTGTTACAGTGGACAAGATGATTTGGTGACTTCCTTTATCTGGGAGAATCTCCAAACGAAATGACTATCAATGATGTCCCTTGTTAGATGTTCTTTACTTCTGTCAGTCTGTCCTTCTGGTCCTTTCCCATGCCTTTCTATGTCTGCCCATCAGCAGTTCTTATCTTCAGGGAGAAAATGACTTTTTCTGGACATGGCCAAAAACTTAGACGAAGCACGAGTAGCAGGTTGTTTTTAAATGTCTTTTCTGTATCAAAAAGGCATTAGAAAGACTATGCTTACAGAGATGTTATGAAAATATTACTGTTTTATATTCTCTGAAAAGTGATCCCCTGCACTGTGGGGCTATTCTGTATTTAAACTGTTCCAGATCAACTGGCCTGTTCTCTTTAAGCAAAGCATAAAAGTCAAGGTTCAAAAGCATACATCCTATTCATATCTTATAACACTGAGTCATTAAATTAACTGTTCTAGTAAAATTCCTTTACAGATAATTACATTTTGCTACCTAAATTTCCCATCTAGTTTCAGCTGAGTATTGTGTACTTCTTCATTTTCTGTCCTAAGCTTTCTGTACCAAGGACTGGCATGCTAACAAGGGAGGAAGATAGGAAGGAAGACCCTGCACAGTGTCTCTAGGATGACTGTGGGGATGAATTGAAGATTTAATCTTAATAAATCTATGCATATTTCATCTTTAAAAAGACTTTCTTATAAGGATTTCTTCAGGCTGTGTAGAAATTTCTCTTCACAGGCTTTTATTGCAAGATTTTCTATGGACCCATCACTTTCCACTCTAGTCCTTTTATAGCTTCTTTATGCCACTGGCTGCAGTTAGCAAGTTCAGAGCAAATGGCTCCCTTTTAAGTCAAATCCAGTGTTACTTAATGAACTAGTTGGCAGCAAGACATGCAAAGAACATTGCAGCTGCTTGACCTGTCTAGATAGTGTGTATTTCATTCCCATTTTACATTTAGCTTCAAGAACCAAGCTGGTAGGAGTGAGCACAGAGGTCATTGCCTTCCTGCTGAGGTCTCCCTGATTACTTTCCTGATGTCATACGCCAATGGATCATATTTGCTTAGGTGTTTGTTTCAAGAAAGCCAGCCTTTGACTTCTGTTTGGTAAATACCAAAATTTCACTGTCTTACAAAAGAGAAATACTTTGATAACCCTCAAAACAGACCTCTTTCATCTCCCCTTTTGAGTTAGACATAGGTCATAACCTACGCCTCTTTCCCAGAAGACCTCTCTAGCACAGGAAAACAAATTCAAAGGCCTGAGGTGTCCAGTATGAATCTTATTTGATCATCAACCACTGGCATTGCTTCTGTGTTCTGTAATAAATCAATCCTACACCGTGACTTGACTGAAATGCACTGTATTTGCCTGTCCTGTCAATTATCTATTTCTTTTGGCACTTGAAGTCAGATACCAATCACAGAGCATAGGGTTACTCTGCTGTTGCTGTTAAGTCACATTAGTAAAACCCATGGTAGATATTTCTGTAAAAACTTTCCATTGATTTATGTTCATCAACAGGGTTGAAATAACAGGAACAGTACCATCTTGATGAATTTTAAAGGGATACAAACCCAGCACTTTTATAACAGCTTCATGTTGTTGATTTGTTCTCCAGTACACATAATACATTTTAGCCTTCAAAGGTATTATGTCTTGTTTGTGTTTCAGTCTGTTTTCTTTTAAAGAAGGCATATTTTAAAGGTGATTTGCCCCTATATTTTCAATGGGGCTGATAACTGCGAGGTTGTCTGTGAGGCCTTGCTTGGTCACTCAAAATAATTGAGAACTACAGGATTATGATGATTATGACAGGAAGGAAAAGGAATGCAGTGAACATCCCCTGTACAACAAAATAGCAATGGAATCTGGAATTAATGTTCTCACCACAAAGTTACTGTACAATTTCATCAACATAATTCCTGTGTGTTAGATTCCGGCTATCTCTGCTCACTGGCAGCATCAAGTAGATAAACACATTTCTGCAAAAAAAATTTGCAAATCGATTTATTCTTCTACTGGCTGCTGATTCTTCACATTGATAAAACGCAGTTTTGTATAGCAGCTGAATAAAACCACCTTCTGGAAGGAGAAATGTTTTAAACTCAATTTTAACTGAACAGGAACTATTAAAGAGACCTAAGGATCTAATTTCTTTGCATTCAACATCATCAATGTGAGTTACATTTGTCTCTGTGCAAAACTACATTACTAAATCCTTACATGCTTTTATTGAAGGAACTTACATGGCTCTTACACGTAGTTGGTGAGAGTTATATCTGTCACTTTGTATGGCCAGCTTGTTTAGATAAATAACAAGTCCATAAATTTCCAGTGCCTAGGGCAAATCCTGGTATGTCTCGCATCTTTCCTTCAACCCATGAACAACAGGGAAATAAAGGTCTTTTTTAATACTGTCATTAATACAGAATACCAGTTCACTTAATCCCACATTGGATCTTTCCTGTGGTTTTTCTCCTCTTGTCTTCATATAGTTGTCTTCACAGGCTGTTGTAGGAACTTGGGGATGCACATAAGAGGCAGAATTAGAGATCCATACAAAGAATAAGGGCTGAAGTATACTGAATTATATAGCAAAGGACTTCCACAGCTCCTGCTAAAGCCTCCCATTGATTTTTGTGGCTTTGAACTAGTCTTCACTAACTGCATGAAACAGCAATTACTTATGCCAGTACTTCAGATTTTGGAGTAGATGTTCAAAAGTGAAATCATGAATTCTTCTTAGACTTGTTCAAAACCCTTCATTTACATTTTTATTAGTGCAACATGTGGTAGGCTCATCACTGCTAAACAATTGAAAAAACTGAATGATATTTTAAAATTGCTCAGGGAAAAGACCTTTTTCTCTTCAAAGAAACAGACTTCCTGGTCAACATAACATTTTCATCTGATGCAAAGGGAAAATAATTTATTGGGCAGATCTTTGTGGGAAATAAATACAGGCAAAAATGTAACCTCAAACGTACTTAGTACTGTAATCCTTAAGAGAAGATACACTTAGACATGTCTTTTAATGGAAACTTTTCTTCAAAGAGACAGTACACTTTACCCAGTCAAACCCCAACAACATCTGTCACTATTGTTAGCAACTGATCTCTTAATCACAAGCTACTTGTTTCAGAATGGCCACAGGGTTTAAAGTAACATAAATCTTCTCAGAAGTCCGTTTGCAATATCACTGTGTGCAGACAAAAAAAATCTCTTTTTCCCCCCAAGTAAACTACAGACAACAAGCACAAGAAAACCATGCTATACCTTACAACTAATAGCACACCACACCAAGAAGAGGTGGTGACACAATGGTTTTGGCTACTCCGTCTCTGTAGGAGTTCTGCCATCTTTTGATATCTTTGTGTTCCAGTATAGATTTACTGTGTTGATGGGATTATTTTCTCTTTCCTCCCTTTTTTTATGCACTTTGTCTTGAGGCTTGAGCTCCAGATGTTTTATTATTGTCATTCTTAGATTGCTGGCACCTGCTTTCTGCCCATGGTTGTAAAGCTGTGCATTTCTGGCCTCTTGTTTCCCTTTGTTTGGAGGCTGGATTATCAGCTGCTTGGCAGGGGTGGCTCTAGGCATGTGGCAAGGGTGCTGCTGCATGGGGATCTGCAGTTTTGGAAGCCCTGCTTTGTCAGCAACCCCTGGCAGCCCTCGCTCGCTTCGACAATGTGCTAGGACCCCACAGGCATCTTCAAAGATAAAAAGAAAGTGCTTAGCTGTTGTCCTAGTTGCCAAACTCTGCCCGCATCCCAGGTCACACAGTTCTGCTTCTTCAGTCCCTCTTCAGTGAGGCCTTAAGTGTTGACTTCCCAGTTCTCCTTAGCTAAAACCTTTCCCTTTCTCAGTGTGGAGTCACTCAGCTGTTGTGTCCCACTACTAGATTTTCTGTGTGGTTACAGAAGTTCACCTCAGGCACAGTACTCACACTGCACAGTATTGCAGGGCCACCGGCATTGTAAAGCTACTGAGTGGTGGGGTGACTGGCACTGTGCTGTGCTTCTAATAAGACGCAGCAAGAGGAACATGTATCCAAGAATCCTCTGCCTCCTGTATTGGCTACCAGAAGCATCAGATGTCACTTAAAATGAAAAATGGGTTCCTTTTCTCTTTTGAAATGCATAGGAAGATCCTTTCTCCAACAGAAGCTATCAGAGTTCTCATTAACTCTATAAAGGTACAGAAAATTGGAATGAAAAGAATTGCTGTCACTTTCTCAAATAGGTAAAATGAAAACAGTAAAGAAGCCAAATTGACACAGCTGGTAATAATTATCACTGGCAGAAATTAGGGCTGTTTTTACAAAATAATAATAATGATAATAAAATGTCTTGCCTTAAATAGAAATCTCCTTCAATTTTGGAAGCTTGCAGTTTTTACATATATGGGAAGTTAGGCTTTGGTGGTTTGTTTTCTTATTGAATCTAAAGTTTTGCTTTGTGTGTGACTAGAATTCAGTGAATTTTTTTTGACAGCAAGTATTTCCTCCTCAAAAAATGTAATTTAATTACAAAAATAAATGAATTATATTGCTGGAAACATACTCATTGCTACCAAAATGATACTGTGAGAGTAAAAATGAATATTTTTCCTCATTTCCTTGAAAAATGTCAAAATCATAACATTTCAATAATAGTAATTTTGATGTATTAATAAACAGTCACTGACTGCTACATTTAAATACTGGAATGTAAAGTGTTTTCTGATTGAGATTCATGATGAGGTCAAGGTTTGTGAGCTCTGGAGAGATGAATGAATTCTTCCACCTCGAACAAAGGGACTGACATGAGGCTGGAGTTGTTTTCGCTATAGGGAAAGCAAAGGCACCATCAGGGAAACAGAATGGGTGAGAGTGGAGATGACTGCTGGTGCATGGCATACCCAACTCCAGTGCCAGTAATAGCAGCAGCTGAACTGGATTTTTGAGTTTGGCAAAGCCAAAGTGAGCAACAGGACATACCTGTTGTGTTCCCACTACTTCCTGCAGAAGTAGATTTTATGCCTCAATGATATTTTGACATTTTGACATTTCCCATTCTTAGTGGCTAGCTAAGGAAATGATCAGGATGACCAGGTGGTAACATCTCCATTTCAGAATATAATTGGAAGTGAAAAAATTTTTTCTTTCTTTCTTTGATGCTGTTGTTGTGGTTTTTTTTTTAGTGGGAAGCACACATCCTTTTCTAGACAAATTCTAAGTGTTCTCTAACAAAGAACATTTATAGATGGAAGTTGGGAAAGAGTAGCTAGATCTTTCATTATATATGAAAAGTATATATGTAATACACTTTTTAAATTAAAAAAAGTATGCGTTATTTACTTTTACATCTCTTGGTTCTAGGATCTTTCTGGAACAGGCGTCACCTGATATTTCTCACACGCTCATGATGCACCATTTGGGATTTAGCATTGGTATATAATTTTTATTAGTCAGTAGCATCTGGACAAAGTATGAACAAATACTGCCTCTTGTTGACTTGTTCTTTGAGTTATATCTTATCACCATATTTTTCATTTACTTTTAGAATTGTGAGAAATGAATTTACCTCAACTTGTTTCTGTTAATAGGCAACAGGGTTCAATTCAGTATAAACCTGCAAGTATATTCTAGTTTAAACATCTGTTGTTTGTGCCAAAGATGCTAGGCTGGAATTTTCAAGGAGACCACCTGAGAGCTCACTTCTCTAAGGCATACTTTAGTTGAGGTACTTGACATGAAGAAAGGGAAAGAGCTGTTAGCAGAGTCTGAGAGCTGTTGGAGCCTGAAACATGCTCTTACTGGTGATCCAAGATCACCTGAATCTGATCATTCCTCCATTTTATTTTTTTTTTTATAGATATGTTCCCAGAAACTACTGGGGATGAAAATGAAGCCTTTTGTTTCTCATTGCCAAAGCTGGGCTATTTGGGTTCTTTTGATATTTTGCTATTTTAAAAGTTGATACTTCTGTTCTTTTGCCTACAGATGGATTGGACATTAGGATTCCCGTTGTGTAAATTTTTTTTCTTGTTTATCTAAATCCAAACAAATAACTAACCAACAATTAATATAAAGTATATTTAAATTTCAGTGGCATTAAAAAATGTGCTTGTGAAGGGCTCCTTTTCAGTACTACAGTAGCAGACTTACTGAAAAGTAGAAACATTCTGAAAAAAGAACCAAGGAAAAAATAAAAAAACCAACACCCTCCATTTAAACCATATTTTCATGCCCTAATATTTTTCTTTCCTTTTGGGGATAACTAAGAAAAAGGGCCACTGTCATCTCCCATTGGTGAAGGCCTATTACTACACACATCTGACGCTGTTAGTTTGTACAGGTCCATAGTATTAATCCAGACCCTTTACCACCCCAACTTTGTCTATGGAGCTCAGTGTGGGACAGATTTTTTGCAGCTGATACAGCTTTTTAAAGTGGCATCTCACCTTTAAGTATGTCTAGAAGTGATGATGAGTCCAACAGAGTTTGTTAAGTTGCAAGTGTGCAACTGAAGGAGACATCAAACACTTGCAATGAAGTCAGAAAAAATGTGCTTCCAGTTCCCCAGCAAATGTTAAGAAATATGGAGAAGAAGGAGAGAACTTCCAAGTAAAAAACTTCTTAGTTTACAGCTTTTTTTCCTTTTTTATTTTTTTTTTCTGGCAGAAATGCCTGGGAAATATATATTACAACTGCTTCTTTTAGTTTAGCATATGTTTTCAGTATAGTCAAATAAAAAATATCAAGAAACAGAACAGGCACGATATTTAGAGGCAAATGGGTAAGAGTTCACTAGGAAAGATTATTAGGAGGTAAATGTAGTGCCATTTTTTTTTAAAAAAAATTGTTATCTACTTAGGCCTGTATAGAATGTATTATAAATTATATATACATAGGTCATCTTTTAAATAAACTTGTAACTTGTAACTACACACATATCAACTACATACTTGTCATCACAAACAGTTTTGTTCTTCCCAGAGTCCTTCAAGGACAGTTATGAGGATCACAGTCTGTTCCATGGGATCAAATAGAATGCCCATTTTCCAAATGACAAGAAGTGAAACAGAGCAGGATTAGGAGCCTGATTCTACTTGCATCTGAATCAATGCTGAGTCTGAGTATCAAGTATGAAGAAACCAGGCTTGTAGTCACATGGGTCAACCGCAGCAACTGAAGCCTGGAATGGAGCCTGCCTCCTGACTCCTGGTCCTGTGCTTAACCACAAAACCCCTCTTTGCCTCAAATTGTCCTTTCCTCTCTTGCATAGCAAATAGCACAAGAGCTTCACTAGATCCATGACAAAAATTTTCACAGCTCTATTTTCCTTCTGGTTTTGTTTGTTTATTTAGCTGGTGGAGCGGAACAAGATGATGATAAATAAGCAAACAGGTCTAGGCCAGAGGAACTGTAAAACTCCAAAAGTTCAGGCAGTTCCACAGAGGCGCTGTTAAATGTTTGCAGCCAGCCAAATTCATTATATCTGAGAAGACACAGATACGCTAAACTTGGCAGGCTGTGAAAATTTAATGCCTTTGATTGAATGTATTTATCAAAATGTATTTAAAAAGAATATACAAGGGAGGAATAACAGCTCTTGCAGTCATATGACTTTTCTGGAGTACCTGACGTAAGATTTTCCTATTTATTCATATCTCCATCTTTTTCCCTTTACTTTGAGAGTGAATTTTTAGTTACTTTTTCGTTTTTGAAGACCTTTTTTTCTTTCTTATGGTAAACTGATTCAAAGATTTTTGTTGCCAGACGCTTTCTGATACCAATGCACCCTCACAAAGAGAAAACTCATTTTCGTGAAGAAGTATTTTTCCCTAACAATACATATTTGGAGTCACGCTCTTTGCTCCACTTACTACAGAGAATAAGATTGTAAGACTTGTCTTTTCCCTCAGCTAAATAAAGCATAAAATATCTTCCAATAATTCCTTAGTTAAATCTAAATCAAATTTTTTTTGACTTATTTAATGTACAGTTGACTAGGTCATATGTTGGTTGCAACTCAATACTTACGTACTTTATGGTGCTGCTCAAAAGGGTGACTCAAGCTTTTCTTTGTAAGAACCAAACTTGCTTACACTTGTTTTATATCAGTCTAATTTCATTCCATTCTTTGAAGTCACTGAAGTTTTACTAAAAATGCTGAGAACAAACTGAACACTTAATTTAAATTATCTTATTTAGACTCCTTTTTTACAAGAAGTTGCATGGAAAAGATGAGGGGTAATGGGTACAAGTTAATCCAGGGGAGATGCCAATTGGATTCAAGAGGAAAATTTTTCACAATGAGAACAATCAGTAATTGGAAAAAATCTCCTCAGGGAAGTGGTGGATTCCCCATCATTGGACACTTTTAAAATTCAGCTGGTGCTGGGCCATCTTGTCTAGACCATGCTTTTGCAAAAAAAGGTTGGACCAGATGGTCCTTGAGGTTCCTTGAATACCTCTTTTTGAGAGCATTCAGCAGTCCAGGGCAACTAAAGGAGTCAAAATTCAGTTCCACACTACCCACACATGAAATCTTAGTTTATTTCACTTGAATTAGGAGCTTTCTGTATGATATAGTATCATACATAAGCAAGGAAAGGAGAAATTGGCTCTGTATGTTAGGGAGTGTTTTGATTGTATGGACATAGATTCCAGCAATGATAAAGTTGAGTGTCTATGGGTAAAGATGAAGGGAAAGGCTAACAAGGGAGATCTGGTGCTGGGAGTCTGCTATAGACCACCCAACCAGG
>JAOXJM010000019.1:38516454-38531407 GCA_026413425.1 Tringa solitaria | reverse complement strand
TGTACAAGATGATCTTGAAGGTCCCTTCCAAACTAGAGGATTCTGTGATTCTGTGATTCTGTGAAATTGAATGAAATATTGACCAGCTTCTATCTTCTCAGTAACGCATCTTGTGGGATGTTATAAACTCTTTTAGATACTGTACAGTGTCACTATGACATCTGAAGCCCTGTTCCATATTGAAAATAGAAACAAAAAGTGGTGCTTCCCCCCCTTCTTCTTAGTTTATCAAAAAGTTTAAAAAGTACATAAAGAGGTTAAGTTGTGAGTGCAAAATTAAAAAAAAAACATTTACTGTTAACAGAAAGCATATCCAGAGTTCAGCTGAGAGCAGATCTGAGATTTTGGTCCTATTACCATGCACTGTTCCAGTGCATATTTTGAATTATAGTCTAGGTTCAACAGGTCCCAGCAGGTGATTGGGCCAAAACTCTGGAACAACTCTCTATTGACAGGTCCTGGTACATCAGTTGAAAGTAATTCAGGTAAAAAAGTTGCAATAATCAAGTCAGAAGGTCATAAAAATATAGAATGCTATGGGCAGACAATGTCAGCCAGACTAGCATTATGTCTTTTGACAAGTCAGTGAGTAATTTTAGCCAAAAAAATAAGTGAGATTGAGGGAGATTTCTTTTAAAAGTCTCAGTGTTTCATTTTGACATTTTCAAAAATGAAATGTTTTGACTTTCTATTTTAAAATGGATTTTCATTTAGAGATTTACCTCATTTAAAAAAGTAAAAACCATCTATATGCTTGGTAAAAAAACCCCCTGAAACTAAAAATGAAACAACAATCAATTATTAGTAGCTCTAACTTCATAAGTGGGGAAGGCTGGGGGAAGGTATTGCTGATACTGTATTGCTTTGGTACAGCTAAAACTATGAAGCCATCAGCTAATAGCTACTGAAAAGATTTAATGAGATTTTATAGAAATGCTCATTTAAGTAACTAACATAAGTGAAAATTACTAATATCACACCTTTTCAAACAGTTCATATCTGATAAACCAACAGGCAATAGGCTGACTTGTGAAGCTTGGATTTTCTCAAAACAAGACTTGTTCTTGATGCTCAATATGATGTTTTATTCCTGTATAAAGTGAATACTCAAACATGGTGGCTAAGCTGTTAGTGACTTAAGTTCAAGTAAGGTAAGTCTGAGCACTTTTACCCTGTCATGAACCTCAGTGTTTCATATTTTAATTGACAACATTCACATCTTTGAGCTTTTCATTTAGACTTTGATAAAATCTGCTCACAAAGGCAGATGGCAGGCTGTTATTTTTAATTCACAAGCAATGTTAAATATATGCCATATGTTATAGAACTTTTGAGGCTCAGCCTTTTGAATGCTATCACAATAAACTTATAAAATTACATAAAAAGGAAATCTGAGAGAGAACACCACCATTGCAGGTTGCATTTTTGAAAAAGGAAGTGAAAATGACCAGATTTTCTACTTGATAGAATGTAATTATCCAAACCACCAAATAATCATCAAAACATCAAAACTGGTGTAGAAGGGAAGTATTTGGGTGTTTCTGTTATCTGCTCTTCTGCATCTAGAAAAGATTCCCTGCAGGCACTACATGCACTGTTTCCTTGTAAACAAAAAGCTCATGATGTTTTACATTACTGTATGTAGGGAGCTTCATATGTAGATTAGTAAAAGTAATAAGACAAATGGGTTGAAGGCAAAATGTTTCAGTGGACTTTAAGGCCACAGCTGTTGTCCAAGGAAAAACTGAAGTTGCAGATACTATAAAACTAAAGCTGTGAAAGCTGTAACAGGAACTGTAAAGCACCTCCGAAATATTGTCTTCTTTTCCAAGAGAATCTAGCTAATGGATGAGATCCACAGTCTACTGTACCAAGGGCTGGTTGATAGGAGTGTACCAGGCTTCAGTAGTGAGCGGAAGATCCATCTTTGAAAAGTCTGCATCCAACATGTTACTCAAAAGCAGGTGGACTTCTGGTCTGTGAATGTTCAGAAACAGCTCAAAGAGACACACAAGGTGGCAAGTATAACAAGGACCATTTCAATTCAGTGTGATAGACAGAGAGAGAGATGACTCCCAGGGAAAGAGATAAAAGCCCTGCTGGGCAAAGATAGGGAGAAGGGTGAAAAGTTTCTGCATGTAAACAGGGGGTGTAACCTCAGAAATCCTGTGACTAGTTGTGGCTGAAGCTCTCCCCTGGAAACTCCAACAACCACTGTTGACAAGGGAGCACATTCAACAGCTCTTGTGCACCCATCTTCAGACTGGACTAGCATGGTGAGAGCGTCAATTGGGCTGTTGCAAGCAAACATTGTTTATTAGGTCTTCTCGTTTGCATGGGCAGGTTGCTGAGGTCCTGGATTTATTCAGCTGCTGAACACTGCCTGGAGCCACTAGAACAGAAGCTTTAAAGTAATGGTATAAATGTATGTGCAGAATAGCAAGAACATTTCTATATAATGCAGAGATGGATGAATTATTCATTATGAATTATTCATAATACAAATTTTGACATTTTTTTCCTGAATAAATTTCCGTTTTTTTTTTTAATTATTCAGCAATATGATCAAATAATTGCTGAACTTTTTATTACTAACCATCAGAATACTTTCATAGGTTCTTGGTTTCTTTTTTCATTATTCATCCTAACATATTCACTGACACCTGATTAATCCAGCCACTTCTGGAATTCTTGAATATCTTATCCTGCTGAAAACAGTAGACTAATGAGATTCAGCACTGTCATAAAGACTGTTAGAGAAAGTGAATAACTTTTTTTTTTTAGGAGTTTTTTAATTTGAAAACAGTGTTCACTGTTGTACAGGACTAAATAGATTCAGAGAGATTAGTTTGGTTATAATAGATAGGTTTCTAGAACTTGCAGTAATATTATGCTTGGGCAGTTTCAGTATTATCTTTGAGATGACTACCACATTCTGTGTTACAATGGTTTCCAAAGTACTCACTGACATTCACGTTTGTTAAATGGGATTGAACTGGATCTAATTTTCAGGTAAATCCAAGATGAGTTAATTCAGCGAATTCAGTAATTCAGTGAAGATATGTGACTGTATGAGCTGAATAAGAAAGAAATGAATTCATGAACAGAACCTGTGTCTTCAGTGGTGTTCAGCTATAAACTGGGGTGAACAAGAACAGATTCAGAGCCCATGTTAAGTGCGGTCTCTCTTATGACAGAAACCTCTGAATTGAATAACTACTATCTCTAATACGTGCACACTTGCAGAGACCTATACAGTGGTTGGAATCTAGAAATTGGACATCTAACTCTACGCAAATAATCTACATCTTTCTGTTAGCTGTCTGTTTAACTTGCATCTAAGAAGCAAAACTTCTGCTGAAACACCAAAGGTTTCGAGTCTTACCAGTAAAGAAAACCAAAAAAGGGTAAAAATGTCACAATAGGGAGTTCCAGTCAATGAACTTTAGATCTTGTGGCAGCTTTAGACTCCACCTCCAAAAGACACTCACCATATATGAGCTCCCCTGGGTGCTGTGGGCTAATTCCCATCCTTGCAAGTTGAGTGGTTGGGTGAATATAATAAGAATTAAAAAAAAAAAAAAATACAAACTTTCTACAAACTTTCTTCCAGTTTCCATGGAAATGAAAGTGGAAAGACTGCTGGCAGTCAGTAGCTGAGTGCGAGAACTCTCGCTTGCAGATGTCAGTTCTGACTGTTCGCTGAAAACTGCAAGTGTTGGTTTAAAAAATCAGCTGCAAATGATGTCTTAAAAACTCTGTGGCTCTTAAAAAAAAGTTGAAGTTGATAAACTAGTTTTAAAATGAGAGATTTTAAAATGTAAAAGTCTTTACATTTTCATCCACCTGGCTGCTGAGACATGTTCCTTTTATAAGCAACGGGAGTGGTGACTACATTTTCAGTCGATATCTTCTATGACTGGATTTCCCTTTGGTTCAACAGTTTGAGTTGATTACTTTGAGGTTGATTACTATGCTGGAAGATTTACCTATTTGAAGACGGTACAGTGTCGTTTGTTTGTTTGATACAGTACTAGTGGATTCTGTTTAGATTTGGGTTGCTAAGATTTACGTTAATTTAAACACAACAGGGAAAATTAATGGATCTAATTTTAAGTCAAGAAATTGCCGTTTTGAATCAACTGTATTTCAGATAAAGATTACTGATATATTTGAAATAAAGATTGAGAAGCTTCTTCCATGTTTTGCTAGTCACACAGTTCGAAGCCAAGCTTATGGTTCTCAAACTGCTTACCGTAATAAAGATTTTTTTTTTCTTCATATTAAAAACAAAATACTGGAAACACACGTCAGTTGTATCCAATGCACATTCTTTACATCCTAGTAAAATTCTCATCAATGCATTTATTCCACTGTGTATTTTAATAAGCAATTTACTTTTCTTAAATACTACACAACAGAGTATAAGGCATTTTTTCTAAGATTACAGTCCTGAAGACAGGGATTTTTATGGTATACAGTAATTATCATAGCAATGCATAATTTTCCCTGGATTGACTGACTGCTAGGGGTCTAACTCAGGAAACACTAACTCATTCGCAAACAACATCATTAGGAGCTGAGGCAAATAAGCAGCTGATGTGGCTTGTTCAGTACACTGAAGCCTTGAGACCGCTTTTCCCATTTTTCCTTACTCATTAATTCAGTTTTCATGGCTGCTGCAGCAGGTGGAGTATTTTATCTTCTCATCTCATTAATCACTTGTGGGTTACTGAGGAAACTCTATTAATACCTGGTCAGGGGATAGAGACAGTATAATCCATAAGAGCTAGCATTAACAGAGCCAGCTGTGGCACCAACAGGCTGTAATGTAACCAAGACTTAGGTAACATGCTTCAAATAATGCGAGGCACCTGTAAGGCAATCAGTATCCCTTATGCAATGAACAAGATTACTGCTTACACCACATGAACATAAGAGAACAGCAGACCACACTGTGATAAACTTTCTGATTGAATGATAAATAGGATTGCAGATTTTAACTTTGCTATTTCTTACCATGATCTCTCCTTCACAGTCTGTCTCAGAGCAGCTACTGTTTTAACTCTCTGAACTGATGCAACATACAATTATAAAGTTTTCTCTTCTTTTAAGATGTAAAAGATAGATAGAAGAGACCTTGCAATAAAATTTTCTTCTTTCATTCCCCTTTTTAGCTATACTAACTTCACACTATCAAGATTAATCAAAAACTACCCAGTAAAAGGATTTACCTAAAACCCTATACGTATTATTTGGTTGTAGGTCTATATACTCGGAATCACACTAGAAATGAGAATAAAATCACAGTAACAGGGGAGAGGAGATTCTCTGAGATACTCTGCCTGAAAATGGATGCTTTGAGGCCACATAAAACAGCACTTTATTTTTGCTGTTTTTTTTTTTTTTTTTTTAAAACAAAAGAGCAGTACGGCATGTATTAAGGCATTTTGCCAGGTGTAAGCCTCCAGTGAGAGGGATGAAGCTGCTCAGTGCTCTGACTAGTCAGGAGTAGCAGTTTTAGTCAGGCGCCTAGCCTGTGCTCAAAAGGCAGGTTTCAAGAATGATTCAGAGTTCTTCATCTTTTGCTCATCATACACTATATCACTAGCTATCAGGAGCTCTCTACCAACTTCTTACTATAGGTATATGTACGTTCTCATCCTTTTCACTTGTAAGGTCTTTTAGTCCCTTCCCTTGAAACAGAAGAGCACAGTCTTGTCGGTGATGCATGTGTTCAGATGGATCAAAATGCCAGTTCCTGCTACGGTTCATGAAGATGGTGGCAATTAACACTGGCAGGCCACCAGTTGTCTTTTTGAATAGTATTGTCTTAGAATTGACAATGATACAGCTCACCTATCCAGTGAAAGTGAGCTATATCTTTGTCCACAGCGAGACTAGTCACTGTAAGTGATTCATTCCATCATCTTCTTTCCTGAGGTTTATTCTAAATGTCTTTAGTCTTAAAGGACAGGATTTCCAACTAAAATCCTTTTTACATCTCTTGTCAGAGTGTCTTCCAAGGCATTTGTAGCTCTTCTCATTGTCTTCTCTCCTGTAGACCCTTTACATTCTTTGTTCTCTTGTATCTTTTCATCTGGAATCTTCCATAAATGAAGTATTATTTTGAAATATCCATCTGTCAGTAGATTTTTAGAGGACTTTTTCACAGCCTAAACACAACATTCAGGAAGCCAAGCAAATAACGTAATCTAATTCTATGCTCTGAGGTATGAAATAACTGGTTGCTAGTGGTGGCTAGCTCGCTAGGTCCCCAGCTTCAGCATACACTGTACAATATTTATCATTTAACTAAACATAGCTTTAGAGTAAGACTGCAACTGGAGACTATGAAGGGGGAGAGGATATGTCTAATCCACACTTATTTGGCTTTGGCTTCAGTGTGACCAGGGAGCTGATACAGCATGGTTAGCTCTAATAGGAATGTCACACCTCCTAGAGCTTTTTCTCATCCTTTTTATGGCTTCCAATTTGCCTGGCTGTCCTGCTTCCTTCCGTATAATCAGCTGTTTGCAGAAGTAGTGTTGCCAGCTGATTATACCAATGCTTAGCTAATGTAAGCTAATTTACACCAGTTGAGAGTCTGTCTCTGAATACTCTATTGCCCTCAGAGCACTGATATTAAGCAAAGAGATCACAAAGTGAACTGAAACTCTTTGCAACAAAGGCGTATCGCAGTTTTTTCACTTCCTGAGAACAATATTTTCCTCTATCTACATAAACTAGCAGTTCACTTTGACCATGACGTACATCTAGTTTAAGAGACAGTAAAAGCTAAGCATATACATGCAAATTAATTTTTAAGGTATACTTATGTGACGCATTTGACAATTTAAGCTTTCACTTAACTCTTTTCTGCTCCTATAAACGCAATGCCAGCATGACGGAATGCCCTAAAAACATGGGCACCAAAGAAGTCAAACTCACCTAGTGCCTGAGATTAGGAAACATAACACACCCAAGATATGTATATGAAATTGCAAAGTAATATCACATTACTGACAAATCATAACTTCCAGCCAAAATCATGATGGACAGTCATTAATGCTTCTAGGTCCCCCCTTACTGTCCCTTGCTCACACTTCTTATTTATATCAAAGGTTTCATACATCCATAATGTACTGGACTACTCTATGGTCAGACTTGTTTTCTACATGCTGGTACTGCAGGAGATTGATTGTAGGTGCAACTCCTTAGTAGCTGCAATATGCAAGTAATAAATACTGAGTTGTTTTATATATTCACAACATGATTGTTCTTTTTTTTTAATCCAGTGACCTACACGCTAATCAGGTGCTTTGTCATTTTTTCTGACCTGAAAACATTCTCTGTTCTGCTTCTCATTCAACCTTCCTAAGAACCAAAAACCGTGCAACACTGACATCAAGGAAAGATTTCCATTGGTTTTAGTGGTCTTTGAATCAGGAACTAAGATGAAAAATTTATAATGAGTACGGCAGAAAACAGTATACATTTACATTTTTAATAGAAATGGGAAAAAATATTGCTTGTTTATGCTCCGTAACCCCTGCTACTATGAGATAACCTGTAATATTTTTCTTACTCTTTCTGTTGTGTGAGCTGGGAAGGAAAAGAAGGAAACAGAAAGATGCTCTTGAAATGCACATATAGAACCTTGCAGCCCACTACCAGGTCATTAGTCAAAACAGACTTCTGTGCTGAAATTTCATTTAAGAAGTGTTATTCTGAATTTAGGAGGTATTTGATTCACAGCTGCAACCACTGCCAGTTTGAACTGATTGGTTGTGTACTTACCTAATTGCACTATCCTTCTTTTTTTCTACAAATTAGTTCCGTCTAATCCCTCGGAGGATTCAAACTTATATAAGTTTTGGAAGAAACCTAACTCCATTTTATTGAGGGAGAAACTTTAAAAGAACATTTTTATCAGCTATCCATACCCTGCATCTGCAAGTCTTCTTCAGTCAAATGCTCCATTATAAGCTCTCTACTGTAGTACATGCTTGTGATCAAATGTCCCATTAGAAACTTCTTTAGACAGGCAGGATCAAAATTACGTCTACTGAGCCAATGCACCCAACCAGAATTCATACTGACCTTCCCCCAGGAAACGAAGAACTTTTCTCATCATTTGCATACAGCTGCTAAGTGTTGCACAGTGCAGCCGGACTTGAGGTTTTCCCTACCAGCTCCTCACAACATTTTAATCACTAATTTCTAATGGTAAATGACAACAGCCAGAAAGACCACCCTGCTAACTTCAGGAATATCATAAAAATAGAAAAATAAACAAGAAATGTCGCAAGCTTTCCCGAGAATATTCCATGACATACTGTATGTGATAGACCACTAATCACTCTTGATTCTATGATAAATTTGAATACTAATCCCTTCTGAATAGGGATTAAGCTTCAGCATGTAGAGGAGAGATTCATTAGAATTCATCTCATCAAGACACAGCTTGAACGAAGTTGCACAGCCCTCTGCACTGCAGACCTTTCAGTGCTGACAACCAATTTCCAAACCAGCAGAATTACCAGTGAGTGGCTAAAATTAGCAAACTGCAACCTATGAACGCCCATATTTTCTCAGTCAGAAGCTGATGATGTAGTGTGTTGTAGTCTGGAGAGGACTATTTTTAGGCAAAACACTCTCTAGGTAGTTATAATAGACAAACTGTCACACAGTTCTGAAAATGATGACAATAAGTAAGGGGAATGCAGCAGTGATCATGTTGACAGAGTATGAGCATGAATGATGTGAGGCCCCATCTTTTGATTTATGCATCATTGGCCACAGGCTCACAACAGTTAAATTACTTCATTGATTCAGCATGAATCAGAATATATATTAATGCATCACTGGGATGCCCTTTCTCAGGAAACATGCACACCCTGGAATAGCTTTGACCTCCTCCAAATGGTATTCCTGCAAAAGCATAAAATGGTGCCTAATGCAAGATGTAATGTGTGCTTAAAAGCAGTTTCTATATCTTTAGTTACTGGGCAGAATCAATGAGTGTTTTGACCACCAATTTAGAAAGGCAAAACCTCCAAACTTTTAGGACTCCGCTCTCAGTTTTGACTAAATTTTGATGAACACATGGAGCTTTGCTGATCACATAAGCTGAAGATTTGGAATAGTCCACGACACATCCTGCTGTTGCAGGAAGAAATGTCCCCAGGCACTCTGAACTAAAGTGCTTTGTTTACAGCAAATCGTGCATGGCTATGCAGCAATACAGTTCTGCACGCTCTGCAAGTGCAATGTGACTGTGCTCAAGGTTGACATCCTCTCACAAATAATTCCCTTTCTCTGTGTCTGACAGTAGCCCAGAAAACAGTACATGAAGAACCATGGGCTTTTCATGCAAAACAAGAATAAACTTGAGAAATGTCATTAATCACAAGTTTCAATTTCATAAGGAGCACTTCACAGTCCAAGTCTCATTTGTTCTGAGCTGAAGAAGTTTTAGCTAATTAATTCGAAATGTGTGCAAAAAAATCAACCAAAGATTCACATGTGGAAAGCTAATACTCTGTGACACCAGCTGTTGTTGACCACTTCTTTGGGGACTGCAAGCTTCAAAATCAATGTGTTGATCTCACTGACCCCAAAGTGGAGTTGTTTCATCTGGAACATCAGATATTGACCGGTTTGGGTTTTGTGCTTACCTTTAACATCTGCAAGAGAACTTCAGCCTGAAAGTATTCTTTGAAGGAGGGAAAAACTGCCATATAATATGCATATCTGTGTGAGAAAAAGAAGAAATAGCACAATCTATGAAAGTTTCCATCTGCGTCACTGGAAAGCTGTTTACAGATGCTCGTACCAAGCACCATGACATGGTTGAGGATAAAGTAAATGGTATTACTAGATAGTAGCTCTTAGAATTTTAATTAGATTACTGTGAATACCTGAAGCTTTTGCACATAATGCACCAATATTAACTAACATAACTCTGTTGACTATGATGGTGCTATGCGGTTGTGAGCAACCTGAGGTTATAACTCACTACATTTTGTTTGGCTGAATTAGCACCACTTCGTCATTGCTCTCCATTAATACCCTGCACAGGGAGTTTACTGCCAGGGGTGTTCATGGAAACAATGAACTCTGTGTATGCTGTGGTTGAGCGCAACATGTAAATTCTTAATTCGGAGTATTTGAAGAAAGTAGCCAAATCTGTAAGTCAAAGTTATTTAGTATACATACAAAACCAGTATCATGCCATTCTCAGATTTCTTGTTAAGAGTAATAGAAATTAATCATAAATTTGTAAATAAATTAAAGAGCTGTGAATTGGTTATAAGAATTGTTTAATTTATGATTTGAAATAAAAACAAAATTAAGAAAAAGAAATTGACTCTCAAAAAACTTTATAATAGGCTCATACCATTGAAGAAAAATATTCATTACCACTAATTTAGGATAAATACCAAAGAAAATTTTAAAATCCATAGATTGGAGTATGAACATCAAAGGCAATATATGTGCATGGCATGTATTTAGCTAAGCATTTGAGTTTATGTAGCAGTGTGGCTTTTCCAGTCAAATATTATCTATTGTCTCCCATAATTAAAATTGCAGTGGCTACTTTAATCTTCTATGACTCATGACAGAAAGTCCATCTTTCAGACAGAATGGTGCAAAATGAAAAGTACAGAAATGTCAAAAATTAAACAAAACCCACAAACTGACAAAAGTGCATGTGTGGAATCCTGAGAGATCTGTGGACTGTTGACCATAGATATAAGTTCTGTGCTTTGAGTGTCCTAGCAAAACAGCCTGTTTCACCTAAGAGTATCCTCAAACAAGAATGCTGTAGCCAATTTTTAAAAGAGCTCAGCCAAACATGTTGTTATGTTGTAATTTCTACTTCAGTGTGCTGAAGAGTTTTTTCTCACAAACTATTAAAATAGAAAACCTAAGAACTCCCTACCTTGAAAAAATATCTTACAAAGAAACTTATTATTGAATAAAATATTGATTTAATAGGAAAATTCTGTCTCAGAAAACTTGCAGAAGTTTATTTATTGCATTGAAATCACCCTTTACCATTGCAGTGGAATTCTTTCAGTCCAGGAAGTTCATGCTAATCCAGTTCTTTCATGGAAAAAGCTGTTACAAAACAGTGCAGGGTTCCCTAAATATTATCTGTCTGTACAATGTTATGGCACATTTTTTGCCTTACATATGCACTAACAATTAGTGTCCACTTGAGGGCATGAAGAAGAAAGTCCTAGAAAGGTGTGTGAGCCAGTAAATACAGAGAAAAGGGTTGCTCTGCCTTAGCAGTGAAGTTTGACCTTGATTAACTTGTCAAATATCGACACAAGTCGGCTCTGAGTTCAGACCTTGTGGTTAATTCAAAATGTGTCTAGTTGCACATGAGACAGGAACAATAATTTATTCTATGGTAAACTCAAGCTTGCTCTTGCTGTCAGACATGAAAGTTAAAAAAATGTTCTTGTTGTAATATCATCCTTCTGTCTTTCTTGCTCTCATCAGAGAGCTCTACCACCGTCTTTCAGAAAGCACATATATAGTCCTGTATGCTGTGCAAGTTTTACTTGAATCCTTGAAAGCTGTAATTTGTTAGACTACATTTAACATACATTTTGTTATAACAAAGGAGAAACACTCAACATATGCATAGTACACAGGGGGGTGAAATGTAACATACTCAACGAGTGAAATTTAAACAGAGACTCTTATTTGCAAGAATATTGGTTCAAAAGAAGAGTCCCATAGGCATCATTTCCTAATGGAACAGGCTTCTAGAGTCTTTCTGATCCTGATCCTTTTGTCAGCTTTATTCTACTACTACCCTTAAATTAATTAATTATGTTCCACCACCTGTAAGTAACAACTTCAGTTCTGTGACAGTAGTTACAAATATCAAATGGTCATAAATTGTTTTGGCATTTTTTTTCACTTGTTCAGTCATGCTATATACAATTTCCTGGTCAAATATTTCTTGTAATTCTCCCCTTTTTGTCCTGCTGATCATCAAGCTGCTCTTCTCAAAATTCCCTTCATACAGCCATAACCTCTCTCAAAGTGCCTGTAACTAGAAACCTAGTACTGGTAATGCCTTTCTTTATGATATATTCCTATATGTTTAGGTCAAAATGCATCAGGTTTGGGGTGGAGTTTTTTTACATGTTAAAGCATGGCCAAGCATCAAATCTATTTTGCAATTGTTGAGGTGTTCTGTACCACCACTAAAATTTGCTGTAAATTTCACTTTCTGGGTAAAAGTCGTCACCCCTCTGGAGTGTGCTCTGCTCAATATGCAGGTAATTCTGTTGCTCAGGGAAAGAGCGAGCCCCAAAGCCAAGAGCTAGCACAAAGGAAAGACTACTCTAGTTTGAAGAAAAAAGGCAAAAGTACATGCATCTGAAGTAGAGACCTGGGAAAGGGTAAGAACAAGGTAAGAAGATGCAATATTTTCCCAACCAATGGTGTCCCAGGATATTTTCAATTTAGATGTTTTCTTGATCCCCATATATTTTATCTATTTAACAGATCTTGAAGGATGCATTTTCCAGTTCTCTGTGGAATCCACATACACTTTTTTCATCCACAATACTGTTGATACAAAGTTCCACAGATTTACTGTGTGACCTGAAAAGGTTTATATTCAATTCTACGTGTTTTGCAGTAGATAATTATCATAGATCTGGAGTTGCTGCCAGTAATTTAGTTTATCACCCCTGTTTCATGATTGGTTTGCAGATGCTTCTGAATTTGCCAAATGTTAACAATTCAGGCTGAAGTCTTTATGATTTTCAAAAAACATTATATTCTTCAGCAACAAGTCACATCTGCTTCTGGAAGATTAATGACAGGAGAAATATATATCTTCACTCAGGTTAAGAAGAGACTATCAACTTTTGGAAAAAAAGTATAGGAAAGCCATCTTTAAAACTGAGCCAAGAAAGGTTACAGGTAGGGAGGGCTACCCTTTGTGCTTATGTTTTCAAATACATGGGGAAAACATGCTTTCACATACAGTGAAAGCAGAACATTTTTTTTAAAAAAATTAAAAAATCTCAGCTAGAAAAGAGTCATTAGAGAGTTGGGAGCTGAGCCATGAGCACTGAACAAAGCTGGTGTCCAGGGAAAAAAAGATAGCATGTGATCATGTAATTAAGGCACACACATGAGGGGTGAATTAAGAGTGCACACGACACTTTAATTCTAGCACTTCTTAACTTTTCCTTGCTTTACTTTACAGTCTTAATTTTCCTTTAATGCCGTTGTGCTGTAATTAATAAATATGCTTAATGAGTGCAAGGCTGGCATCCTTCCCTTAGCAGTTGGGAGAAGAGCTCCCTGCATGCCTTTCTACTTGCCACCTATCATTATTCTTTGTACTAAGCAATTATGGTACTTCAGTAATAAAATTTGTCTTTACATAGCTAGAGTTTTCTTATACTTTTGATATCACAGAATCACCTAGGTTGGAAGGGACCTTTTAAGATCATCTAGTCCAATATCTGCAGTATTTCTACAGTAGTGCTAGAGAACACTGTTTAGAGATTACTCTCTCAGTTTGTCTCAAAGAAATACTGGAAAACTCCTCTGAAGACTGGGGGATGAAGAGTATTTTAGTAATTTTGTAGTTTGCACCAATGTGAATGATTTTCCCAAACATATAGAGCCCTCATTTCAACAGCTTTGCTGAAAACCAGACACATTTCTAGTTAAGCATCTTCTGCAGCTTAAGAAAATATCAGAAAGGAGTTTTTTGCTGGGTATACATCACCATTGTGTTCACCACTCTACGGGATGTCTGGCATCTACTGAAAAAATATCTCAAGTATATTCAGAATTATTTCTGTGATATGCCATTTCGGTATGGGGCTCTTTCTCATTCATACTATTCCTTGGCCAATACCAAACCATGGCATGACACCTACAAATCTGCAACAATGCTACCTGCTTAGACTCAGTCAGTAACAAACATACAGTGTTACAGGCAAGTGTGTACAATGCCATCTTTTGGAATATTTATAATCTTTAATAAAACCAGGGGAAATAGCACAAGATATGTGTAGTTTCTGGGCAAGCTCAGTTTCTTTCCTCTGAAAGACAGGCGGTTTCTCATCTTGATTATTCTCAGCTTGATTATGAAGAAGAAATACAGTTCACTACTAAAGATAAAGCAAATAACTGACAACATTTATTTCAGATATAGTATAGCATCCTCACTATTATTATAGTAATTAAAGAATTGATAAATATTGACAAATAAATATTGACAAATGTTGACAAATATTTACATATAGACAGAACCTTGGAAGATGTGGAGACAATGAAAAAATTTGTACCAATTACTGGACAATAGCATTTAAGAAATTTGTTTCCAGTGCAACACAGTTGATGACTTCAAAGAATAAGGTGAGAGTTTGATTTGCTTTCTGTGTACTATGTTAAAAAGAAATTTGATAATTTTTTTTTAAAATCATCTCACCCTTATTGCTGAGAATGCAATACAGAAATTGTGCCACTCACAACAGCACTAGCATTCAGCTTCAAAGATACTGTTACAGAACTGAATTTGTTAAATAATGCAAATATTTAGTAGCAGATTTTTTTTTCATCACGTCTCCTTGATCCTTAGCTATGTGGTGCCAAAGACACTCATAATATAACTCTATCAGAGTGATAGTCAGGGATAAAATTAACTCTGTTTTCATGCTACTCAGTCACTTGTGTATACCATGTCCCATATTACCAATATGTTCTAATCTTCTCAAACCACTGAGAAGACTTAAAAGTGATCCTTAGAGATAAACCAGTGAAAATCTCAATAAATTGGATTGAAGTGATCATTAGTATAGAAAAATGAAACTCCTATAATCATGGAATAGTTTGGGTTGGAAGAGACCTTTAAAGATCATCTAGTCCACTCCGCGCTTCCCCCCCGTCCCCCGTC
>JAOXJM010000019.1:38495409-38507706 GCA_026413425.1 Tringa solitaria | reverse complement strand
TTTAGGGTAAAAAAAACTGAAACTTTTTTGCTTATATCAATGAGACACAAGCAACAAACAGTCAAACTTTTGAAAGGCCAAAATTTAACAATACCTCCTCAAAATATATATTAAACAAGAAAATTATCTGAAAATTTGTCCTACTTCTAGTCATTATAAGGCATAAAAATCATGATGATCAGTATGAGAAGAAAAATAAAGTAAATCTGTTCAACAATATTAATCGGGTGGGGCTAAGACTAGATATGTGGTTGGCTAGAGTAGAAAGAGAAATGGGCTGGAGCCACAAGACTACTGGAATTCTGTATGTCACTTACCCCACTATTTCAGTGTCATCAGAAGGTCATCTTATTTAAATTCCCTGCTATATGAGATCTTTGATACCATGAATAGAAAAAAAACCAAACAAAACCCTAAGATTTTTGGGGGGTAAAATCTCCATCATTTGGAAATGTAATAAATTTTTCTAGACTTACCTGAACTGAAACCACAGATTACAGAGCTAGACAGGGTCTCAATGTATTATCTTGCCAGTTCTTGACCTTCAAGGCAGGCTATGCTTGAAGAGGCCATTACTTCGTGCTGATAACACACAGTGCCACCTCAGTGATTTGTGTTTCCATTGCATTTTGAACCTCACAACCAACCTCAAATTCTGAGAACAGAGATAGAATCACAGAATGGTTGAGGTTGGAAGGGCACTCTGAAAGTCATCTTGTCCAACCGTTCCCCTGAGGCAGGGAAAACTAGACCCGGTTGCCCAAGACCATGTCCAGATGGTTTTTGAGTATCTCCAGAGATGGAGACTTCACAACAGCCCTGAGCAACCTTCGCCACTGCTTTGTCACCCTCAGAGTGAAAAAGTGTTTCCTGATGTTCAGAAGGAACCTCTGTTTCAGTTTGTGCCCATTACCTGTTGTCCCATCAGTGGGCACCACTGGGAAGAGCCTGGCTCCATCTTCTTTACACTCTCTGTCAGGTCTTTGTACGCACTGATGAGATTTCCCCTGATCCTTCTCTTCTCCAGGCTGAACAGTCCCAGGTCCCTCAGCCTTTACTCAGAGGAAAGATGTTCAAGTCCCATTATCATCTCTGTGGCCCTTCACTGGACTTTTAGTATATCTATATCTCATGTGTACTGAGGAGCCCAGGACTGGACGTAGTACTTCAGGTGTAGCCTCAGCACCGCTGAGAAGGGAAGGATCACCTCCCTTGACCTGCTGTCAACACTCCTCCTAATGCAGACCTGGATACTCTTGGTTTTCTTTTCTACAAGGGCATATTATTGGCTCATGTCCAACTTGGTGTCCACCAGGTCCCCCAGGGCCTCTTCTGGGAAGCTGCTTTCGAGCTTGGCCCCCAGCATATGTTGGTGCATGGAGTTATTCTTTCCCAGGTGAGGGATTTCACTTTTTCAAACTTCAGTTGAAATTCATTTTTGAACAGTCAGCCCACTTCTCCAGCATGTTGAGGTCTCTTTGGATGGCAGCACAACCCTCCAGTGCATCAGGTGCTCCTGCCAGTTTTGTGTTAGCAGCAAGCTTCCTGAGCATACATACTGCCCCATCATCCAGATCATTAATGAAGATGTTGGGCAGGATTGGACCCACGATTGACCCCTGTACAATGGGGTACAATGTACTTACTGGCCTCCAACTATTCATTATACCACTCATCACCACCCTGAGGGCCTGACCATTCAGCCAGTTTTCAATCAACCTCACTGTTTGCTCATCCGGCTCATTCTTCATTAGCTTCTCTACAAGGAACTTATGGGAGAGTGTCGAAATACCTTGCTGAAGTCAAGACAGGCAATATCAGCTGCTGTCCCCTCATCCATGAAGCCAGTGATTTAATGGGATTATCAAATTGTTGAGGCATGATTTTCTCTTTGTGAATCCATGCTGACTATTTCTGATCATCTCCATGTTTTTCAAAAGTCTGGAAATGGTTTCCAGCAGTAGCTGTTCCATCACCTTCTCAGGGATTGAGGTGAGGCTGATGAGTGTGCAGTTTTCTGGATCGTCCTTCTCGCCCCTTTTGGAGACAGGAGCGACACTTAACACACCTGGCTTTTCTACTTGTATGAGAAAGGTCTGTGAATATAGTTTGACTTTGAACCTCATGTTTTTGGTGGTTCCAAACAACATTTTCTCTGTGTTTTGATTCCACTTCAGACAAATGTCTACATTTCAGAGCCCATTTAAATCCCAAATCAAGGTATCTGAAACAGAGAAATATCCAAAACATACCATAAATTCCTCAATAAACAATACTGCTTGTCTCCTGGACTTCTATTTGCTGCTTCACAGTGATGTGATTTTGTAGTCAGCTGGGAAAACTTTTTATGTTATTGATATTTAGCTAATCTGATGCTTTGAAAGCACCAATATATGCTCCAGTCCAGAAGACTACTATGGTAAAAGAAATTACCATAATCTCTACAGTAGTCAAAGCTCAGTGAACCATTAAAAGCAAACCAGCTCAATGAACCGAGCAGCAACAACAAAATAAAAGTACACTGAAAGCATGCCTAGGGCAACAACATTTGTTTTACTCCCATCTCTAATACTGACTCTAATAAATGACAAAAAGATCCAATAATTTCTTTGTTGTTTTCCCTGCCTCGACTTCCAAGATTTTCAGGCAAATTTTCAGCATAGCCTCTTGATTTGATGGTCTCCATCATAAGATCAGAGGCTTATGCAGACGTGCTGATTGCTTTCCATTCCAGTTTTCCAGATGATGTATCCAGGATAAATGGCTACCTCTGATAATGCTGTTTTATGTGTGTGCGCTTGTGTGTGTGCATGTGTACGAGGTATTAGTCTACACACCACAAAAAAGTGAGTTCCATCCAAGACATTATTGCAGCTCTAGTGCTCTGACCGGGGTGGAAGACCCTTTTGGATGACTTCAGAAAGCTGCACTTTACAGGTCACTGATCTTACAACCTTCAATTCTAGGGCTTCTTTAATCTGTTTAGTCCAACTCTATCCACCATGCAGCAGGCATGGCACTTTTGTTGCTATGATGAAAGTAATTCTCTTCTTCAAACTCATTAACAAGTGACAACAGTCATTATTGTCATGTAGAACTGACTGAACACAAAACAACTGGTCAGTATGAGAGTTCATATCATATTTTCTGTGAGCTTGATGCCATCACCATTAAAGCTGGAAAAAAATTAAGTGCTTTCTCTCTTGGGCCATCCCACTTGAAGAACCAAGGAAAATGTGTCCCCTTACCTTGGCTACCAACTTCATTAACAGGGAAGTGCTCCGAGTTCTTTCATTGCAAGTGCTCTACCTTCCTTGAGAAAAATGGTTTTGGATTTCACTGAAATGTACAACTAAACTCATGGAACTGATGAAATGTGGTCAGGGATTTATCAAAGCCTCTGAAGTGATGCTGGTGTCTACCTCCTTCTTTCTCATAGAGTTTGCATTTCCCACTAGCCATTCCCACCACCTAGGGTGCCCATCAGTGAGAGTAGCTTGAGGACTGCTGGCAAGGTGCCAAACAGACATGCAGAGGGACTAAACTGTTCAGGAGGTGTCTTTGCTACTTTCTGAATTTTGCTTTCCAATGTCCTGTGGTCAAGTGGGACATTAATTACACTATTTCATAAACTAAAAGATGAGTTTAGGTGAACAATGAGTTCCTCCTCTTTCCTAGGAAGTCCATTGTCTGCAAGGTGGAAACTAGAACTCTAGAGGTATTTCCTAAGTCTTTGATAATCAGGAGAGTTGCACCACTTTACAAAGAAAGAAAAGACAATTTGAGCTGTCCAAGTTTCAGAGCAAAGCTTGAAAATGTAGAGCAAGTAGACTCCAATACTCCAAAATCAGATAGCAAATACAGTACAGCTGACTTTGCTCTGATTTTAAAAGCTGTCCTATTTTGAGCTCTTCTCCAAATACAAGAGGGAAGACGGATGTTGCATTTGTGGTGTACTTTCATCTCTAGGACCTCACAGATGCAGCAATGGCATTTGATATAGAGATACGCAACTCTTGGCATTATTGATCACGTCTGCACTATCAGACGTGATCAATAAGCTAAATGGCAAATGCCCAATCCTGTCATGCATTAGGTTTTAGCAAGCAGCAGAGTCAGAACAATTTGGGGACCTTTTGGTTTTGGTTTGTTCCAGGGAATTACTAGGGGTTTATTGGGGGTCTGCTTATTAAACTACTATTACCTAGCAGCCATAAGAAGATAAAAGTAAACTTGACAAACAAGCCATACAAACACCAACTCTTCCACTCAGTGTTCCCCATATTTTAAAGCTGAAATTTTGTTTATCCATGAGACTCTTCTTTACATGTTCTCACTTGGAATGTGACTTGAAGGACATCTGAGAACAACGTGGGAGAGTAAGATAGAGGCCAGCTGCTTGTGACAAATAAAGCATCAAGAGTTAGAGGCATAAAGAACAAGGTACTGTGCTCAAGCCATTAGCAGAAAAAGCCAAAATGCATTTTCACTGAAGTCAAAGCACCCCTCAGAAGGGCCAGTGTATGATTTCACCTGGCATATATTTTTAATTATTCACAAAACTCAATTTAAAGACTGTCTGCCTTTTGTCGGGTACAATCACTTGCAAAAAAACCCCCAGACCTAAAACACTTCCAGATATTTCAAGCTAGTCTTTGAAAAGGAGATTATTGTGCTTCATAATATATTTCAAAATATACAAAAAAATACATGTGGACATTATTCTACCCACAGTGTGTCTATTGTTCTACACATAGTAGCTCTCAGAAAAAGCACAGGTAGCAAAACTTCATTTCCCCAAAATGCACTTCAATATATTTTAAGTATAAAAACCTAATTTAAAATAATGTCAGCATCTTTCGCCTGTAGAATATGAGGCTCAGCATCTTTAAATTATTTAAGAGGTCCTCAGAGAGTCAGTTATGCTTATAACGTCAGATTTACTCAAAGAAATGGAAAGAGCAAAGCAAAGTGTTGAATAAGGACTTCCTGTGCGATTTTACCAAGTTATTTTTTACTGCCTATAATTGAAGCAGCATTCTCACCTCACACAGTTTTAGCCAAAAATATATGTTGTATAACTGCAACTTGTTTAACTTGTTTTATTTCTTTTTTTTTTTCTTTTTTAGAAATAGAGTAGGTCTGCTCTACTGAACTGCTCTTTTCCCCATGAGGATTCATTCACAAATAAATACAAGCTCTATCAAGACTCAATTGAAAATACACTTGTACAGGGGGTTACAAATCCTATGTATGTCTCCTCCTGAAACAAGTAATTGTTTGAAACTATAAGGGAAAGAGTTTACCAGTGCCATCTCTGGCATATTCTGTTCCCCTTTATTTTGATAGAAGGGACAGAGTTAATATTTATTATGTGATCTTAACAGTTTATATTCAAAGAAATGATGAATGTCATTGCACAGGATCTGTGCAATGTCACATCAGTGTCATAGTTTGTCATTACAAGTACACTTTGACATTATAACCAAAAAGTCTACCTAGTATCCACCATAATATTAAGTTAGCTGAAAAAAAAAAAGATTCTTGTTAGCATTTTCTTTAATGAAGGTTATCCTTCTTTGCTATGCATTTTGGAGATCTGCAGATAAAACCAAACCTGTGTAAAATGCAGTAGATTTTCCCATGCATAAGCTCCAATTTAACTCTTAAAAAAAAAGTGTTCCCCCTCCCAAGCACCAATTAGTAGAATGCATTAAGAATGTGTGAGAAAAAGCCTTAAAAAAAATTACAAGAATACCAGGTATGTGTTTGTATTCAAATACTGTATACACTTGCTACTCTTTCTGTCTTAACTTAGACATCTCTTTCTAATTTAATGAGATCTTACAAGTCCTAAGACCAAACTGAGAGCTTCATCCATGTTCTGAACCCATCTTTAAAACCATTCATTCTGATGTTGCAGTTAGAATGTCAGCATGCATATTAACTGTATGACTTTATTGAGAAAAATCTGCACGGGGATGCATGTGTAAGTGCTGTTTTCTGTAACTAGCCACAGTGACACGCTGATCAGCCGTACCTCTTGTTCTCCCTGCACCTCAGCTATTTCTTATGCCTCTTTAATAAAAAAGAGGAACTGTTGATCCCTCTTTGCTTTGACACTCTTTCAGCACTAATGAGGAAATTAGAAAGTACACAGAGAACATCTATCAGAGCTAGAACAAGGAGAACAGGCCAGTTCCTACTTTACCTCCAAACACCTTGTACTGGCACACCATGTACTGTCCGTGTCTGAAACACTTTGTATTTGAACTAGAGCACAAGCTCCCCAGGGAAGAGCTGCATTGTCTCATTTGCTTTTGAACTGAGCACACACGTTATTGACTCTCTGTACACAGTAAAAGGGGTTGGTAGCATTCATAATGTTAATATTTTGGGAACAGATTTCTCATTAAATGAAACAAATCGTTCTCCCTTTAGATCAAGGATGAAACACACCCTGGGTGTATTTACAGCGTTCACAAGGTGACATGCAGTGATCATACCTGTTGACCTGAGGAGCTTTGGGTAAAACTGAGTAACAACCTTAGCATTTGAGCACAGGCCTCCCTGCTTCAGCTCACAGGCTGCTGGGTGGCTTGTGTATTGAAACTCACCCTAAGCCACGCTTCACCCCTGTGGAAGTACAGCTGCTCCCAAGAACCAGAGCTTCTCTCCAGGGTCAACTGTTTTCAGCCCCTCAGCTCTGCTCAGCAGCTTAGCTCTAGGTCTGACGACTGTCCTTTCCAGAGGAAGCTGCAAGCTGAGTATTTTTAAATGGTTCTGAATACTGTGAATAACATAACGCAGCAGAACCGAAAAATATGACAGAAATCTAACTGTGCCATTGTTTCAAGAGTCAGCGTTGCCACAGACAGATTTTTCTACTATCTGTTTTCTTAATTCTGACTAATAAAGTATAGTAAGCATTCTGTGTTCAGTGAGAGGAAATAGAATTAAATAAGTTTATATGACAGATAATTGGTTTCCTTGGTTAGAGATCTGCCAGCCCATAGCTGCCACAGGGTGGTAGATTAAGGAGGGACTGTAGACACAATACATGCACTACTGTTATTCATCTCTTGTTTTCATTCTTTGACTTTAAAATCCAGTTTGAGATTATACTGTATGGAAATAAATGGCTCTAGGCAGATGCTTAACTTTAACCTTCTGTGCCATACATTACCTTGCTCATTAAAGCCTGGCAAATGGAACAGCACTTTATTCAAACAGGAGATGAAAACTGTATAGATTTGAATTTGTTCATTATTTCATGGGAATGAAAATGCATCAAGTATACCTAAATTCAGTTTTACCACTGTTTCTTGCTTTGCATGTCAGCTTCTTCCTATTCCCCCAACAAATGATTTTATAGTGTAGGAGAGTTAGAAAGAATAATTTAGATCCTAACATTAACCTTAGGTGGTACTGGTTTGCCTTTCCTCCTCCTCGTCCCATCCTTAATTAATATATATCATCTAAGATTTGTGCCAATCTCATCTGGCACAACATGGTGAAGCTATACTGAAGCCAGTGTTCATTTACATAGCTATGGATACCTGAGCCTTCATTTTATAGTCCGACTTCAGCTTCTGCAAGTTTCCATCCTTTCCATTCCCATCAGTATGCTGGCCATGACACCACCGCTCTTGGCACTGTGAAAAGGACAAACTCTAAGACTAGATCACTTGGGCAGAAAAGGGGCTTACGAAATAAATTCATGGCTCCTTTTTAAAACCCTCCATATTTCAGAAAAAATATTGATTATTTTGGTAGCAAGTTCAGGGACTAACCTCTATAGAAAATACAGGAAAAAATAGAGAGGGAACAAGTTAGAGAAGATCAGAAAAGAACCATCATTTTGATTTATTCTATTTCTTTTCTATCTTCATCTTGTTATTGCCATTTTTATTATTTTTCTCTATCAAAATAAAATAATGTTCCTATTACTACATGATCTAGAAGTACCTTTATCCTAATGCATTATACGGCATGTCATATTTATTTCTTCTCACTGTTGTGTCAAAAAATGTTGAACTGAAATTTGAGACTTCATTCAAAGCATGGCATAATAGGAATAAGAAGATGTAGTAACTCTTTCCATTTGGAAATGGCATTTGAAAAAGATTGCACAGGATATGTGGAGTACCTGAAACTGGTTTACAATGGTCTCCATCAGCACTAAGTTTTCTCTCTGCCTACACCTTGGTTTAGCCGAATTGATTTTCTCTGAACATAAAAGAACACCCTGAGACATGTCAGAGCAGATTTTATTATTTTTTTTTCATAATGAAGAAAGCTAAAAAATATTGAATAAATAAAAACACCTAATAAATAACAACTGTGCAGCTTGGATGCTAAGTTATTTTTAACCTAGTTTTTTAGGCTGGAACAGAAACATGTAATCTCCCAGTGGTAGCTCTAAGATTTGAGTTTCCAAGATCTACACTAATGACCTTGAATCATAGCTCAATGTTTAATGAAAATTATTTTCCATATTCATAAAAATTATTTCCTATATGTAAATTAATCCAGCTTTCGGAATCAAACTAAGTCAAAATTTCCAAATAATCTCTGAGTTTGACATGTTTTTCCTAATGGTTAATCAATGTCTTGAAGGTACATATGACACACCATACATTAGGAATCACAGTCTTTAGCAAGGAGCATCATGCACTGATTTCACAGATTGCAGAGTGCATAACATGCTCCCACAGAAAAAAAGTAGGGAAGGCAATGTGTATCTATGCATAAACACTCTACTCGGAATTTAAATGAAATAGTGTGCACAAACATACATACGGAATACACATGTATGACTCGATAATTTCAGCATCTTCAAGCATTCTTATGTTTTATGCAGTGTGCCTGAAAAATAGTTGTAATTTTGAATTTGGTGGGGAGAAACACATTAAAATATATGGGTTTACCCTCCTTATCTGAAATTCTTTTAAACTGTTATTTTTTTTCTATAGGAAACTTTCTTTTTAAGATTGTATCAGTGAAGAAATTTGCCCCAAAGCCCCAACAAGCTCATAGGAACAATGGGTCTTTTGTTTTCTAGTAGGCATGTGATCTTGCCCACATGATTGCTATGCTCTGTATTATTTCTTTTTAATCCTGACATTTATATTAGCGAGCTCCTTCAGAACTCCTTTGGTAGTCTGCATCCTACTAATTGTCCACCTCTGTGCCTTCAAGAGTAAAAAGCAAAGAACTTTTTGTTACAAATTTGTTTAAAATATTTGCTTTCCTGTCAGGTCTCTTGTGCAATAAACTTACTAATAGTGTGCTAGTATATTTCATAATTAGTCTTCAGTTTCTAGGATAATACAGCCTGATTCTTTTAGTCTTTGTGGGAATCTCTCAATCATCTTTTGGTCTCTGTTAATGTTTGCATCTTTCTGCAAGTTGTACAATAGGCACTCCAAAGATGCTTATTAAAGTCTCTGCAATACTACTACCAACTCGTTTTTCTGCTGGAAATGTACTGAGCAATGCATTTTTTCTGATCACATTCAGCTTTCACACCTTCATTATTTAGGTGAATTATTGTGCAATCTTGTTACTGTCAGTTTTACTTTTCTCTTTTTCCTACTTTGTCATTCCCAAATGATGGACATACAACTTATAATAGTGGTTCTCATTAGTACGTGTATATATATATATATAAAATTATGGACCTCAAGGTCATCCAGTTCTTCCTATGCATCAGGATACATCTAGTTTTTTTCTCTACTTAAAAATCCAGCAAGATCAGTTCCAGAATTTTTTTTTTATGAACTCTATTGGTGTCCTCTTTCCAGTCTGAACTGAAAGAGAACCTATGTAACAGCTGTTGCTTATTCTGCAGAAAGCTTTTATTCATGGTATAAATTTTGATCCCTTTTCTCTAACCTAGATAATCGTTCCCCTTTTCACACTATAGTTTTTACCAGTGCTCACATACATGGAGATTTTTACATTTTCTTCACCAATCGTTTTGTAAAAAATATTTTTTTTGTAAAAAAAAAAAAAGGTAATTTGAGCTTGCTGTGACAATGTGTCTTTTCTGAAGAGGATAGTCTTCCATCACAAATAATCTGATACCATAAATATTCCATTTCACATATAAGATGGCTGGAAATTTTATTACATTTTTTTTCCTCTGAGCCTTTGTGCATTACTGACATGACAGAGATTAGTGAGTGAATGAAATAACAGAAACATAATAACAATAATGAATATAATAAAATAACAGATATTTAAAGTCTTCATTACAAAGTACTATTTGCCAAACTCAGAGAAACCAATATAATGTAGTTCTCAGTTGTATGAAAGGTTGCAAGGTACTGGTAACATACAGTACATATGATTTTTATAGTTTATATTATTGTGTCCTGTAGAGGCTTCATTCTTTGTGTGGATGCTTAAAAGAAATGAGTGTCTTCTGATTCATCAATGACCTTAAAGATAACTACTCAGGTTTTGTAAAATTTGCCTGGATCAAGATGGTTCTGTCAAAGGAGTCAGTACATCCACATTGGAATATGAACAGTTCAGAGGTTTTGCTGGACTTTAGTACAAAAAAATCATCTGTTCACTGAAGACTTTTAAAACTGAAGTGAGGATAAAAATGTATTTATGTTTCCTTTTAAAAAAAAACACACTATAAAACTTGGAAAAAACTCAAAAACTCAACTGTTCTAAGTACAGAGAATACAGACAAGCTTTAAAAGTTAATAAAACCAGTTTTTAAGGAATATTGAATGATTCAACATAATGTAAGTGAGAATGGCAAGATGCAGGACATGGTATTCTCTGCTTATTTACACTTCACTCATCCAATATGGAACAAGTTCCTTAATCTAAATTATATTGCAGATGTCACTAAGGCAAATATACTGAATCCATACCTTTCAAGATAAATATAGTTTTTTTCCAGGGCCACACGATACAGTTTAATGATCAGAATGCATACAGAAACTGAAGAGACTAAAAGTCTTTTCCCTCTTTGGTACCATATGATCTTCTTTTTATCCTATTAAATTTTTGACAAGTGACATTTAGTTAAAACAACCATAATTCTTTTTGCTGTGCTAATGAAAACATTTGTTTCTTCAGGACTGAAATAAAATTCTAGAGAAGTATGAACTATAATTTTTTCCATCATAAAACTTACTCAGTAACTTCATATTTTTACAGTTACAGTTGATTTTACCCAACCATATCTTCATTGTAATGCAAAAGTATTTTAGCACTTAAAAAATTACACTTTTTAGAGCAGGTAGTTTATGTTCTCAGCTTCAACAAGAACAGATTGTGTTGAGCCACAGGGAAAAGTGGGAGATGTTCCTTTTTCTTGTGAGGAAGGGCTTTTTTTCTGCTCATTACTTTGTTAGACCAAGTCCTGCCATATGCAGAACTAAGGAAACTCCACTGATTTTAAGTAGTGCTTTTGATTGGCTAAAATATAGCTAATTTATGCATGTTCTTGTTACTCAATTGAGGGCTTTTTAAACAATTTTCCTTTTAAAAATGCCAGATTTTTTTCAATGAATGGCTATCTAGTGGAGACTACCTTGCTATCATTTTTTATATTCAATGGTGTGCACCGAGAGTTCCATTTAGAAGGTCATTGAAATCAGTGGGGTTACTGACAATCTCGAAATTATGCATGTGCTGCAGTGCTCTCTTGGACTGAGGCCAGAATTCCCGTCACTTGCAGCAGAAACAGACTAAGGGCAGAATTTGGTTCATACTGGCCTCTTGGTATTTAATGAGTATAGTGCCTTGTACAGCTGCAGCTGGCACTTTATACAGCTTTGCAGCTTGTGTGTTTCTTCCCACCAAACCGGGAAAATACTGTTATCCAGTCTGTTTTCATTCTGCAGAAGGATTTCTTTTTCATGAAACTAGTGTAGCAAACAGCTTTGACAATAAAAGGTACTTTTTCTGTAAGCATTAGATCATGTTGTTAAGCATGACACTTCATCAGCCTTCTAATTTCAGTCTAGCAAAGAAGACAGAATATTGAGACTCTATATAAATTCCACTAAAGTAAATGCTTGGATTCTACATGTTTCTTGACAGGAAAGAAACAAATATCAGCTACAGTAACTGGCCTTTTTATAGACTTATCAGGCTAAACCAACATGGAATAATTTTTAATTTTGTGCTATAAGGCCTTTTATTTTTCCTCATAAACCAAAATCAGAGTATGATGTTTATTGGCACATTTGGCTCCAAGTTTAAAGTACACGGGTGAGGCCCCACCTTGAGTACTGTGTCCAGTTTTGGGCCCCCTACCACAAGAAA
>JAOXJM010000019.1:38464444-38475286 GCA_026413425.1 Tringa solitaria | reverse complement strand
TTGTGCCCATTGCCCCTTGTCCTCTCACTGGCAACTACTGAAAAGAGTTTGGTTCAACAATTCAAACAATTTCATCCACCCTGCAAAAAACAGAGAAACAGAACTCTTGCAGTAGATGCTTAGGATTCTTCAGTCATTCATGTCTACAGCTCTGCCAGATGTACAAGGGAAGACACACAGTTACAGAAACAGTTGGGACATGCTGAAGTTCACATCAAAAGCAAGAGAGTGTGCTGTGCAAATGAGAGAATATGCCAGGGAAAATAACTTGAAAATAGTTCTCGACCCTAAAGCGTTCATTAAATAATTTCTTGCCAGAATTGATCTGTAAAAGTGTGTTTTACATGTACCCACATGCAAAAAATGTTGAGTAATTATTTCATTTGTTTTCATATTGATCTGCAAGCCTTTATATCATATATGAGAAGAAAGGTTGACGTCTGTCATTTGGGTTACTGGAAAAAAGTCAGCCTGAGCTCTTTCTCCACTGATGTCTAACTCAGTATTCCTGATTGCTCTTGAATTTAAGAAACAAAGTGCATTCCCTTATTTTCAGGGAAACAAGACTGGATATACTAATAGGTGAGTCAAAGAAGAATCTGTGAAAAGCACATAGTTTTCATTCTGACAGCAAAAATGAGTTGAAAACCAACCACTAGTTCCCCAAAACAGATGGTGTGGATCTGCATGTCAATAAGAAATTTGTCACTACCTTCAGAGAGATAAAAGCAGATTATTCCCTGACCTTCTGAAAGCTTTTCTTACCCACAATTGCCTTTGAGTTCAGACTTGCCCCCGTTAAATCCGAGATGTCTTCCCGTTCATGACTTTGTAGCTGTCTTTATACTTTACAGATGTAGACTGTGGTTTGTGAAAGATAAGTATAAATTTTCCCTGATGTGATTTTAATTTGCAGCATATAGAGATTTTAATTACATAATTGTTTAATTTTGATTCTGCCATCTTAATTGCTATACTTAGGTAACCAATTGCTAAGTGTTAGATTTTTTCTTTTTTTCTAGCATATTAAATTTAATTTTTTCTAATTTATTACTCTTTTATTCTGTATTATACTCTTACCCTTTCAGAATTATCTCCTTGCTAGGAGCACACAGCTATACAGCTGTTACAGTTATCCTTTCAGATACCAAAGATCTAAATTTCTAGGAGCCTTCAAATTATGTAAGGCATTTATCATTCCCAGCTGAATTCAGATATATCCTTTCACAGAGAGAGCACTGTCTTTATCCCATGGAAGGCTAAGTATTTTCTTATTTGTGCCTTGTGTTGCACTGAAAAATATAGTCTACTTCTATAATGCCATAATAACTTGACTTTTTAACTCATTCAGTTTCAGATTCCCATCTGGATTATTACTGAACCTAAGCCGCAGTTGTTTCTATTTGCCTCTAAACATTTTACTTTTTTCTTGATTTCAGATGTTTGGAAACACTCACAGAGAAAATGAGAAGTGCTATTAATATGAAATGTAGATTTGTGCAAAAGAACAAATAGGTCATTGCAGTGGTGCTGACACTGATGACAAATCTCTCAAAAAGGTGTAGTTTTGAGAAAAAGAAAGAAACACAGCACAGTGAACAAAAATGCACCCTCATCTTTCAGGGCATAAAACAAACCTTCCTGCTGTAGGGGTGGGTTGGAGCACCTTGTATAGCCTATAGAAGGACTCTTAGCTGAGTGCTTTACAGGGCAGGAAAAGCAGAGACAGCAATATTCTCAGTGTATTCCAGATGAGGTTTTCCCACAGTTAGATGCCCTGACATCAGTCTGTGTGGGTGCTGTATGCACATCTCTTGCTGGAGGTGTCAAACCCTAGTAGAGTGATGTGGAACTTTGCTTCTTTAGTCCAAGTCTGAACTGAACCCACTGTGCACTGAAGAGCAATAATAGCTCAGTTTCACTGCCAGAACTGTGCAATATAGAAATTCAGTTCCCCTATTCTTGCAGATGTTCAACCAGCTTTAAGCTCCACCAAAGGAAACTTCTATGTGAACAAGGCTGCTGACACCAGCGAACTATGTTCTGCAGTATCCAGCTCTCAAACTTTCTGAGGCTATGAAGCTGGCCATACATATGTGCTCCAAGGGACAGAACTATCACATGTGAAAAACAGAAGTTTAAGTGCTAGGTAGTATCTAGAAGATCACATCCAGCCATCTAGTCTCCCAAAAGTTTAGAAAAAGATGCACAACTCCCTGGAGCACACACACAAGATGGGCAGAATATTCCGGAAGGAAAATAAGGGTCAGAATGTAACATTTTGTTTTAAAAAAGAACTTAGAAACTTTGGCATCCAAGTCACATAGAAAAGATAGAAAATTCCACTTTTTGTCTCAAGTGTGGCAGTACCATACCAGTATTAGCTACATACATTCATTAATTCATGTGAATTGCATGTGAATAAAGTGTCACCATTCCATTCTGTTGTCAAGGGCTGCCCTTTGCAAAAATCTGCATGCTGGCTTATGTATCAAAAGGGGGAATGAAGTCTTTTGAAAGCCTACCCTAACAGTTATGCTGATGCTAATGTGTCCATACTTATTTTTGTTAGACCACCAGTCCAAAGAAAAAAAGATGGCAGAAAGGGCTACCTGCAATTAATTTTAGAGAACATATTGCTGCTTTCTCTGAGCTGCAATTTGGCATTTTTGATGCCAAATAATTCACGTATACTGAAAGATGCTCCTTTGTTAAGATTTTTAGTTTGTATGGTGCATTACATTAGTTGAGAGGGATGTTCAGTGGCTTGTTTAACATGACATATTCCAAGCACAAGGAGTTCATATCCAGATGCAAATCTTACCTCTTCCACTCAGATCTTCTTTTAACAGTTTTGATATATTCCATCCCTATGTGCTTTGAACCTCTTGCTGGCAGTCAAGTCTGTAACCATGTGGAATGGAAAAAAATGGCTTATAGAAAGTTCAGTGCATTGGTTTAGTGCTTCATCTTCTTACAGAAGCAACACTCCAGGAAATCTTGGTTTCAGTTTTACATACAAGGTTGCAGTCTAAGAGAAAAAAAGAATTTATGTTTTCTGCCTGCCAGCATGTACAGAAACTATACTTTGTCATACCAGAAAAGACAGGAACAATGCAGCTGCCTCAAATCTCTTAATTTATCACCGTTTCTTGTTTACACTGGTTACCATGAGACTGTCATTGCATTCTGTGTTTAAGAAAAACAGGGAGACAACTTTTCTAATTTCTGCAGTTGCTGGTTTGCTACAATTACAACACTGGTTATGAGTATCAATTAGTCAAAGTCATATGAATGTGCTTTTAAAAGACAGAAAGGAATCGTGTACTACCAGGAGGGACATTCTCCACACAGAAATTTCAAAGACAGACCATTGATGCCATTATTTGGAAGGAGATAGGAAAGAAGGGACAAAAGAGCAACTTACCTTTTGCAGTCATAACTGCATCAAGTATTTAGACAAACAGTTCTTTTGCAAAATAAACAGCTTAATGTCTCTGTCCTTGAGAGAGGTAGACCCTTAACAGAAGTTTTGAAGTAGCCAATTTATTGTTAAATGTAATCTTAATGCTGTCTTGTTGCTTTACTTGAGACTAACTTGTAGGCAAGAAAAAGTAATTGTTTTATTTTTAGTTTTTATCTGGTTAAGTATGAGGTGTCTGACTCCTCTGTCACACATCAGTATTGATGCCTCACATCTGCCCTAAACATTGAAGGTGACGTTTTGAAGTCCCTGAACAACTGGTTGGGTATTTTATGTCTTACCCCTCAGATGCACCTCTAGAGAAGACTGATGTGCCACCTTGAGAAGAGTTATTGAAAAAATTTAGGTGAGAAAGTAGTATTTTACAGTGACCAATTATTGTCTGCATGTACTGGTGGCTGCATCTGTATTCCAGATCTCTTTTATATCAGAAGTGTCAATACAAAGATAAATTTTTGACATTTTAAAAGCAGGAAAAAAGGCTCTATGTACTTTGCCATAGTAGTAGCTGCTTCGGTTTAGTGGGACTTGCTGTTAATCAACTTTACCTAAGCCAACATGCACTAGACCTCTGAATACATAACTTGGTCATAGATCTTCAGAAGAATACCTTGGTGATGGAAGAGGAGCAACCTATCAGAGTCAGGAGGAAAAAAAAAAGAGTGGTAATCCCAAACATTAGGCTTGTTATGTTAATCAAATGTGTCACTGATTATGGTCTTGAGTATTGGCCAAAGATTTTGGAAGACTTGACAAGGAATTCTAAGCAAGTGCTATGAAAATGGATTCAAAGACACAGAGTGTTTGTGAAATCCAGTGAACTTCTGTCCAGATTGAGCTCTAGAACAACGACCAAGCTTCAGAATTAAGATCCAATTTACAGTGATTGCTTTTTAACATAAAAAGTAACTTAAAATCACCATCTGTCTCCGTTTGCATATAAGTTCTGTATGTCTTTTCATACGTATATTTGAATTTAGTTAAGGACATCTAGAAGTGAGAAAGTGAATAAATAAATGCCGTATTAATAATTGAGAAATGGCCTTAAGCATCTTGGATAAAGGCAACAGTAACTCTTTAGTTCCCAGCCATGGATAAGACTATTCCTTACAAACCACCAAACAGAATGTTGTCTTGTAATGTGGTTCTAAAAGACAAGACAGCTGGATGATAAAAAAAAATTAGTGTTGTTTATCTTACAGGTTTCATTTTCTTTTCTGTGTCCTGAATACTTTGCAATGTTCATGGCTGATAAATTCAGCTATCTTGGTTTTACTTAGTATCGTGTCACTCACAGCTCTTGGCCTTTCTTGATGCTTTACAGTATCACTTGCAATATTTATGCAAGAAATGAGGAAAATCAATGCTGTCTGCATTACATGAAATGCTAGGTGTCTAGAGATGCAGAAAGTTACTTAGGGTATTTAGTCACCTAGTTCTCATTCATTTTAATTGGAATGCTGCTCCTCAGTTACTCACCTTTTACCTTTTGCCACCCTCAGCTAAAAGATTCATGTGTGGGTGTGGATCTGACAAACTGACAAAAAAAATCTGACAGCAGTAATTTCTAAACCCATATATAATCTGTGTCCTTTAAAACGGAAACCATCATCACTCAACCAGTCAGTTAAAGAAACAATTGTGTCTTTCTCCATGCCTGAAGTTCAGCTGTCCCTATTGTCACTGAGACCACCCTCAAAAGCACTCACCATCCCCCAAAGTAACCTAAAAAAGAATGTCTACAATGCAAATACAGAAGTGCTACTGAAAAAAAAAAAATCAGAAATGACTAAAACCTTGAAATAATTTAGAAGTTATATTTTTCTCTGAAGAGATAACAGAATGAACTAAGGGATTTTCACTTGAAAATTTTCAGAGTTCCTCAGTCAAATGTAAAGTTATCTTCGACCATGATTATATCAATAATAGATCACAAAAGATTCACTCTTGAAAACAGAGTGGTCGGCAGGTCATGGTCTTGCAAACACTAAAATGAAAGCCCCCCCTGGCTGCAGAAACAGCAGAGTTAATTCCTTAGAGATAAATTTTTTTTAAAAAATATTAAATTTCCCATTGAATTGAGTGGACTGTAGCTTAGGCTCACAATGAGGAAGAACAAAATATACAAATGTTTGTTCGTATAGGAGGAAAACATCAGTCCCATTAATTTTCCCATGGGTGTCCAGGTATTCAAGCTTTACTGAAAGATATTGTTAAAATGTTTTATAAACATTTTTTGCATGTGCTAAAATCCATTTTAAAGACTTGCAATTTGAGGTAAAGATTGTCACTTCTTCTATAATTATTGGTGATTTATGAGTAACGTTTGGTGCTGTTAATCCCCTGTCTTTTATCATAAGTATGCAGGCAAATAGTAGGAAGCAGATTCTACTTTATGTTTAACAGAAATCTGGAATCTTTCATCTTCCCACAAGTCTGTCTTACCTATGAGTAGGACAATAAAATTAAAGGGACTATTCATGAAACAGTAGATAACTTTGCATTATTAGCACTTAATAATAGCAGGAGGTAGGCCTCCTCCTACCCAGTTAAAATCAGTTACTTGAACTACCTGTGTGATGATGTAAAACTAGTGTTTTAAAAACAGATAGGCACAGCCATGCTGTGTTCAGGGAAGAATTACCTAAATGAACCATCAGGAAAGAATGACAGAGATTTATTTTTTTAAACTTCATCTCTGTCTCAAATTAAAATACCTTTTTGAGGACTATGGTGAAGGTGTCAATTTCTTCATGGGATTTATAGCTCTGCTATACGCTTCCAGGGATGGGACATCCACAACTTCTCTGGGAAACCTGTTCCAGTATCTCATCACCCTCACACCTCTAAAGAATTCTTTCTAGTATCTAATCTAAATCTGCCTTAAAACTGTTATTCTTCATCCTATTACTACACAGAAGTCCCTCCCCATTTCTCTTGTAGTCCCCCTTTAGTTACTGAAAGGATGCCATAAGGTGTCTCCAAAGGGAATGTTGCTGAATTTTTTTTAAAAAAATTACTTCTAGTAGTTAATTCTCAGCCTTGGATGATTTTGTTTTTAATCCATGCGTCTATATTTAAAACTTAGAGTTTTCAAGAAACATGACCTTTTTCTGTTTTGAATACATTTTGTACTCCCATGACCCAGCTAAGATTTATAGGCTGTTGCTGCTAATGAGGCCTGCAGTTGTCTCCCATTGTTTTTAAATGTAAAACAGCCATCTCTTTCCCAGTTGTTGAATACATTCCATAACAACACCGCATAATGATACAAACTCTGTAAAGGCTCTGTTCTCACACTGGAAAGGCGAGGATTAAGTAAAAGAATGAGAGATCAAAATGTCAAATCTAAAAATGTTCCATTTTGTTTCTGAGTCCAAAATTATAGTTTCAATAATTGATGATGAAAATTATCAAAGCTATATGAGATATTGAATATATTTATGGAAACATATTTTCTCTGTCATTGCAAGAAACAGAAATAACTGCAGTGTTCACAGAGTGAAATGCCTTCAATTATTGATATAATCATGGTACAATGAGATTGTAACTACTTTAGTAAATCTACAGAAGGAAAGAGTCAGTGATGAGGGTCTGATATATATACTAAATATGTTTCAGGGAATTTTTATTTCAGACCTGATATGTTTTGGTCTCAGGGGCAAAATGCCTATTGTTTGGAAACTACTAGATGCGGTTCAAGAGTGTATCTATCAGTTTAGATATATTTGAAAGATACCCTCTCCGTATGCACCAAGACTACTTTATATGAAGTGAGAAATTTTAAGTGAAAGCTTTTGAAAAATAAATTTAAAATTTCTTTTATTCTGAACTGAAACACTGAAGTAGGGTTGGGATCTACATTGCTTTTGCAAAGCCCAACAACGGTTTTATTTTCTTCCTTGTAACTTCAAGTACACAATCCACACCATCAGGTCTTCAGGTATAAGATGTTACAAGAACTTGAGATCTAGATATTTTTTATTATTATTAAAATCACTGTGAAGACAAACATTACAAATATCCCTAAGAACTGGTCATGTGCATTCGAAGTTTGGTCAAAGCCTTATAAGATCATTGTGAAAGAGAATGTTTTAAGGATGTGAATCTAGCCTAAAGGCAAAGCCCAAATCTTTCAATCAATATTTCTATTGTGTAAAATTACAACTTAATTTCCTCATGTTTTTGATACCCTGAAAACCAAAATGATCACAAATATTTCCATTCAAGCTGAATACTGAAACTTAGAGGAGGCTAAAGGCACAACATGTCAAGCAGATGCTTCACTATGCTGAAGTACAAGATAAAATTGGGAAATTAAAAGCAGTAGCAGAAATGGAAAAAAAGAAACTTAAAATTTAGTAAAGCAAAAGAAAAATAAATATCCTAAGAAACTCTGTGGTGTGTGACTCAGGATGAAGAAAAACATGTGTTGGAAGTTATAGTTCTTCCTAATTTGGCTTGGACAGTTCTGATAATTTTCTAAGTAAGAGCAGTGGGTTTGATTTTTTTTGCCTCATGGACATAAACCAGCAGTTCATTTATTTGTGCTATCCTTCATGAATTTGCAACCCATGGCTGAGGGGAGGAATTGCATTCAGCATCTCCCGAGTGATATTTTGTAGCACATGGGTCACAAGTCTGAGATGATTCTTTAGTCCTGTTTATAGTTAGTGGGGCTCACACAGACATACTCCTCTCAGCAGCCTATAGATTGGCAGTAAAATCAGAACGGTTTGAATTGGAAGATACCTTAAAAGATCATCTAGTCCAGCCCCCCTGCCACTAGATCAGGTTGCGCAAAGCCTTATACAACCTGACCTTGAACACTCCCAAGGATGTGGCATCCACAGCTTCTCTAGAGCAACCTGTTTTAGTGTCTCACCACCCTCATCATAAAAAAATTTCTTCATTAATTCTAAATTTACTCTCAGTTTAAAAACATTGTCCTGTGCCCTGTTACTATAGGTCTTGGTAAAAAGTGTCTCCCCATTTTTCTTATAAACTCCCTTTAAGTATTGAAAGGGTGCAATAAGGTCTCCTCAAAGCCTTCTCTTCTCCATGCTGAACAACCCCAACTCCCTCAGCCTGTCTTCATAAGAGAGGTGCTCCAGTCCTCTGATAATTTTTGTGGCTTTCCTCTGGACCCGCCCTAACAGATCTGTGTGTATCTTGTACTGGAGCCCCCAGAACTGGATGCAGTACTCCAGTGAGGTCTCATGAGAGCAGAGTAGAAGGGGAGAATCACCTTCTTTAGCCTGCTGGCCACACTTGATGCAGCCTAGGATGCAATTGTCCTTCTGGGCTGCGAACACAAATTACAGGCTCATATCTAATTTTTCATTTTTCTAAGTCTTTCTCTGCAGGTATGCTCCCAATCCTTTCATACACACAGCCTGTGCTGATATTGGAGATTGTCCTCACACAGTTGCAGGACCTTGCACTTGGCCTTGTTGAACTTCATGAGGGTCATATGGTCCCACTCCTCAAACATGTCAAGGTCCCTTTAGATGTCAACCCATCTCTCAAGCATATCAACTACACCCCTCAGCTTGGTGTCATGCACAAATTTGCTGAGGGCACATTCAATCCCACAGTCTATGTCACTGATGAAGATATGAAATAACATTGATGTCAGTATGGACCCTTGATGGACACCACTCCTTTGAGATATTGAGACATTGACTGTAAGTCTTTGGGCCTGACCATGCAGCTAATTCCTTATCTGTATAACAGTTCACCCATCAAACCCGTATCACTCCACTTTAGAAGTAAAAATGTTATGGGGGACCTATCAAAGACTTTACAGAAGTCCAGGTAGATGACATCTGTAGCCCTTCTGTTGTCCGCTAATGAAGTCACTCCAAAGTAGAAGGCACAATTAGTCTCTCAGGATTTGCCCTTGGTAAAGCCATCTGGTTATCTCTAACCACCTCCTAGTCTTCCATATGCCTTGACATATCTTCCAGAAGGATCTGTTCTTTGGTCTTACTGGACACAGAAGGGAGGCTGGTTGGTCAGTGTTTCCAGCTTCCTCTTTTCTGTCCTTATTAAAAATTGGTGTGATGTTTCCCTTTATCCCTCGTCTCCTATTTCCAGTGATAATATCTCTTGCTCATTCAAAGAAGCAAGATTACCCTAGCCACAGACTAAAACAGTGGTGGTGATAAGGCGTCAAGTTTTTCTCCCCACTTGGGGCAAGTTTTAGAAAGGTAGCATGACTCTTAGTGGTAGGATGCTCCAATTCATACTTCTCCTCTGGCATGCTGCTGGATAGGCTGGTGCTGGGAACAAAACTTTATCTCCTTTCAACAGTTTTTGAACACCTAGCAAAGAGAAAAGAAGCCAGCCAGCAGCAGTCTTGGCTTTAGGATGAGCTTCACTCTCCTTTGCTCCCTGCTCAGTCTAGACCATCCTGAAATAATACCTCCTTTATACTCATAAGGTATGCATACACATTTGTGAGAATAACTTTGGCTCACTACACACTATAGCATGCCTTGTACACGTAGGTGTGTAAGTAGAGGTGGAACCCTGCACAATTTCAGTCTGCAGGTGTTTGCACGGCTTTGTACATTCAGACTGTCCAGGCCAGTCTATAAGAAACAGCTCACTCCTAATTATGCTGAGTCTTTACTAAGCTGTATAAGCCACTTTCATTTCTTTTCAACTTGAGGCTGGGCCCTTAACTTTTTAAGGATGTGTCTTGTGTGGCTTACTGGCAATGCTCATTTTCCAAATTCCTCTATTTTCAGTCTTAGAAATGCAAAAGTATGAAAAGCTGGTAGACTCAGCTCACAATAAAATAGGTTTTCTACATGGTTCCCTTTAAGCTGAAGCACCCATACATACACTAGCAGGGTGACAAGGACTAAAAGTTGTCTTTTCTGGTGACAGCACATTTCAAAGACAGTTAAAGGACAAATGTGAGATTTAGAATTAGCAGCAATGGACTAAAACAAGTGTGGCACTCTGCCCACATTTCTGTCATAAAATTTGTTGATTTTGGTACTTGTGATAACGCTTTACAACAATAGTAATTCTACTGCAATTTTAAGTGGAATATGAAAGTACGCACACACACAGAAGCACAATTAAGAAGGATAGGTGGTGAAGACACATGCATGTATATCTCTGTGTGTGTATGCATGTGTGTATAGGTATGTGTGCATGGAGAGACACACAGAGATACAAGTATAAAGACATTCCTAAAATTTCAGTGGTGGAGTTGAAGTAATCCATGTTAGGTGTGAAGTAAGCATCCAAAATACACTAAAGTTTTACACTACATTCCCAAACAGCATTTTTTGCTGTCTCATGCTACCCCAACTCAGACTTGAATTACATACTACCAAACG
>JAOXJM010000019.1:38443102-38464344 GCA_026413425.1 Tringa solitaria | reverse complement strand
GTGTAATTTTTGTAATGAGGCAATTGAAAATGGTAGGTCCTCTGCTGTCTCCTCTAAGTTGTTTAAGTTTGTGAATATTGAGAATAATACTGACACAAAAAAATAACTGCATGCACAAACAAAGCAAAAGCTTAAAATGAATGTAATGACAGTGATATTCATAATTCTGGTGTTCATGGATTGTGTTCTCACATAACAGACCACAGAAATCAGGGAAACAATTGTTAAATAATTGTTTTAAATTGCACATACCATTTAAAAATATTTATTAAATGTTATTTGATCAACTAAACACACAGAGAACAAGATGATAAAAGGTGGAAAATGAGGACAGAACAGTAGAAGAGAGGTACAAAGGTTAATACACACGTGTCTCGGTTACATGGATTTAATACTTGGCTTGGTTATATTCTTTGTTTTGTTGTTAAATTTTCTAATGTCCATATAGTTGATGCTTCAGGAAGCAGAAAATTTTGGATGAGATAATCAAAGAAAAAAGATATAGCACATATATACACTCATTAAATACATCCACCTCCCTCACCAAACAATATAGGGCCTTTCCCTGTCCCTGTCTATTTAAAAGAACAAGAAAGTCTTTTTTTTTTTTTTTTAATTTTTTTTTTTTATTTATTGTGCAGGTCTTGTTCTGCATTATATACAAAACAGCCCTAAATGCTGAATGAGGAAACTAGTAGTACAAGTCAAGATTTTGTGTTTAAAAATACAATGAATCCTACCCTCAGTTAAAACTTATTATCAGAGTTGACAATGATAATTGAATCAGTTACAGACAATGGATCAATCATGGCTGAGAAGCAGTGGCTGTGAATTTAATGTTATGAATATTCCTACAGTGAAAAAACAGATGTATGATATGTAGTAGTGAGTATTTCTACTCTGAGGATTTTCCCCAAAAAACTTGTTCCCAGTTCAGTTGAAAAGTTGAACACCTGAAAGTTCTGTGTGACCAAAAATATAAATAAGGTATTTGCTTTATTTTTAAAGATCTTTGTTTTTTCTTGGGCTAATAGTAATTTTATTCTGCTTTCTTTGAATACAATTAGTATATGTTTCTAAAATGGGGAGCCGTTTCTAAAGGAACCCAAAACTTTTATGAAAGTATGAAATTCAAATATTTTAAAATTTTTTAAGATTTTTCAGAACCTTTAAAAAATATTTTTAAAAGCAATCTTTTTCAAGAGTTTTCAAATGATTTTCATTAATAAAAATTTTTTATTAATAAGAAATCCTTGTGAGCTGGAGCATATACAATGAGTTGCATCTATATTGCGCTGACTGTTTTCCATTGAGTTTTTCTTGCAGAAAGCATTCTCCTCTTTGAAATTTTATCTTAAGTACTGTTTCTATCCCTTTCAATAATTTTGTAAACAACATTAATAATTTAGAAATTTCTGGAGAAGAAAAATGCGCAAAATAAATATACTGTTGTCATCATCTATTTGTTCTCTAGATCTTCAGTTTCTAATGCTGGATATCAGACTAGAAAATATAACTCAAGAATGGGAAAAACCAAAGAATAATTGAAGCTTTAAAGAAGATAATTTGCAGGAAAAAGAGATTTTGATTCAAACTTGTCTTTGATGTTTTTTCTAAGCGTGTATTCATTCCTGATTTTGCAAAACATACTCATATGTCAGACCATATTCTTTAAGCTGCATTTATATGTAATGACCATGTTATTTAATTATGCAGAACAATAGTTGTTTATTCCTATATGAAATATGTCATTAGAATAGTTTTCATTTTCATGAGTTTTTAAAAATAATATCTGATTACTTTAAAGTAAGAACCGAGAGTATGAATACAACATATTTCTTTGTCTACCTTATCATGATGCCACCTAAATGAGTATAAGGAACTAATTTACATAGACAGTTATCTATAAGAACCATATAAAAGGTGCAGTTACTGATACTTGTTGAAAAATAGACATACTAACAATTCTTTTATTCAAGCCAAGTAAAAGAACCAAGAAAAATGATCCATCTCCCAGGACAGAAATTAACCAATCAACTACCCAGAAAAGAGGGGGACCAAAAAAACAAAAAAAGAGATTGAAAATTTCTCTGACAAAAGTTCAGGGTGAGAATGCAGAAGAAACAATGCACAGAAGAATGCATCTTGTCAAACACACTAAGAGAAATATGACTGTAGCAAAGCCAAGAAACGAAAGGCTTTCTTGAAAGAAATTTCCGTGTATTAAGGTGTTTCTTATTTTTCTAGGTGTTACATTGCTTGCTTTTCCTAAGTAACATATGTTGGCTCAGTAGACTTATAAAGACACGAAGCTTAGCTAGGGTAATATTTACATAAATTTTTCAGATTAATGCTGGTAAAGATGGATATACTTTTTACCGAGATTAATAACTAACAGAAAAGAGTAATTTTTAGGAACACTGGGAAGCTTTAATTAAGGTCCACATGCACGATTTCTCTCTCGTGGATTTTCAGACATGAGTGATCCACTCTGTATCTAATTCCTGGCACTCGGTTTTCTTAGTGTCTTTGACCTCTGCAGTCCAGCAGAAGCAAGGACAAAAGCAGATTCAACTTTAAAACACCAGCCTTCAATCTGGAAAACAAATCTTGGTGAACTGAGGAGGTATTACATAAATTTTTATGATGCCAGACTCTTGCATTTGGAGAACTAGAACCACATGAACTTCCGTCACGCGTGTCCAGTAAGGCAGCATACTACTGGAGAAAAAATATGGTCTGGTATCAGTCTTACATACCTTCAGCTTCAGGTATTTAGACATCTCACACTGAGCTGTCCTGCAGAAGTTAAATGAAAAGACAAATGTGGATAGGATGTTCAGCACTGCAGGTGAAAGGCTACACTTTAATTTGGCAAAGTATGTTTAAATTAGGCCTTATAATAGGTTGGTTCCCCATTATTTTGTGCCATTAACGTGGTTTTAGAGAATACTTTAAAACACCTTCACTTGTTAAATCTTTCACAGCCAGCTGATTGTCTCCCTAACAGAAAATGAGAGGCAAAATGTCAAGAAGAGCAAGGATTATCTTAACCTTGTACTACACTGATCAGAACTCCGCTCAAAGTCAATGATTGCAAAACTTGTTCAGAATAACCTGATGACTCAGTCTCCCAGAATGCTAATCTTCAAAATCAGTGCAGCAAGAGACAAGAGGATTAAAGCCACATTCAATTGTAATGAGATCCATCATTAAAGGCAGAACACAGTCTATTGACATGAGATGTCTAGCATGTGTAATTGCTTTTACTTCAAAATTTTCATTAGCACAAGAACTTAGAATCATTGTTCTGTCATTACATTTTGCCTATTATTTTCATTTTATTCTTATAACTTAACTGAGTTGTTAATAAAGCTCTCAGTTTTCTGCAGATACTTGCATTGTAGCTTCCATTTATACAGACACCATTTTTTTTTAATGAGAAGAGGAACCTAGCTGCACAGCCTCTTCATATTATTCACCAGATTTTTTTTCTTTTTAATGTTCAAAAAGATTGTCTTATTCTGAAACATTCTTTTTCCTGCTTTCTTGAAGTAGAGCTCCTTATTTCCCTTGGAATTATTCTCTACCTCTGGCCAAAACGTGTATGAATTGGATTGAGCATATGCAGTCTGCTACTGGATCATACTCCCCCCTTGAAGACCAGGTAGTTAAGAGAAGTATGGAGCATTGGTCCTTTGAATATTTCTTTTTTTTGGTAAGGGAACATTAAGCAGTTCAAATCGTATTTTTCCTGTTCGACTTTGTACTTTCAATTCACTCAGAAAAAATTACTGCATTTCATCTCCAGCAAAACAAATTGTTAATTTATTTGTTATCTGGAATAGCAAAGGATACTCCACATGATTAATTAGCCTAAAGTATGTGCTAAAAGCAAATAAATAAAGAAACAACAACACAAAATTATGCATGATTCACATTCAGTTTGTCTCAGCAGCAAAATATGGTTTGGAAATGCACAGCTTTCCACCAGGTCCTTCCTTTTACACAAGGGACTAATTCTCATTTAAGTCACATAGCATTTTATATTTATCATTGAAATTGGAAAACAAGCTGGAAAACGTTTATGAATCTTAATTAACCATTTAAAAACATTCTACAGCAACAGAACTGAAACATACTAACTTGCCATATTCCTGTTATGCTCCGCCTCCTGTCTCTTGTTTACACATACCACTGTATATATGAACATTTTTATTGCATTTATGGATATATTTCCTTAAAAATATATTGTGTTTTGAAGAGTGTTAAAAGGGTTGCAAAGGCAGGATTCTAAGGAATTGAAGGTAAATTATATGATCCTCAGAGGACTTAAGGTAATCAAGACAGACTTCCGACTTGGAATAAAATAATGTTATAATGCTTTCCTTCCTCACTTCAGAAATTTGCTTCTCCCATGTATGCAAGTTGGTGTGCTAACAAAGTAGAGTTATTAATTCCAGCTTCAAGACTTTCGGTCTACTCTGCAGTGTTACATTGCAAATCTAGATTTATTACTACGACATAATAGTACAAAATGACTGTAATTACAATTACCTTTGCTTTCAGTTTCTCCCTCCCTCACACAGCCTCCCCGGGAGGCTTTAAAGCAAGATAGCTAATAAAATAGATGACTGAATGCTGTAACATAGATGTCATATGACAGGTCTGAAAGCATCAGCAGCAAATTAACTACTGAGGTACATGGTTCTTCTGATGTTCAATGAATGAGACAATCTCTCCTGACTTATCCTTGATATAATCTAAGTCATGAAAATATAAACACATTATACAAAATCAGAAATTATAATTTTTGTTGGTGAAAAGGGATTAAAGAAAGAGATTTTTACTTGCTCGCTGTCTGTTTTTTTCATGACTGAATTATAGACTGAGGAAAAAATTATTACTTTATTAGATAGCACTTTCTGAATTTTGGTTCTATCTCAGCTGAGCATGACAGAGGCAAAAAGAGGACGAGAGGAGAGAAAGGTGGGGGAGGAAAGAGAGTACTAGAAGTAACCACTTCTGAGGAGTGGTTACTAAGCTAAGCGCCAAATATTCATAACACAAAACACAGACTGTTTCAGTAATGTCATAATTATCAGCTGGAAACTTGCCATACAACATATAAAAATAGCCATATGCCATCTGGTAATAATTTTTTTCCCAGGCAAAATGGAAATTAAGGGCTACAGCAAAACTGTAATTCCTTAGCCTGGGAGAGTGGTAGAACAAGCATATACCACTTGTTGGGTTATTTTTTTCCTTTGTATGTACTTTGATATTAGCATAATAAAAAAAATAAAAAATTCTTATGTTCTAGAATGCGTTCCATTTAGGATTCTAAGGTGGGTCATGAAAAGATCATCCTTTATAACAAACACTGACTACATTTCTTTGGATTCCAGCTTTCACTCTCCTTTCCTGTTTCGAATCTACTGTTGCAATGACATTTTCAGTTCAGACCTAGAATGCCAGTTCTTAATATGAAAATCACAAATTTCAAAATTGAGTTAATTTTACTTTTATACATGTTAATTTGCATATGATAATGTATGAACATTTCCATATATATTTCAGGTTTCTGACAGTATTTCATGTTTTCTACTACATCTAAGCAGTAATATATTGATTCATTTTGATATAGTACGTAGTCTCTCCAAGTACCTTCATTTTGTTTATATTTACACATTTTGCTAGGCATGATATGAATTATACTTTAATTTATTTATGTAGTACTTTTTCATTTGCATTAAGGTGAAAAGAACATGAGAACGGATATGAATAATAACAAATGGTGGTACAGTCTTTCAATTACTAGCAATATATCTTTTCCATTAGCCAGAAATTATTTGCAGGATGTACTCAAAGACTATAATATAGTTGTACTACTCCAGATCTTCATCTAATGAATGTTTTCAGAGGATAAAACCTTTCAGAATTTACTTATGCCAAATTTGTTTTGATTAACTACTCTAACTGCATACGTAACTAAATGCTTGCATCCTGAATGTGTTGGCTTCTTGGTGATCCAATTCTACAAGTGTTGTCTGTGTCACTTCTTTCCCAAGCAGTCATCCACTGTTGCAGTCCTGGAGATTGGCATGTGCTGAAACTGGTCCATTAGCTTTTCTTATTGTACTACTTTTATCATTTGTGTGCAAGGTCCTATTATCCTAAGCACAGAGGAAAATAAATGGTGGCACATTTTCCTTGAAAATGTTTCCAAACATGACTTTGATGAAGGTATTATGCCTTGTCCAGCGACCTTTTGCTTGTTTCTTACTACTGCTGTCAGACTGGTAGAGCACACAGACTATGAAGTTATCCAGTCTTGGCTATTAGCTGAAGCCATTTAAAGCTGTTTCTCCTTCAGTTCAGGCTGAAAGAAGTGTTATGGGGCCATCTACTACCTTTGACATAGTCCACAGTACCTCATAAACTATTATTAGTCAGTCTAATCCCCAAATGCTTGAGTTCCAATAAATGCAGCACCTCTGCTGATACTTGCTACAGACTCCTGAGGAACTTGCTACTAAAACATACTTTACAGAGCAGCTTGTATGCCTACTCCAGAATATTTAATGCAGATGAAGTATCCCAGCATCTCCTATACCAAAAGTTTTTCAGAAGAAGCAGATGGTCTCCAAGTTTAGTTTGAAAACAAGGGGGGCTTACAGTACCGTCGCTCCCTGGTTCCCTGTTCTTGCCATACGGATGTGCCCTTCAATCTGGTTTAAAGCAACACAGGTACGCAGCTCATATTTTCTTCTCTTTTCCTTCAGCCAAGAACTGCAGATTTGGTAAATTTGAATAAAGCTCCTGAATTAGTAGCCCATACTCCATATGAGAATAATCTCATTATGCTTGCAACTGCCACAACTCATGAGGACTGTGTTGCCCTATGGGATCAGCCTTGTTACCCTATAGCTGGAAGGTATCTGACCATACTGCTGTTGCACTGAGTTAGAGGTAACCCTTCTCATTTGAAAGCAACTCAAAATCCCAGTGCATTGCAATGGAAATTGTATATTTCCACGATTTGAAAAACCTCAAGCATCCAGGCCAGAAGCTCTACCTTCTGGACTTGATTTGAGGACACAGCAAATTAAATAATTTCTTTGTGAAATGTAAATTTTATGGACTGTCATTAAGCTTGCTTTAGCAGGTACAGTGTTTTGAAACTGTGTATGCTTTCTTGTTTAGAAGTAAATTTTTCTTTGTTTTAGACTACCACATTCCCTGAAGTTGCCTTAAAAATCACCCATTTATTTAGCCAATAACATTATTTCACAGCTAGGCACTTAAAGGACCCCACTGTATCGGATAGAAATTACCACTTAAAATAAAGATTTATGGACAAGTAATAGTATCTCAGTGAAAGTTTAAGGAAGCAATAAGATACTTTTTTATCCTGACTGTGAAATGCCAAATATTTTGATAAAAATCCCAATAAGTTAAACCCTTTAAGTTATCAATGCCTTAACTTTCAACACAAACCCTTTTATTATTTCCAGCTGTCACAGGTGCCAAGAAAAAAACAACAGCAACACCACCACCATTCAACAAACAAAGGGCAATAAGTCAATATTGTTCTGCCATGAAACAAAACTGTATCAACACTGAAAAGAAAATTTGCTTGACATGAAATTAAGGTATTTTTTCCCCCCACAAAAATTATATTCTAAAACACATTTCATATTTCTCTATCTCTATCTCTGTCAATAATAACCTTCATAGATTTTTAAAGGCTAAAAATAAAAGCCTTTCTCAAGTAATCATTGTGAAAATTTGCACAATGGTAAACTGATGGAAGATCTCATTTTTGTCACCCTTGCTATTCAACTTACTTTAAGAGTCACCACGATTACTGTCAGGCTGAATTGTAACAGTATTAGACAGGATATTGTAGGTTGACTGTGTTAGTTAGAACTTAAAGTCAAAATTAGATTTTCAAAGGGAATTCAGAAAACCACACAGTACGTTTCCATCACTTTTGACAAGATGCAGCAGTACAAAAAGGAAGATGTCAATCACTGAGCGTTTGAAGGGGCTTGTGTACACACAGGGAGGGAAGGGTTTCGTGCTTCTCTTTGAAGATACCTTCCCTCTCAGACTACTGAAGACGACTTCTGGCTGATGTCAGAAAACGAGCCATCCAAGAAGACTGCCCCCTCCAAAGAAAAAACAGCAGAAAAAGATGCTGAAAAGCTTGAAGACTCAATCAAAAACTAATGAACGTCTCTTGAATTTACTTGTCAGAAGATCTTTTGACTAACACAGTATCACATAGTAGCATTGCTAAAACCATGGTAACTTATCATGAAAGCCTCTTTTATTTTGCAGTTCCCCTCCAAGTTTCAACTTTGGTCTGTACCTTTAAGCATGAAAAGCATATTATTGGAAATAGAAAAAGGATTAATTTTTTGACATATTTAGAACAGAAGGGATCTCAGGAATGAAGACAATGAGTATGATGTATATTCTTAAATAAGTCTAGGGTGCAGGAAAAAAGCCTTCCTATGTAGTCAATTCAAAAGTGCAAACTATTTCAAAACTACCTCGTATTAGAAGCTCAGTTATGGTCAGAAAAGTGTTGCTAACAGGCTTCATTAAAGTAGTCTGGGGAAATTGTAGATGCAGAAAAGAAGTAATATGATCATAGACTCAACTACAAGAAGTCATAGATATGCAGCTGTTTAGCTAAAAGGGAAGTTGTTACATTGTTCTGTGAGAACTTATCAGATCAAGCCATCAAAAATCTACAGTGTTTCGGTGCCACAGTCCAAATGAGAGTTGTGAGCTTCTTGATCTTCACCCCAAGGTGGCCAGGATTGATCACATTTCTGTCTAGAAGGCATCTAGTTGGATTACTATATTAACTGTGTCTGAGTTAACATTTCTCACTTTCCAACAGTGCTCAGAAGTTGAGGTCTCGTGCTTTACTGATATCTTTTCTCGGCTATTTTACACCCACTCGATCAGTAGCAAATGCCCCCACAGGAAATCATGTGTGCTTGTGTAAACCAAGCTTCAAATGACTATGTATATTTATTTTAATTCTTCCTAGCATATCAGTATTTAAACCAACTTGCATTCTTCTAGCTATTAGGCTTTTCGTTGTAATTTCTTTGCTTATTCTTAAAAATTCAACCTCAATACAGCAATTTGGCAACTACTAGAGTTTTATTCATACCTCCTTTCCAGCACCCTCTCCAATCCTCTCAATATGAACTGGAGTGTTTAACACTGTTACAATGACATCCATTTGTCTCTGTTGTCTGAAAAGAACTATGTGTATTGGGTTTATGTGGCAAAGTTTTGGTATTGGGGTGGAATACAGGTGTGGCTTCTATGAAAAGATGCCACAAGCTTCCCTCATGTTGGATGGAGGCATTTCCAGCAAGCTCCAAGATTGGCCAAGTTTGAGTCATTCAGCAACAGTGGTGATACCTCTGTGATACTATATTTAAGAAGACAGAAAAACTGCTGTGCTGGGAGAGAGGAGTGAGAATATGTGAGTGAAACAATTATGCAGACACCCAGGCCACTGAAGAAGTAGGGGAGGAAGAGGTGATCCATGTGCTGGAACAGAGATTCCCCTGCAGCTCCTGGTGAAGACCATGGTTAGGCAGGCTGTCCCCCTGCAGCCCATGGCAGTCTGCAGTGGAGCCGATACACACTCTGCAGCCCATGGAGGATCCCATGCTGGAGCAGGTGGATGTGTCTCAAAGGAGGCTATGACCACATGAGAAGCTCTTGCTGGAGCAGGTTCCTGGCAGGACCTTTGGACCTGTGAAGAGAGGAGTCCATGCTGGAGCAGGTTTGCTGGTAGGACTTGTGACCCCATGGGGGCTCAATGCTGAAGTAGTCTGTTCCTGAAGGACTGCACCCCATGGAAAGGGGAGCAGTTCATGATGAACTAGAGCCTGTGGGAAAGACTCATCTTGGAAAAGTTTATGGAAGACTGTCTCCCATGGGAGGGACGCCACATTGGAGCAGGGGAAGTGTGTGAGGAGGAAGGAGGGGCAAAGAAAACATGCGCTGAACTGACCACAGTCCCCATTCCCTGTCTCCCTGTGCCGCTTGGGTGGAGGAGGCAGAGAAATCAGAAGTGAAGTTGAGCCAAGGACAAAGGGACAGGTTGGAGGAAGGTGTTTCAAGATTTGTTCTTATTTCTTATTATCCTACCATGATTAATTGGTAATAAATTACATTAATTTCCCCAACATAAGTCTGTTTTGCCTGTGAGAGTAATTTCTGAGTGATCCCCCCAGCCTTATCTCAACGCATGAGTCTTTCATCATCTTTTTTCCCCCTGTCCATTTGAGGAGGGGAGTTCTAGAGCAGCTGAATGAGCACTTGGTGGTTAGCCAAGGTCAACCCACCACACTGGGTTTGTGGGAAAATGAAATTTTACTATTGTATGGCAGTGTAGCCACTTCATCTCAGCAGTACAGTTTACATGAAGGTTCTTAAAAAAATGTTTGAGTGCTTGCCATCCTTTTTATTCTAATTTAAGAGCAGCAAATTGATGGATGTGGTAAAGAAAAAAATAGTATACAGGGTAGGTTATTCAATTGAATAGGACAACAGTGGCAAGTATTTTCATCATATGAAGCAGGAGGAACGGTTTTAAGGAGTCTGATATGGCAATAAAGGTGAAAAATTTTTGTATGATTTGTGGCAATCTAACTTTCACTGAGATAAGACCAAATTTCATATACCAGCCTTTCTTCAAGCAAAGATTTATCAAATTTGGAGTTCTGCTTGAATATACAGCACGTACCAAGTAACTGCTATTATCTTAACTATTTCAGTTTCTTAAAGCAAATATTAATACCACACAGTAGATTTAACAAAACAAACTCAAAATAAATATTGGCAGACTGTGAAATAGCCTCGTCAGACAAAATCTGACATCTTTTTTAGAGATGATCTCCAATTCTTCCCTTGCATTTTCCTTCTGGAAATCATCTGAAACACAGCACTGTTTTATGCTGTATATGAAGTGCCCCCACTGACCTCGCATTACCAACTTCTTAATATTTAAGCTGACAGATGGAGTGTTAGGATTTGAACCAGATACCAACCTTCTGTTCACATATGACTAGCTTTGCCTTTAGTAGGTGAATTCTGTGGAAACTGAGTCCTGGTGAGGATTTCAGACTAGTTTATATTTTTGTCAAATTCACACCAAGAAATCACACTGATTGCATGGGACTCCATTCTGAATACCAAAGCATGGCTCCTTAAGGATTCGCTATCTTCTCAAAAGGTTTATTCAAGTAAATAATTCAGCATTTGTTTCTTTCGATATCCCCTTTCTGTCCTCCAACAGGAGTGGTAGACCAGGATTTCAGTGAATCTTTCCTGAAACTTGCATCCAAATAACAAAATACCATCGCATTTCCAGTGCATTCTTAATGCTGTTCTTTGATGTCTCTTTGAAGAGACAGTCAGGCAAACCCCCCCTTTTTTTTGGTTATCATTCATCATATTCAAAATGTTCCAGAAGTCATACAAAACATGCAGAAGCACATAGTCAGCTATTTGGCTTCTAATAAATGACTGTGATTTCGATATTTATGAATGCTCTACGACATAATGGGAAGGAGCTTATTAGAACAATAGCTGGAGAGAGATAAAGTGGTTGGCAGCAAGTGAGCTCATTCTTCCTCCCCCTCCCCTTCTTGCTTCCTTTTTCCCTTGTCTCTCATAAAATGTGTGCCAAAAGGGACGAGTATAAAGCAGAGCAGAGAAGCTTCCTCAGTGAGGACTGAGAGATCAGCTCAAGACTAGGGGCAGGGATTTAATTCAAGGCTCCTTTTGTTGATAGCTGCTCACAGTACACTTTGAGCATTTAGTTACTTCATGCCTGTCATCAGTCCTTTAACACGATTGCAGTGCTCTAAGTAGAGCCAGACATCAAGCTTTAACAGCACCACAGCATGTAGATTAAAACACCCAACTCTTTATTTTTACTGAAGAACAGACACCTAGCTCTTCGCCTACAGAAAATCAGGAGTGCCTCTCAGTGACTTTATGTGTGCACACGGATCCTAGCTGTTCTAAAACTTTTGCCTGGCTCAAAAGAAACACAGGTTTGTCCAGCAGCTATCTCAACCTCTGCACCAGTGAGGACCTCTTAGCATGCCTACATTTACATGATTCATGCTGATGAGGCCAAGTAATAAAACTTTATTGACTCTTTGATCCCTTTAGGGGAAAAGGTTTAAAAATCCATTTGTCTAGAGGTGACAAGATGATAAAGGCAATCCTTGCTTTTCATTGAGTAATTTCTCCTTATCCCAACGATCCTGTAGAGTGTCTTCTCTTAGGATTAGCAAAATCAAGAGAAGGAAAAGCAACTGATCTACAGCAATGAGTTCTGCTTATGTAAACTTTCTTATGCCGCTTTCCCAATTGTACCACTCAAAAAGCTGGCAGGAATCAAATGAATCAGCATCTCATATCTCTGTCCAAAGATAAAACTCCCACAGAGATTCAAAGGAGAAAAGTCAATCTCCTCACTGGCCATGGATGTAATATCCTGGATGCAACACTTTGTTTATCTGCTCCCCACTGCTAATGCCTCCACTGACATAAGTGTTTGTGTGGTGAGGACTCATTTTGTTTTTTCCATGGATCAGCATAAGCAAAACAATTCCTGCATTCCTATAAGCATGCAAACTTTGTAAGAGACTAGATTGAAATCCATAGTCTCATGAGTAGATACTGAAGGCCTATAAATACAGAACATTGTTGCAAAGCACATTTTGAATTACTTTATCATTATATAAGGCAAAAGCACGCTGCTGCGATGAAACAGGAAGAAAAATTGTCAAAGTCTGGTGCTACCTTGACTCCAACCTAATGATTTCCCTCCTAAGAAATACCAGCACAATGAATGGAAGATCACATGAAACTTTGTAAGCCTCTGGCAACAGAGGATACAGCAACTACTTGAGTCCCTCAGCAAAATGTTAACATTTCCAATAGCGAAGCTAAATCCACAAAACTCACACTTTTTTCACAAAGACCGAATAGATTTCTTCTCTTGTCTACTAATTAAATGTTACTCCAAAGGCCAATTGTGTAAAATTGAACATCAGTTTCAATTCTGATCTTTTCAAAGTTGCCTCTGATTTGTCAAACAAGGCCTCTCTGTCCTGCAGTTTTTCCGTTTCATTCTCAACTCAAAGGCAACGTAGATTTTTTTTTCCTATTGACTGATAAAAATTCACTGAAGCAAGGTTGAATGGTACAAGCATGAAAAGATGTCACTTTAAAGATCCCATGTATTAAAAATAGTGGAAATGAAATACTTCATATCTGAATTTGAACAGTGGATCTCACCAGAAAATCAGGCCCGAGGAAAATGACCTTATCAGTTTTAAATGCATGGGCAGTGTCACACTGGGATAATGACAATTACAGCATTTTTTTCACCGGGATATGGTATGCTTTGGAGCAAATATAGCATAGAATATGGGCAAAATATTAAGCCATTTTAGCCTTAGATATGAGATAAGGATTGATGCTGTACATGCTGTACTATTTAGAAATAATATTTTAATTAATCCCAAATTTTAATTTAAGCTTTAATGTACTTCATTTATTCATTACCTGACTCTTTTATATGACTCTTTCTATTAAGATTACAAAAACTAAGTGAGAACTCCTGGCCATAAATTTCAAGAGACTGTTTAGCTAAGGCAGTATTATTTTAGGGTATATTGTAAACAAAAGTATAAATGTAATGTGTGCTAATAGTATTTCAAACCACAAAATATTATGAAGCTCTGTTAGTGAGCCAAAAGGATGAGAAAGATTGTCATTAGTGTTGTTAACATGTTAATACTCTAATGTGAGCTTGGGTACTTACAATAGCATTTAGTTTCCCAGTGCTTTGACAGGTGTGCAGTACCACATCGATAAATTGTGTCTATATATTCAGATTAATATAGAATGTCAGATCATATTGCTATGTTTGATGCCATTGCTTCTTTTAAGCATTTTTACTGTGTACAATCTATTCTGTTACTAGAGTTTTCCAGCATAAAAAAAAGGTCTTTATTTTCTCATAATAAAAATTAAGTATTTCTGATAGTCTGAAATGAGCATCAGTACAGTCTGTTTCAAAATAAGATCACACCAATTTTTTGTGAATGAGCAGAAGGAGTGTCTCCATAAGGAGAAGGACAACAGCCTTATTTCTTATATATAATGTGTAAGCAATGAAATGTTTATGAGAACATTCAGAACAACTTACTGTTTCTGATCGCTCCTTAAAATAGAAATAAGCAGAAGCACTTTCCATGCTATAACTGGAATTTTAATTTTCAAATAGCTGATCACCTTCTGGTACACATCTTCCCCTGCTCATAATAAGACTATTAGAGTAGTGCTCCTTGTGTTAATGGTAAGGTGAAATATTCTCACACTTTCTATGAAATTTAGTTACTTCACAGTTTTATTGCCTGCTTCTCACTGGATATCAATTAATAAATGAAATGAAGAGAAGCCATATTTTAAAAAAAATATTTTAGCTCTAAAGATGGATTTTTTTGCCAGTTTCAGGCCAATGATGAAATATTTACACCATGATTGCTTCTGCATAGTATGATCTAGAGAAAAATAACAGTTATGATTAGTGTGCAAAATTATTTTTCAGCCTTGGCCTGTCTTGAGAAAGAAAACAGGGATAAAATAATTTCATTCAATGAAGAGGAGGTTTTTCATCACGTAATATAAGCATCTGGTACACTTCAGATTTAGAATAGTATTGTTTCTGGTCCAAAGTAAGACTCATGATAAATTAGTTTCTTTCTGTGACTTCCCTGTGCGATATCATCACACACTAATCAGTCACCAGCTTCTTGATTTACTCCATATAAAAATTACAAAGAAATATATTCCTCACCCTGTACAAGGAAATAATGATTTTCTACATGTTTTGCCAAACTGCAACATGGTAGATTTTCAGGGAAAAAAAACTATGCATTCAGAATCTGAAATATCTTGGAAGCTGCTGTGTGTGGAATTGTGAACCATATGGGTTTTGGTGATCATTTTCTGTTGCTTTTGTAAAGTTTCTTAATTCTTGCACCAAGGTCTTTGAACATTATAGGTAAAATAAAGATAAAATCACTCAGTCTTCTGTGACTGAAATTACTTTCTTTTATAGTCTCAAAAAAAAACGGATCCACAAACACCTGTTTGCAAGTCTCCCCTTGGTGAAAAAAAACCAAAACCCCAAAACCAAAAAACTAAACAAAACCCCCAACCAACCAGAAATCAAAAAACCAAACCCAACTAATATTATTATAGCCTAAGCACTAGTCATATCTTTGACGAAGTGTCAAAACTAAGAAAGTAATTGATATCACTTTGAAATAGATTCATAAGATTGGTTAGACAAACTTTAAATTAAGCTTCAGTGTAGTATTTTGTCATCTCCATGGTGCATAGTTGAGAGTCAGACCAGAACCCACAGAGTCACATAACTTAATTAGGGTAGAAAGTAATCTTAAGCAAGTTTATCTACTTGAGAATGCTCTTTATTGGAACACATTAATAGATTTTCCATTTGTTAACAAGGAACTACATTAATTTCCGCATATGTTTTGACAGAAAAGTTAGTGTGTACTTATATGATGATGGATGACATGAAAGGTGAGGTCATAAAGTATTGAGAGCAATGTTAATCTTTCAAGCTGTTAGCATTGATCATTTAGGGTAAAATATTCTAGAAACAGGGAGGAAGGACAGTTTTCATTTTAAAACTAAGAAATGTAGACAAAAGTCACCAAAAGTAAAAAACAGAAATGTAACTTGTTCTGATTCTAGCTAGAGATGTTCATGCAAACTTCTCTGCTCCCAGTTCTTCCATGGTCACCTTGTACCCTGAATGTGCATGATCTTTGCCATCAAAGCAGCTAAGAGCACTCTCAAAACAGACTTCAGCATATTACCTGGTACCACTGAAGCCTGTTATTTGTAAGGGTCATGTCAACGTTAAGGGGCTCTGATAACTGAGCTTTGCCATGTCTTGTCTACTTTGTGTTAATATGGATATATCATAACACGTAATGTTTATACTGCAGTATTGTATGCACACTATACCAAACCAGCCTCTCCTTTTACTGTTGCCACTAATCGAGTCAATAAATAATTGGATGGGTCATTTACAAGGATAAGCATTCTCTCTAGACCTCAGAGTGCCTACACAGCTGGAAAAAAAGCTCAGTTAAAAAATCAGGTCCCTCTATTTTCGTGAAGTAGAAACATTCCTCTCCTCATTTTGTGGATACATGTAGTGAAGAAATGAAAAGTTCGCTACTCGTTAAGAAATCATTGAGCTCTGGGGTCTCTTTTAGAAACCAGACTAAGTAATTTAAAGGAATCTCTACTTTGTGCAGCAAAGATTAAAATAACTGGTACGGGTGCAGGAGTTTGTGAGATCCTGGGGAGGGATATGAAGGGGAAAGATTTCTTTCAAACCCATTAGTGGTTTTAAAGGCCAAAACTAAGCATGGGTCTCAGCTGCTGTGAAATTAGTGAGATGCTTGATTTCAAAGTGAGAGGGAGTTTCTATTGCAGGTAATGCTTTGCCGCTAAACCTGTGAGAAGGGGGATGAAAGCAAGCAGAACCCACAGCAGATCAGGGGCTGCACTGGGAGAACCCTTACCGGGAGAGGAATCAAGGACTGCCCATGCTACCTGAGCAACCAGGTCAAACATGTCCCCTGTAATGAAGATCCATCCATTACCATAACATGCAGGCTAGCACTGTAGATCACTTTCATGGTCTCCAAAGAAGCTGAGCAGTTATCAGTAACATTCAAAAATCCACTGGAAAGTCATTCATTTCACTTTATGGTCCTAATTAGCCATTTGTATAGTTCTATAATTAAATATGTTCCTTTCTCATCAAGTTTTTCACTTTAGTAATGATACCACTGTGCCACAAACAGGCCCCATGCTGTTTGGTTTGGGACTTATTCATAGCATTTAATTGGTCACCCAGTGGTTAGCCAATAACCCCTTCTATGGGAAGCAACACTCTGAATGCTGTTAATGGGCTAGAGGCGCAGTGATTGCCTCCTGGTACCCAGCAGTACTGGGAATAAAGCAATTTCCTCCACTGTGTTGTGTGCCCAATAGCTAATCCTCTCCACTCCTGAAATGCACACTATTTGGTTATAAGTATTTGTACTGGCTTACTTACCGCTGGGTTGTTAATAGGCAGTGATTCTTCAATGCTCCTTCAGTGAAGTTACAGTCTGCTTGCTGACTGCTAATTAAAACAAGTTTGCACTCTAAGACTGCAACTAAAAGGTAGCAAGGTCATATTATTTAATGCAGAGTCTTTTATTTAACAATGTTTATACAGTATTTATATGAGCACATTTTGCAGACAGGCAAGGCTATTATTGATCACGTCAATATAGTTAAAACGAGCCACAGACTAATCTTTTCTTCCTCGGAATATGATTACTAGGCTCTCCCTGTCTCTGGGACTACACAGTTAAAAAGCAATGCATGCATGCAGATGTCTTCTCCAGTCTATTTCTCAGCTTGAAAAAAAAATTAAAAAAAAAATAAGAGCAAATGAGCTAACAATGTTCTAAAAGGACTCAATCTGCCAGGAGTCTCTACAGAAATCAAAACGTATATTCATGAGCATTGGAGTAATTTTAAACCCAGTAAGGTTAAGAGAGCAAAGTGGTTATGACTTACAGACAGAAATTTTATTGATTACTCTGTATGTTTGTGCTACTTATTTAAAATCCAGTTTGAATAAGAACCCATATCAGCAGGGTATCTGAGTGTAATATTTATCTGTTGCATGTGACTATTCTTTTCTTTCTGCTTCTCTCCAGCAGAAGAAAAGCTCTCTTCATCAGAAATATTTGTATTCTGCTTATTTTTACTTTCTACTTTACTATATTGTTACTGAAATTAACATCTGAGACAGAAATAAGGTTATGCATTTTTAAAAAGTTGCTTAACAGTCTTTCACTTTTTCATACATTATAATAGAAGATCATATATTTAGTGCCTCCAGCACAATATAGGGCACTGCAATTTCAACAAGGGTCTAGAACAATGTGTACCTTAATCAGGAAGATTTCGTAGATTTTTTTTTTTATTTTTTTTTAAAAAGAAAATAATATATAGACCTGCACCTTCGAAATGGGTTCAGTGTTTATGAAAGGCTAGTTAGGCAACAAATACTGCTCACCCCCCTCACTCTTTACTTTTAATATGCATATTCCCTGTTGATCTGAATAGGCTGAACTTGAGAAAGCACTTCTCAAGTTTACATCAATGAAGAACATACTCAGAGCATTATCTAGCCTCTAGCCACTCTGTTACCCCAAAGAAAACAAAATCAAAGCAATTTTGTTTCTGCAGTGTTGTCTTAATAGCAGCCTTTATTTTGTAGCATTGACAGACAGAATGCTCTTCAACTTCAAACTGATTTTACAGTTCTGAAGGAATCCTTGCAGCCTTGTTTCATCTTCCCAAACCGTGGACTTTAACTCACAGTTACTTAATCAATACAAAAACATAGGTGACTGAATCACTGGTGTGCATGATATCCACAGTCCCACATGTGAGTAGCAATTCTTGTTTCTCTTTCAAGTTTCACTTGCCTGCATGATTTTTCTTCACCCCCTTAATTTGTTTCTGCTTTACAGAACAATAAGAGCTCATTAAGCTCAAACTCAGGCAGAGCTCATATTGTATACCTTTTAAGGCACAAAGGAACACTCCCAGGCTTTTGAGGAAGGCTGATCATCAGGAACTGCGCAACCAATTGATTCGCCTATGTTTTGTGTATGAGGGGGTATTTTGCACCTATCTCTCCTGCTCTGATTTGGAAAACAGCGGTGCATGAAAGTAAGTTTGCAGACACTGAATCCTGTACAATACAAGTGGTCATATGTGGTTGTGTTTGTACAAGTTTCACCTGAATTTTGATAGATTTGGTGTCCTGTAAAAAGAGTTTGGATAAGCATCTTTAAATCTTACTTTGAATGAAAAATACAGGATTATTTTTATAATGAACTTTTCAGGATACTGTAGCTTATATAATTTAAGATTTTTATAGTGCATTCTCTTTGTAATTTGCGTAGCATACACAAAAACCAACTGTGAGGACCCCTTTATGCATTTTATGCATGTGCACAAAAGTTAGCACATTGTTCACAGTGTACAGAACAGAGACCTATTATGCTTTGTATATTAAAGAGAAAACTTGGCTGGGGGAAGGCAGGGAGAGAAAGAGAGATAAAGGATGGTCTTTGCCCAAAGTTTACACACCCAGACTTCCTAACAAATAAACTGCCTGTTAAGCTTTCCTACACCAGTGCTCCTCCCAGCACTCACAATCCATCATTTGAAGGTTTGGAAAAATTGTCTAACTATAAACAGTCCTTTTTTCAATTAGTATCTTTGATGGCATTCCCTCTTCTTTCCTACCCTCTTCTTCCCTGGATCTGCAAAAGCATCTACTATCTCAGGACACTTGCAAAAAAAGTGCACCCTTTACCCCCCTCACAATAAAAAAAAAAAAAAAAAGAATTAATTTGTTGGGAAAGTCAGTGGAAATCTTTTGATTGAATTCCTTAAGTCTTGAATCAGATTCATGACAAATAAGACCACTCAGAGCTTGAGTGTCTGCAAAAAGTGTTGTAGTGTTCTAATTGCTTGATGTATAGATGCTAAAGCTGAAAGAAATTAAATTAATTCACTATCACCATGCAGGAGTCTATTCTGCAGCCTGAAATGGAAGTTGTAACTACTGAATCTCAGAATACTCCCCACCCACCAAGCAATGTAAAAGGATTGATATTTTTATTTAACAATACAGTTCTCTATTATCTCTTAAACTTTACTATATTAGGCATTAATATCTGCCATAATTAGATTTTTGCCTTTGTAAATAGCAGATGAACATGTTAAAACCCACATGAACACTCTCTTTCAAGTAAGTGTAAGGAAGGTGAAGCCCCTTTTAAAATGTAACCAAAAAACCAGACACACTGCACAGACATGGACCAATGCTCTTGGAATTTAAGAGAAGTACCATGGAAGGGAATGTTTCTGGAACAGTTTTGCATGAGCCAGCTCCAGTAGCTGAAGCACTGAATGCAGACACCCAACCGGAATGGCTGGAAGGTTTAGTGAACATGACTGTGCTGTTACCATGACCTCATACAGTCACTTAGTACTACATCATGATGACTCACCAGCATGAATGTCCCTGCAGAGTAATTTGCTGTTTGATATAGGAATATTCTGTTTTCTACATTTGCATGGTGGGGAGCAGCTGACAGCCTGTGTATGCACGAGAATCAGCCTGTGTAACTGAGTGTGCTCAAAGAAATCTGACAACCAAGAGATAACTGAAGCTGCAGGAGGAAAGTGTGCACTGCTGCTTTGTGGAAAAGAAACACGCTAAAAAGGCAGGCTTGGAGACTTGCTTGCAAGAAAACTGCCTGCCATTGTTTATTTCTACTTTATTTGAACCAACAGGACTCGGTGCGCTCTCTGTAGATAAACTTGACTACACCAAAGAATATTCCAGGATCATATAATCAATGGAAACAGAGCCCAAATATTGGCTGTGTGGGCTAAAAGAGAAATGATTTTATCATCACCCGGTTGGAAAAGTTAATCTACTCTGCTATGCATCATGATTTAATTATTCCTAATTGATCCATAATAAATAGACGTCAAGTCTGGCCTTTGTTGGCTTCAATTACAGCAATTTCACAACCACACTTTGTAGTGGAGCTTGGCAAATATCTGGTGATTTCTGCCTCTCCGTTGCTATTTGAGCGCTTCTAGATCTACTAATTGCCACTTGAAACTTTCATGCATTATGGCACCAAAGAGAGTGAAGATTTTACAGCAAATATTCTTTGTAGATAGTTTGTGAGCATTCCCAGTTTCTACAGCACTGAAACTGTCATAGTTGCTTTTCTGTTGGCAAGTGGTATTTATGTTCTAAGAGGGAATGGGTGAAAAACCATCAGATTTTTAAGTCAAACATATTTGTGAGTTAAATGTTGTTTTCCATTTTCACTCACTGGAATGTGCATGTAGGTAACCTCAAAAAAAAAAAAAAGAAAAGACAGACAATTATGTTATTTTATGATGTAAAGATGTAAGAAAATACCCCTGAGATCAATTGTTTGTATTGTCTCCTTTTTGAAATTTTTGTT
>JAOXJM010000019.1:38431932-38442392 GCA_026413425.1 Tringa solitaria | reverse complement strand
TTTTGAAATTTTTGTTTACATTCGAAATAAATTAATAGTTCAAAACATACTTAGGCTGACTAGCCTTGTGATTACTAGAAGATTAGTAAAATAATATCTCAAGAGATTTATAAAAAAGAATAGGCAAAAAGAAAGTTTGTAATCAAAGGATTTTTCTCTATTTTTTCCTTCCTCAATATACTTTCTTTCAAACTGGTTCAACCTCAATGATTAATTAATTATTTTTTTATTTTTTTCTAGAGAAAGAGCTAATACTTGTATTAAGCATTCAGCATTACTGAAAACATGCTGAATTAAGCCATTAAGATTAACAAGAGAACAATGGATGACTTGGAAAGAAAAAATTATTGGTGGGCCTTTCAGACAGTGTTTTCTTGTTTCAGGAAAAGTGATCACCACAAGATGCAAGGAAACCACAATCAAAAAGTCTACAGACACTTTGTCTCATTTATCTTACAAACTTGATAAACATTAAGGAAATAAGGTGACTCTAACATAAAATATCTGAGTCAGCAGCATGGGATTCTTTTACATCTCTGGAGAACGGACTTGTATTTGTCCCTCAGCAGCTTTATTGTAACACATAATGTACTTCCTGCTATTATAGAAATACCAGAGAGCTTTGATACCTCTGTTTCCTCTGCTCACACCCATCTCAGCTTCACGTCTGGGATCGTAAGTCATCCAATAAAGCCTTAAATACAGCCCTCCGCCACAGTACAACTTTGGCCACATCCCACAGCACATAAGGCAACTGTATTTGATGATGTATTACTTTCTGAATGCACATTTCTGTTGGGCCTATGGCTGTCATAGGAAGATATTATGGTGGAAAAAATGTGCTGGCTCTGCCAGAGTACTTGCAGGAGAGCATTAACCAAATGCATCACCATCTTTAGATGATCTTCTCAAAATTTGAGAGGCAGAACTGCAGTGGTGCTTGATACCCTTTTCTTCCACTAGGACCTACAGAGGACTGAGACAGCATTAAAGTGGACAGTACTTAGCAAGGGATGTTCAAGGAGCTGAATCAGAGTACCTTAAAAATGGTTTCAGGTAGCAGAAATCCCTTGGAGCCCCTGGCAAAGACTAAACCTGTCTTTCTCTTTATAGCAACCTGTCTTTTCTCAGATGATTTTTCCCAGCACACACCAACTCAAACTTGAGCAAAATATTACCATTACATCTTGTGATCAGGCAAGTAAAATTGTCCTTTGGCTTAAAGGGAGGTGGGGAGAAGGTTCTAATTTGATGGAAATAGAACATGGCCAAATGAATAATTCATAGGGTTCACTGGAGACAGGGAACCCTACCAAACTTTGTGTGCATTATACCTGTGTTGTGGGGGTATAAATACACACATGCTTAGTTCGTCCATTTAAGTATTTCACTTAGCTATTTGCATATATTGACTTTAACAAGGTTTCAGTATTTCCAAACAAGTGACCTGCATCACTGTTGATAGCAGATCAGTTTGCTTAAAGAACTTATATTGTTGCACTGCCAGAAGAGTTTATATTTGAAGGAACAGCACGTACTTCACTGAAAAAAAAAAAAACAAACATTACTCAGCAGACATCTCACTCAGGCCCACACGGACTAAAAAAAAATGTTCCAGAGCTGAAATATTACAGCTTGTTTGCACCTGAAGGTACCAAAAAGTGATTTACTGTTGGCAGGTTTACCCACAAAAATTCAATTTGAATGTTTATTGGGAACTGTACCAGTGCTAGCATGTCTCACTAGGGAATAATCGAACTGGCAATGCCGCATAAAACACTGACTGAAAAGCAGTGTAGAGGTAAACTCTCCATTCTCTAAACATATCCCATGTGAAACAGGGTTAGAAGGCATGCAGCTGGCATGGAAGGATTTGCCATTAATAGGATATGAAGAGGCATGGCAGAAGAGATAAATTGACAGACATTTATTTCTTTCATGATCTCTTAAAAAAATACACACCATGTTTTTGTTTTCTTCATTAATGTTGACTCTTTCATAAAAATAGGAAAGGAGTAACAGGATGGAGAAAATTCTGTCCTACTTTATATTGAACCTCAAGGAAACTCTGAAGCGTGTGCAAGGGGCGTGTAACCACTGCTTGCATGACAGAATATCAAATCTGCACCTTATCCTCTCTCTGGTGCACCAAACTGGGGGCTCTTCCACTGCCCTTCAGTGATGAAGTCTTTTATAATGGTACATATCAGTTAAATTACGGTCCTGATAGATCCATGGCCACTGGCCAGATCTAAAGTCCTTTAAAATCAATGAATAGATTCACGCCACTGCTGTGTCCTGCCTGCTTTTCTCTGTTGGGGAAAGAGCACAGGCTAAAGAGTTGTGTTGGCAATCCTCAAACTGTGTATGCCATCTGAATAACTTGGAGAGACCCAACAGGCAAATGCCTAATTAAAAAAAAAAAAAAAGCCAAACATGAACAACAAAATCCAGAGAGAAACTTCCAGTTATTTCTATTAGATAGATCCAGACAAGTTGTTCTTAATAACAAGAGAAATTATTCTCAATATTAGAACTGATTCCAGAGGATTTTCAAAACCTCTAGATTAGCAGTTTATCTAATCTAGCTTCTTCTTCCTAGTTCTGTTGGATATTTCAGAGGAACTGCACAATTTCACAATTCATCTAATCATATAAATCTACACAACTGGGAATCTTTTTTCCCCTTGCCCAGCTGGTAATCAGCATATGCCCTGAAGCATGAGGATTGGTTGGAGAGAAGATAAAAGCAGAGGAGAGAAGAAATAATAATGTAACTTATTTGAAGTATTGCTTTAGACTCTAATGGATCCCGCCACAAATTAATTCTTCGTAGTACAAATGCCCTGTGGTAATGCTCTGAACTACAGATGGATCAGCGGTGTCATGTGCACCTAAATGGATGGTGCAAAGGTGCCAGGTTTTAAAGGAAAGATTACTTAGCATTCATATACAGAACACTGTTTGGATACTGACAGAGAACAGTGGGAACATATCTTTGATGCCCAGGAAACAAATACATTCCTCCTTCTCAGCAGTTTCACTGTTGACACCACTAGATAGCCCAAGCTTTTTGCCCTTATTCTTTATTCAGATCACTAGTAAATTTATTCCTAAAATCAGAAAGGGAGTTAGAGTGCCTGGGAACAGTCAGAATGGTAAATACTCTGTATTTCTACCTGTGCTTTCTACAGTGCCAATGAAACCAGAGATAGGAAGCATTGTGCCTTGCCCCATCATGGGATTGGCATTTGCAGGTCGGTAACCATTACGCTTACCTTAAGGCAGTCATTCTGCAGGACAGTACTTGAGGTACCAGGCAAAGCAATAACCATAGCACTAGCATCAACTTGCACATCCCTGTTAGCTGTCTTTACATTTCAAACCCAGCGGAGCAGCCTGTGGGAAGTGGACTGGCAGAAAGGTTTGGCCATTAACAGGCTCTTTTGTGCTGTTACGTCTTTTATTATGTTTGAGAAAGGCTCTTTTTTTTTTTTTTTTTCTGCAAGGCTGAAAGATATAGCCTGCAGCAGTAGCCTAGAGAAAGCAGGAATCACCAAGATAGGACAACAAGGATGAGTGATGAATTGCACTGACATGTTTGTGTTGATAGGATCTTATGAACGATGTAGAGAAAGAAGGCCAAGGGGGAGTCATTGCCTTCATGTTCAGTAGCCAGAGAGCATTTGTGCTGGCTGAACATCTGTGCTTGAATAATGAAAGTCAAGGTGAGGGACGTACGTTGTGAAAGCTCTCCATTCTGTCTGCTTTCTGTGTTGTCTCCCAAGCTAAGGTTCTTCATAGAAATTTTAACCAAAACCTGACAATAACAGAACAATGATGAAAAGGAGAATGCAGTTTGCATGAGATGATAGGTTTCCATTTATTGGAGTTGAACAAAAAGATACCACATGAGGAAAAAGGGAGTTGAGTGTGACTAGGTATAGAGAGATCTGCTACGTTTCATTCTTGCTGTTAGGTATGATTGCTACCTTCTACTCACTAATAAGCTGTTTAAACACAAAACTCCCAAATAAATAAGGTTAGATTGCAGCCTGCAGCTTCGGTTTCACTACAGGTCAAGAACATCATGAGTTATTGTTGACACAGATCACTTGGAGATAGCTATGACATCCAGCCCTGGTTAGTCTGGAGCACAAAGTTACTAAAGAAAAACTCAAAGTAAATACAGAATCAAAGCAAAATGACCTTTACTCTCATGCACTTACCCAAAGTACTCAGGGGTCAATTGCACTAGTTCAACTGCTAGTTTCACAGGAGGTGTGACTGGAGTTTAATTTAAAATGATCTCTTTTCTGTTGAACACTACTTTATAAAGACTACTTCATTGTGGACTTCTGCTGTACGGAAACCAAGAGAGATTTTCTGTCTTAAAGTTTGGGTTGATCACTTGGGAGAAACTGACCGCATCCTCTTTTTCTGGAAATGTTAGACTCAGTTGCTATGTGAAGCAACTGAACCTTAGAAACTTTCTGGGAAAGCAGCAGATGCCAGCAAGTTTGCAGTGAATGTCACACATCCTGGATCTCTTCGACGTACTGTGCATGCACAACTTAACAGCATATCATATAAACAGTAGGACTGATGTATTATGGGTGCACTGAACTTACTGTGCTTTCACTGTATGTTCTTGTCCAGAATTTCCTGAATGAAAATGAGGGGGCTGAGGGAAGCAAGTGGAGAGAGGTTGTCAAAATGGGTCTTTAAATTATGTCAGTCCATTATTTGGATATGGATATTAGTGGAACTGTGCTGCTGATGTTCTCCAGTGTCCTTGATCAAGTTTTCTTCAGTATCAAATTATGAAACAAAAACCCTAGCACTAGAGACTGAATTGTCTCAAGAAGTGCAGAATAAACATTATAAAAAAAAAAGTGCTTGACAATATAACAACGTGCCTGTTCACCAGTTGACTAATTTTTCCACTTCTGTATATTTTCATTTTGTTGGTGGTTTTTGTTTTTTTTTATTCTAAGTGATTAAGCCTCTAGTCATTGTAAACCAGACAGAAATATTGATTAAATTCCAAATCCACATTTGATTTTGTTTTTTGAATGCCATTCTGCACATTTTCCCAGTGCTTGAATCACAGGAGAGAGAATATGTGCAATTTTGTAATGTTCATTTTCTCACAGATGTTAGTTGAAAAGAAAATAAAACATCTGAGGGGAAGAAGCAGAGAATGAGGCAGCTGGGAGAAAGAACATATGTTACCTATACAGCTCTTTCTCTCATCTGGTTTTTGATTCCCCTTTGGTATCTGTACATCTGAGTTTAAGTAGGAAATTGAAATGAATTTCTCCACTGCTTCTCTCTCATACTGTCACAAGAGACAAAAAGAAAGAAAGGCGTGCCTGCCTTTTGAAATAAGATCAGTAAAAAAATCACCAGGAAACTTGAAAAGTTCTAGTAGTTTACTGTGCTTTCCTTATTTACACTGATGTTTCTGCTTGCATCTAAACTGTAACATACAGACATCCCTGCAGCTGATTGATCCTTGGCATAGCTCTTTTCTACCGATCAGGTTAATGCACATGTGCGTAAACATCTGGGACATGCTCAGATACCAAGAGAATGTTTCTGTTCAAGGCTAAATCTAGTTTGTGAGAAACAAAGTTCCAAATCCTCATAAATGCATTGTGAACTCTTTCTTTTCATCCTCAAGGAGCACACTTAGGTTGGTTCCAAGAGATAGTAAGCTTTTCTCTCTCTCCAACTCAATAGGCATCACAATTTATTGATATCTGTGTCCACATCTCAGGTAAAAACATTCGCAAAGACTTCATCTTAAGATAGTGATTGCTCCTACGTACACACATTATTTTTCGATGACACCTAGTAATCTTACTGCATTTCCTATGAGAAATTTCCTATGCACTTTCTATACCTCTACATCCTTATTTATTATACTTGATCCTGAAAGCCAATATTCTGAATGGGTTTGTGCAAGATGACAATCATAATGCTATTTGTTATCCTCCAAACTAACAATTCATAAACATCTTTATCAAGCTATCTCAAGAAAAGGCTTTAAGTAGATGTATATGAAACTTGAAATTCTAATTGGAGGCACTTTCACAATGAATTAGGTTATAGAAATGAAACTACATCCCATCTGATGTAGCAAGATAAAACAGGAGACAAATATAAGTTTTTGTAAAACTCAGAGGCCCACACATGAGTTACGTTGTTGGTGCTGATCTGGGCAAAAAAATAACCAAATATTCATTCATAATAATAAAGGCATTTAGGTTTTTGAATAACTAACTCCTGAAAGCACAGGCATCACTGGAATCACACCTGAGCTCTAGTTTAAGTCCTGAAAGTCAGGCAGCCTATGTTCTAACTTCATTCAGTTAGATAAGGAAAATCTTGAGAGAAGACTGTTCATTTACAGGCAGTAAAGATATTTACATGGATATTGGCTGTCACTGTAACTTGAAGTAAAGTTACAGCTGTTCTGCAATCAGAATACAGCCTTGCATTCAACACCTAATTCTAATACCAAAATTTTCCTATGTTTTGATTTGACAGTGAAAAAGCCCAGGATTTGGTCTGCTTCTAATACATCTGTTTTTCCATTTAATATCTAATAGAGAATGAGGAATGTTTTCATGACATGATTCAAGATATTGTCAGTAAATTAGAAAGGGCTCCAAGAAGAATAGGTTGAAATAGCTGGCCTAGAGACAAAATATTAGAATGGATAGCTATGTTGTTTTAAAAAGAGTTCTACATTTAAAACGTATTTACAGCTACCCTATGATGAAGAGGATGGTATCTCTACCATACCTTCTGTATCCTTTAGAGATGGTGGTGCTTACAGAGCGCCTCTGGAGCACTTTCAATCTATTTGGTGGTGCTCTGCCTAAGACCATTTTTTTTAAACATTAATCACAGTGGGACACTAGTATAATAAAAGGGAAAACGGTTCTTTTTCTAAGGTAATAACATTGGAAATGAAGGCACAGATATTGCCTTAAAACAGACAACAGCTTTTGATCACTATGGACCTTTTGTCAGATCCTTTTCCAAAAGATATGCAAGAACAAGTAAATATTTACCCAAAATCCTTTTAAGTTAAGGACTAAACTTATATACAAGAGGTGAACAAAAGGATAACCTTTTCTTTATGTATATAACAACTTTCAATTGCAGTAATTTTTCCTGCACTACTTTGTAAATTAATCATTTAGTATATAACCCTGGCTGTTGCTTGTCTCTTTCCATAATTGGTACTTTATAGTTGTCAGCATTTATTATAGTACATCACCAGTGCAATGCATTCATGACCTGGAATAATGACCCTCTAATAGGATCAGGGGACATTTAAAGTTCCTCTTTTCATATAGTTTGCAGTCTCTTATGAGCAGAACAATCAAAATTCATTGCCTAAAGGATCTTCTCTTGTTGGACGTGCAGACTCATTTGCAATCATCATTGGTCTGGGCTAGCCTTAAGTGCTACAGAAACTATGAAGCTGAAGTTGACCCTGGTCAGCATGTCACCTTGGCCTTTTGAGAAAGGAGTATTAACGACAAAACTCCACTGCTGAAAACTATGTTTGCATGAAGTACCACCTTGCTGATATGAAGCATGACCATAATTGCTACATATTCACAATCTAATAAAAACTGTAATAGTTCCTATAATAAATCCTCCCAGAAATGGCAAATATTCAGCACACTTATTTTCTGGCTAGGAAAACCCTGAAAACCATTAGTGTTAGCTTTAAAAAACATAGCTAAATGTTTGGACTGGTATGTAGTGAAGCTGTGTTCTCTGAGATATGCAGTAAAATATGCTTTCTTAGTGTAAACCAGCAAATAAATCACATGTAATGCCATAAAAGCCAAAAATTTCAATGGCTAACTGTAGTTCTTGAGCCTTCCAGTTATTTTGTTTGCTTCCCAGTATGCTGACAAATAATTTTTGTTCCACTGTATCACATGTGAATGTGTCTGTATTGGATGTCAGTGCACAGGTTTTGGGGTGTCTCTGTGTGTATGTGTGTGAGCTTCAGGGGTGGCCTCTGTGAGGAAAGGGCAGGATTTGCCCGTTGCCAGACACAGCTGGCTCCAGCCAGCTCCAGCAGACACACCGCAGGACACAGTGGAGCCCCTCAGCCAAGATGGTGGCACCTCCATGATAACATATTTAAGAAAGGGTAAAAAATGCTGCAGTGAGAAGTGAGAAATAACACGAGAGAAACAGCCTTGCAGACACCAAGACCAGAGAAGAAGGAGGGAAGGAGGTGTTCCATGTGCAAGAGCAGAGATTCCCCTGCAGCTCTTGAAGAAGGCCATGATGGAGAGGGTTGTTCTCCTGCAGCCCACCCTGTAGCCCATGGAAAACCCTATGCTGCAGCAAGTGGACATGCCATAAAGTAAGCTCCAGCCTATGGAGAGTCCACTCAGGAGCAGGTTTTTAGGCAGGAGTGGCAACTCGTGGGGGCCCCACACAGGATCAGGTTTATCCTGAATGACTGTACCCTATAGAAAGGACTCATGCTGCAGTAGTTCTTGAAGAGCTGCAGCCCATAGGAAGGACCCATTCCAGAGCAGGGAAACAGTGTGAGGAGGAAAGACCATCACAGAGAAGCTGCTATGGATTGACGACAACCCACATTCCTCATCTTCCCTGCCCCATTCAGGGGCAGGAGGAGATAGAAGAGTTGAGAATGAAGGACTGAAGTTGAGCCCGAGATGGGAGGTAGGAGGAAGCTGTTTTTACTTTTGTCTTTGTTTCTGACTATCCTACTATAGTTTTAAATGACCGTAAATTAAATACATTTTCCACAAGTCAAATTGGTTCTGTTCATGATGGTAATTGGTGTATGATCTCCCTGTCTTTATCTTGAACCACAAGCTTTTTCATCTCCTTGTCCTGTTAAAGAGAGGGAGTAAGAAAGAAGCTGGGTGGGTGTCTGACTACCAGGCACAGTTAAATCACCACAATATCCTTTGTTTTGTAGGACCACAAATGCTTGGCTAAGACCACACAGTTTCCAACAAATGTTGATACAGACACCTTCAATGCCTTGGAGGTTTTCTTCCAAGTCCTCCATCTGAATTTGCTCACTGAGATTGCCATTAATAAGCAAAAGTGTTTGGTGTTTCTCCAAGTATTCTGTGTACAGTGTTTGCTGTTCTCTCTAATAGGACTACTTTGTAGTCCTTCTAACAAGTTATTATCCTACTATTACACTATTAACTTCCTTCAACTGCATTAAAATGCACAAGTGGCTTAGGCAGTTATAGATGAAGTTTTGTGGAAGATACTTGTTTCCAAAGTTGTGCTTGATAGGCTTAAAACATATGGAGAAAAGAAAAAGTTCACATAAGTAAAACACACAAGGGCCCAAATATTTTTTTGCAATTACATTCAGAATGACTAGACAAATGTGACACACACACACCCTTTTCCAAAACTATCAAGAAAAAAGGAAATACTTCTTAGACAGTTTAAAGTACTCAAAATCTGTGCTCTTTTACATTATGTGTGAATATAGCAATCTATAAGAAGATTATTATAGCATTATAATATACATTAAATGCCCTTATGCAACGTTTTCACTAATTCTATCCTCTTCTCTAAGAGGCAGAATGAACATCAATATTTTACCATTTTCAATATATATAACAGTTCTATTTTCATCTAAACTGGCTTCAGCAGGCAGTGCTGGTGAGGGATCTGGAGAATAAGTCTTATGAGGAGAGACTGAAGGTGCTGGGGTTGTTCAGCCTGGAGAAAAAGAGGCTGAGGGGAGACCTTATCACTCTCTACAACTATGTGAAAGGAGGTTGTACAGAGAGGCCGGGGTCGGTTTCTTCTCCCAAGTCACAGGCAGGGAATGGCCTTAAGTTGCACCAGGGAAGGTTCAGGTTGGATATTAGGAAAAACTTTTGCACTGAAAATGTTATTAAGCATTGGAATGGGCTGCCCAGGGAAGAGGTTGAGGCATCATCCCTGGAGGTATTTAAAGACAGGTAGACATAATGCTTAGATATGTGGTTTAGTGATGTTTTTTATCAGTTAGGTTGATGGTTGAACTAGATGTTCTTAAATGTCCCTTTCAACCTAGACAATTCTATGATTCTATGATTCTATAAAATTATGCCGTCATGTCTGCAGAAGACATTTTTTCTGACTAAACGCAATTCTCACAGGCATACGTCTACTGCAAGTGGGAGAGGCAAGCAAACAGAATCAGAAACCCCAGCTCCTATATGTATCATGTAAAATATCCAAGTGGAAACTACAGCTCACATACCAAAGATTAGTGCTACAGTCTTTCTGATACATAAAATTAAGCTGTTGTCAGAGCTGCCAGATCCATCAGGGACCTTAACTGGGCAATGCTGATTATTGCCATAGGATCTGTGTTGAATCACCATCCCTGGATGTGTTTAAGAGCCGTCTAGATGCGGTATTGGGGG
>JAOXJM010000019.1:38398875-38412110 GCA_026413425.1 Tringa solitaria | reverse complement strand
TAAACAAGAGCATCCACACATGTATCCTGCATGGAGATAGCTGTCTCTCCTAGAAAATTCCCTGAAATAGTGGGACTCATCAGTTTTCAGTATCAACCGAGACTTTTCCATTAAGTTGCAACATGGGAAACTTCTATTACTTGCAAGGAAAAAAAATCTCTATGAGCATGGTCAAACACAGGAATAGGCTTCAAGGGAGGCTGTGAAGTGTCCACCCTTTGAGATACTCAAAACCTGGCTGGACAAGACCCTGAAAAACCTGCTCTTCAACTTTCCTGCTCTGAGCAGGAGACTGGGCTAGAGACTTCCAAAGCTCTCTTTCAACCTACGCAGTGCTGTTATTCTGGGGTTATGAATGACAGCTTGGAAAACTGGGAAAACATACCTCAAACAACATCAGCAGCCCCTGGTATAAGTGTGCTCCAAGGTAAAAGCGGAAGTGACAGGGGTTTTTTATGTTGTCTCAGGCTGTTCACATGCAAGGAGTGTTCTGTGTTGCTGAGGCAAAGTAATCAAGAGGAGCCATACCCCACTGTGAGAGGGTTACTGTACCGGCAGTCTGCATGGTTCTTCACTCTCCAAATCCTATATGTTGAAAAAGCTATGAATGATTTCTCTACTAGGCTGGTGACCCTTGCTTTTGTTGTGACCTCCCAATGCCACTGACAGTCAAAACAGTTTAGGAGAATTTTTGTGATATATTTACTTTGCTCAAGAGCCAGTAACACACATGGTTTATGATCTAGTAAAGTTTTAATTCCTGCCTTATATGTCCCAGTATGCAGTTTGTGCTGATGCGTGACAGCCAAGGGTTACACAAGTACAGTATTTAGCAGTAAGGAACCAGTTGTCATCTAGTAATGATAGCACCTTTCATAGAAGCCAGGGGAAAGGGAGAGCGGACCAGCACTGTGTCAGTGGAATTGAAAACCTCCATCCTGGATCAATAAGCATCCCTCAAGAAGATCACTATAATATTCACTGGTCTTTGACCCTCTGACACAATCAACAGTACAGTGATGTTTTTCTGGCAGTGGTCAGGGAAAATGTTAGCATGGGGGTTTTTTTTAGACACAAAAATCTCCAAGTTTTGTTGAAATTGGGGAAACAATAGCATATCCCCCTTGTCTTTTGCTACATCTGTCTGAAATGGAAGTCCTACTGAATGTAGAGCAGAGCTGAAGTTTGTACATTACGATTGTTGTGAAAATATTCACTTGCTACATGTAAAATTAAGAGGTTTGCCCCTTTTCAAATCTTATGTCTTATAGCTTGGTGAGAATACTTATTATCAAAACACAGAAAAGTAGTTTTGTCTGATTCTTATATAAATATCTTCAGCTACCAATGAAAGAATGAATCTTGTGCATCAGGAACAGGCATTGTGATGAATAAAATGATAAATCCAAAGTTTGGAGCAGTCCTCAAACAGATAAAAAGGCTGAATTCATTGAATGAATTATTTGTTTTGAGTGATTTACTCTGCTGTATCATTTGACGTGTTTTGGAATAGGACTATGTACAATTTTTGAAGAAGAAAACACAAATGCATCATTACTTCAGGAAGATGTAGATGTGCCTGGTCCACCATTTGCAAATTACTCATAAGCTACAGAAGGAGAATTCATTCAATATGATTATGGTTGTAAGTTATTGTTGCTGAAAGACTTTGCTTTCTTTTCTATATGTCAAAGAAAGTTTTATACAGTAGGTATTCCAAATGCAGACTTTTAAAATAATTACTCCATCTGTCTAAGGGTTTTTAACTAGTTGATTACACAATCTATAACCTAATAAAACCATGTTTCATTTAGGTAACTTTTAATTTAGTTTTTATTAGCCTCCAATTTTTTTTTTTTAGGTTTTTTGTTGATTTTTTGGGTTTGTTTGCTCATTGTTTTTTGTTTTTTTTTTTTTGTTTTTTTTTTCAATATCAGAAGCATCTCCTGTTTGGAGTAGATCTTTCTTAACTGTGAGCTTGTATTAGACTCGTACCTAAATAAATGTGTGACTTTGTGCATTATATTTCTACATTTTCTAATGAAATTAGTATTCCTGTGAAACTTAGGAATTCTTTAATGCTGTTGTTCTTTATTAAAGAAGCTTTCTGTGTGCAACAAATGTAGAGGGGAGACAGACCAGAAAAATGCTTTTTAGCATTTTGCACTTCAGCAGTTACCCAGCATCAATTTGATTCTTTCCTCCACATGTTGAAACACAGCTCAGAGCATTAAACCCATTCTCCAGTGATTGGGACAAAAGTAGGTTAGTAGAGTGGGTTGCTAGGAGACTGGTGTCAGCGTCATCTATGACCTTGTAGAGCATAAAGAAACTGTATAGATTTATTGAGCTCTGTGGCACATTGTCTAAGTCCTCTGCTTGGCTGTCTTACTCTATTTCCATCTGCCGTAGTGCTATTATGCTCCCTCTCTCACACATGCACACATGCCCTCCTCCCCGAGAGCAGCCACGTACAAAGAGATGCACCTCTGCTTCTTGAGACTTCCTAAAGCATCTCTGTTATTACTCTGTTACATTAAGCTACAGCATAGTCTCTTAGCTAACTAGACACATAGAAAGCAGCATCAGCAAAACCCCATCGTTTTAAAAGCCTACTTCTTCATACTGTTGCTGTAAGAAATATAGGAATCAGTTCTACTGGGAACAGCATTATGAAAAATGTATAAACATCACAAAGTAATTTTGCTGTCACATTCAAAATGTTTTTTCAAAGTTGCATCCACAGTTTGCATGGCTGAGGTGACTTAAGGTTAAACAGTCACATACTGTAGGGAACTGTGGCACTCCTGTCATCTTCCTGACTGCTTTTTTTTTAAATAGCTGAAGGAAGCAGGTAGGAAGGAAAAAAAATGAAAATTTGATACTCATACAAAGAAATAAATGAAAAAAAAATATTCCTTTGGATGTGCAAAACTTTCTTGTTACACAAATTTCTCTTCCTGTCAGGTAGATTTAGGTGCTTACTATTTGAATGCTAATATTTGCATTAACAAAATAATAAAAAAAAATAATGCAGGGGCCAGTTAATAAAATCCTAGTTAGCTTATGTGAGCAGTTTACTTGAGAAAAAAGGATCACATGTAAAAATTTCAACTAAAAAGTACTGTGTTGGGTACATAGACTGACGGATGATCCTTTCCAGAGCTCACAATAAGTGCAGGTTATTTTGGTGGACAGAAGTACATGTATTAGCAAAAATTATTTTTAGGAAGGAAAGGACCACTTTTCTTGTGCAACCAAATTATCTGTATTGCTTTCCTCTGCCCTGGCAGGTCCCTAATGAATGCTAGAGGGTGAGCAGGCTACCCTGTGAATGCAAATAAACCCTGGATGTATCATAGAGTCGAGAAAGGGCATTCTAGCTTGAAAGACCTTCTTGGAGGCAATGCCTCATCACTTGCTTCTTGTATTTGAAATGAGGGACTTATTTCTACAGCATCTCAACTGACTGCAGCTGTCTTAGAGGTGCTCAGGCACCATGATGAATACTGGAGCATTAAAATTCTAGATTATGTGTGGCTCAGTGCTGTCAGTAGATAAGGCTCCTTAACCAGTCCCAGTAAATTTTCATTTCCCTGGCTACCTAAAAAGAGACTTTTTTTTGATCTTTAAAGCAGATACCATCTCAGAACAAGAATTTCCTCACCACAATTGCTGCTTCTGTGCAAAATGAGATGATGTTGTCTTCAGGGTTAGGCAGCACATAGTTTGAAGATGTTTATAAATAAAAGTGTCTGAAAGGCAAAGTTGTGTTACTGCTGGTCTTCAGAGCAATAAGACCCTGTGTGCTCTTGATTATCTTTTAAAGTAACAATTAAAAATAATAATCAGCAATTTCCCTTTTGCCTCATTCAGATTAAAATTAATCTGAGGCTATGTCTACATTAGTAAATTAAGACAGTGCCCAAGAATACCATCATCTATGCTAAGCTCCCAGAAGAGTCTTTATTGTGCTTTGGCTTGTGCCCACAAATACTCCCAGCTGCCGCTGGACATTTCTCTGGATTTAGAGCACTGCAAGGAACAGTACTATTAAGCAGTATGCATACAACTATGCTGTTTTAGAGGCTACAGGGGCATAGGAATGGGTGTCCCATGCTAGCTGGTTATCAAGGATGTCATGGGAAACAGATGGAAGAAATTAGATATCTGTGTGGGGGGCATAAGCAATCCAGGAATTTCCTGACAACTTCCTGATCCAAGTGATAGAGGGATAAACAAAGAGACGTGCTCTGCTGGACCTTGTGCTCACAAACACGAAAGGGCTCATTAGAGATGTAAAGGCTAAAGGCAGACTTGCCTGAATTAGCCATAAGATAATAGAGTTCAAGTTAACAAAAAGAGGGAACAGGGCAAAACATTAGGTCAGAACCTTGTCATTCAGTAGAGCAGATTTTTTCCTCTTCATGGGTCTACGTCAAGGAATCCCATGGGATGAGGGTTGGAGGGAAAAGGAGTCCAAGAAATCTGGTTGATATTTAATGATCACCTCCTCCAAAATCAAGAGCAGTCCTCTTCATTGTGCAGGTTGTCAGGAAAAAAATGCCAGGAGACCTATATTGATGGACAAGAAGATCCTGATAGAACTCAAACATAAGAAGAGAGTATACAGAAACTGGAAGCAAGTACAGGAGATCTGTGAGGAATACAGGGATGATGTCCAGACATACAGAGATATAGTTACGAAAGGCAAAGCCCATCCCTAGTGTGGGATATCATAGACAACTAGAAAGGCTTCTTATATACACATATAGCAAAAGGAAGACTAGTGAAAATGTGGGCCCACTGTTGAATGGGGCAGGGACACTGCTGGTACAGGACATGAAAAGACTGAGGTACTGAATGTCTTCTTCACCTAAGTTCTTACTAGCAAGGTCAGCCTTCAGGGACTCAAGGTCCTGAAAGCTGGAGGGAAAGTCTGGATCAAGGAAAAAGTACATTTAATATGAGAGGATCAAGCTAGGGATTACTTAAGCAAACTAGATATATCTAAGTCCATGGGTCTTGATGGGATGCACCTCAGTGTTGAGGGAGCTAGCAGGTATTGTTTCAAGGCCACTCTTGTTAATCTTTCCATGATCATGGCAACTGGGAGAGGTGCTTGAAGAGGAAAGAAATGTCATTCCTGTCTTCAAAAAGCACAAGAAAGATGATCCAGGGTACTACAGGCTCATCAGCCTCACTTCAATCCCTGAGAAGCTGACGGAACAGCTAGTCCTGGAAGCTATTTCTGTACTCTTGAACAACATGAAGATGATCAGGAATAGTCATCATGGATTCCTAAAGGGAAAACCATACTTCACCAACCTGATAACCTTCTATGATGACTGGCTTGGTGGATGAAGGGAGAGCATTTGATATTACTCGCCTTGACTTCAGAAAGACATTTGACACTGTCTCCCAGAAAATCTTTGTAGAGTAGCTGATGAAGTATGGATTGGACGGAGCAGACAATGAGGTGGATTGAAAACCAGCTGAATGATCAGGCCCAGAGGGTGGTGGTAAGTGGTATGGAGTCTAGTTGGAGGACAGTAATTAACACTGTACCCTAGGGTTCAATACTGGGTCCAATCCTGCCAATGTCTTTATTAATCATCTAGATGACGGGGAAGACTGTACTCTCATGAATTTTGCTGCTAACACCAAACTGAGAGGAACACCTGATGCACCAGAAGGTTGTGCTGCCATCTGGAAAGACGTCAACAGGGCTGATAGGAACCTCATGAAGTTCAAAAAAGTGAAGTGTAAAGTCTTGCACTTGGGGAAGAAAAATTCCATGCACCAATATATGCTGGAGACCAACCAGAAAGTAGCTTTGCAGGAAAGGACCTGGGGATTCTAGTGGACATCAAATTGAGCATGAACCAGCAATGTGACCTTATGAAAAGGAAGGCCAACAGTATCCTAGGCTGCATTAGGAGGAGTGGAAACAGGTCAAAGGACATGATCCTTCCCCTCTCCTCAGCACTAGGGAGGCCACACCTAGGATACTGGATCCAGTTCTGGGCTCCCCAGTACAAAATAATTATTGATATAACAACAAGAGTGCAGTGAAGGACCACGAAGATGATGAGCATCTTTCCTGTAATTACATCCTGTGAGAGCTGGGACTCTGGAACAGAGAAGGCTCAGGGAGGATCTTATTGATGTGTACAAATACCTGAAGGGAGAGTATAAAGAGGATGGAGCCAGGCTCTTTTCAGGGGTGCCCAGTGACAGGACAAGAAGCAATGAGCACGAACTGAAACACAGAAGGTTTCCTCTGAACATCAGTAAATATTTTTTTCACAGTGGAGGTGACTGAGTGCTGGAACATGTTGCTGTGGTTGTTGTGGAGCCTTTACCCTTGGAAATGTTCAAAAGCCATCTTATATGGTCTTTTGCAACTGTCCCAAGGTGACCCTGCCTGGACATGCACTTCACCCAACAGACCTCCAGAAATCCCTTCCAACCTTGAACATTCTGTGATGCTGTTCCCAGACCCATTTAATTTATTACATATATGTCTAACATATATAAAAGAAAATCAGATGGGGGACTCTGAGTTTTACCAGTTGACTGAAACTTGGCATGGTCTCAATTTGAAGTAATGACTTTTGGACTCTGTTTCAAATTCCTCAGTTTTAGTATCCACCTGACGATGTTACAAATGGCAAGATTAGGATATACATGAAAATTTCATTATTTCCTGTTTTTGTTACTAAAACGAGTGGTCTTAATGGTGCAGTGAGGTAACGTTATCATGTATGAGCTAACACTCACTGAACACTCATTGGGTTTAGTGTGCACAGGGAGTACACTGGCCTGAAACCTCCAATCCTTATTCAGGCAGAACATACACTTTTATGCAAAAACCAGGGGAAAAGAAAGTCTTAAGTTTCTACTTCTAGAGGTAAGCTCATCTGAGCAGTGGAGTGAGGCTGTATGTATAGGTGACTCCCAGGCAAACCCAGCAATGTCAGTCTCTAAAAACCCTATTCCCTCCAAGAGTTTGCTCAGCCATCAGAGTGCCGCTACAAAGCAGGCACATCACATAGTTCCAGCCCAGGACCCTTGCTTGAAACATTCATCATCTGCATTTAGCTCAAAAGTCACTTGTTGGGCAGCCATGCAGCAATGAAGAGAGTTTTGAAGTGCAGTCAGAAAATGACTGAGCAGCTGTATGTCAAAGGAGACTGAAGAATACGTCATTTTCATTTGGAAAGTGTTTCGTTTGACTGTTTAACGTGGCAGAATCTACTCGGACTGAACAAAAGAGCAGGAAAATAAATACTGATTTTTTTAATATATAAAGTTCAGATGATCCATTGAAATGTTGCTTAAAAGATTTTAACCAAAGTATGTGTACTGATCTCCATTTTTTTTTAGCTGAATCTAATCTTAATTTCAACGATAAAATAAATTGAAGAGAAGGTAAAACTTTAGTGGAATGTGTACCATGGAAAATGTTATTAAGTAGAACATCTGGAGAAAAAGGATAATTTTCAATTTCTGAGTGACTGGGAGTGTTAGTACAAGTAGCACTATACTACGCTACACTAGAGTGTGAGGCAGACAATTCTCCCTTCACAGGCATCAGATCATTGAGCCCTCCCAGCACAGGGCAGGTTTGTGGATGTCTCTGGAGCTTCCTTCCCATGGTGCAAGTCTCCAGGCACAGCCCCATAACACCAACCACTCAGTTCTAGCTCCTTGGCCCTCAGGGTGCATGAAAATCTCTACCATGCATACACACCCTTGGGAATATCAGTCACCCAAATACTTCTGAAAACAGTATCTTCTGTGTTTCATTTGCCACAGAAAGCTTTATTTTGGGGAAAAAAAAAAGTCAGCCTGTAGTGGAAAAATATGTGATTATAAATAAGAGATGGGAGAAATCTACTCAGATCTTTAGGCTAGGCTTGGAGCTATGTTGATAGACAATCATCTAAGAATCTAGCCCTTTGAATTATTTTGCTTTAAGAAGCATCTTGCAGTGGGTGATTGCAGTGTACATCATAAATAGATAATGTAGATAATAAATGACAGTACCAGCTTGGCATCTAGCTGCATATTTACTTCAGTTACACTTGCTTCTTTTGAATAAGACTGGGATCAAAATCAGATGCAAGGAAGACATACAGAAAGTTATTTTTATGGCTGACCGGCACTAAATAGTTTTAAAACATTGTAGACAGATTTTCCAGCATGATTAATTATGTTCAAATAGATACAGGTATCTTCACTGAAATGATCACCAGATCATTTTTGTGCATTTACTTAAGTGAACCTTGCCACTAGGGAAGAACATTCATAACAGAAATTTGATTCTAAGAATAAAATATCTCATAGACAGGTTGTTAGTAATCACCTTGTGAACATCCTGCAGCCTAATGAAATGATTTCGCTGTATGTTTTAACTGACTTATCAGCTCACTCTCTCTGAATTTTTTCCATTTTTCACCTGTCTTGTTCTCTCTCTTCCACCATGCCTTCTAACTTGCCAGACTGGATCCAGCATGACTGGATGCAGCACATTGAAGTGACAGAAAATTGTTGCTCTCCCTTTTTTACTGATTTATTTTTCTGCCAGTTTGATGAACTGCATCCGTTCACAGTGGGGGCCACTGGGCAACCTGAGCAAGGGGAACAGGACTGCCTCTCTCATTTGGTGGCAAAGAGATATTAGGTCAACTTAACAGTTCCATAGTGCATACCTGTCATGATTTAACCCCAGCCAGCAACTAGGACCATGGAGATGGTCTCCTCTTTTCGCTCACCCCTTTCTCTCCCCACCAGAAGGGTAGGGGGAAGGGGGAGAAAAGGATGACAAAGGAAAAAAAAATACTTGTGGGTTGAGATAAGATAGGTTAATAGAATGATAATGGAAAAGGACAATAACAATAATAATAATGTTAATGACAGTAAAGGAATATAAAAATCACAAGTCACTCTCACTGCCTGTGAGTTCGTTGCTCAGCCCAACCTGAGCAGAGTCTATTTACCCCCTGATCAATCCCCATTTAGATACCAAGCATGATGCCTATAGTACAGAATATTTTATTTGCCATTTGATTGTTCTGTCTATGCTCCTTCTCAGCTTCTATGGGAAGCTGAAAAAAGTCCTTGACTAACACAAACTTCATTTAGCAACAACTAAAACTACATGCATTGTTGACATTCCTTTCATACCAAATCTGAAAACATAACAACCACAAGAAAGAAAATTTACTCTGTTCCCATTGAAACCAGGAAAATACCTTACCCAATTTATGGAATGAGGGGTTGTTCTGGTCTCTATAGGTTTATAAATACATATATATGAAATGGCCCTTGCCCATGAACTGAGACAGATCAAATTAATCCTAATTATATAGCAGTGGTGTCATAACACTGTGTGCTCTGGAGAAAGTAAGGGTTGGTCTGCTTTGACCAGTGTTATTTCTGTATTCTGTGTCAATGTGCTATTGATCAGGAAGGCCAAAACATATATTTCCTTTTTTCACATTCACTATTGTTTGGAACTTGATATCACCTTGTTACTGGAGACATTTTGGAAAGCAATGAGCAGAGAAGAGCACAGCAGTGGAATATCCTCAAGACAGATGCAGTGCAGGAGCAGTGAACTGTACAGAGGTGCTGAGGGCTAACCTGTCATTCTTCATGCACCTCTGCCATTAAAGTGCAGGTGCATATTCAGTGATTTACTGAATTTATGCCTCTGCACCTTCTTGTGCAGCCTCAGCCTCTGTGAGGAAGGAGGTCATCCTTTGGAGTCTGTTCTCAGCTGCACTGATTACAGTCGTCATACAAGAACAAATGGCAGCTCCTTGCATGCCACCTGTAGCAGGGCTTCGGCTCGGAAGTATTTTTTCTGGCAGGAAAGTCAAAATCATGACAAGGTCACCCTAACGGAACTGGATCAGAATGATTCGGCGTAGAACTGGAAACTGGGCTGTTGTGTTTAATGAGAACACATCTAAATTTCTTTGATATTTCTTTGTGGTACAGTATTAAAGCCCCCAGAGTACAACATATTCTATCTTAGTTACACTAGCTTTGTTAAATAAGCAAATAATCAGTTACCTGTAAGCAAAGGAAATAGATTGTGTACATGCCATCCCTTTGCTTTGGAAATAAGTAGCTCTTTCTGCCTGGGATTGTTTTATATTAGGCAATTAAATATACTGAATAAATGTAAAAAATATAGTTATTATGAAAATATGTTATGTTTGCACATGTAAATGATGTCAGATTTGTTTTCAACCAGTGCACAGAAGTTCTATCTTGTTTTAGGAAGAATAAAGATGATAAAAGCATGATCTTACCATGCACCCTGCAATCCATGGGACATAAATATGTATTTCAATGTACAAAGAAATGAAGTCTGGGCACAGAGTACCTTGTAAATGTCTAATTTGAAGATTACAAGGAGGAGAACTGTTGGAGTGGGGGAAAAAATACAACAGTTTGAAATAAATTTCCATAATTTTGTTGCATAGTCGCTGAAGTAAACAGCTTCAACATAGTAGATCTAAAACATACAGAACAGCTTCATGCTTCAACTAAGAGCTTCTTATAGGCTTGTTAGGGGAGGGAGATATTACCTGACTTGCTGGTGACATGCTAACGTGGTGCTCCAAGGTCAGAGAGGCCCTCAAACTGTTGCTCTGAGATGTGCTAGGTATCTGCACATGTGATGTGCTAGGTATCTGCAGCACATGTGAAGTCTTATGGGGGTAAGCCAGGGGCTCCTGAGGCAACAGGCACCAGTGAGTCACAGATAGAACACCTTGAAGGAAGACCACCTGAAAAGAAGCATGAAGGGAATGCAGCAGCTCCAGCAAGTAAGTAGGCTTCATCATGCATCCAGATGAAGTGCCTTTATGCAAATGCTTGTAGCATGGGAAACAAACAAGAGGAGTCAGAGACGTGCACACACCTCCAAGGCTATTGGCATCACAGAGATGTGGTGGGATGGCTCCTATGACAGGAGTGTTGGAATGGAAGGATACAGGCTCTTCAGGAAGGACAGGCTGGGGATACAAGGAAGAGGTGTTGCCCCCTATGTCAATGACCAGGTGGAGTGCATGGAGCTCCACCTGGGGATGGATGAAGACGCAATGAAGAGCTTATGGGTCAGGATTAAAGGGAGGGCAGGGACAGGTGACATTATAGTGGGGGGGCTATTACAGACTGCTTGACCAGGATGACAGAGCAGATAAGGCTCTTTATCAGATGGGAGCAACATTGCAGTCACAGACCCTGGTCCTCATGAGGGACTTCAACCACCCCAATAGCTGTTGGAAGGACAGCACAGCAACATACAAGAAATCGAGGAAATTCTTGGAATGTGTCAATGACACCTTTCTTCTTCAAATGGTAGAGGAGCCAATAAGGAGAGAAGCCATGCTGGACCTTGACCTGACCAGCAAGGTGGGGCTGATGGGGAACGTGGAGCTCAAGGGTAGCCTTGGCTGCAGTAACCATAGTAGAATTCAAGATCCTTAGGGCAACAAGGAGGGTATGCAGCAAGCTCACTACCCTAGACTTCTGGAGAGCAGACTTTGGCCTCTTGAGGGACCTGCTTGGCAGTGTAAACATGGGAAAAAGCACTGGAGGGGAGAGGGACCCAAGAAATCTGGTTGTATTTAAGGATCACCTCCTCTAAGTCCAGGAGCGGTGCATCCCAAGAAAGAAGTCAGGCAAAAAAGCGAGGAGACGGGTGTGGATGAACAAGGAGACCCTGGACAAGCTAAAAAGCGAAACAGAAACCTACAGAGGGTGGAAGCAAGGACGGGTACATCGGGTGGAATCCAGAGAAATTGTCTGAGTGACCAGGAACCAGATTAGGCAACCATGACAGCCAGATAGAGTTAAATATGGCCAGGGTTGTCAAGGGTGACAAGAAAAGCTTCTACAGGTATGTCAGTGAAAAAAGGAAGATGAGGAAATGTGTGAGCCCTCTCTGTAAGGAAATGGGAGACCTGGTCACCAGGGTTATGGGCAATGCCAATGTACTAAATGACTTCTTTGCCTCAGTCTTCACTGGGAAGTGCTCCAGCCACACTGTGCAAGTCACAGAAGGCAAAGGCAAGGACCAGGAGGACGAGGAACTCCCCACTGCAGGAGAGGACCAGGTTCAAAACCACCTAAGGAACCTGAAGGTAAACAAATCCGTGGAACCTGATGAAATGAGTCCTTGTACTGGTGAATGAAGTTGCTAAGCTGCTTTCCATTATACTTGAAAAGTCATGGCAGTCTGGTGAAGTTCCCACTGACTGGAAAAGGGGAAATGTAGCCCCCATCTTCAAATAGGCAAAAAAGGAAGATGCAGGGAACTACAGACCAGTCAGTCTCACCTCTGTTCCAGCAAGATCATGGAGCAGATCCTCCTGGAATCTCTGCTAAGGCACATGGAAAATAACAAGGTGATTGGTGACAGCAAACATGGCTTCACCAAGGGCAAGTCGTACATGACAACTTTGGTGGCCTTCTACTATGTTGCTACAGCACTGGTAGATAAAAGGAGAGCAACTGACATCATCTACCTGGATTTATGCAAAGGGTTTGACACTGTCCCACATGACATCCTGGGCTCTAAATTGGAAAGGCATGGATTTGATGGATAGATCACTTGGTGGATAAGGAACTGACTGGCAGGTTGAACTCAAATGATTGCGGTCAATGGCTCAATGTCGAAGTGCTGACCAGTGATGAATGGCATTCGTCAGGGGTGAGTACTAGCACCAGTACTGTTCCACGTCTTTGTTGGAGATAGGGACAGTGGAATTGAGTGCACCCTCAACAAGTTTGCTGATGACACCAAGCTGTGTGGTTCAGTCAACACGCTGGAGGGAAGGGATGCCACCTAGAGGGACCTGGGCAGGCTTGAGATATGGGCCCATGCAAACCTCATAAAGTTCAACCAGGCCAAGTGCAAGCCTGCCCCTGGGTCATGGCAACCCCAGGCACAAATACAGGTCAGGTGGAGAATGGGTTGAGAGCAGCCCGGAGGAGAAGGACTTGGGATTGTTGGTGGATGAGAAGCTCAACATCAGCCAGAAATGTGTGCTGGCAGCCCAGAAAGCCAGCCGCAACCTGTGTTGCATTAAAAGAAGCATGTCCAGCAGCTTGAGGGAGGTGATTCTGCCCCTCTACTCTGCTCTTGTGAGAGGATACCTGGAGTACTGTGTCCAGCTTTGGAGTCCTCAGCACAGGAAGGACATGGACCT
>JAOXJM010000019.1:38384565-38398775 GCA_026413425.1 Tringa solitaria | reverse complement strand
TGGTCTAGTGGGAGGTGTCCCTGCCCATGGCAGGGGGGTTGGAACTTGATGATCTGTAAGGTCCTTTCTAACCCAAACTGTTCTGTGATTTTATGCCTCCAGACTTATGCAGAAACAGGTCGCACCTTCAGGAATGCAGAAAACTGCTAGCAAAACAACCTTTTAGAAGATTTGCCTTTTCAGCAAGAAAGCCAGTGACGGAAAGGCCCCCAACAACTTAACAGATTATCTGATCTCTGTGTTGAGAAAGATAACTGACTTATACTTGCAAGGCTTTGACATGCTCTGATTACTGATGTTATAGGAGTGCAAAATAATATGACCTTACATCCAACGAGCCAGAGGGATCAGAATGAAGACTATTACAAAGAATAATAAATGAAACAAACACATTTTTTTTCCCTGTATCTGCCCTTCTCTTTTTCTTTCCCTCATTTCAGGGTAGATAGGTGAAAGTGTTAAAGTACTCTTTTTGGACTTGCTCACCCTTCAAACCACACAGTTCAACATACAGGGCTTATTGGTGAAGGTCGTGAGTGAAGTTAGGTGTTAGTGCAGAGCTGGCAGCATTCAAAGCTGCCATACCTAGGGAAGATCAAAGTCAGTGGAACCTGTGGTTGGGACAGTGTCCTACAAAGAGATTAGTGAGTAGCCTGTTCTTCTTCCCCACAGTGCCTCTGAAAACCTTTCCCCACAATGTTTACCTCTTATCCCTTTTGAAAATAAGTAGACTTAAAGAAATCCAATCAAATTTCAATAAAACAAACACACAAAAAAACAACAAAAAACAATCACATACAGTATAGATACTAAGGAAGGACTAAAATAAAGGCAAATAGTGCTTAATACAGGGTCACATAAATGCATACATTTCATGCCCTCCTACTGGTCTGCAAGCTGCCAAACAAGGCCCCAATTCAGCAATGGCTAATAATGTCCATTTTTAAGCAGAGAGGAATTAATATGTTTCAAATCTGCTGCATTGCCTATGAAGTTCTTGTCTTTATAACAGTGACAATGACATTCCTAGCAATGAGAACTTTTTAAAATTAATAGCTCAGACAAAATGAATATTACAATGTGCTCATAATTCTAACTTTATTTATTCATTTTTTCACTACAGCTATTTTGTGAGGAGAAATCCAGATATTTTCCTCCAGGTTTTCTTGTCTCATACATATTTTATTAGGGAAGCAGCCAGTAATAGGTAAAGGTGCTTCTTACCTGGACAGCCTTTCATAAAGCATGTTCATAAATCAAAGTATCAAAGACAAACAAAGATGTCAGGCTGATGTAGGTAACAATATTCAGGTTTGTGCTTATGAATGCAGGATACACAGTCTACTGACTAAAGAATGTCACAGAGCTAAAGTTATTTACAAACTGTGGCTAGAAGCACTTAAAATCACTTCAGCAATTCAGGACCTACAGAACAGGTGACATATTGTTGATGCAAATGAGCAGAGGAATGCCATAAATTGGAGCAAGTCAGTAAACTCTGGTTTGAGAAAAGAGTTACTTGAAATCTGTTAGAATTGTCTCCTTAATTCTGCTTGAAATGTACCAGCCACGGACAGCCAGATTGTCCTTAAAGGGTGGGGGGTTTTTTGTCTGCCATCGATACGCAGCAGTAGGCAGTATATCACAGCCTGGAATATTTGCTGAAAGGGATGATATTTCTTTGGTTCCCAGAAATCTTGATCTTATAAATGCATATGCATATGTAGGGATAGGTTCTGTTTTCTTAACCTTCCTCTCTCCATATACCATACAATGAGGCAGAGGGGAAGGAAAAAAGCCATTGTGGGAACAGATAGCAGTCTAAACAAAGACAAGTTCAAATGACACATGCAGTACTAAGCTGACTGTATTTTTTTCTTGTTTTCATACCATTTATTGATGTGCGTCCAAAAGCATATTTAGGCTTTTAAAGAGATGAGATTTATATATATATATATATATCTGAAAAATGGCAATGCGTATCCCCAGCAGCTGCGATGCACTCATTTGGCACTCGGCAACTCTGCTGCTGCCCGGAGAGCACATGGCTCCCTTGACCTTATAACCTCCCTCTGATCCTGCCTGGGAACTGTTGCTGCATGAACTGTGAAATACACATGGAGGCTGAAGGACTCAGGTGGCATTTTGTTTTGCATTCCCTGACAGATCCATTTTCTCCTTTTCATTGCCAGATTCTCCATCATTGTCTCTTTCTCTCCTCCCCTTCACTCTCATCAACTTTCTCCTCTTTCCTGCCCGCGGTAATTCCCCCAGTGGCCAGTGAGCGAGCCTGGCAGATAGGCACTCCTGGTGCCCATTCAGTTTGTTCTGCTGTAGCAGAGGCATCTGCATCAACATCTGACCTTTTCTGGCCTTGCCGTGGATTGTGCAGCACAAAAAGCTGTTCCTGTTTATGAGACCAGTATTCAAAAAGTAAAATAAATTCCACGTTAAGAACAAAAGTCTAACCGTATCTCACTGAGGCCAAACTACTCCAGTATTACACAGTACATTTGCAGTGGTGTAATTTTCAATATATACTTGCTCATCAGATAGCAAGGTTGCTGTGTACTATCATTTTACAGTGTATTTTACAATCTGAACTGTCTGATATACAGAAGAACCTTTCATCTGTCCTTTTTCTTCTAAAAGTAGGATGGTATGAATGGCTAACATACCCTTACGCTCTAATAAAACGCAGACAAAAAGCTGCATAGAAGTCCAAGATTAGACTCAGATTATGTCCAGAAAAGCATGCATATTCCTAGTCATTTTCTGGATTCTTAAAGAAAAGTTGTTCATACAAACTGAAGAAAAAGAAATCAAATCAATTCTCTTCTCAGACTTGCACTACCCTGTTCAGATTATTGTTTGAGACAATTCGTACCTTCAGAAGTAGAAAGTTTTTTTTTTTTTCACTTATGCTACCCACTTTAAACGGAAAGTCAAACCAAACAATATCAATTCAGAATTCAGTTTATGTCCAGTGATTGTCTACATACAACATGAGAATTTGTGAAAATTTTACGCTATACTGAAATGATTTACAACATTCATATTCAGGACTCAGTTTTATCTGTATACAACCAGTTCCTCTTTGATGCATCGCAGAGTCAGTTCCATACAACCAAACCTGTTAAGTGTATTAATTATCTCCCTTAATTAAACAGTAAAGCAAGGTATGTAAGATGAGGTGCTTGAATTAACAACTACAAGCTCAGAAAGTAGGACCAGTTTATCTAATGGGTGCTAGCTATCTACACTTTTTAGGCATAGCCCATGAAGAAAGAATAAAAGCATCTTTTTGGATAATGCTGAGAGAGCCTTTGGTCACTGACTTCAGTCCCCATCACTTCAGTCTAGAACTTTTCATGGATTCTTAACTGAAACAAAAAAGGAAAGGAAGGATTTAGGGAGAAAGACAGTAGAAAATAAAAAATTCCTACTCTGGCTCAGACTGGAAGGATTTTTTCTGTTTAGCCTCTCTTCTTTTAGTCAAGTTTTTGACCTTGACTTGTTTGGTTATTTGGCAAAAAAGTTATTTTGCAGCTCCGCAATCACAACAACAGCAACATGACACAAAGCTCCAACAAACTTATTTCCTGTCACAGTTCTTTTTTGGGTTTTGTTTTGTTCTGGGTTTTTGTTTTTTTTTTTGTTTTATTTTGTTTTTCCCCTCCCTCACAGAAAGAGACTCTCAAACCTTACATCAGAAGTACCTACTAGAGTGGAAACCCAATAGTTAGTCTTTCCATCTTTTATTCCACAGAAGCCACATTTCTCCTATTGTCGTTTCCATAGATAATCCTCTGGTACTATATAGAAAGCCTTCTAAGCTTTGGTAATAATTATGACTCTAGCAACACCTGAATGATTTGAACTCCATTTCAGGTGATAAGGAGCTGTCTGCTTCATCCTACTTTCTCCAGAAAAGAAATACAGGAGGCTTGTGATCTTCAATAGCTTTCCTTTCTGGGCGAGAGGATCTGTGCGAAGGGAATATCAGAACACAACCCATGAAGTCCAGATGAAGCTAGTCTTTTTTTTTTTTTAGTTAAAAACTGAAACCATAAAAAAATCACTCCAAACTGCCTAACAGCATAAAATCTACAGCTTCATTGAAATAACTCACTTGACGCTTCTTTGTAGGCAGATCAGATGGGGAACATCCTTGCTAATTGTTAACTTGCTATTTCATGGGTTCTAACTATTGTGAACACCCTTACCTCATTAGCCTTCTAAAAAGAGGCTCTGACAGGCAAAACCAAACAATGTAGTCTGGGCCAAACTTCTTTCTACTTCAAGGAGATTACGAAGCCAATGCATTGTCTTTCTCATGCTTGAATCTGCTTTCCCACAGTAGTGAAATGGACAGACTTAATTAAATAGCCCAGGTTAGCCTCAGATTTCTGTATTTGTAAGGATTATATACCTTTCTGTTCCAATCAGGTAGCCTTTAACTAGAACCAGTAATGCAGTGGACAACATAATGTACAGCATAAAAGAAGCTTATTGAAAACGCCTTTCAGTTACAGATTTTATAAATAAAACAAAATATATTTTAAGTAAAGATTTTGGTTTATAGTGTTGTTTAACCTTTAGAAGTCACAGAGAGCTGATTTATCATTTAGTGTTCTCAGGTACAATTAGTTAAAAATACATGTTTGAGTTTATAACTATGATGTGTCTTTAATATAAAGACATATTAACAAATATTAAAGGGAGAATGCTTTAGGAGGAGAGATAGAGAAAAAAAATATCATGTATCAGTCTATTGGCCACTACAATTTCTCAGATGAAAGAGGTGAACAGGAGGAGAGAATTCACAAAGGTGTTCTTTGTTGACTTAGCAAGCAAGATGTTGAGTGGTCCTTGAATCTTCCCTTATTTCATCAGAACTACAACAAGAAAATACATTGGTACAGTTATATTTCTTTGGATGCTCCAGGTCATAGATTTAATGCAAAGGGCTGGTTTGTGGTTTTATGTATTTCAGCAGCCCAAGGACAGACACAAGGCTTAAAGAAGGTATCAGAAGTTGTTTTGTTTAAGACTGTTTTACTGAATTAAAAGTCTTTCTCCAATGGGAAGGTTTTCTATTCCCAAGCCATCTACAGTCATAGAGTGTTCAAGGTTTTTCCCTAAATGGCTGAATTAGGTTTGCATCCTACATTAGTTGACTTAAATGGAATTCTTTCTGTCATATGGTCTAAACTTGATAAGTATGAATTGAGATGCAGTTTTATTGGTTTTCAAGGCTTTCTGTGTTTTGTTTTGTTTGTTGTTTTTTTTTTAAACCACGAGTAGAAAATGAATGGGAACATCCCAGTATTCAAGGACAACTATTTTTATTGCATTCAAAATTTACTGTAATCAGATAAAATAGCATAATAAACAGCTCTTTCATCTAGGTGCATCTTTCAAAATTGATTGCTTGAGTAATCAATACTAGCTTCTGTTTCTGTTGCATGCTGCTTGGCCAGATACTACTGTAATGGAGTTTGCACTGGAAGAACAGTGGAAGGTCAAAAACTGGATTAGGTAACATAGGAAAGCAGCTCAAAATGGCTCAAAAGAATCTTTCCTGTTGAATAAAGTGTTTTCCATTGTCTAACATAAAGATAGTAATAATTCCAAAATAAACTATTAAAAGTGACGTAGTACAGGAATTTATTCCAGTGAGTGACAGGGAACAAGCAAAATTTGGATATTTAAACAAATTTCTTATTTTAATCTTGAAATTTAGCTCTGGCCTTGGTGAAGGCGTACATTTTGAACCACATTTGCTGAAAACTTGAAAGAGTTAATGAAAAACAGCCTTTATTATTTTAAAACATCTGTGAATCCCATGAGTCATGCCAAGACCTATTGCACAGTCCAACTGGTTGATCCTCAAGGGACCCGTAAGATCCATACGGCCTTTGGAGAAACAGTGGCAGTTAATAAGTACTCTGTTACAGTTGCAGAGAATCTGGCCTTCAGATGATTGATGAGACCATTAGAGTTTTTGTACCTCTTTCTTTTCTACTTACTTGGTTTTCAAGATATTGTAACACATGCACATATAAAAATTTGTCCAAAAATGATACCAGTTGTAACAATGGGCAGCAGATTTTCAGTCATTAAATATATGAATATGGAACAATACAAACGATTATTTTTCATGTTGGGGATCCCAAGATTTATCCTGTTTAAAAAAAACAAAACAGCTTTTTGAGTCTCTACTGTAAGAGCTTCAGTTGCAGGTCTGTAGCACTCATGAAGTAGCATATCATAAAATAACAGCTTTTCTGAGATTCCACAAAGATATAAAAATGTCATAGATAAACTCCTTCTTTTGAAGACAAATCTTCATTTTTTTTGTATTCTAAAAACCATAAATTTTGGCATTTGGCCTTAAATTTTTCTTTCTTTTTTTTTTTAAAAAAAGCGACTCACTTTAAACTAATTCCCTGCCTATCATTTGGTTTTATATAAAATATAAAGCCACACATAGCTTCAAAGTGGCAGATGTTTTCTTCTCGCCTCCCCACTTAAAATGCCATAGAGACCTAATCCTACAGTTTGCATTTTTCTCTTATTTGCAACTCCAGTGCTGCCTTTAAAAAACCACATACACACATACTAATTCCTAACTGTATTAGCATCCCCTGTATTACAGATTTCTTTCTTCCATTCAGTGGTGTCCCTCCTCCTGCCCCCAAACTATTCTTATTGCTCTGTGTTGGCTATGCTGCTGTGGTAATGATGATTGACAGTTGGTGTTATTTACATCCCCAAAATCATATTTTGGGTGCAAATGTAGGAGCCATTTCTTTCCAATCTTCCTGTGGTGAAGTCTTCCAAAGAGAAAGCAGGATCAGCAAACACTGTAGTATTTACCCGCCCCATCCTGCTCCTGCAAATCCCACTTTGTGACCCCCAAGAAAACACTATTGAAGAGTGGAAACTACATGAGCTGGTAGGGATAGGAAGGCAAACCAAGAGTAATACTTCTTCAGTTGAAATACTGCTGACTGTTGAGAGATTTGCAGCAATGGCACTGACTTCTGAGGGTCTTCTAGGATCTTCAAAAGTCTTCAGGGCTTGGGGCAGGTATTCAACTAGCCGTAGAGGATCAGAAACAGCAGGAATTCTTCTCAAGAAGATTTTCTTCATTAGCTTCTCATACTGACAATTTGAAGAAGTACGGATTGGACTTTTGGACTGTTTACTCTTGAAGTTCATTACACATGGTGTTAATATTTACTTGCTACTGAATAAGAATCTTTAGTTGATACACTTGCATGCCCACAAACACAAATGATCCCAAAAAAGGTTAAACAAGCTACAGAAAGGACTCCTGGACTAATTACATATGACCCTTAAAATCGTATTGTCTGAAAATTCAAAACTTAAATGAGAGATGAAATGGAGTTAGAATGAATAAAATTAAGAGAGGAAGGCAAAAATACAAAGAGAGAGAAGTAGCGTGGTTATACTGTCCATAATCTCTCTCAAGAATTTTAGTTGTTTAGTTTCGATTAATTTTGATATATTCCAGTTTTAGAAGTGATTTAATGCATTTGTGAAAAATTGTCCAGACAGCTACTTTTGCTTCACCAGGAGACTGTGAAAGTCAGATCAGGCACTTTCTGAGTTCTGGTGGAGAAAGGTATATTAGTGTTGACTTTGTCTCTGTAATATTTGCTGTATTTAATGCTGAAAAGAGATGATAACTGAAGGTGCCACAAAATGTAGTGCTTCTTTTGTCTGTTCCCTTAAACAAATCCCAGTGGTTGCTGCTATTCTTCATGTGGAAACTATTGTTTTGTTGCCAGCCAAGATTAAGATGTAGCCCTCAGTTTGGACACACAAAATTGTTTCTAGACTCCTTAGAGAGCTCATCAGCTTATAAGTGCCAAGCAATGCCACACAGCCATGTAAAATGGATACAGTGAAAAGCCATGGTGAAATAGGGTTGGCCAAGGGAAAACGTTCCAAACAACTGGGCCATCTGCTGGACTGGAGCTGCTGCTTCAGAGAAACTGCCTTTTTGAATTTTCTGAATGACAGCAGATTTTATACCTACATTAGCTATATATCTTATAGCTTCAAAAGGTGCTTATATACCAAACAATAATACATTTCTAGTGTAAATTTGAAAATAATATGGACATTCAAAAACAGAAAGCAGTTTAGAGCACTAAAATTAGTAATGTTGTTTGTAAAACAAGATTTTATCATCGTCTCCAAATGCTATCACCTCTAAATTCATATGTTGTCACTGTAAACTTTTGTGTGTTATCATGGTAGGTTTTTAAATCTGCTTTTGTTTTGCCACCAGAAAATTAAAGACTGTCCTTAAGCTGGTAGGAATCAGTTACTTTATTCAACAAATTCAGCAGATGAGTTATCCACAAATAAGCACAGTCCTTACGGAGTAAATTTTGATATTAAGACATTTTTTGATCTAATTCTCTAAATACTCAATAATTTCCTAAGACAGATGGAATTATGTCCTGTCCTTTCAGCCACATTTTGCAGTATGTCATATTATGCTTCCCTCTGAGTTTTGATGTATGTTAGAGATTCATTAGAGTGTATATATAGAGAGAGTATATATTTTATCCTACTTAGTAGGATTATTAGTGTAATTAGCATTGCTGGTGTGCTGCTTTTGCTATCACTAAGCAATGGTGTCTGAACAGAAGTCTGGGAATTCGTTTCTCATTGTGATGTGTACTGACACCAAATGAACTTACACAAAGTTCTTAATCCTCGCTACAGGGGAAATTTCTCAATGCATCATTTTGATTATTACTTAATATTGCTGGAAGTTGACATTCTGCTCTTAGCCATTTGGAGAAGAAGCCAATAGAATCAGATTGTAACAGTACAAAGAAATCATTCCCACAGATTGCCAATTGCTTCATTAAATTGGCCCTGAAGTTAATTTAGTGCCAACTTCTCACTGAGGGCTTTTGCAGTCAGGATTGCAAGCCACAGTACTGGCCTTGATTGTTGGTCTGGGAAACAATATTATTTTAATAAAATGTTACAGTAAGGAGTAAGAATATGTCTAGACATTGGTTGCTTTGTCCTATATTATAACTAACAATGTGTATTAAACAAAACACTTTTAATCTCACAAGTTAAACATGAGCCTTCATCCATAAAAATAGCTCAGCAACTACATATTTGACTGTTCTTTATATACTACCCTGAACCACAGACATATCATACTAATATTTCACTTCAATTGTGTAAGCCCGTGCTTATGAACTGCCTGATTATTATTTTAATAATTGCTGAAAAGACACGAGAAATGATAATTTTATATCCATTCTCAATGAAAAATTTAATCTGAGAAATGATGTGTGGAATTTTAAAATATTCCATACAAACCGATGCTAAGCAAAAGAAAAGAAAACAAAAAGAGTTATTTCAGCCTAACCTATGGGGACATAGTGCTACAACATAGTGTAATATGAGTCATGCTTGGTTAAGTGACAGACCATAAGGAATTTAGAATCACAGAAAAACTTAGCTTCAGAGGGTCTCAAGGTTGTCCTCTGGTCCAATGCTTTGTTCAAAGCAGGAACAACGTAAATCAGGCTTCTCAGGACCTTGCACAGCTACATTTTGAATATGTGCAAGGATGGGGACCTGTTTATTTGATTTTACAAAGATAGAATTAAAATTTCTTTTATTTAAGTAAGAGAGTTTGTGTGTAAACCTTCATCATCCAGCAATTGGACTAGTGAAATGTCTGAAGAAGTCTTTTCTGTGAGTTGTGTTAAATTTAAAAGCAAACAACAGGGTTTACATTGATTTTCAGTTCCTTTTGAAATTTACAATAAGTACATCAGATTTTCAGTTTCAAATTATATGTGAATGTCAAATAAATGTGAAATTTTTTTACTATGTCATTAAAAAATAAAAAAAGATCAATGGTTGATGTCATGAACATGAATCTTTGTGCACACATTTTATACATTATTTTTTTCTTTACAAAGGGGATATTCTGAGATAATTACATATTTTAGTGATGTTGTTAGAGTAATTAAGCATTTACACATAATTAACTGCATATAACATTTGACTAATTTGACTACCTGAAAAAACCTGGAGGAATTCACAATAATAGTTAGTGAGGAGGGTGATAACATCAAGAACAAACTTACAAATGATGACAATTCAGAAGAGTCCTTCCTCATCTTGCCTCCACTCAGAGAGGCCCTTGCAGACAACACAAGGTGCCTCATTTTAGCCTGGTGTTTTTAAATCACCTTGTGCAAACTTGTTCCTGTGATGAGCTGGGCTCTGACATTTTCAACATTGATATGGTGTTGATTTTGTGGATTACACAACTGAAATTTCTAAAGCATCAGTGGAGCATCCTTAATTTCTTATTTAACTGTAGTACACTAGCAGTGTCTTTGATAAAATTATCTCTGTGTTTAGGAAATTATTAAAAATTCCAAATATATAGAGAGGTTTTGAGTAAATGGTGTTCTTGAAAGGTGACAAAGTGCTCTTGCTTGGTAGGAGCTTTCACAGTAAGCTCATCTATGCTAGCCCCAAACCATATGCTGAACTTGAAGAGATGATTTTTTTTGCAGGGCATACGCTAGATCACTATTCCTGGCTAGCTAAGCTTTTGCTTAGGAGTTATAAAACCAGTGAAAATATCATAACTGGAGAGATCAGTGGCCTATTCCATGTACAGAATGCTCTTTCCAACAATAAGTGCAAAAATATTTGAAGATAGAGTCATCAACAGGTATATAAGGAAAACTTCAGCCTGGACAGGCAAGAGTAGTGCTTTTTATCACTTTTGCATGTTTCAACTATTCTAATTGTGCTATGAAAATTCTTATTTTTCATTGTAATCCTCAAACATTTTTATTTATCTATAAGAACCCTTCTCCTCAGTGAAGTCTTGTAGGTATGAGCTACAGTTTAATAAAACATTGATTTAAGCGTATTTATTTTTTCATCCGTTTCTTTCAAAACAAAATAAACACCTATACATCTATATTCATTTATCTGTGGAAGTTTCTTGATCTTTTTTGATATTTTTGGGTTTCTTTCTATTTCTAACTTTTTAAATATACTTTAACCATTCAGAAAGGGAACACATCAACGCATCTACTAGTTTAACACATTTACTTTGATGAAAAAAAGAATAAGCTTAGAGAAGTTTCTCTTTACCTCAACCATTGCCAGTTTTTAACACACATGATATCAAGGAAGTCTTAATAATTTGAGTAGAATTTGGTCATGATAATTTTTATGCCAGCACCTTGATTATTTCACTCAGATAACGGAGTAGTTAATTATGAAAGAGTTTGAATCTGATGACCTTTCTTGTAAAGCCATTTATTAGAATAAAACTTTTTTTTAGTAAAATAATTGTTTGATACTTCATTTTACATCAAAGAATAATGGATGAGCTTTTGTTACTTCTTTACTTAAAGCTTTAGAGGCATTTATACCTGCATGTATATGTTAAAAATTGCTGCACCAGTCTAGTCTTTAATCAGTATGCTTTAGAATCACTCTCTTATTTGTTCATCTGGCATTTGAAATAGAACGTTATAATCAAAATATTAATCTACACTTTCTCTTAATAATCTAGTTGTGTTTAAAAAGACAAAAAGTTATTTGTTAGCCTGATTTTTTTTCATATTCTTTGTATTTTTGTTATTAGTAAGAAATAGATAAAAGACTTTCAAATGTCTGTTGTAAAGCTAAGTCCAATCTCCTTGTTTGTATTCTTTTCTCATAAATCCTACCAAACAGATGTATATGCTCATTATCGGCTGTATTTGTCATTGTACAAGCTGCCTCTTGCCAGTTTTTCAGCATGTTGTTAGACATGATTTATTGTGTGCTGTCAGTCCTGTAGTTTCTTTACAAAGAAGCAAATCTGACTACCATTCCTGAAGGAAGAAGTCATCCAAATAGTAGTCAGAAGAGTATAGAACTTATCTGATCATCTCTAACTTGGTGTTTACACAGTCTCTCTGTTTTCCATTGTTGGGCATTTTGGATGTGGAAAGAAAAAAAAGAACATATTACTGTACTTCATTCTCATGGGAAAAATAATCACACATTTATACAAATACTGCCATATTCTATATACTTTTAAATGAAAGACTGCATTTTTTCCTGGCTTTTTTGATGTCCTTTATTACGCTGAAAGTTAATCTCCTTGGGCTATCAGGGCGCTGAGTTATTGGCCAATTATCTCATCATAAAACTGTTCACAAGAGATAATACATGGACAGTGCATAAATCTTAAGATTGTATTCACCATCACTTCATAAATCCAGATCAGGCAGAATTAATCATCATAATCTAGTTGCCCATTAACACATCTGCAATGGAAAACTGTGTTCCTTTCACACATGCACATTTACACATCTCTGACAAAGTGGTATAACTCAGTCATAAAGACAATGATTAATACTGGACTGATGACTTACAACAAGAAGGGAATGTGGTAAATACATTAGAAAAATCCATTAACTGAAAAAAAACCCCAGTCCCCACTTCAAGAATTCATCATATGTGGCTAAAGATACATGATGCTGTACAAGATCTATTTTCTCTTCAATGTTTTTCAATACTCAGTATTCAGCAAAAAAAAATCAAATAGTTCTAAATAATGCTTATAACTTCGTAGTGTAAAATAGCTATGCTCTACAGTACACATTACCTTATGAAAGGAAATCAATAGGCATTAACGTTTGTAAGTTGTTAGCATTGTCTTTTTAAACTGTACATTGTAAACTTTTTGTGTGACATTCTACTGCTACTGTCAGAAACATATGGGTCTCAAGGCGGAGGCAGCAATAAGCAATATAAGTGTTACTTTGACACTTCCAAATCGTGATTCTTTTGCAGAGAAGTTTCTGGCCTTCATTAGTAGAATCTACTAATGTTGTTTTACCAAATGAATTCAACATTGATGGATGTTAATTTCTCTCTTTCTTCTCCAAGTATGCTCACAAGGCCTCTTCAGAACTGAGCACTCCCATTTCCTTCTGAATGTACCCTGATGCATCTCACTCTACTAGTCTTCTGATAGCAAGGAAAAAACAAATTACAATGATTTGACACACATTGTCACTTGTTCTTACTACCTTACTTTATTCATTCATCTGACAGAGCCTAACTGTTTGGACAACACAGCTTTCTTCAAATCTGTGTGTTGTTAATGTACCCAAAGAAAACAAAAGTTACATCTGAGATGAAGATTCATCCAGGTATTGTAATATACCAGTGCAGCTATTGTTACTGTCCATGGAGGAGCTATCCTAAAATTCTCCACATACAAGAACCTATCTAGGTTCAGAACCCTAATCATCATTAATCGTTCATAGTAAAACACCACTGCATGCCTTCTGAGACTGGGATAGATAATTTGGCTAGCCTGTGGTAAAAATAATAATAATGACTGAAAAAAAAATTACATTGGAGATTCTGGATTTGAAAAATTAATGTCTTTTGCTTCAGGAAAGCAACATTTTCTGTTTCCATGAAAAATACTACCAAAATTTCACGTAACTTTTAGCCTGTGAAAAAATCAGTTTTGCATATTTGGCAGACAAGCAGTAGAGATTGATTGGTACATTTGTCAGAGCTTCACCTCCTCAGCTGTAACTGTGAGGCTGCCTCTCACCTTCCAGGGTTGCACTGGTACCTAAGATGAATCTAGATCCACAGACTCCTGAAATTTTTTCCAGGTTGAACGCAGCAGTATGTAAATTTCTAGATATTATTTTTTCCTGTATATAGTGAATATGTACAATGTTGGGCAAGAGCAGGATTCACAAGAAACAATCCATTCAATAAAATCAAACAGCGCTAGTGTATGTATGAACTAGCCATTAAAAAGAGAATGAGGGAAGCTTACTTTAAAATGAGCCCATTTCTTGGATTTCAGCATCATCCTTGTGATATTCCCACTCTGAGTTGGGAGGCACAACTTGACAACCTTGACTTGAGTTATGAGTCTCAACTAGCCCTTCCTCATTAAAAAAAATGCAGAAGATATGGTGGCCATGCCTTCCTCTTCCTTATATACCAAGGTTTAGTGAACAGACCATTTATTCAGTTCCTACAAAACCTGGGTGTACTTTTGCCTAAAAGGAGCTGAAGATATATTTGTCACAGCTTGTAAGGAAGACACTTAAGTCTTTTATGTTGAAACAGTTTCA
>JAOXJM010000019.1:38357978-38370563 GCA_026413425.1 Tringa solitaria | reverse complement strand
TGCTGGCAACCTGAGTTTTAACACGAGATGGGAGCTTGATCACTGAGCTAATTTATTTAATCAAGAAAAGTTCCTGAGACAGAATTACTGAATTTTGAACATACAAGCTTCAGAAAAGGTTACAGAGGGATGCATATAACTTAAGGTATCTGAAGTGAAATGTGCAACAGACCTAACAGAATCTTGGCATAGAACAGTAGCATACGAATTTTATGTGTTAGCTTGATGTACCCAAAATCCAATTAGGTTTTGATCCACAAATGCCATTTTTCACCAAGCAAAAGGTTGATACTTGACTAAATTCTGGGAAAGAGGAAGCAGCCTGACAAGAAATAATTGTCTTACAGCCTTGTTCAAAGCGTATATACGAGTAGGACTGGTATTGTAAATGTTCAGTTATAGTTCCTTCCAGCAAAACATAAGTTGTAAAGTTAGCTCAAGGGATTTTACTGCCTGTGACAAAGTGAGACTATATAACCTTCCCAGGCTTCAGTTACTCAGTTTTGATACCTCTACTGTTTTTAAAACTGCTTCCTAGGTTATGACAAGAATTCACAATAAAGCTGGATACTTTTACCACATGAACAATAATGAAAAATGTCTTCCCCTGCTCTCTATGAATTTATAAAAACAAATTTGTTACACAACACAGGACAGGGAAGGAACAGGTCTAAGTGAAATGCCATTCATTCCAACATGTGACCATTTTTTTTTTTTTTTGTGATAGTCAGTCAAAACAAGAAAGAGTAGAAGTGATGAGAGGAACAAACACACAATGTGTACCAAAAGAAGAGTCTTAAAATGTGACCTTGTAAAACAAGTAAAATGTCTGTTGCCACAATCCATGGTGAATAAAGGAGGCAAAAGAGGAAGACAGAAAGAATAAGAAAATTATTTTTTTTTGCAGCTATGAACTGCGCACAGGACTCATCCACAGGCTTCACCAGGGTCCTGTCTGGAAAATTAACTGTAAGTTGCCTTCACTCACATCTGCAGTGTTTCCCAAAGCTGATGGTGGCAGCTGCTCTCCACAGCAGATTCAACCGAGGGGAGGAGTAGTGGCATTCACTCCACCATCTTTGCTGTATTGATACAAACTCTACTAGAGGATAGCAACATTAACCTACTGGGCCACAGTAAGTCACTGGAGGTTACCTGCCTTTCCTTCACTGCATAAGCTTAAATTTTGCACTCCGTCTTACCCCTTACCAAAATTTTTTTCTGATCTGTTCTAAGACAAAGACATTGAGAGAGTAGTAGCCTTATAAACTTCTATTATTTTTTTTCTGTCTGTTTAGTAGCTCATTTTTATTCAAAGTGCTTTTGTCAGAGAGATTCACAATGATAGCAGTATCCAGAATTCTTGGTGGAGGGAGATGTGTAATAAATTCCTGTCCCACGATGAAAAATTACACCAAAATTCAGGAAGGGGGGGAGCATAGGGTGAGAAGATCAAAGCTGCTGCTTACAAGATCATGTCTCAGCACATCAGTAGGATTATAACAAATACCTGATTCAAAACAAAGAGTATAGTGAAAACTCTTGTCACACAATCACCTAGAGAGCTAGGCATTGGAGAAATAAAAGTTAAGCAATTAAAAAACTGTTTGTTGCCTTAGGCATGTTTCAATACATTGTTCATCAGCTCCTTTGCTTTGTCTGTTCCACTTAATGGTTCATTTGGCTGAATTTGGGACCAAAAAAGAAAGAAACAAATATACTGTGCAAAAGACAAAATTATATATTTTCTCAGGGTGTGCTGACTGCAGGTCAGAAGCCCTAAGGTGACAGCTACCAATATACTGTGTTATTTAGTACACAGAGACATATAAATTCAGGAAAACCTTTTAAATTTAGGATTCCAGTCACATTTGCTTTAGAATATGGCTTTGAAAATCTCAAAGGCAAGTGGAGACTAAAACAGATCTTATTAGTAGTTACATTTTAGGTCCGGACCTTTTCTCACACAAATTTTAATTAAGATACTCTTTATTGTTAGTAACATGAAAAAGCAATAAATCTCTATGTATTTATTTTCTGTCCACTTTACAGAAGATCTACTCTATGGAATCGATGAAATGTTCCCCCGGCACAATATCTTGCCTCTGACAATGGCCAGCAGTAGATGCTTAGGAAAGAAACAAGCTCTTATCTAGCTAATATTTGCCTTAATATACCCCACCTTTAGTTCATCAGCAGTTTGGAAACTGGCCCCTGGATCATCAAGTTCACATGACCTCGATGGAATTATTTTCCATGAAGTTATCCAGCCTTGTTCATCTCTCATGACGAATGTGTTTTGCTTTCAACATTTCCAATAGACAAGCTAAGCAAGGAAATGAGTTTACACTCTTCTTATAAAGCTTATGATGGTTTTGGACTTCTTAAAGTTACCAGCCAGTAATGCAGTCCAGACCAGTCACCAGACACTATCAAAATCATTTGAAAGTGAGATTACAGGTGGTTTCCCAAACTTTCTGGTGTTCAATAAAATTCAATTATATACTTTTGTTTACAAATATCTACTCTGCCTTTTCTATGTCTCTGACCAACTCATTGGTTCCATAAGGGCCAACATACTGCAGTGGGATCTGAATCACCCAGGATTTCAATAGTTCTGACACAGAACTACTATAAATCTCAAGTCAAAATCCATTCTCATGAGGCACAGGATTTTAGTTTTCAGGTCAAAGAGAACTGGTCGAAAAATGAAATTTTAGCTGTTTTCCACAAGAATCAACCAAAATTATATTTTTCTTTTTTATTATTCTGCATTACATATCCTAACTGTTCTTTTCCTCTGCTAAATGAATGCCATAGCATTAAGTTTTATTGTTCTGAGAGAAAAAAATATTTATTGCTTAATTTGAAAATACAAAGGTTAGTTAGTGGAATAGATGATTCTGTAAGGTTTATTGTCTTTTTGTTTTGATGTAATTGATGCAGTTCCCATGTACTCTAATGAAACAAATATATAATTTGGATGCTCAAAAATTGTTATGGCTTTATTCAGACATCTGCATACCTACATGAGTATAACAAACCAGTAAAAAAAAATTGCTGTCCTACTACACCAATATAGCACATTTCTGCAATATCATTAACTCTGTCGCAGAGTTCCTTTTATCTGATAGATGATTTACAAATGCCTGAGGAAATAAGTTCTCTTTCCAAGCACTTGCAAAGAGAAGATTAGAATGGGTATGAAAGAGGATGTTGTAGGGAAAATTTATGGAAAAAAGATCAGTCTCAGAAAGAACGAATTTGGTTGGGATTGCTATCAGGAATAGCAACTGCTTGTCTTAGCTAAGACACACCTCATTTCACTCCTAGCTAAAACCTATGAACCCAGTGGAATCAAACCCTACTTGCCTTAATCATACACCCTGCTCTTTCTCAGCCACATTGTTCCTTCTGGGGGACATCCACAATGTCATAAACCCTTAAAAGAGAACAAAATGAGACGATGCTTCTTTCATTATTTTTGGGAACTTTATGGGGTGTGGGTCTGATGAGTAGCTGACATTCAGGATGAAGAACTTACCTTGTAGCTAGATGTTGCATGCTGCAAAGTCCTGTTTAAATCTTGCAGCCCTGGTAATGCTGAGCTTATTATTTTCAGATGGTGGACCTTCCAAAATTATGCCCTGAGTATGTTTGGTCTTACAGCTGAAGTGAAATGATTTTGTTCCCTCAAAGCTATGAAAATGTTATACTGAAATATGTAGAAGGCACACATAGGTGTATATTTTACAATACAGGATGTATCATTAGGCTAGATATAAATCATCTCTAAGTTTGGGTCAGAAGGACTTTTTGTGTCCGGAAGATTAGGCATCATGTGCATTCAAATAAGAGGCTATAGTTTTATAGCAGCTGAACACAAACTGTGCTGAGGCCTTTGCCATTTGGTCCTCCTCTTTGTTTCCCAGCCCTACACCTCTGTGCCCCACCCATACACCTTATGGTGAGCTAATGCAATTCACCAGGTGCAAGAACTGATCCTAGAGGAACATCTTCTCTTTGTCAACGTGGTCAGCTTAGAACTTATACCAGTAGGAAGAAGGGGAAGGAACTGCAACTGAAAGCATTTAAATTGCCTTAACCTGTCAAGGAAGTAAGGAAGACATGTTCTTAGAATGCATTGAGGATCTAATTCTAGGAAGTTGAACTCAAAGGGAAGAAGAAGAGTGCAATATAAAAGCACGAGGACTGAGCATTTATATATGATGTACTTTATCTGACTTCTGGGTTCTGTTAACTCATTTTTCAAAATCATTATTGTCTTAGTTATTTTCAATCTTCAAACTACAATTTGAGCTCAGTGAAAAGACATAGATGATTGTTTCTAACAACATTTATTTTAATATAACTGATTTTGTGTAGAGCTGGGGCTCTTAGGATCAGGATAGAAGGGGAGAATTTGGAAAACATTAAAAAGGTGAATAAGAGTTGAGAAGAGCTTGAGAATGTAAGTTTTAAAGAGATCTGCAAATTTCCCAGTGAAAAAGGAAAAGAGGAGGGAAGTGAAAAAGGATGAGGGGGTAGGGTGGGAAAGAAAGAGGGCTGTGTAAGAAGAACTGAAAAACAAACATCAAAGAGTTATGGAAGGCAAGTTATTAATAAGATACGTGAAATCAGTCATAGTTTAGTTGTAATTGAAATCACCTGGAATTTAAACAATTAATGCCATGATATCAGTTATTCTCTTCTGAAATACATTTTCAGTTGTGTGCTTTTGATAAGAATGTTTGAATGTAAGCCTAAATACTATTTACTAAAAGTGTATTTTGATTTTTTGTAACAAGTCTTCGCAATTACCACTCTTTGGAAAAAAATCATAATAGAAATCACAAGTCGTGCTCTCCATGGATATACTTCAGAAGTACTCTTCTTACAGTTATGTGTTTACTCAACAATATACTTTCCTAAAATAGTAAATTATTCTTATGTACTACACAAAGTCTTCAAGACTTTCATATTCCTAACAGTCATCATCATATTGATTCAAACTGTTCTTCAGTACTTAGAGTGGAAACTGTTCATGTAACACAAGTACTCATTATACTATTTAGTGGCTGACTTAATGCTTAAATAATATGCTGTCTTCCTACCTATTCAAGTATAACCTTTCTATAAAACAATTAGGTATTTCTGATAACCAGTCCGTCACCCAAAGATAAGACAAACATGTATTTAAAGTCCTTACCAAAATTAGACTAGTGGTTTTGTAGATTACCCATCTTGGTGCAAATTCATGACCGGTTTCAATTTTCGCTACAGTTCTAGATGGAATGATAGCTTAGTATTATCCTAGTGTCTCCACAGGCATTCCCTTACAGGTTGTAAGAGAGTGAGACAGGCGTAATAGATGCTTGTCTTTGATACCTTTTTCAGTGCTGCTAGCAGGAGGGCTCCTCAGTTAGCCAGATGAGAACCCAGCTTTCTCTGATCTCCTCTCAGGTTATATGGCTTCGGCAAAGTGACTTGCTATTGCTGACGAAGCCCCTGGAATTAACTTCTCAGGTCATCCAGTGACTGGTTTCCTTTCACTGAAACCCATCCTGGACTGGTCTGTACACTAACAATGTTTTGTACATTATTTCTTTTTCAGGCACAGAAGTTTAATTTTTCATAATCTTAGGGAAACAATTTCAACAGATTTAGATGGGTATCTAGTCATTTTAGAACATTTCCATGTCTGCAATTCTGATTTGGGGGTAACTTAAAATCTCCTCTTTTTCCCATTTTACAAGTTTAATTTTTTATTATTGTTCTTGTGTTGTGGTTGTTATTATTATTATTATGATTATGAATTATTTATTATTATTTTGTGGACGGAGGGAGGGATGACTTTTTCTTTAGTCATTCCAACACATTTTTGCAGATTGTTTCTACTATTTAAGGCATTTGAATTCTATTTGCTTCTTGTGCCACCTCACACTCTCCTAGGTACAGGCAAACATTTAGGATTTTAGTTGTGGGGTAAACTGCCATCTCACAAAGAAAGCAGTAGAATGGGCAATTCTGTGAAGATAACATATTGCAAGATTTTTTTTACAGAATAATTCTTAAATCACACTATTGTATAATCTGTTCTGCACAGGCCATCTCTTATTTACTTCACTACATGAAGACACGAAAGGCAAGTTAATGTTTGTCCATCCGATTTTATTCCATCTGAGCTGTTAACATTTACCAGCAACTTTAGGATGTAGACATTCTTCTTTAGTCTGATATGTATCTATGTTACTCATATGCGACACTAATACAGTGTATTTCTTCTGCATGCTGTTAACGCATTCATTCCAACTGGCAGCTCCACAAGACAGGGAGAGATCTCATTGTCATGTGGGTAGATTAAAGTCATGAGCACATAAAAGCCTAAGCAGAGCATACTGGGATCTGACACTGCATTTTTCGGGAAATTCTGGAATTAATAAAAATTAATTTAATCAGAAAGTGATTTGTGAATAATTCTGTGCATATAAGCGCTCCCTTTCAAAATAATATCATTATTTGCAGGCAGGTAGGAAGTTTGGGGAGCCTCAGAATGTGGTTTCAGTGGTTTTGAACACTGGTTGTGGGGTCAGACAGGCTTCTGTGGGACAGCTGTGTCTCAAAACACCAGGACCAAAAAGCTACTAAGGAGGGAGTCAGTGCTCTAAGGCTTGCTAGGAGCAATGCTGAAGTCCTAGGAACCTAAAGCACAAAGCTGCAAGTTATATAGCCAGTTTTCTTTCAGTAACTTTGGCTCCTGTTGGAATTACCTACTAAAAGATTTGAATTTAATATAAATGGTATTCTCATTCAGTAAAGAATTTTCCAGCCATCCAATGCACAATTAGAATACAGTTAGGATTCACCCACCTTAACAAAATGTCATCATAAAGTCCACAAAATGCAATTACTACAACCGCAAATAATGAGACAGGCATCAAAAAATCAGCATGGTATGCAGTAAATAGTAAGTATGTGTCTGTTATTTTAGAAGATCAGAAACAATACAATACAATTAAAAGGGTTTTTTGATTATTGTTGTTGTTGGTTTTTTTCCTTCCAGTCTTTGCTGGAGAAATAGAGAAATATGTCAAAAAGATGGAGGAACTTCCATGTCCCAGGATTTTTCTTGAATATTTCTAATGGCAACCCATTAGACTGAGAGGAAAATTTTCAAAGTGGTGCACAGGGATTGCACTACGCAACTTCCATTAAAATTGTTGGGAACCTGGAGGCTAAGCCTCCCCTCAGCTTTGAAAATGTACCCTAAACTATCAGCAATTTCCATTTGTCTGTGCTTGAATTAGCTGGATGATTCATCATATTTCATTTCTTAAACACTATGATTACACTTTTGGGTACCAATACTAGTGTGTTTAAATGATACAAGTTAATTGTAAAATCCCAAAGCGAGCTCTTTTTCATTTATCATGTAGTAAGCTAATACATACACAATATTTACATTTTTCATTAATTACATGAACTAATTATCTTATTACAAAATGAATGACAGAGAAATTGTAGTCATAGAAGGGATCATTGTTCATTTATTATGCATGAATTACCACTAAATAAAATAGTCATCATGAGCTAATGTGAAACCTTGACAAATTAATAAAACTAATCACTATTGATTATTATGTCATGTGAATCATTATTAGTAGTCTGAAAAGTTAGTGCAAATACAGGTAGAAAAATCTCTAGAATTAATTGAAAGAAGTAGTGTAAGCAATGCTAAAATTGAAGAATGAATATGATGATCTCAAAATGATAAATTGTAGAGCTGGGCAAGTTGATAGACTGCAATATATCACTTAAATATATTAAGAGTGTGTCACCCAGTGTAGACATAAGTGGTCTTCGAATATGAAACCTACAAGCCCTTATTTTCTCGGTTACAGATGTTTGCTTGACTTCTATTACCAGGGTGTGTCTGACACTGGTGGGGTATTTGAGCACCTTGTAAGAAATGATCTTTTCATATGTGTCTGTATCCTGTAAACATATTACTCCTATAAACGCAAACTTAAAACATGTTGTGTGAAAGAGTATGCCTCTGAAATGAGATGTGGAAAAGTATAATACTTGAGCAGGATTAGATTATATGAATTTCCTTATATGTCCCCTTTTTCCGACTTAGACTTGTAAGATTCATTAATATATCTTAAAATAAGGTTTTGCTTAGCATTCCACTACTTCCAGGGAAAAGATGGATGTCAAAAAGTTCAGTTAAACTGATTTGTCAAATTCAGATCTAGGGATGCTTTAAAACCAAAGCCAAAATCTTAATAGTCCTATAAATACAGACGTCTTGAATCCTAACCTGGGTCCAAAATTTTGTAAGCTGTTTTGTTTGTTTGTTTGTTATGCTTTCTAAATGCAAGATTTGCAAGGGATAAAGACTAAAATCTACTGTCTCCTACTTCCCAAGGACATACATGTACAAACTAAACTTGAAAGCAATAGATTAACAAACAAGGACAGCTATTTCTCCGGTAATTAAGAGATTGATTCTGGATATAATAATCCTTGAAAAATCTAAAATCCATTAATATGCTGAAAAACTTTGGCAGAATCAAAGGAAAAGGAAGCCAGCAGAAAAACAGAAGCAGCATTCCAATTCGTCACAGCTAGAGGCAAACATGAAGCTGACCAAAAAAAAGGGCCCAAGAATCTGCTAGTGTCAAATGACAGAAAGAATAATTTTCAGATTTCTTTGCTTGAGTTCATGTGATTAACAACAAAAAGAATAGGAAAAAAGATAGTGGGTGTCAAAAACCATACTAAATCCCCTAGTGCAGCTGTTTTAAAAGCCACAGAAAATAAGGGGCAAATCAATAGCACATACCTAGAGTAAACATAATCTTCTTTAATTTAGACAGTAGCACAATGATTCAGCTGTAAATAGTCACCAAGATCATGGAAATGATGTAAAGATGACACTTTTACTCACAGTAGCTAAATTCATTGCCAACCTAAGACTAAGTTACTTATATTCCCCCTCCTCCAACTTCCTGCTCTCCTCCTACCTCTGCCTCACTGTAAAGAATGCTCATTACAATTATTAAAATAGGAAAATAGCCTCATTTTTACATCTGACACAACATTTCTTCTATAATTTCATCCACTAAGTGACAGTTCTTAGTCCAGGTTCCTCTGCTTCTCATGCCCAATCCCAAACAGGGAACAGTACCTACCCTTTCTGGTCAGCAGGAGCTATTGAAAAATATTTCTCTCAAAATATTTATTTTACCCTTCCTTTAAATCACAGGTTAAAATCCCTAAAGAGGTGTGATTGCCTCCATTCACTTGAAAGAACCCAAGAGAATAGGAATCAGAGTGGGGAAGCAAGATCTCTGAAGTCAGAAGCAAACAACGTGGTCTTGGTTACAGGCAAGGAAAGAGGGAAGTCCAGCAGAAGTCCTCAGAAATATGTTTTTGCAACACCGCTACAATTTACCATAAAGTATCATCTATTAACACTTAAGAACTTTTAACCTCAATTTTTACAGTAACCTGATATGTGCTCCAGGAATATCAAAAGGTGGTAGCTATTATTCATTTGTAGAGAAAGTTACCTTCATGAAGGTGTTAAGAATTGATTTAAATGGAAGCTGCGTACCTGAGTACCTCTAAAAATCTGACTTTTCCCTTACTGTGTTTATGATCTTACAGGTTAAAAAAAGCACAGAGTGAAGTGCAGTGCCTGCTACAGCTCAAATGCCCAGATTTGCAGCAGCTGTTACTAATAAGAAGCGTTTCTGTCTTTATAATTATTTTCCCCAATTTTCCCCTTGGATGCCACTAAAAAAGAAGTTTGTTGACTTAAACTTAGTTGAACATCCTTCTTCTCCAAGACACTTTTTCTTTCTACAAATCTCTATGTCACTTCTCCCAGGTTCTACTTACCTGATGATGAAAGATAAAAAAACATTTTTTGGTAGGTAGCAGGTGGTTTACTGTTATCTGAAGTGATAATTTTCATACTGTGAGATACAAAAATACAATTGAGATGAGTTAGCACATCTCCAGCTTTGGTCCTGTCACTCTGGAGACATAAATAAGTAAAGATTGTTAGTTTTCTCTTGTTTTATCTGCCTTCTACTGTATTTCATTTTTCTCCTCTTCTCTCTGTTTACCAGCATGTCATGCTTCCTATTCTATTCCTTATTACATTTTCCCTTCATTGTGGAGCCCTAGACTGTGTTGCCAAAATAGTCCTTTTACATCATGCTTTGTCAAGTTTTAGTCCTTCTGACTTGTGTCCTCTGTAGACAGTGTCTTCCCATTTCCAAAGTATTGTTTCTACCTTCATCTCCTCCTATGTTTTCAGCATTTTTTCTGTGACAACTTCTCCTCTTCCATTGCCACTTTCACAACTGTTGTCAACAATCTGAAAACATTCCTAGTTGTTTATATCATATGGTATTACTCTTGTAATATCCTTATGCAAATCTACTTATCTCATAAAACACTGATGGCAATCAATTATAGAATGAGAATATACTAGGTAATGGAAGGTTGGAAGTACTAGCTTTGTCCAAAGTTGAGCAAGTGGCTGTGTTTGTAACAGAACAATCTGGAACAAAAGTAATTTAATATATGTTTGAATCTTGTCCGTTTATAGTTGTCTGTGTTCTTCCAGAGGAACACTCCAGATCCCCAAGTTAACTTTATTTCCCCATCAGGTATTCATATCACCACTGGGTAAAGGATGGGATCCTCAGAGCTAAAACTGTGTGAACAGCTGTTCTTCTGACATGAAAGAAAGAAAACCAAAATTAAACCCACCCCCTTCCCCCAAAAAACAAATCAACAAAAAACCTGACAGGCTCAATTAGAAATTATTTAAATTTATGACTAGATGTTCAATGTTAACCAGTTAATGTAATGAAGTTTAAATTATAAAAATCTGATCAACACAGGAATAACATGACGCATGCTTCTGGAAAATCCAGAAAAAAAGTTTCAAGTGTTATAAATATAAAGTTTCTTAAGAAGTAATGTTGGTAGTAACACTTTCAGCACTCCATCTCTTTATAACATAGACAACACCTGTCTTTGCCTCATGAGAGACCTCCGGGCATACTCTGAATCAGGTACTAAAATATCAGGTTTTGTCACAATTACCCTCTATTTTTCCAAAAAAGAGGCAAGGCAAGAAATATCCAGGGTATTTTGAGGTCCCTACACAGCTGAAATATAAACAAGAAAGAGTATAGGTTTTAAAATTTGTACATCCACCTGTCTGTTAGACATTTTTTATGCCTTTAGGCATGATTTTGGAGACATACAATGTTTCATGCATTGAAACAAAAATCAAATAATCCATTCAAGTCAATGACATATCCTTATTCCCAGCCTATAAACAGCATTACATTTGATACAAGGTTTAAGATTTATGACATATCCTTTTGACATATCCTCTGATATTTCCAATTTCACTACTTTTTGACTTGGCTGTTTTAACTCCATATCATGCAAAAAGCAATATATAAATCTACTTTTTTCTTAGTGGCTTCACACTCTCTGTATTTTCAGAGCGTGCCATCATGTTGGCTTGAAGTCACAGCTCAGCTGTGATTCATAGAATGGTTTCAATTGGAAAGGACCTTAAAGATCACCTAGTTGCAACGCTCCGGCCATGGACAGGGACACCTCCCAATACAGCAGGTTGCTCAAAGCCCCATCCAGCCTGGCCTTGATTACTTCTGGGGATGGGGCATCCACAACTTCCCTGGGCAACCACTGCCAGTGTCTCACCACCCTCATATTGAAAAATTTCTTCCTTATATCTAATCTCTTTCAGTTTAAGACCATTACTTCTTGCCCTGTCACCACACTTCCTGATAAAGAGTCCCTCCCCATCCTTCCTGTAGGCCCCCTTTAGGTATCGGCAGGCTTCTATAGGGTTTCCTTGGAGCCTTGTCTTCTCCAGGCTAAACAACCCCAACTCTCTCAGCCTATCTTCATAGCAGAGATGCTCCACCTCTCTGGTCATCTTTGTGGCCCTTCTCTGGACCAGCTCCAACAGGTCAATGTCCTTAAGGATTCTTAAGGAGTTTTCCTTGTAGGAAAGAATATGTTTATTATTGTGACAAACGTTCTATATAGTCAGATGTAACAAGCACCCAGACACTTGGGCCCCTCCTTAAATCGTTCTATGAAATTTGTTTGTGTCAAAATATAGAGAGGATGAAACAGCTCACACAGGCCTAGGAACAATAGTCCTATAATGCTGGAATGGCATCCTTGGTTATTTCCTTGCTTTTATCAGTCAGCTTCTATTACTGAAATGCCATTAAAATAAATGTCCCCTTCCTTATTTTTTGTACCAGAGTGATAGTTCTCATACAGAAGGGGATAAGTCATTTGCAGACTTTGAGCCGTATTTGTGTCTCGGACTGTGCCTTTTGTACACAAAAATGATGACTGAAAAGGATCTGAGAATAAGTTTCTAAAACAGGGGATAGATGTAGCTTATGTAGCTCCTTTCACTATGATTTGCTCACATCCCTTCACAGAATCATAAGATATGCAGTGGAAAACTTAGCTCTTTTCACAATAGGACATATCTGATTTGCC
>JAOXJM010000019.1:38324504-38336761 GCA_026413425.1 Tringa solitaria | reverse complement strand
GGGGGGTGAAGAGATATAGTGAAAGGCTGAATTGACAGACTCTTCCATGCCCAGTAGCAATACAACACACTTCTGCAGAAAGACACTGATCAGCTACTGATTTCCACCAGCTTTGCCATCAGGCAGCCAGTCTCTCTTCACTTCATGCAGTCACTGTATTCCCATCTGTGAGCTCTGCAGGACACAGGTCAAGCCATAAGCAGTCAAATCACATTCCTGTCTTCTCCCCAAACCATAGGCAGCTATGATGAGTTGAAAGCACCTGCTTGATGCTCACAAAGGCTGTAATGTAGCTGCATTAGCAATTCCCTCCTTTAGTTTACTCAATCACTCTATTCACCAGGTGCATCAAGGAATAACTCCCCCTCTGGGCCAATGCAAAGTATAGATTAATTATGCTAATCACCCACTCTAGGCACTAAATGCGCAAAACATCCACTTCTTCTATTCCTCCAGTCAAATCTTTTCCATCTACACTTCTTACCTCTGGGTCTTCCCAGTGTGACTGATTTAATGCACGTCCGGGATTTGGAGACAGATTCCAAGCCTTTTCTCTAGTCATTCACTGCTGTCAAACCGTGTTAAGATGGTTTGCTTCTTTTAACTACTGTGGATATTTGTAGACTTGTTAGTTTTTCAGCTTTAACTCTATAAATACTCCCAATACTTGTGCATCATTTCTTTTCAAACCAGTTCCTTACCATGCTACTTCTCTAAAGCTTCTATAGTATGAAATTTCCTTGATTTCTACAGTCTCATTTTTGTTTCTCAAGTAGCTTGTATTTCCCTCCTAGCAACCTATAGACCAATTTCTTTTTTTTTTAAACAAGGTTAATATTTAACAAGCTCTGAGTAACTTCACTTTTTTTTTATTGAAACCAATCAAGTTTTCACATTCAATATCAAGATTAATGGCACATGCCATGTGCAATTCACTTTGCAAAATACAGTATTTCTTGAAATTTTAAATATCATAGAAAAAAAGTAATATGTGGATTAAAATGTGTTCTAATGTTTCTTTTTTTCTTGTATGTTTTTTAATGTATTTGGAATTTTCAACACAGTTCCACACCAGAATATTTTTCCAGAAATCTCATTCCTTGTTGCAAAATTTTGTGTCAGAATGACATCCTCTGCTAAAAACAATGAGATTTCTCCCTTTCAGTGTTGGAAGGAAATCTATAGTAAATTGAACAAATTTAAGCTGATACACTGGAATGTGCACTGTTTTCCTAATTGCAATAATTTAAAGGTCAATATTGTTGATTATTTGCATAGTGGCTGTTTAGGAAACGCATTCAATTTCTCATTTCCGACTGGGTTTCCCAGTTATATGGAGTCTCACTAGCCACCTACACAATGAATAGTGTATTTCTACCTACTTTTTAAAGTGTTTACATGCAGTCAGTGTAAATGTTCTTCTGATACTAAAGTCTGGGAAATGTATAATAACTTGAATTCAAACACAGCAAAAATAAAACCAGGCCTACTCTACGGATGCTGTCTTTCATTTCCAAGTTTGACTCTAAACCCACTCCTTTTTTAGATATAAATAAGGCTGACAGAGAAATGCCAGTCTGTCACACTGAGCACTAAAAAAACTCGGCATATTGCCATCAAAACTGTGTCTTTGCCAGAGCATTGTCCAGAATAGATGTTTGAAAATACACAATGTTAAATAGGGTTTAAAATGAAAATATACAGAGAATGTGTATATGTCTGAAAACTGCATCTAATTCCTTCAACACCGGACTATGAATCCTCTTAATTCAGAGTCACTAGTAAACAACATAATAATCAAGGTATTGTGTCATTTTTTTGGTGTTTTTTAAGTTGTAATATTGGTAGATTTTGAATCAAGTGATTTTCTTTAACCCTCCTATTCCGTTAAGCCAGGATCAAAATGAAGAATAGAGGTCATTTTTCAGCCTGTGTTAACTAGAATGTCAATTACTCTTTTACTCTGCCACAAAGCAGTCACAGAGAGTTAGTGCACGGGCTCAGATGTGAGCACATAGAGAAGGACAGCCTCAAGATATTTCAGTCTGATGATGTCAATGTTTGCCTTTTTAACTCTGTTGGCAGTCAATATGTTATTCAAGGTTTCATACAATTTTCAGCTCTAAATAGTTAATTCAAACACACTCATCTGCACTTCCTTTTTAATAGGATAATTTCTCAAATCTTTTTTGAGGTATTTGTGCAGTTAGAATATGGTTCTTTACTTTTATTAGAATCACAGAACCACAGAATGGTTGAGACTGGAAGCGGACCTCTGGAGGTCATCTTGTCCTATCTCTTCCTGCTCAAGGAGGGTCACTTGAAGTAAGTTGTGAAGGACTGTGTTCAGATGGCTTTTGAATATCTCCAGGGATGGAGACTCCACAACCTCTTTGGGTAACCTATGCCAGTCCTCAGTCACTCCACAGTGAAAAAGTGTTTTCTGATGTTCAGATGGAAATTCAGGTGTTTCGGTTTTTCCCCTTTGCCTTTTGCCCATTCACTGGGAACCACTGAAAAGAGCCTGCCTCTGACTTCTTTACACCTTCCCTTCAGATATTTGTACATATTCATGAGATTCCCCTGACCTTTCTCTGCTCCAGGTTGAACAGTCCCAGTTCATTCAGGCTTGTCCCGTATGAGAGATGTTCCTGTCCCTTAAACATCATAGTGGCCCTTCACTGGGCTCTCTCTCGTGACTGCATATCTTTCTTGTACTGAGAAGACCAAAACTGGACCCAGTTCTCCAACTATAGTCTCACTTCTCCAATAAATCAGTATCATTAAGGGTATTAATTACAGAGACTTTCACTATACAAGACCCTTCTCCTTCACATGTTGTATCCTACTTACTATGTAAGTATGGTTCAATCAACACTGTCAAAATTTTAATTGCAAGATGGATGTGTCTATAATATGTCTCATTCTGGAAAGAGTATGTAACCAGAGTAACACGTACTCAATGTAAAGTACAGTGAAAGTGAGGAAGAGAATGACAACAGGTATCTAGGCCACAGGGGCCTTGTGTGAACAAGTGGCAACAAGTACCAACACTCTTGCATATAGCTGCAGAGAGAAAAATCAGTAAGAACAACCTGGAAGCAGTCGCCATGAGCAGAGCTATAGAGCTTTTGAGCCTCTAGTCAAATTGTACTCTGAGATATGAAAGCACTGTGGGAGTCTTCATAGGCAAAGCACCCTCTTCTGGGCTCCCTCTTTGATCCAGGTTGAGAAATGTTGTCATTAATGTCAATTACAGTGAGGTTACTTTGACGTTTTCCACACCTCATGCAAAGTGGCCAGGTTGGTAGCAGAGTATGGTCTCTATAAAGTAACATGCACATTGTACTGCTAATCATTAGCTACTGCTTTATGGCCACGTGTGGTTCACAGTGAAGAGATTTGTTTTCTGAAATCCCTTTTTAGAACATTTTAATCAGGCTTCAGCATTAAAAACAGAACTCCGTTCCTTCTGATCATATTTTACTTGAGGTGGTAGTCACACCAAGATAGAATTATTGTCCCAGGCTAGAAAGCTTTGAGTTGTGAGGTCATGTCAACATAAAAGCTGAGCTTTAGGAAATAAAATTATTTTTTCTAGGTTAATTCAATCTTTAAACATTACCAGAATTCGATGAAGTATATATTCTAGAGGAGCTTGGCTGCTACAATTTATTTCTGACACTACACTGTAGAGCTCTGATCTCTTACCCCAAATCCCAGACAATCTTTGAACTGCTAGACAACTGCAGCTATGCTTATCATCTTCAATGGAATGCAAAAGAGCCAAAAAAGATGATTTGTGTATGTTATTACCTTGCTCTGAAACATGCCATAGGACATTAGACCTTGCTGCCTAGGTACAAAGTTCATTACATGGAACTAGAGGCTCCTATACTGTGTTGTGAACCTTCTTGCTGTAAGCTAGGCTAATGAAAATATATCACGTTAGTCATGATGATGAAAGGTAAAGACATGTACTTGTTGAAGCAACTGACATTTCTGACCAGGAGCTCTTGGCTTAGTAATGGAGTTACATGAAATGTGTGACTCGAGGCATAGCACGGAAAGACATAAAAGTCTGTTTTGGGTCACTTCCACCCACATCTGGTCACCAAGAATGGATTATTACAGCTATTTTTATATCTATATGTATTAAGGTAATCAGTTAATAGCTTTCATGGGACTATTTTCTCTGTCTAAGTACCATTTTGAAAGAACAGGTAGTTGCTAAATTAGAATATCTGAAGTGTCTCCCAGGAAATTTAAATCCATTTTGCTACCCATCACCCCATTTCACTCCTCCCTTCAGTGTTCACTGGCCTTAAAAATATTACATAGTCATTTATGGACTCCCACAGGCTCTGTTTGAACTTTACAGCACTTCTCAGATACTTGGTCCAAATTTGTGCTTCAGGTCGATCTCACCATTGTGTCAGGGTGAAGCCTTGTTTTCATACAGCCTAACTCTCTTGAGAGGCTTGTTTTTCCTGGAGAAGAAACCTTGGCAGATGAGCTAGAAGAAAAATAATCTGCACTATGAGCTAGCTTCCAGTGTGGAGAATTAGGAATAAAAGCAGTTGAGATCCTTCACAAAGTGTATCCCTGGATTCTGGGCTCCATCGGGAGGACTATATTACGTCATGGTAAAGTCCAGTTTATTCAAAACCAAAAGTTTAGAAGAAGAACAGAATATGGCTGAGGAAAGATTTCAAAGTCATCTTTTACCAATTGCAAAAGTAACTTCAAAGATGCAATATTACAGTGTATTTTGAAATAGCTGAAATAAAAGAGACAGAAAAAGTCATAAGCACCCATGACACCTTCAGGGAACACTCACTAGTTTTCATTAGAAATGCTATTTTCAACTGATGTTTCCTTTGCATGCTTTAAAATTTTACCTTTGCTTTGAATGTCATTTCCCATTACACCTTTACCATAACATGTTCATGTACATCAGCACTATGATTCTGTAAAATGACATTGAAATAACGTGTACACTCTCTAAAACAGAAGATAAAAAGATTTTCCAGTTTTCTATTAGACTTTTGCATAAACAGTATGAATAGGAATTAACTTTTAAAAAATTATTTAATGTTAGTAACATACTACCTATATAAAATTCAGATTAAATGACCAAAGACTATATATGAAAAAAATTAGGCAGAATTGGAATTAGATGGAATATAGTATGCTACATAAAGCAATTAATGGATGAAAAAAACCAACTAATCTTTGAAAAGGGGTCTTTTTCCTGTAATGCTAGTCTCTCAACTACCATCTCTTTATTTAGTTTCTGAGTACTGAAACAATTTAAACAGAAGGTACAAGGATAAATTTCTTCCTTCTCCTTTCTCCTAATTCTTGCAAAAGTATCCCAGGTATAACTCCACAGTGACGTCATCTTAAATGGTTTGAGACGTCTTTGTCAGAAGAAAAGAAACATCAGTCTTCCACATTCTATAAAGAGTGCCTAAGGTTTTGAAGAAAAGGAAGACCCTTAGCTAGTGATACTGTAAAAGAAAATATCAGTTGCAAAATTCCTGAGAGAAGAGACTTGAATCTGTCTTCAGAGTACCTTCCTGGCCTGTGGTCAGTGAGTACTTGGACATATCTCCTGAAGCCAGGAGTCAGAAGCCTGATGCCTGTAGCAAAGTGTATGACAATCACCTTCTTGCCTCTTTGTCCCCCTCAGGAGACTGCCTGCTCTGCCTGGTATGAGTTTCTGTGGATTACCATTTTTGCAGCTGGTGTGTAGCTTGCATTGTGCACCTAGTTCCCCCAGGCAGAATAAAGATGATCTGCAAGGGTTTTAGACTGCAATCTGGGAAACCCTGTGCCCCAGAATAATGCATTTTAACCTCTGTCATCCTTATTGCATTTCTGGATTTTGTCCCAGGGCCTTTTCTTCTCTGGAGCTCTGTCTTTGGTTGCAGATAAATTTGTGAGCTGACTCCTGATTTACTGTGGTTTCAAACACTTCATGGGTACAGATCACACCTTTCTCAGGCAAATCCAGAGGATTTTCTGGAAGTATAGTAGAATGGCGTCAGGAGGAGTTGGGAACTGGATACTGCATATATTTCCCTGGTCTCACTGAGACTTACAGTGGGCCTTTAAAGACTGAAATGTCTCACTGGACATCTTGAAAATTTCAATCATATATTTAACCCACTAGTGAGCTTGGGTTGTGCCCCAAGACTAATTTTTAAAGGATTTCTTAACAGCAGCATTTTTATTCTCAATTTAAATAGTAAATAATAATTATAGCGTTGTCAGAAAATTGCTTGTCCCTGAAGTCTTAAAGGAAGTTGGTAATAAGAATCTTTTTCAAATTCAATGCACTTCATTTGTGCTTATTGTATGCAATTATTTTTTTTAACAATTTCTTACCATATCCCATAAGGTAATGATTAAAACTTGAAAGCTTTAAAAGAGAAAATAACTGCTCAAGAAAGATATAGAACGGTTTAGCCAAGTGCTTTGGGCTCTGGTTGCCTCATTCTTCCCAACCCTTTCTTCCCTTGAGTCTTCCTTCTCAAAGCCTGTTCTTTCTCAAGACCATCTATTCCTGTCAGAAAGTCTTAAAAGACAAGCCTCCAAACATCCAAAATGGGGACGGGGGGAAGGGGGCGTGTCTTTAATCCAATAAAGCAAATAAAATCTGCATGCATATTGCTGGAATTTTAACTTTGCCTTAAATACACCCTTTTAGTTGTAATGTCACAAATGTATTGGGAGAAATTGCTAAGACATGGGTAAAATTATGAGGGTAAAAATTTCGTTGGTTTCCATGGGTGCAGATCTTTAGACAATGGGCCTGATTCTACAAACTCTGATACTTGAATAGCTCCACTGAATTTAGCTATACTGTGCACATGTGAGAAATCATTCTCATGCATAAATGTTTATAAGATGGGGGGTCTGAATTTTAAGTGCTGAAGTTCAAAGAAAAGATAATTAACAAAGAACACATTCCCATGAGCTGCCTAGCAGTTCCTACAAAGTACTGGGTATCCTCAACTCTCATTAACTTCAATAGAAGTTGAAGACATGTGACATGAAGCAAGATTAGGGCTCAAAATACTAGCTAATATACATTTCTTTTTGACAGCAGCAAAAAAGGGGTCTAATACAGTCTGTTCAGCTTCGGACTTCAGAGAAGCCCAAATCTGTTTTTGTCTCTTTACAAGTAATGGTCTCATTGATTCCAAAGATCAGTTAAAATATAATTATTTAATAATGATAATAATGATACACAGTGTGTAAGGGTCATTCTAATGTTAGTCTTCACACACAGAGATAACAGAGATCCCAAAGGCATTTTTAGAAAACTCCTAATTTTCAGATCCTAAAAAAGCCTCACCCTTGCATATATATTTTAGAGAAGGGGAAAAAAATGTATGTACATGTATATGTGTATATGCATATTTGTATCTGTTTGTGTATTTAATTATATAGAGATGTACTTTTTTCTTTCACTTCACCTTTACTTCATCTATGACTAAATATATACAAGACTTTTCTATGAACTTCAATATTAGTAATAGTTTCATGAATCTGTTATATGTCAATGTCTTAGTTTTCTTCAAATTACTGGGGTTACCTAAGCTGAAATCAGATTCTCAGAGCATTATCTACTTCAGTTTCAGGTCATTTTCAAAATCAGAATGGGCCTATTTTCTATACTTAATTTGCATGCAAACAAAATCTTATGGGAACAGCTGAACTCAGAAAAATTCACTTCCAAATTGCAGAAATTATCCTTATTATCATTATTATTGCTGTCATTTACACACCCATCAATGTGTAATCTGGAAGTGCTTTAAATGGTTGAAAATGTGAGAAACTGACATTAAGCAAATAGGATAATCAAATACTTAATCTCCATGCACATGCCCACACATACAAGTGTGTGCACACATAAACTTTGACATTGACTTTGAAAGTAAGAAAATTAAAGAGATTATCAGAATATTAAATTCCAGAAATTGTGGCTAGTGAAAATGTGGGAACAAGAGATATACACAGTGCTACTGGCTTTAAAAGTGACTAAACTCAATTTTAAATAGATATCTGGTGGGAGGTAATTCCAAAGTTGAAGGATGTAGTAATGTAGCATGTAAAAAGGAAGCGCAGAAACAATCCTGAGGAATGGAGATGGTACAACCTAAACTAAGCATGAGCCTCAACTCTTCAATTTAGCTTCTCTGAATCTGTGCTTCTAGATTGTAGTGGGAATCATGAATTGTGCAAGGACAAATAGACAGATACTGTAAAATGTTGAAATACTGTCACATCTTCACCTCAGAAGCAATCATTTGATTACTGGATTAGTCAGAAGTTCCTAATACTATTTGAATGTAGCTCCATAGTAGATCCATTTTGGAGAAGTCCAGCAGAGACATAACTAAGCAGTGAGCAGTTAAGATGATGTGCTTTCTATTTCTCAGACAGATGTGGATGATCTTCAGTCATCACGTAATGTATCAATAAGATATTTGAAAGTTTGCACAATCTGGATAAGTAAGTGTAATATGAACTAAGTTCAAATTCCCTGCTACTTTTGCCATCACTCAGTTTCATGTCTATTATATTCATTATTTAGCTATTACAGATGTATGAAACAACTTGCTTTCTGTCTAGAAAAAAATATTTTCTAGGTTTATCCTGAGCACAAAGACAACATGAAACATGACAGAGGAGACAGGTGGTGTATCACACTATGGCAGCAGTGAAGAACTACACCATATTAGTTTGCAGGTAGCTTTAATTAAATCATAAACACAGTGCAGAATAGTCCTGAGCCCTCTCAAAGAGTTACTGCTATTTTCATAGAAGAATCCAGGTCTTTTGGTGTTTTTTTCCTGTCTTTGACCGAATTTTCTTATATATTTCTCAATGTATCATAATACTATCCATTTTGAGACACGCTCTGTTCTCTACCAAAACAATATTCTTCAAGAATGAAAAATGACACAATGAAATGAAAATCAAGAACGAAAATGACACAATTCTGGAAAAATCATCAGGTGGTAAAAGATCATCTAAGGTTGTAGAAGGGGTCTTCTCCTAAGCATATTCTCCTTAGCATAATACTCTCCTGCACAAAAAAATCTATGCAGGAGCATTCCTCAGAGGAATCTTGCAGGTACTTACCTCACCTCATAAGCTGCCTAAAATTTTATGTCCACTGCAAAAAGAAGAGTATTTGTAGATTTGCTAGGTTTATCTAGCTAGAAGAAGCAATAACACTAGTGAAAAGGCTGTGGTACAACATTTAGGTGTCTTTAGGCTTTATATTTAGTATTTAGGTATCTTCATTGTCCTTGATAACACAATCTAAAGACATATCTTTATCCTGATTCTTGGGAAACAGCCTAGTGGGAAGCCCATATGCTTGTTCATTCACATTTGTTCAGTGGTGTGGCAGTGATATCTATATCTAAGTCCCACTCTCATTGACTGCCAAGCAACTACATGCAGGGAACCTATTCTCTCTTGCATTGCATTTTTGGTTTTAAAGTCAAAACGGGACAACCTTTAATGGCACACTTTGACTTCACTTGACTGTAACTTCATAACACAAACTGCTTACTGTTCCTCTTAAATGTTAATGACTTCTACAATCGGATATTTACCAGTAAATTTCAGGGTCCTTGCTATCTTCTCTGTTTAAAATTATTCTTGCAGGACATGTTACATTTTATTTTAAATGATGGTTAAGAATTATGAAACTGACAGTTTTAATAGGACAGCCTGGAGCCTGTTTCTAGATTTGGAGGTTTGAAAGCTGAATCATACTGATAAATTCTCACTGTGTTTTGCATGCTTTGTGGAGGAGAGTGAGCTTTATTACGAGGCAGGAAATCATTTAATTTTGGCAGAGGTTTGATAAATAGGAGTTATTGTAATGAAATTCCTTAGCTGTCTTGTGTATTGCCAATCCATGACTAATGGTCGCTAAGTTGGTTGCTTATGAATTTCTTTTTCGGCCCAGAGGGGTCTGTCCCAGCAGGGAACACATGAAGAACAAGACATTTCTGTTTTCACTTGCAGCAGCATCCCTGGAGGCCCCATGTGCTACAATACCTTGTTCTAGCAGTGAAAGAGTTGGAGAAATGTTCCTTCAGCTTTGTAGACAGAGACCCCCATGGACATAATTTGGACTATAATTAGTAGTTGCAATGTTCAGGCTCCATTACCCAGTACAATTCTGTCCTATAGTTACAGTCTTCTCTTACTTTTATTCACTTCAGGTCAATTGTCTTCTATCTTCCACATATTCTGTTTCAGTGAACGTGTTTTAATTTTTGGTTGCAATGCACAAATGCCACTAAGCAACAATCTTGGATTTAAAAGTAAATTTAATTAATTTGAAAAAAACCTGATGCAATTATGACACTGATTCCAGTTCTGACAAAGTGTTCAATGAGATCTTTAGAGATAATGTTGACTTTTAGGGGCAAATTCAAACCTTATTACATAGAGGTAATTGAGGGCATAATTTTGTCCTTAAAACTATACTCTCCCTGAAGTTCCCAGTGATTTTAATAGGATTAAAGGTATAAATTGAGAAAGGATAAATTCAAGCAAACCAAATACATTTTAAGTTGAAATCATGGGGGATTTTCCCATGTTTAATTTTAAAAAAAAATATCTAAAAATTCTCTCTTTGATTGTTTAGTCCTACTTTTAAAAACTTATTTCTTGGTTGGTTTTTTTGTTGTTGGTGGTTTTTTTAACGCTATAAGTATGGGAATTGAATATATATCGCCGTATATTAATCAGGGGAAAAAAGTTAACAAACTTAAAAGTGGAAAGCAAAAGATGGGAAAGATTTCTGAGACACAGCTCTGTACCATGAAGATTAAATAGAAGTAAAGAGAGAACACTTTTTTTTTCTTTAACTGAGGTCAGTATTAAAAGCCACTTTTCAAGCTCTTTTAGAACATTCTACTTTAAGAAATTTTCTATTTTAAGAGAAGAATATTGTGCTGCAAGGTCCAGGCTCAATTAAAACGATTTTTTGGCTTTTCTCTGAAATTCTATTTAATCTCTGTGGCACTGCGCTGACCTGTATAGAGAAAGATGGCAAAGCTAACTCTTAGCTTCAACGTCTATTCCTGTAACACAGCCTCAGCAGTCAGCATCTAACAGCTCCTCTGACAGGAAGACCTCTTGCAGAATACTTTATCATTTAATAGCCAAAATAGGAAAGAAGAAAAGACACTCCCTGAGTCTGAACCTCACCACAGCAGTTTTCAGTGGTGCCTATACTAGTGTCTTCAGTACTGAAAAGAAGGACTTAAAGAGGAAAGTAAATCAGAACCATAATTTTATTATCCAAAGGAAGTTTCTATAGGACTGTCTTGTTCTAGCTGATATTGTTATTGATGCTTGCATATAAATAACAGTTTTCTGCCTCAAATACAGTTTTGTGAATATTTTCAGTGAAGTTACTGTTGCAGTAGTTCCAGGAAGCTCAGACATAGACTGGCAATCTGAAAATATAATCTCTACTTGAGAAAATTTAGGCTAGTTAAGTTATATTGAAATGAGTGGCCACTCTGAAACTATTCTACAGGACTCAGCAATGGAAGGATCCTCCTGGGCCATTCAGCTCTGTTTCCTGCTGTTGCAGAGTGTTCTAAAACTCAGTAGTCTGAGATTTTATGGTACAAACTTTCTTCTACTGTACTGAACAAATTTTTAGCCATCCGCCTGTTTGTGCTTCTGCTACCTAAGCCCTGCTATATTAGTCCCTTATCAGATGGTATCTTTCCATTCACTTGATCTTCATTATTTTCCCCAAATTTCCAGTGAAGCTATTATTTAATAGTACAAGAATGTGTCCATGACCGTTATTAAGAATATTTTAGATGGGTCTCACCAGTTCATTGTGTTGTGATGTTAATAATTTTCTTATTTTCACGGAGAATATGTTACCCGACTCATTCTAAGATCACATTTAAATTTCTCACATCAACATACTGAAGCTTCACAGTAATTCTGCAACTGATCACAGCTGTTGTTTTCAGCTGATTGGATCCCAGTTTATTGTAAAAATATTGGTAGATAGAAGCATTACTTTGCTCTTGGTATTATAGATTTAAATTCAGCTTATCCTTTTGGGTCCTGACTTCAAGGTAACCTAAACCTTCTTATGTTCTACTCCGAACACCTCCTGTATGCGTAACACAATCTGCAGATTTTCACTTGCTTCAGCACCCCCTTGCCCACCCACCCCTCCCACC
>JAOXJM010000019.1:38304748-38319002 GCA_026413425.1 Tringa solitaria | reverse complement strand
GGGCTAATGGTTTTAAACTGAAAGAGGGGAGATTTAGATTAGATATTAGGAAGAATTTTTTTTAGTGTGAGGGTGGTGAGACACTGGCACCAGTTGCTTAGAGAGATTGCAGTTGCCTCTTCCCTGGAAGTGTTCAAGACCAGGCTGGATGGGGCTTTGAGTAACCTAGGCTAAGTGGGAGGTGTCCCTGACCATAGCAGGGGGGTTGAAACTCGATGATCTTTAAGGGCCCTTCCAACTCAAACCACTCTATGATTCTATGTTTCTATATTAAATGGTTCACAACAATCTACCTGAATGGTACGAATTAGAAATCAGGCTAGCCTTATCACAGAAGATAGCAGACCAATCTGTCACATTCTACTATTTTGGAGTATTCTGGTACATTTTATTGTACTATCCTTATTTTCGTCAACACAAAAACACAGGTAGAAAAACATTTCAAGAAAGAGATGTAGGCAAGGCTCCATTCTACACATCATGCACATGGTGTTTCCTGATGAGAAGAATAATGTTCGTTAGGTCCAGGCATGTAATGCGCATCATGTGACACATGCCACAGCTAGACACTTAAAAGTGTGAAGAAATGAAAAGCAGTCAAACAGTATTGATAGAAAAAAAGTCTGAAAAAGAATTTCAGTTAGTCCATCATGCAGAGGAAACAGTGATTTTCACATTGCTATTATGGGGGTAGGAAAAAATTGTTGAATTGTTGTATCAGATTCTAGATGATATCACTTCCTAGTCAAGTTTCCCCAAGCTGAGAAATTTTACCTTGTGTATAGACCAGACTTCAGTTTCTAAATGAACATGCTAAGTGTTGGATTTCTTCTGTTGTTGTTTAGCATGTGTATTATTTTATTAGCTTGGGCTGTTATGTTACTGTGTTAAGGTTGTTTGGTGAAAGACAGTTTTTCCCCATAGTTTTAATCTAGTGGTGACAAAGGACAGCATATGGCTATAAGAAATAGTCAGAAAAAGGAGATAGAAGATTAAGGAACAGATGAGAGGTGTGTGCATTCAAAGACACTACATGCACATACCAACACAGCCCCTGTGAAACCATTATCAGTTTGCAATCATAAACATAGCTACACAATACGCTAGGTCAAAATGCCTGTCTATTTTTGGTTTTACAGATTGAAAACTGACTTTCTTGCCTTTAAGCACTGTCTGTGTATGTACCATGTAAGAGGATTTGGTAAATAAAAGTATACTTCACACCATAAAGACAGAAAGATTCTGGGTAGAAAAGGAGCTTTAAGGTTTATGACACAAAGTTCTTCCAGTTACCTATTCCTGCAGTATCCAACTTCAGAAGTTTAAATCAGAAATCTCTAGCAGGGCTCACTGTCCTTTTTATATTTTGTAATTTAATAAAAATGAGGCTCAGGGGGGAAAAATGATTAAAATCGGTATCAAGTAAAACAACACAGTGATTAAAATCTCATTTTTGCAGGGTCTTGTCTTTCCTTGTCTTTAGATAACTAGACTAATAGCTGCCTTTAGCAAAGTGGTAATAACCATTTCAGTGCTAGAATTCCCAACAGCAGGAGCTGTGCCTTAACAAACGAATATGGAGATCTGAGCAGAACCTTATTCAGATCTTAAAAAGAACATTGTAGAATGGCGAGAGCATTGCTGCCAGGCTTGCCTTTTTTTTTTTTTTTCCCATGTTATTTTCCACTCTCTGCTCCCCCCTCCCCCAAAAAGGAAGGCAAATGAATGTTATTGGCACTAGAAATGATTAAATGTTCATTTCTGAGCCAGGACTGTCTCTAGGCTATATCCAGAGTTTTGTTGCTCAAACAGAGAATCCACCATTTCAGGGTGGAAAGCAGCAATAATTCCTGTCTTTACCATTCTTTATTTCTTCTTTTGCTAGTGAAAAATGTCCTATTTTGGGTTTCTTAAAAGCTGTCTGTGAAGAAATTTGCCTTGTATTTACAGACTCAAAGTAATGATTTCTTTCTACATTTGTATTTTGCATGTCAAATGAATTTGCTAATTTTACCCATTAAATGCTAATAAAATGGGCACACATCTAAAATGCTAAACATACATAATAATTTTTTCATTCCAGTTCAACCTGTTTGCTGCCTAAAGAAGTTCAGGACATTAAGGCACGGTACATAGAAGTCTATGTCACCTGGGTGATCAAACAGATAAGGTAGAAATAATTGATTGATGCTGTACAAACATTGAAAAAAATATTACATGTCTAGGTAGAATTTCAGGCATGGAAAAAAGGTATGAGAGCCATACATATGATGATGACCTGTGAGGCACTCAGATACTGTGATAGTGAGCACTGCCTGACGATTTCAGAGTATACATATTTACTGTCTATCTTTAGAGAAAACAAAAACCCCCAGACACTTCTTTTTCATCATGAGCAAATTGCATGAAAGCTGAACTCCTGAAATGATTTAAATTGTGGGAATATTAAGGCAGTTATATGTTTCATCCATGCCTTCCTCCTTGATTTTTTGTGTTGGGATAAAGAAAAAGGGCAAGGGAAAAGAATGGCTGTAGAAGATCAGCTGAAATCGTATACTTCTATCTGTTTCACAGGGTGGTGAGGTACTGCCTGCTTAAGCCTGCTAAGGAAGCCCAAATTGTTCTACCTTCTAGCCTCATCCATTTATCTTAGTTTAAGTGAAACCATGATTTCACTGATACCTCTCCTGCAATATGCAAAAGACAAAGTGGACAAGACAAAATTAGGTGTAATTAAAAAGTCAGGGATATAGAAACAAACTCCAAATAAGTAGAACTCTCTGGTAGACAGAAAGTAAAGTAAGCTTACAGGAAGAGGAGATGTATTCATCATTAGAGACCTGCTATTCCCGAAGAGCTATGAGTGATAATGAAGGTGTTGCCCTTTTTCCTCCTACTTAGAACAGGCTTTATCTTTAGAATCTCACAAATTGTGGAAATAACTTCTAGACAACTGCAAGATTTATTTTTAAAAAGAGCCTCATCTACTCAGGGTAGTAAGGGTCAACACTTTGCTGATGGTTTTCCACTCCATGTACAGCTGCTGGGTTTGTGCAGATAGGATCCATCGCCATATGGTTTTACTGTTGGAGTTGGGACAGGAAGGCAGGGAGTTTTTAATCTGGCCAGTGACAGAGAATATCCGTTCTCTTTACCCTTTCAGTATGAGGACAAGATTTTTTTCTTTCAACCTTCCATGGCTCTGATTAAAAATTTCAAATTATAAAAGCAGTCAAGAAGACCACCCACTGTACAGTGCTGTCACTTGACTTAGGGACCATGCAGAGGATTGCTAAAGCACTAATATTGAGCCTCAAAGCAATCTGTGGATGCCTAGATGAACACCAATTTTTTGAAAAAAAAAAAGTTCCTGACAAGTAGTATCATCGGTAGAATCAAGATACAATCAATAGCATGGGATCTTCATGGCAGTGGGAGAAGAGCGAAAGGGTTCAGGGGAAGCTGAATCTGGTGACAGAGAGGAAACGTAGCATGGAGTCACAGGCCAGGGACTTCTGGGAGAGAGAGCTCCTGAAGTAGAATTTCCTTCTTATTACCCACACTCTAATCTACACAGGAAGAGAGGGGGACAGAGACATGTTGGGTTTGTTTTTTTGTTGTTGTTTTTTTTTTTCAAAAATAACCCCCAGGTTATACATCTGAAAATGTACACCTGTAGAAAATGTATTACCTTTAAAAGATTTATGTTTAATTTTGCTGTATGCAATGTCTACAACTAAGACAGTCTTCAAACAATAGATCGTCTCACCAATCTACTTTCAGCAGAAACTCTAAAATGGCGTTCCAGTTTTGAGAATATCTGTTATGTAGGAACAAGTAAACTAGGGTTGTGATTAGTTGCACCTTCTCTTTGAGTATCCTCAAGGAGTGCAGCGCTGCTGCAAATTTAAAATGTGACACATTTTGAAAAGTTATATTGACATGCATAGATGAGAATTTATCATCAGAACATTTTAACTCCGTGAAGAGATTTCTGATGAAAATTAATTATTGTTGTAATAAAATACCATTAGAAAATGATGCACATTCACATCTTAACTAAAAAAAATAAAAATAAAAATACTTTGCATTATTTTATTTGAGAACAAATATGTCAACCTGCCTTCAAAGGGTCAGTCTGTTGCCAAGCACAGAGTACTGCATAGTCATGTACGATGTCTCAGTTGCCCTGACTGAGACACCCTGCTCTCTCTGCCCCATGGGGAGCCTCAGCAGACCCCAGGGATTTTGGGCAGGGACTGACAGTGCCAGGCTGAGCTAAAGTAGAGCCCTGGGGCCATTGAGGAGGGTGAGGCAGCAGGCCCCAGGGGAGGCTGGCCAGGTGCCATCAGGTCCCTGGCACTATGTGTCTCCTGACTTGACTTTCTGTTGGTGTCTTTCTCCCAGTGGTTGATGGTTCTTCTGGAACAAAGAGGGCATCAGCAATAACAAATATCATCAACCTGATCCTTAGCAAGATGATGTTCACTCAAGTGGGATGAGATGGGAAGTTTTACAACAGCAGAGATGATGCGTCCATTCGATGCTTATATGCACAATTTTAATATATTACTAAGATACACTTTGAACTGAATGCAGGTTTCTGCCAGCAAACCAACTAGGCATGGGCAGCACGTCTATCCTAGAGTCCACCAGAGTAGGCTGAGACACTTTCCCAACTTAGACTTACATTCAGTTTGGCAACAACAACAGAGGTATGGATGGGAACTAAATACCACATACCTTAACGCAGTCCCTTTCATATCTTGCAGCTCAAATGTACACCCATTTAACATCCCCCTGCTATTTCACTGACCCTTATTTATTTCCTGTCCTTTCAGTCCCATCTTTCCAATCCCTGCTATGCCTGCAGTGAGCTATCATATTTTTGGACATATATGGACAAATCAGGTTTTTAACATCAGACATCAAATCACACTTAACATCTCTAGTGACACCAGTAGGAAAATTGAATTGGTGGTCAGTATTTTATTTCAGCTCAGGGACGCAGCTCTGTCAGTTGTCTGATGTTTGTAAGGTGCTTTAGTTGTGACATACCAGGTGGTAATGCAAATGCACTCTTGATCTCCTGGTATCTAAGTAGTACCCCTACTGTACAGCAGTTCATTTTTTGTATCTTGTAATGATTCTGCTGACATACGTTTGCGTAAATCATATCTGTTAACAAGGTTTTTCAGCTTTAATTATTATATTTTAAGTTACTAGCATATATAAATCACATAGATTTTTACAAACCACTTCTTTAAAAGGTGTGGATGAGCTCTTTGATCATGACATCACGATATGGTCACTCTTCTATTACTATGTTTTCAATAATGGCTTTCCTGGACATTGTTTTTGGCTTTTATTAACACATATGATTTGCATGAATTCTGGTGCTGAAATACGGAGTAATATTTTATATTAAAAAATATATGATTACCTTAAAATAAAGGCATGAATCACTCAGATTAAATTCTTCTATTCTGAATAAAAGAAAACTATAGCACAGTAGAGAGATGAAAAACATCAGTCACATGAGGAGACAAAGATTTCTGACATGCCACCTTAAGTGTATTAGTTTCACAACAAACTCACCCCACAGTACAAGCTATTAATCAGTACTTGTTGGTAACATCAGTTAGTGCTTCAGCCCTCCATGGAAAGTAATTGCGGTCCTCAGTGTAATAAACAGGCTATAAGATTTAAGAAGCTGAATTCTGAAAAGCAGTTCATGAAAAATTAATTTCCTTCATTTTTAATTTTTATGTTCTAGGAAACCCGCTGACATTAGAACTTTTTCTGTTTCTTTTTTTCTCTGTCTCTCCCTCTCTCCTCCCCACACTCCTTTTCCTTTTTTTTTTTTTCTTTTTTTTTTTTTTTTCCTGTTGAGGAAGTCAGGACTGCCAGACCTCCAGGGAAAAAACAGACAGAATTAACCCTTTCCTGCCTTATCTCACACCCATAGTCACAGTGTAAGAACTGATATATAGGGGAGCAACAACACTGTGTCAATGACTTAAGGCCTGAGAATAGATATTATCGAGGATTTCTTTGATGCCAGTTGTACTGCAGACAGGATTATTACATCTAAAAAGAGAGGCATAAAATGCAATTAGATGCTCAGTCCATTGGAAAGCAATGAAAGTTGGTTGCCTATCTGAATTCTGTTCCTTTGAAAATTGCCCTCAAGCTCTCTAAGAGAGGGATGTTGTCTTTGATTTGTGTTTGTAAAATGAGTTGCAATACAGCAGATCAGTAAGTGGCTAGGCAGGTTGAGCAGAAAGACATGGAAGCCAGAAATGCACTCCTTTGCTAAAAAAGAAATGCAAGCTGATCCTACCTAAATGATGCAAATTTTAAAAAATAGTCATATATGAGCTATTTAAAGGTAGTGCAAAAAAAAGCAAGCAAAAAAAATCTGTCCTCTGCCTTTCTTTTGGAGGGAACCAGTAATGGAGGGATGTGGCAATGACTGTGCAGAGCCCTGGGTACACCCAGGAGCAGCTGTTGTTTAAAGCACCAACCCTTAAAACTGCAGGAGTGTGGTGGGTTGACCTTGGTCGGATGCCAGGTGCCCACCAAGTTGCTCTATCTCTCTCCTCCTCAGCCCGCTGGAGAGGGAAAAAGCTCACAGGTCAAGATAGAGGCAGTTTAATAGAGGAAAAGTAAGGCCGCACACAGAAGCAAAGGAAAAAAATAAAATTTTTCTCTACTTCCCGTTAGCAGGTGATGTCCAGCCACTTCCTGGGTAGTGGGGCTTATGGACGTTTAGTGGCTGCTCTGAATGCCCCTCTCCTACCCACCCTTTTCTTTTATTACTGGGCAGACATCATATGGTAAGGAATATCCCTTCAGTTGGTTTTGGTCAGCGGTCCTGGCTATGTCCCCTCCCAAGATCTTGCACGTCCCCAGCCTACTGATGAGGGGGAAATGTTAGAAGAGACAGCCTTGATATTGTGTGAGTACTGCTCAGCAGTAGCCAAAACACTGGTGCTTTATCAACACCTTTCTAGCTACCAATATAAAGCATACCACTATGAGGATTGCTATGGGGAAAATTGACTGCATCTCAGCCAGACCCAATACAAGGGGAGAGAAGGGTACAGAGACAACAGCACATGCAAAACATCCTCATCAGCAAAAATGTCTGGCATGAGCTGGTTGCACTGAACAGGAATTTAAGGATCCACTGTAACAGAGCAACATGTGTCTAGAATTTATTATTTAGCCTTAAATAATTAATATTATTAATGCTAAGCATGGATATGTCAGTATCTAAAACTAATAACACATTTTATTCATACATAACTCACAGCTGTCATCACAGTCATGAAGGCTGACATGATATAGGACACATTCTGGGAGTGTTGTCTCCATGTAAGGATGAGGAAATACTAACACCACTTGTTTTGCAAACAGTTAACTATAGCTAGAAATTTCAAGAGCGAGGGGAGGGGAGAAAGGAAGTAGTGCATATTTAAGAATTTCAACAGAGTGCTTATCCTTACAGAAATTATTGTTGTTCACTAGCCACAGAAAGAAATATACCTATTAAATGGAACCTGCCAGATAAAACCACTGCATGGGTCCTGTATTACAAAGTGGTCACTGAAATGATTTCCTAACTCCCAGGAGGATGATTGGGATGGAAATCAGCCAAGCTGGAGAAGCCTATTTGAATGACACAAAGGAAATGAATCCTAATTTTTGTGGTCCACAAGAGATTGGGCTTTTTTTTTATTTTGTTTTTCAGATCTACTCAAAACTACTCATATGGTGGTACAGTTTCAATAAATTTCATGTTTCCCATCAATAATTCTTTATGTGCCTACTCGAGGGGTTTACATCATAATATTTGTCTGAAAACTGTTCTAGAAAGTGCAGAACACAAAGTAAGAAACCTTATTTTGATTCCTGAATAAGATTTGCAAGACTGAATTTTCCAGACTTAGCTGTCCCTGTAACACTGAGATCCAGTTATGCAGGGTTGCTGACAGCTCTAGGTATCAGTCAGCCACTTAAGATCCTTTCACAACAGAGGGGAGACTTCGTCACCAAAAATTTTTGACAGCACTGTAAATTTCCTGCTGAGGTGTAGCTGAAAGCTGGGAAAAGAAAGGAAGTCCAGAATCCTTAATGAGGCATTTTGTTGTTTCATATAAACTGGAAATTGCCCAGCTTTACACTTCCATGACTAATCCCCTCAGTCCTAGCAAAACATGTTTTTTAGTACTCTAGGAGAGATCCTTATAGGTGTTGCATGGAAATATAGGATATTGTACTGTGACATACATGTTATTCAATCTACAACTCTTCTAGGAAAGTAAAAAGAGGAAAATTATTTTCCTTGGACCTTACTCCATTTCCTGGAAAACTAAAAAACAGTCAACGTAAACCAAACAAAAAATTATGTCTGAAGCGTCATAATTTCACTTTTTTTAATTCACTTATCAAACATTTTTTTTCTTGCCTTCATAAATAATCCATTTTTGTTTTGGTGATAATCATTGAAACAAATAGAAGCTAAAATTAGAAAGAAATGTGCAGTATTAGTGCTATGAAGCAGTAAATGGAAATACAGTGTGCACTACCAAAAATAACACCACAGGCTTCACAACGAAAAGTTCAAGTCAAGGTTCAAGGCATGCCAGTTATGAAGAAATGTCTAGGAGGTAAGAACTGCTTCAGTGTAAAGGGTAGAGTTTTCTGGAGAATCTTGAATGGCTGTCTGTTTTAATCCTGGTGCTTTCTAAAGGGTGCTGTAGAATATAGATGTATTTCTGTATTTCTTTTCTCAGTACGTAGGACTTTCTAAATGATGGACTTTGTGCAGCTATGTTTTTACCACTTTTCAAAGGAGTGAACTGTAGTTAAATACAAATTAATGGAAAAAAGAGCAAATGGTAAACCTTTGTAGAAGGCTGCTGTCAAATTTCCCTTAAAATCTAAATGATTCCAAAAAACCCCACTTACATCACCCCACTTACGTCACCATAGTAAATTTAAATGTCTCTAGTTGGACAGTCAGTCAAAAGTTGCAAAAGCCATAAAATCTTCTTCTAAAAAGCCCTAAGTTGAAACAGATACTATCATGAACACAGCATAGATGGTATTTTCTGTGTCTACATCCTTCTTGGCATCTGGTAAGTCCCAGGTAATTCATGTTTAACACGTTTAACCATTCCCTATTTTCGTTGTACTTGCAATAAGGAATAGATTGTTAACATACTACTGTTGTTTCCTTTCAAACCTTTATATTCTGCCATTTGTAACTTTTAAAATATTTTCCTTTTCTGTTGATTTTTCATATATTTGGGAATGTTCCATATATTATTTCTATATTATTTTTTTCCTTTTTTTTTTTTTTTTTCTGGTAGGAACAAGTGATATTTGGCGGCTCTTGAACCAAGAGAGAATAACAAGTATATATTCTATTGGAAGAAATGGTTCATCCACTCCTTCCAGCAAGGCTTTACAAATGGCTGAGGCAGACAATTGTGAATTAGACACACTGGTAGATTTTAGTTTGCACGCATACAAGCAGCCTTGCTTCGTGCAACATGCACAACCTTTGTGTCAGCCATCTTAAATGTTCTTCAAAATTGCCTGTTCCTTGTGGTCCTCTGACCATTCTAACATCTTGAAATTTTTGTTGCCTCTACCAAGCCTTTCCTATTCAGAAATCCAACTGCCTTAAGCTACCTGTAATGCTAGTAACTATTCTGTTTTCCTACATACCCATATCTCATGGCTGTGATGGACTAAAAGGGAATATTTTGATATAATCATCGCTTAATGAAAGTGTCACTCAAGGTTCATGCCAATGCATCTGGAATGATTTTAAGTGGAGCATCAGCTAAGGCTATGGCCACACAATCCCTGCAGGTATGGTTATGATGATTAGAGATATTACTGACCCCAATTCAGTTGTTAATGTTGCATGCCTCCTGCAGTTTGTACGTCTGCCTTCAAAGAGAGCCTAGAGGATCATGTAAATGCTCCTTTTTCAAATCAAGGACATCAGATATTTCATTTTAGACACTGTTTAGTAGTTGCTTAGGCTACACGGACTCACTTTGCTCTTATGCAGATGAAGAGGTCCCATCAGTTTGACCCACAGAAGCAAGAGCACAGGGGACAATATCTTATGCTGTAAAGTGGTAGCATCTCAAATCACAGCTGCTTCTGTAACAATTTTACACGTCTTGTTCATGAGAGCTCCTATTTCATGGAGTACACTTTATCCCACGTAAAATGAAATGAGAGATTTCGATCTTTCTCTAAAAATTTCAGTGCTATTGTTTCCAGCATTTTTCTTGACCTTTCTTTAAGGCTTGCTGTCTATCTGGTAATGCAAAAGCAAGCATACGCAAGCATCGCAAGCATACATGTTTGTGCATTCATAGGACCTGTAGATTCTTCTGCACATACAAACCCATGAACTCTGTGTTTTAGTCTCTTAAAGTCTACCCTGCTGTTTCCTGGCACCTGGATGACAGGAATTTAACCTTTTTGATAATATTATTATTCGTTGTGTGCCTGGAGCTGACAGTTGTCGGTAGTGAATAACATACACTTACTGATAAATCACCAAAATAATGGAATCTATAATGTAGCTGGGATTATATGTCACACTGTTTTATTAAACATTTAGAGTGGGACCTTAGCATACCTCTTTTTATATGGTAAAAAGTCCTATCTACTGTTCACATCCATGGTTGAAGCACTCACCTTCTCTATGTATTGGTCCACTGGACTGCAAACCTGAATTATTCTCAAAGTACAGCACAAAACAGAAATATCCCTCAGCCACTGTTTTATAAGGAACATTTTTATTTTGTTATTGGCAGTGAATTGTGCAACTCTTGAATAAATGGTGACAAGTGTATTTATTTATTTATTTATTTAGTTATTTTCCTATTTTTGCCGTTGACACGAGACTACTCTAGGACTTTTTTAACTTTACCTTATTTCTCTTCTGGATAGGAAGACTTGCAAGGACTGGCTGTGTCTATGGTGATTATACAGGCTCAAGTCTACTTGACAGCCTCAAGCTTATCTGAAAGACAACTGACAAGAAATACTGACACTAAGTTTAGGTTCTCAGTCCACAATATTGCAGAGTTACCTAAAAGTGTTTAGCATTCTTAAATATTTGTTTTTTAGGAACAAATAATTTTCCATATTCATCACTGTGTGCTGGAAATATGCACTAAAGTTGCTTTAGTTTTCACTGCATTTGAAAGATGAACAAATCTATAATGGAGGAAAAAGAGGAAGGAATTAGCTGAAGTTGTTTTTCAGGTCTACCAATTAAATGCCCACTGGAGTATGTTATCTGTGGGTGTACACCTGTGAGATGTAAAAGTCTTCACATAATTCTTACATGCAACTAAAACCATCATGAATCCAAAGATCAGCCTTACAACTTTCTTCCAACACAGCATTGAAAATGCTGCTTGTTATGTTAGGAAAAAAAAATCACATATTCAGGACCAAAAGGGTTTGGCTGTATTATATTTTAATTAATCGTGAATCCTAGCAACATCATCCCTCTCCTGTTATAGTGCACTAAAAGAATTGTGTAATATCAGATCTGAAAGTAGAGCATAGCTGGGTATTTCCTGCTGTGGAAAAGCACCATGCTGTAGAGCCCTCTGCTGTTCAGCTGTTTAGCCATGTTGGGGGCTTTCCAGCAGCAAACTCTGAGGGATGGGTTTTGGTGGATCAACAGAAGTTGCATGGCAAAGAGGAAGGAAGACCTTGTGGGACAGTGATGATCTAACAGACAGACTGTGAGACTAACAAAGTTATGTGATTTAAGCCTTTATAGCTGAGGAAAAAAAAGAGAGTATATGAAAAAAGTGAAAGGTTATGAAGGAAAAACATTACATGCTTAACATTATTACAAGAGTTTGGAAATGGAAGAGTTAAATATGGCAAAGTGTTTTAACCCTGTCCCCTAACCTGTATATTTTATGGAGCAGAATAATAAATGTGGAAAAGTTTCACAGCCAACTAGTATTTCAAGAAAGGCGGAAATACATTTGTGTATGTGTATATATGCTTGTTAAAATAATAACTCTGAAAAGTAATCCTTTTTTTAGGATGTTCCAAAGAGAAAAATCAGTCTCAAAATAAAGTTGCCTGGTATCTTAAAATGTCACTTCATTTTAGTTTGTGGCTTAAAAGAAATTTAACATTTTATACCAAACTATTATTTTGAAATTAAAAATAAAACTTATAAACTTTACTTTAGACATTTCTCACTTTGTTTGCCTGATCTCATCCCATTGAAAGTCCCCAATAAGTAAAAAAAAATTATACAAAAAATAAAACCAACTTTGTTTACAATTTATTGTGAAACATCTTATGCTTGCTGACTACTCGCAACACGGGTCATTTGTGTAAACAATAACGCAGTACAATTTATAACAAAAATATATGCAATTAAGCCTGCTTCAGACTATAATGAACTATACATGTCATACTTATTGAAGGACATCAACACTGAAAAGAATAAGAAACTAGATTTTGCAAATTCATATTTGGATCCCTTGTACATCTGAACGCATGCAGTGAACAGGCGTATATGCAGGAGACAAACCTGGTAGCTTGTTGGGCTTTGTAAAATGTACACTTTCATTGACGTATTGCAAATGTAGATGTAATGTAAGTATTGTCCTGCTTAATGTATCTTTGCACAGCTTTCATCATTAGGGTTTTTAAAACCTAGAAAATACTTACTTGGAAACAATTGAAAGAATTGCTACTCTCAACTTGTGTTTCTTGTAGCTAGCTTAATGGCATTTTATGTGGCAGATATTTCACCGCTGCCTCATAGCTGTGAAACAAAACCTATCATTTTTTGTTTATCAGGTTGGAAAATTATCCTTTCTTAGATTTCAGCTACCGAACAGAGTTTTCTTTTGTGTCTAGTTCCTAGTACCTTCAGAATCTCTCAATAACACCAACCTTCAGATCTTTCAAAGTGGATTCATTTTCCCCAAAAGGATACTTTCCCACAGTGTCTTAACTGATTTCATCAAAGTGTCTCTGATGACTTACTTCTCATGAATGAATGTCATGGTGGAGAGGACCTCAATGGACAGCTCAGTCGCTTCACTGAATCTATTTGGCTTGCCATATGAAATGTCAACTAATTTCAAGACTTTGGCTTGCAATCACTGATCATCCATGTCAGAAAGCCTTAATTTAGCTTTTAATTCAGCTATTTTACTTAAAACTAGACCAGCCAGGTTCCTCTCATTACCAGGAAGAAACATCTGCAGAAGTACTTCAGTTGCTTTCCTTCAACAGTTTCAGGATTGAAGCACAGAGGTCAAATTAAACCCTGTCACCACTGTAGCACAAGAGTAACCGGAGTTTGAAGTTCACACTGTGTGTTTCTGGACTCAGTGAACACTGCTCACATATCTGCAGACATAACACCTTTCCAGAAACAATCTTCATATGGAGGTCTTCAGGAAATGTTCTGCTTAAAAGGTTCAGCTTCTTGATTCACCTAAGAAAATGACATTGAGGAGACTACTGCTTGATCTTATCTACCATGATATGCTACTGTAACTACAATGCAGAGCTCTATTTCTATTGAAAGCAGTTATTCTATTCTATTTGAATTGTGGTAGTCAGTCCCTTAAATGAGACACTAGACATGCTTTATGTCAGTATATTCATGTTGTATCTGAGAGGCAACATGGTATATTGAGGACAGGGCACACAATAAGGACCATTAATGCTTTGCTTTCCAAGAGACAGAAAATCTGTTTTCACAATTTTTCTCTAAATTCATATGACTCGGAGGTACCTGGCGCACTAGTTCATTAACTCATTCTTGTGCTTTACTCTGATGTAATCCATGTTTGCTAGAACAAATAGTTTAAAACTTTTCCAATCAGCCATATTTTAATCTGCAGCAAATAAAGAAGCGTATGATTTCATACATTATATGTGAAGGTATGTGTTGCAAATTACAATTTATTACGTAAGTATTCTGAATCATGTAGTGATAAGAACATCTTTAGACCTCAAAGATCTGTGAATATGTGAATTATGGATATTTCCTTTTGGTTTATGTTTTAGTCTTTAGAGAAAAGATTGACTGCATTTCTGAGAATCATACTCTCACCTAGAATAAAACATTAGAGCATTGTTGCTTTCAAATTAGCTTTGCAGTTTACACTAAATGAAGAGCTAGGTACACAGAAAAGAAAAAAAAATGCTCAAGAGC
>JAOXJM010000019.1:38270665-38281551 GCA_026413425.1 Tringa solitaria | reverse complement strand
TACATACGCACTGATCAATAACAAGTGAAATTAATGTGATTAATATGTTAACATATCAAAATATATGAGAGAATCCTGCTCAACATACACCATTTTTACCCCATGTGAAGCCCAAATACTTTAGTTATCTTGAAGTATTTCGGTCCTCTCACAACTAAGTTTGCTGTCTTAAGCAGAGAACAGAAGGATGATTGTTAGGCTGATATAAAACTTGTCCTCAGAAACTTTGCCAGTATCATCTGAAGGTTTTCACAGACTATCCTTTTCATTCTAAACCTCCTGGAGATATAAGTGCAAGTCCTTGAAGACACTTTCTTACCCACAATCATTGAGCTTGTAACAATACTGTAGTGGTGGTAAAAGATGGAGTCTTTGCTATTTTAACGTTCTTCTAATATCAAACTACCTTTGTGACTTAGAAACAGAACCTTTTTTCAACGTTGAGTAAATCTAACACCACCAAACATCCAGTATGTCTTGTCAGGCTTTTGGTGAAAAGAAAGAAAAATACATAATGGGTTATCTTCTTCAATAGGAACACCATTCCTTTCCTCAATATTTTTGTTTAACATCTTAAACAAAAAACATGTATGCATAATGAAGCTGTGGGTGGTGACACTGTTGCAATCTTTTTCTGCATCTACCATTAGTAGAATGTTTAAAAGTTCATTTTTTCATACAAGGCACTGACTGAACGCACAATTGCAAGGAGCGGGAAATGTTCTGTTCTCGCAGAGAAACAGCTCATATATCTCTCCGGATGAAAATAAGTCTCAGACTAAAGCACAGGACAACACTATCTCATTCTTGTAACCCTAACAGAAGTGGATATTCTGCATAACTGTGAATGTATCACTCTTATGAGAGACTTTGTTTATAAATGATGAAAAATGTCTGGCAGTATTGAAGATAAGCCAAATGGCAATGCTTCTATTCTGATATGAATATCTTATCAAAGTGGCAATCATTCATATTCCCATATTAGTGATATATCCTATTATGGTGGCTGACTATATCTTGGCTTAGACAAACTGTTGTCTGATAAATAGACTTAATGCATAAATGTCTGTCGGGAACACGCAACAGCAAAATGGGGACAGATGTTTGGCGCTCTTTGGAGCTCATCAGCACAGTTCAACTGCTTTGTCTGTCAGATGGGTTCAGTCTAGATACAGAGAAGCTCAGTATTTTGAGACTAACTAGAGCTAAGTGAATAATTTGTAGCAGATAATACGCTAAAGAAAATTTAACCTTCTGCTCGGAGAATATCTGTGTGTAGATCATGCTTTTGCTCGTGTTTATCAAACAAATGTGTTCAAAAGTTGCCTTTGGAAATATTTTATTATGTGAAGTAATCAAATATACAGAATACAAAATGCTTAATTATGCTTTATTTTATTATTAAGTCAGAGAAGGCAGGTGGTGAAACCATGATCATCAAAACGCAAGAAAGTCAGTATGTATATGGGAAATGTCTGGTGTGTGTGCAGGTATGTAATAATTTCAGGTTTGATTGTTATATGTGGAGTTTTGGAGGATGGAGCTTCCTACATACAGAGTACAGTGTGAAGTGAGAAGGCATGAACACAATCTGACTTTGCTGTTTCTTTCAAGTGTATCAAGGATAAACCTTCTCCCTAGGGGTGTTGGCACACAGCTTCCACTTTCTGAGTGTCTTGAGGATCTCCATGGTACCCTTTCTCATATGTGTCATTCTGCCTTCAGGAAAATTATGGGTATAGATGAGGTTTTGGTTATGTAAAAATTCTCAATTGTCACTGACTTTTTAAAATTTTTATTTCCTAGGAGATGAGAAAGAGAAAATGGAAAGATCTTGGGTCATCTGGTTCATTCCCCTGCAAGTGAAAGATTGCTCCCTACAGTTAGATTTGTTAAATTATTAATTGCTGGTAATTTATCTGATTAATTAGAACCTTTTGCTTAAAATAAATTATTCAGATCTATTCATTATCTGACCAGTTTTGCAGGTGGCTATATAATACTCTGAAAATAGTGTGCAGATTATTCTGAAGTATTACCTTAATGTCCCAGGCAGGATCAAAGATGTACTGTGCTAGGTCCTGTACAAACACATACAGGAAAACATAGTCCTTGACATGATATCTTTATAGTCCAATTAAAGACAAGTGATTAAACCACACAGTAGGAGAGAAGGAAAGACAGTGATAGCAGTGTAATTTGTGAAACTTCAGAGGATTGCTGCATGTGTGCTCTACTTGTTCTGAATTATGGGTATTTTAAACATGAGTTTTATTTCCCATCACATTTATGTAAACATTACTGTCTCTCTTGCCTAAAGCCTGGCCAACTTCTTAACGGTATCACGGTACATGTTTTCAACAGGAATTTTTGTTATTTGTATCACATACATAGAGAATCTTGCAACATTTTTCTGTCCTCTTCCCTGAAACTCTTTGTGCCAGGTATTTCCACTTGGAGAAGTAATGTGCCTTTGGGAAGCAAGTCATCTACTTTAGACCAGGAGGTAACAAATTCTGGATTCAAAATCTTTCAAAACCAATGATTTTTCTTGCATTGTACAAGATCCTAGGCTTTCAATCTGTAAAAAATCAGAGGCACACGTCTTTAAGCCAAATTCAATGTCTACAGAAAACATTTCCTCCTGAGAGGAAGTTGTGTGCAGTCTTGCTAACTCTTGGGTACAAATCTTATCTTGACCTTAGGTTAGGGTTTAAGGCAACTGGTGGGGTGTGTTTGTCTTTGGATGAACTCTCAAGACTTTCTAAAGCTCCTTTGCACCATTTGCCTGGTTTTTGCCATAAATCATTAACTTCCCACTCCTGATGTCACAGTTCTGTAACAGCTCCCTAGTGCCTACCTCCACCTAACCTTAAAATAGATCATGCCTTCTGGCAAGGGGCAGGAGCAAGAGTTTTACTGAAAGGCTGTGTTTAAGCACAATGGGTGAAGACCTGCTGCAGTGTCACTGCTGAAGGGGAGGTGAGAATGTCACGAACATATTGAAGATCAGGGACAGTGAGTTTGATCTAAATAGTCTCCGTGTTTGGCTTGAAAGGGCAGCAGATATGCAGCTTTCACAGAAGACTCCCATTCCTTATTCTTTTGCCAAACTGTTTCAGTCATTTTTATTATTGACTTTCACTTTGGATTACAAATGCAGAAGAGACAGAACAGCTGGGCTGTTCAGCTGGAGGAGAAAATAGGAAAATATGAAACGTATTCACATTTGAAAGTACTGCTAATGGAAACATTGGGGAAAAAAAGGCCTTTTGTCTAGCAATAATAATATTTTACACTTGTTATGCAGTACACAGTGTCTTTCATCAAAAAAATCCCCGAACACTTGGCGTATACTGCCATAGCTTTTTCACAGAGGTGAACACAGAAATAATACTGTTTTATTATCCTTCTTAAAACCCTTTTTAATTGGGTGAGCTACTTACATGTCAAGAAAGCAAGTAAAGATAGAATACCTAAATATGCAATGAGTCTATGTACAAAAATGTACATACTCTGTATTTAGAAGACATTTTTGCAAAGAACGAAAAGTGGTAGTGTTGTATGTATGCCTCCCTCCCAGAAAGTACCCTGGGATCTTCAACATTCAGTAAAAGCAGAAGCAGCCCTGAAGGATGCCTACTGAATAAAAGGACAACTTGAGCTTTTGAAATATGAGGCATAATCTGTGAATATTAATTGCAGATCTGATTATTACCTCTGAACTGAACAACATGCTTTCAGTGATAGATTTTAGACAAATCAGTAATTTATATAATTTTTATTACTTTAGGAAATATTTCCAGAATTCTGGTGTTTTGTAGTTATCTTAATGTCAATTTGTCTGACTGCTACCATTCCTTCTCCTTTGTGTCCTTTTTTACTTTTCTCCTTCTGCAAACCAGTCTTTGCTTGCTCTCTCATCCCTAACCATCATAGATTTTAGTTTTACTCTTTGAGGGTGATAAGGTTTACATGTTAGATCTCTGTGACAGGTTCCAGGAAACTAGAAGTCTACCAGAATTTTAGTTTCTAAGGAACTTACTACTGTGAGGGAGTACAGTGAGATAAAGAAGCTCTAGCCAAAGATTTGAGACAGCTCCAATGAAGGCCTTCCAGGTTGGTATTGTTATCCTCTGTGGAACAAATACAGCAAGCAAACCAGTCTGATAATGGTGTCTTCCACCCTCTAATGTTTGTAAGGAGCTGCAGCATTTCTGGATTAATGTAAGTTTTTTAAATGTTGGAATGCCTCTGGCTAACTCTGCTAAATCTGTCTAAAAATAGATTGTGAAAAAAGATGAAGCAATATGTAGATTGTTGTACGTTTTTGCCTCTGCTTCTTTATAGGTTTATCATCAAAAAATGATAGTAGCTGAAGACCTTACAGTGAAAAATGCTTCACCTGCATTAATTTCCAAGATCATACAATGATAATAGATCTAACAGTGTAACTTGTATGTACTGTCAGATTTATCCATGTACACCTAGTATGTAAGTTCGCTCTTGAGCTAAGAGGAACTTATACAGCCACTTTTGTCCCCATATGCTTTTGTCAGGCTTTCCATTATTACAGTGTTAAGATAGAATTGTCATAAAAAAATAGCACTTTGCTAAAGATCATCAACTCTGCCCTACTATGTGACTGCAGTATTTCAGTCTGCAGCAAAGATAGCACTGTGTTGTAATTAATTTTTCTTTCATAGTCTCCTTTTTCAATCCCTCTGTAGTATTTCACTTGTGAAAAACAGATTAGGATTTTCTTAAGTGCCAGGCAAGTTAAGCGGTACAAGTCAAAAGGAGCTGGGCAGAAAACCAGAAGTAGTTGTTTTAAAAAAGTATACCCTAAATATCTTTGCTTATGTGAAATGCTAAATTTGTCTCCATTGAGAACTAGGTTGATGGGAAGTTCTCTGTTTAAATGAAACAGCTTTTCTTCCCCCCCCCCCCCCTTTTTTTTTCAATTATACAAGCATAAACATGTCCTAATTTTCATGTATAAGGTTTGCTGTTCACAAAAATTCTATGTAATTAAACTTTTGCTTCCTAAAATATCTGTCTTTGACTTGAACTACTCAAAATTTTAGAACAGATAGTTGCCAAATAAGATTTTATAAATGAAGCAATTCCATGATTTTGAGTAAAATCTTTGGGTTTCATACCTGCTATATTATTCTGTTCCATTAGGAAGAGGGAAAGGGAATCTTTCAACATGGGCAGGAGAAACACTTTGTATTACTCAGATAACATTCGATTCTATGTATTTTATTTGCATCATTTTTACCATTTCTAGAAGGGAACATTTTCTCTAAAGAAAGCATTTCTGACTGTTTTCTTCCAAGCTGTTTCCTTTTTTCCTCATGAAAAATCTTCATATAGTCTTTGAAATAGAGATAAGAGGGATTACAAGGTGTTAAAGGATCCTGCCCTGAGAGCCTTCGTCTATAGTCTAGAGAGTTTTTTCTCATCAGATCTGATTGCCCTGGCAGTATGATTATTGAGGCTTTTCCACTACAGACGACAAAGACAAGGGGTGATGTGTTCCCTCATCTTGCCTTAAGCAGGAATCAGGGTGTAGCTGGGGATGACAGCTGTGGACCACAAAGACACCTTCACCCTCAGTATAGGCAAGGCCAAAGAGACCTTCCATATAGTCATTTGTGATGTGGTCTCCTTTACACGAGTAGCATTTTGTGCTTAGGCATCGGTAGTTGTAGGAATTGTCATTGAACTCCCACCTATCCACCCTGAAAAAAAAAAGACAACCATGGCTGTCTAGAAAGGAAAGGAGGCCAGGGAGCTGGTGGTATAATAAATAAATAAATAAATAAATAAATTTGTACCAGCTTGACCACCAGAATTTTTCCCATACATGAGTTATGCACTCACAGCTTATATATCACCTAAGCAAAACTTGCTTATTGGTCATTAGATCCTCCTTCCACTGTTCATGTTCTTTCCTGCAGTGCTAGTGCTTTGAGTGCTAGGAACTTATATATAGTTCTTATGAAATGACAGCGCTGGAACCCCATTGAATATGATTGGTTCAGCACATCTCTAGGCAGCTTGCAAATATCCTTTCAGTTTGCATTAGTATATTTCCAGTCTGAATTTTCTTTTAATTTTAAAAAAAAAGACTTTTAAAAAGAACAAGAAGAAAGTTCGATGTTTCCTAAAGCAACATTCAAAGCAATTAAATGAAACCTTTTTAACAGCATGATCTTTTTCATTTTCACTCTCACCTCCTTAGCCTTAAGTAAAAACCAAAAGAGACCTTTGAAAAATGATGATTTTTTATATTTAATATGTGATCTTTTCATGTTTCTGCTGTTGTATGCTTTTGAGCTCTCTAACAACTATGGATATGTAGCTGGCAGAAGGGCAAACTTGTCTCATATCCTGTGAAGAGGTGACTACCTGAAGTGTGCGTATGAAAGAAAGTATAAGAATTCTCTGAAAGGTTTTACTACAGAGAATATAGGGCTGAGACCTTCATCTAACCCTGGATGCACATTATTCTTAATAATGCATATCCGTACATTTTTTGCAGACTTTAAGTAGGGAGCTTACTAAAATTGACAATATTTTAGAGAAACAGAAAAAAAAATAATGTTTCCTGTATCATTCACAGTTCTTTAATTTGAGACATATCACTTTTATCTCTTCTTGCTTTAACACCAGATTTGGTTTAATTAAATTTATGTCAAATGAACACATGAAACGAAGGGAAAATCAGAAAGCCTGCAGTTGCCCATTAGTGAGTCAGTGACTGCACAGTGAAAGGCTTTTGAAGCCTGGCTTACTGCCAGAACAAGCTTGCAATGATGCTCAGAGACACCCATGATGCTTTGAAGGAAAGGACTTAGCTGACCTGAACCTGCTCCATGGAATCAGTCCAAATCCTCATGGGCTGGATGTAAAATCTATATAATAAGTCTTCTGTCTTCAACCATTTACCTGTCAAGTGAAAGAGGGTGTGAAACTACAGTATCTGTACATAATTATTTAGAATAAACTATTCTTTATGTTGTTGCTTAAAAAGATCCCCACAGTTCCAATAATTTTTTAACCCCTTAGATACATATTTATATCGAATCTATTGAATCAGCTTTTTTTTTTTTCTTTTTTTAAAGTTGATCTACAAGTCTTTAAAATATGAAATATCACCGTCTTACTTTGTATGGAGTGGAAGTGAGGTGTGTTGACCGTGAGAGTGTCTGTAAGAACTCAGGCTTCTGAGATCCTGAGAGCCATGGTGCAAATCTGGCAAAGTGAAGCAGCATAGTCTAAGGTACTTTGTTCCTCTAGGACAAATATAGTCAGCACTTTTCAGATGGGTATCGCTGAGCAGCTGCCATCAGAGAACAACGAGGCTGACACAGGCTAAAGAGACTGCTAAGGAGGTGCAAACTTCTAGGTCTGTGTCTTAACAATAAAGCCTCTCTTTAGGCAGAAACTATTGTGAAGTATGGTAGTGTATCACTATAATTATTCTGTTTGAACTCCAAGCATAGTCCACAATGAGGAAGTTTTTGCATACTTAGCTTAATCCACTATCAAATCCAGAGGAAAAGGCACTCTTTCGTACTAAAAGATCCTGTACAAACAGCTGGATCGAATACTTACTGAGAATTAGCTATTCTGTATTCCCTTTCCACAATTTTTCTCTTATAGATGGGGCCCTATAAATATATAAATAGATGATGTGAGTTTAGACTATGTGCTATTTAAATGTAATCATCTTCATACTAGGCAACTTTCAGGTACATATCACACATGATTTACACAATAGAATATAGTGTTATACAGAATTTGATAGAGGTTTGCTGCCAGCTAGTAGAGAAACAACGAATTTTAATTGCAATTATTTTGTTACTGTCATGCTAAAGTGTCAGTTTGCATACAGTTTTCTGCTGCTACTCTTGATCCATACCTCACTGTAGTAAGACATTAAATTAAGTCCTGGAGTTTCAGTGCCTCAAAACATCAATATTTTGTCAATTTATTTCAATCTGAATATTAGATCACTTCAGCTGAATTTGAAGTAAAACAATTTAATTATATATACACTGTGCAAATGAATGAAAGAATATGTCAATATATATTTATTTTCTATTATTTTAAATTTTAGGTAGGTTCTTTAGTAGTTCTTGGGTCTGAAAGTTATGAAAATATCCTTGGTTGTAAGTAAATTTGTTTAGTAATATAGTAGTCAAAAGAAAATAACGTTAATCATATTACAGTGTTTGCAAAACCCTCCAGAATTGTGATATTTCTTTGCAATACTGCACACTTGTATTTCTTAGCATCTTGTGACTTACAATAGGACCAGAGTCTGATTCAGTGAGATGCACACTTTGAAATGATATAGAGTTGCTGATTCCCAAACCAGTGCCAGGTTTCTGGCAGACTTCTGAATTAGAGTTGGAACTGGAAAAAGACAAATAAAACCTAGTAAACATGTAAAATTTATTTGAAAAATGAAGTATCATCTCTCAACAGGATTATATCGACCAAGATTGGGAATATCTAGAAACAAAATAAATCAAAATTATATGGTGTCTCTACGAGGAACAGAGCTACCATACTCAGTATGTCCAGCTAATAATCACACTTATCCCTCTGATTTATATTGAATTGTACATGCCACATCATTTAAATTTGGAAAAACATTAAGCCCTGACTGCCAAATAACCAAATTTTTAAGACTTCTGATGAACCTTTTTTCAAGTGTACATTAACATTATACAAGTATTTCTTTAGAGTTTAGCACTTGTCCCATCCCTTATCTTCAGATGTTAGAGAGTACATTTTGGAAACAGCAAATTTGCAATACTCGCACACGCTGAAAAGAGAAAAAAGACATTATTTACATACTACAAGTGAAGATGATCATACATTAGTGTGTGAAAGATTGACTCTTATTTTGGAGGACCTAACATATTCTTGTTATGTTGTAGCTTAAACTCCAGACATGCTTTTATTTTAGCTTTCCTTTTGACTTACTGAAGTCCCTGAAGCACCATATCTGTTACTTGAGAAATACAAATGCCTTGTATGTCTTTTCCTGCTTAATGTTTATGAACCATAAAAATAAATCATACTTTTCATATATTTATTATATTTCCTTAACCTCTGACCACCCAACACATATAATTTTGCTGTGAGGGGATTATAAAGGTTAAAGAAGTTTCAGTCATACCTGTAACTGTAACATTTTCAATGTTCCTGCTTTGCACATTCTATTTTGCGCATGAAAGAAGGTGTTTTGAATTTTCCTCTCAGTAAAGTAAAAAAACTGAAAAAAGAATATGAATATGCTAAAAAAAAAGAGAATATGCTAAAACCTGCATCTTACAGTTTGCATGATAGCAAAGCTGTAATAGGAGGACTTAGGAACTGCATGTCACAGATTTCTATCACTTGTATTTAGCTTGGTCTTAGAATCTTTGTCACTTGCTGAGGATCTAATTAATAAGATTTGAAAAATAGTTACAATGCTTTCCAGTTCCCCCGGCTCAAGAACAAGGTGCATTCAGGAAAACATAAAAATTGATTTTATGTGGAGATGCCATAAGCTTGATGTCACCAGGAAAGATGGGTTTGGATTTGTTTTGTTTTAATGAGTGCCTCCATTCTTAAAAACCACAGCTGCTTCTTGTACTGAAGAAAACCTTGTCACAGTAATCCTTAAAAAGAGTCATTTTAGAAACTGAATGCTTCACCAGAGAAAAATTCTGGTATGAATCAACTGTGTTTTATAGCGTAAGTGCTTGACATCAACAGTGTGATAAAAATACTTTTGTCATGCAAAGTGCCAGTTTCCATTTTACATATGCAACTTCTAATTTTACTGCACAGATTTACATAACAATTTCAAAAGTAGATTATTTCCCGTGGGAGTGGTCTAAACCTGGGAAAACAATATATAGGCTAACTTGGAGCAGAAGAGAGAAGGCAGCAATACTATCTGTTTGTGTCAATGGCAAGAGGTGCTTCCCACACTGCTTACTGACCTACACATTAGGCAAAAAGGGTGACTAGACTGATTAAGATCTGGGTGAATTTTTGAAGCCACGCCAAGGTATTGAAGTTATTTTTCTTTATCCAATGTAACTTAAAAGCAATTTCTGCACCTACCATCCCTATTTTTCTTCTAGTCTCAGGATTAGTGATAAATTTTTGGCATTAAAAAAAATATTCCTTATTTTTGTTTCAAATGTTAAAGAAAAAGGAAATCACTTGAGTAAAAAAGACGATTTATCTGTACTATTAAGAAAAAAATGGAGTTAACCCTGTGATCCCTTATAGATATTACCATTAGTACTGTAGTTTCCTGTTAGAAACTACTGATTATTTTCTTTTTCAGGTTTCTCCCTCATTCATACTTTGTGGTCTTTGAATGGAAAAATTCCTTAGAAAGGATGTTTCACTGTCTTTCTGGGTTTCATTGTGTTTAATATCACCTCCATAGTATGGATGACATTTCTGAGCTTGCTTAGTAATTGCATTCAGGAGCATCCTGTTTCACTTTAGAAAATAAAAAAAATTGGATAAATACAGGGAAATTATGGAAACACAATTACAATTTCTGTCAAAATACCATATTTACAGAAAATAGGAAATAAACCTCTGTATCAAGAACAGTCTAACCAGAATATATCATCACCTAGCAGATGAAGCAAAAAATCCCCACCCTATTTGAAATCCATCTCTTACATAAATGTCACAGAGTTTCAGAGTTGAATGACAACTTGAATTGAAGAATCATCCAAATCTCACGTTTTTCATTATATTTCTACAACTTTATTTTCTCTTAAAAAATTGCTTCGCTACTAATGTATATTGTAACAAAATGAATTTAGCAAACTGATAAATTCATGCAG
>JAOXJM010000019.1:38241833-38269599 GCA_026413425.1 Tringa solitaria | reverse complement strand
CCTCAATTTAAAGTAACATGATAATAGAAGCATTTTTTCTTATGTGTTGTCCTTTAAGACAAAGTTATTGCAACAAAAGTACTTTACACACATGGAATTAAGGGGGAGAGAGAAGAATCCTCAGCACATTAATTTTCTTTGCCAAACACCTAATAGGTTGCTTAGTTCAGAAAATGCTGTTATCTAGGTTAGAAGAAGCAATAAACGATGAGTCTCCTGAGAGAGAGAAAGAGAGAGAGAGAGAGAATTACATGCTGGTTAAGAATATGCAGTGTATCTATGTCCCCGCTTTTGGATACACTATTTAATATCAATGGGATGGAGAAATCTGCCAGTGTAGTCACTTAGAGTTTGCAATTCAGCTGTCATGTTGAAACTTACTATAGGCATGAGCAAAATGTGGTGTGAAGAATATGTGGCTTGATATTATACTGGAAAAGTGAACTTTGCAACTGTTTATGCATAGTTAAGTGCCTATGATTGCTATTTTTTGTGCACCACTTTAGACAACAATGAAAAAAAAAGCAAAAAAATACTCTGAGGTAACTGTCATGATGGCAAAAATTTTCCTTTCTGTGTTGTTTTTGTCATCTGCTTGTATCTGGCATTCTATATGAACACATATTTTTGCATATATTTTGTTTATGTGCGAGCCTTGGCATTTTAGCCATCTCCTGCAGAGGCCCCTTCGTACCATATGCTTCTGTTTTTCTTCACTGTGTGATGTGATCTCTTCTGACTGTTACATGCACGTGAAAGGACAGTGGGCTTTTGGGGAAGAAGAAACCATGCTTTAAGAGAGCACACGTCAGTTGCTCTTCAGTCGTTTGGCGCTGATTGGATCTGACAAGTGTTGTAGATACTCATCGTAATGGATGTCTCTGCTTTAGCAGAGGAGAGGTGAAAAGGATGTAATTCCCAGTGGAAGAAGGCAACACGAACTATTATTTAATTACAGGCTAATATAAAAATCTGTGGAATACCTTGTTGGTTTGCAGGCTTGCCTCTTTCCTTTCTGTACAAGGCAACAATCAGGGCTTTTAACGTAGCTAAGACAGTTATGCCTGTTAGGAAAACAGTTCCTGAAAGATGTAATATGCTCATTGCTTTCTTTTATGAAGCACAGAAATCTGCATAGATACGCCATCAATTCTTGAAACCTAGAAATCACTCATGTTTTTGTCATGCCTAAAAGATTATATTTCTTAATGCACGTCTTGTAATAATTCCATATTTAACAGTAACTTTGTCTGAGATCTGGAGGTTATTTGTTTTATTCATCAGGAAGGCTTGATTAATTCTCTGACTGAATCCCTGTTCAAGCACTAATGTTTTGATTCTGTTCAAAACTGAATCAACCTGGCCCATTTCTCTGTGAAACCAAAATTCACATTTTTTTCTCATCTGGAAAAAAAATCTTTGTGTCTGTTTTGCAAAAAACAGGCCTGTGATCATTTAGTTTATCTCCATTACAAGCTTCACATGTGCCTGGGTAATGAAAGACAGCAGTGTCAAAAACTGATGTTCAGACTTAAACACTGGAAATACATTAAAGATTTCATAATCAAGATTAAACAATTAATTAATAAATTAATAATAATATTAATAAATAAGAGAGATGAAAATAAACTCTAAAAAGCCCAGCCAAAACCCCAACAAACAAACAAACAAACAAAGCCCCACCCCTCTTAAATATGTACTGCACAAGATAAATGCAGCAAGTGGCCAAAGGTTTGGATCCTTATTAGCCCCAAGTGGTTTCAGTCAAAGATATATATTCCTGCAAATTATTGGGTTTTGGTCCTTTTATTGGTACCTTTTATATGATCTTTAACTAGTGTAAAGAGAAATGTAGGTATTCCAGTACTGCTAGGATTAGTTTATGAGTGTTAAAATGCTACCAGAATAGTGTAACTCTAAGATTTATCCTAAACATAAGACTTTAGAAGTCTCACTATAAGGTAAGTAAATCAGAAATAAAGAAATACAACTCTTATGGAACACAAAACAACATCAGCAATGGAAATAAAATTTGACTTTTTCTGCATAAATGGTCCTTTTTTCACAAGCTGCTGCACAGGGAAATCTGCATGTTGGAATTTATTAACTGTTTCAATACAAATAGGTAGATTCCCATCCCAAGTACAATCTTTGAAGTCAGCAAAGCTGTACCACAGAAAATTATTGAGTTTGCACAGCTTCTCAGACATACTTCATAAAACATGCAACATTCATCACAAGCTTATGGACTTAGTGTTGATTTATTTTAAATATAAGTCGCATTTTATTTCACAACATTTTACAGAATTTAAAAAATCCTGAGACAATTCAGTAAATATCAATGTTTTGAAAACTCAGCTTAATGAGGAAAGAAAGATAAAGTCATTTGCCAGTTAAAGAGTGGCATGACTGGAATTCAAGCTTCCCCTTTTTTGGTTGGTCCTGTTTCTCCAGGTCATGATACCTCTGTTCTCTTTAAAGCCCCAAGTCACACCAGTTTCACATTATCCCCAGTATTTGTTGTCCATAAATAGCATTATTTCTGTTTTGGTAACTCTTCTGCATATAGTATTTGATACTTGAAAGGCTCAGCATGTGTCTTTCAAAAGAAAAGGGCAATCTGCTTGTCCACTTTTGTCAGAAATGATGTCAATATGTGTCGTCCTAAAGTTTTGGCATTTGTTTTAATAACTCCATTAACTCCCATGAAACTGACTGAAGAAAGTTCACCACTGAGTATCTAACATGTAATGAAGACTCAATGGAAATAATATAAGCCTCTTCCTGGAGTTTCAATGTGACAGATTTTCCAATTGCGCGTTTTATCATGCATTTTTTTACAACAGCACATAAAAGACTCTCTAATACATGGACATTTTACCTTTTCAAGTCCAATCTGCAGAAAAAGACATATAAGCTAATCACATGAGTACTTTGCCATGTAATGTCGTCAAACCATCATCCATTCATTTAAAGATGCATATTTCTCCTTTGTTTTGAAATTTTCAGAAGTAGAATGCCTCTCTCTGTTCTTTCTTGTCATCTTCTTCATAAATCTCAAAATATAAGGTGATCCAACATCTTGCTATCCGCAAAGTTATCTGACTCCGAAAAGTGACACAGAGAGCGATCCATACATATACTGTCAATTAATGTCAAATATTTAGCCTAAACAATTGGCTGCTGTGAACTGAGCTCCCAAACTCTTCTGCACCTGAAAATATTCCCTGAGAAGATTTAAACCTGGCTAATTTTATCAATAGAAACAACTTTTTTCCCTCAATTAAAGTTGATTGAATAGATGACTGCTATCGTGACTGGCCCATTTCAAGCAGAGATAGCAAAGATGGGCAGTTTGTATTAGATAACTTGACCAGAAAAAATTATTCACTGCACATTTGAAAATTAGGTTGAAGGTCCCTTGTGAACTGCACCAAAAGTCACAGGAGAGTGATAAAACCTCAGAGATTGTCTGACGTTTTACTTATGTCATGAGAAAAATACAAGGATAATCTGCCTAATAGCAAAAGCGTGCTGAAATCAGAAGAACCAAAAGTGTCAAGGCTGAATTTTGCACAGAGGCTAAAAAAATAAAAATAAAGCATTTGGAAAGAATATAGTGTATTTCAGGTATACTGTCAACTCTGTATTTCTGCTTTTAGGGCACATCTATGTCCAGAGATAGGCTAAACAAAAGAGCAAGGAAAAGCTTCTCTCTTTTCATTCAAAAAATATTACAGTTAAATTTGAACATTAATGACAACAATTTATCATTCTTCAATCAACACACAGAACAGCAATGGCTAACTGGGTGTTAAGGCAGTGAACACGGTTGGGAAATTTGGCCAAAAACTGGGCAAAAAAAAGGATAAAAATTATTGAAAGAAAATTGTGTGTTCCGTGTCATCCATAGCATAGAGAAACACCACACCCCATTGTCTAGGAGACAGAACCACAGCGGCAGGCCTGCATTCATCTCAGGGGACTGGGTGCCTCTCAGCTGTCTTCTGGGGGAAATGGAAGCAAGAAGTGCAAGGATATCAGCATCCAGTTTGTCACTGAGGGAGTACTACAAAGGTCAATGTCCCTGCGGGCCAGTTCTGGAGGGAGGGATGTGGAAAGAATTCCCACCGGGTACAACCGTCAGTTGATATTGCTCATGTTTTCTTGGCTGCCAACCTTCTGGCAGATAATTTAAAGATGCCTATGGCTGCTTTAGCCCTGGGCTACATGCATGGCATAAGAGTATACATTGGCCAGGCTCCTGTGGGCACACTGCCTTTGTCAAAGTAAATGCTCCCCCTCATTTTCCACTATAGCACATCTTCAGTGTCCTCTGCAGCACACGCCAGTGTGGTGCTGCTTGAATGGGAGGAAACATAAGGATGGACAGTATTTTGCACTTCTTCCTACCATTTTGCACAGATGGCAAGTGTTTATGCCTTTCCACACGGCTGCACACTGGACAAGATGATCAAGACAGATGATTTATAATGGAGCTCATTGGAGATGAGATTCAGTCTACAGTGGCTTAATTTCACTGGGATGCCCATAAATAGGGTCTGTTCTTTGTGGCTGGCTAACAGCGTCCCTTTGAAACAGCTTTGAGCCAGCCATCATGTAGCATACATAGATTACAGACACACCTTTTACTGTTGTTGAGGGACTTGGAACATGTCAGAGCTGTTTACATGCATTTAGGTTTAGAACTGTGAGTGGATTACTGCTTTTTTCTTTTTCCTCCACTGACAGTTGTTCAAAGAAATCAGATGTATAAGGTATTAGGCAACAGGACTTGCCTGTGCCAAGGAACAGGAGAGAAGGAGCACTGGGGACAGTGAGAGGAGGGGAAAGGAGCCCTGGAGTCTCAGCCCTGGAGAGAAAGCATGATATAAACCAACTTCTTCCTACAAAAGCCTAGAGCTGGACAGACTCGTGTAATCTCTGAAGACTTTAGAAGAAAGTATGCAATTGAAGGCTGAAGGCTCGAGCGCAAATCCAGAAGAAAACCTTTGAGATTTACCAACTGCTTTTCTTAATCATGAAGGAGGGGGGTCCTTTCCTCATTTGCGGGTCCACTCACACTCCAAACAAATCTGAAACCATTACAATTGCATGGCAGTTGGTCAATAGTGTGGAAAAACCTCATTTACTGACTGGCCAGACAGTTTTAAAACCTTCAGATTTTTCTAAGTCTAGGTTATTAACTGTCTGACTGTAATCACATCTTCACCATAGGGAGCTTCAAAAGCTTTTCATTTGCATTGAATCAGTTGCCTTCCTCCCTGTCTTTTTCCCCCTGGAAATAAGCTTAAATAATTCAACAAACTGCACACATGGCTAGTGATTATTGAACCATTCTGAAACACTCCAGGCAAATGGACCGTTATGTAGCAGGAATTAAAACTTTCCTTGCAGTCATTGGGAGAAAGATGTATACATATATATGTATAATCCTTCTTTCTGTCTCACGTGTGCGTGTGTGTGTGTGACAGTGTATGTGGACAGGGATATTTATAAACATTCCCTTCTTACAGAGAACTTGTGACTGTCAAAAAAAAAAAATTTGAAACAGTCTTCAAACTGTATTAGAGATGACCCATGATAGTTTATAGTGAATATAGAGTGTGCATTGTGAAGGTAGCAAGAGGTTCTTTCTTTTAACACTACATCTTTTCAGTCTGAAAGAGGATAGCATTTCTCTTTCAAACTGCGTGTTTGTGTGCAGTAGTCATAGGATTCTGTTGATTAACTCTGTAAGCTACATAACATGCTAGCTTGTATCCCTCTGTACCAATGTCACAAGTGGGAATATATGGAAAAAAAAAAGTAAAACAAATAGAGTTTAATTAACTATACACTTTTTATTTCCTTAATGGATAACATGATTTAAATGATCAAAATGAATTCTTTGGGCAAACAAAAAAGTAAAAGTAGCAAGAAACTTTTAGCTCAAAAATAAAAGAACAGTTTTTCACTACCTCAAATGTCATGGTTGTATCAAATATTTCTAAACTGAGTGCTTCACTCGGTCTTTTGGCTTTCTTCCATTTCAGTATGGGTTCTGTCATTACAACTTTGCAGGCACAGGTTGTCAGACGATTAGTCTTTCAGTGTTTGGGTTTAACTTCCTATGACTGGCCAGGTTTTTTTTTTTTTCATTTTGTTTTTTTAAATGGGAAATCTATGTAAGTGGTATATCAGTTATTACCTGAAAAGATGAAAACAAATAAGCAAATTTATTCAGAAATTTAATTAATAAAACTCCAAATATTAATTTCTGTGATATTATCAAAATTTATGAGACACATCAGGAGAACAAGGAGGGAGAGAGGGCCCCGTAAGGCATCTGACAGCATCAGCTTTGGAACTGAGCTTAGTTATAGCTTTTTATTTAAGTAAGGAGAAACCAATATACATTCACATGGAACTTTTTCTGTGTTCTAATGCCAAATAGTACACTTGTTCCCTTGTTGCGTGGCATTCTGATGTCCATTATATGTGCTTACATAAAGTGAAAATGGATAAGAAACAACGTTCAGAACACTGGTGTACAAGGTCATATCTAATTAGTAGCCCTCCATGTCATCTTAACTAGAACAGAAATGTTAGTTTGCATAAATACTGAAATCCAGACAAAACTTGGCATAATTCAGCTTCTCCATAATATAGGGGAACATAAAGCAGATATGGCATACTACAAATAGTGTTTGCTGTGAATATGCTAATAACATATTATTACTTCTAATACAAATAATATTTTTCATGAGATTTTTCATGTAATTTATTATTTTTCCCCAAAACTTTCTTCCCTCATTTCTTTTTTCTTCCTTTGAATAGCTGACCACTGTTCAGTTTTAATAGCATAAAAGAAATAATTTGACTGTTAAGAACCTGTCCACTGTCATGTTATTATGGAATACTATCTTGTAAATGTCCTCTACTGAATATCTACAAGGCATTTGTCCCATAAATCCTATACCTATAGGATTTTGCACGTCTCTAAAGAAGATGAGAAACCCTCATAAGTTCTCACAAAGGTCTTGCTTTTTGGACGCTATGTAACAACAGCATGCAGAATCAATTAAAGAATTGTCTCTAGAATCCTCCTGACCTTTCTAGCCATAAGCGAAATGGGAGCACTGTCCTCCTAAAAGTCTTGCTGATAACATTGGAAATTTTGCCTAGGTACTTAGTAACAACAGACCATGTAGAAAGGAAAGTATGTGTAATGATCTTTTCCTTAGCCACTTATTTATGTGTCTAATTATGCTGGTATCAAATACTTCAGTTAAGGTTTTTTACAATATGAAAGATTGAGAGTCCTCAGAAACAGGTAGTGGGATCTCCTACGGAGTAAGCTAATCTTTGTCTCTCACTCAGTTGGGAAAACAAAAGAGCAAGATAAATGTGTGAAATCCAGGACCCAAGAACATCATCTTTCTAAATGTGCCCTATCAGTTGTGATATCAGAATTTAGAAATAAAAGTAAGAATGGGAACCAATGTAGCTCTTTTTCAGGTAAGTGTCTGTTCTGTGTATATAATATTTTATAAAATTTAGCTATGGCTATGAACATTAGCATAATGTAATTGAAATCATAGGAAACAATTTATATCACTTCTGTTTTAACTTTTAAAAGTTTTGTACTCTGGGCATATTAAATTAATTACTTGTCCATTTCTGTTGTTAAACAATGCTGCTTGCTGATCACTAGAAATGAATCCTGTAATATTAATTTTCAAGCACAATTTTTATTTGACTGATATATGGCATGCGTCCAAGAAGTAGCACTCATCTGAGTGTCTTCTTCTTTGGTGAGATTCTTCCATATGAGTGGTTGCTTTGCAAAGCAGTTCAGTGTAATACGCATTTAAAGTGCTTATGAAGTGCACTTTAACAACCTATTGAAGATAAGCCCAGCATAGTTATCAATCGCCTGGGCTTGATAATGATGCCAGTATAGCAAGGAAAAGGGAATTCAGGCAGAGAAAAAGAGATATGACTGAGGACACTGTCGCCATGTTACTGTGATAAATAAAAATCACACTGATTTTTATGTCAAGACTACATTTCATCACAGCCAGTTGGCTGACTGACCTTTCAGAGCTAACATCATCATGTGAAGTGAAGGTGGAACCTAAATCTCTTTTATTTATACATTTACTTTGTTAAAAATCACTAGAAACATTGTTATCCTATAGATGTTCCTGAATTTAAATTGGGCAGCTTCAAAGCTGGAGGAAAGAATCATCACAGTTTGCAGAAATATCATTACTGAATAAGGGGATGGAGCAAAATAGGGAACCCTTCATAGCTAACTCCTGCTCAATGTGAGAGAACAACTGTTATTAAGACCTACAGGCTGTACAAATTCTAACTCCTTTGGTTTTCATGAGATTACCTGCCAGGACCAGAATTTGACTTCCACGATTCCTCTCATGTAGCTGTCTGCTAAAAGAAATGACTGAAACAAGGTGTAAATAGTGAGAACTCCACAAGACTTCACACAAGCTCTACAAAAGCCCAAAGTTTGGAAGTTCATAAAAGTTTAATTGATTTTCTTCCTCCCTCATTACTTATTTTTGCATTTCTTTGCTATAAATAAATATATATATATATATATATATATAAAGCTTTATTAAAAAAAAAAATCTAAACTGGTTTTGCAGAATAAAGGATTTCGGATTTTTCAGCTAAGCGCCTGAACTTATGTGTGAACTCATATTGCAGCAGACTAATATTCATCTTACATTAGTCAGTAGCACATGCCCTGTTGTGAGTTACTGGTTAATTTATGCATTACCTGTCGACATTATGAAGTGGAATTATACCTTGGGCACCACTAGCTGATATTTTCCAATGCTAAGCAGTAATGGAAATCGCTAATCCCAACTCATTTTGTCATGGGGTTGATATTATGCAGACCCACACATTTTGCTGTACTCAGCAGTTTGACACGGTACTGTAACAGTGCTAAAATGGAAGAATAAAATGTGTCTCTGTGCTCTAATATGGGATGGAATGTGACTTCAGGAAACAATATCAAGCCGTTCACAAATGCACTTTTCTGAATTGTACCCTTGATGTTACACAGCTCCAACATCTCATGATCAGATAACATTCCAAATCCAGGCATTAGCTTTATCTAAGCTGCAACTATTTGACCACTGGAAACAAACACTGATCTCAGAATCATAGTTCTGGTTTCTGCTCCTAGTTCTGGTTCCTGCTCCTCTGCAAATTTAAGACAAAGCTTCTGAAACCTGTGAGGTATGAGGAAGTTCAAACTTCCATGACCACTAAAGAAAAAATTATTCAGTTTCAGATGCAAGGTTTGGGAGGCAGCTCCTGAAATGCTTAGGTTCCCTACATCTTTCTCTTTTAACTCAGACTCAGTTTTGGGGTTTGCTTTATACCACTTTAGCAAAGAAGGGTTTAATCAGATTATGTGTTAGGCCAAGTTGATTAATTACTCTGTTATTGAGGCAGGATTGTACAGGATTTTAATGCTAAGAATCAGCTTCCCTGGTCCTACCTCCTGCCATCATCTGTCAGATTATGCTTCATTACTAGTCCATTCATTTCCCAGATAGCTCAGACAAATATGGAGCCAGGTTATCAAACAGTGCTTTTCATTTCGCCAGTTATGGAATAACGAGTTAGCAAAGGGCCATAATTTCCTGTCTTCCTATGTTACAGTGTAAAAAGAGAAAGCACTCACAGTTCACACTTGGCAACAATTTCATACACAGCATAAATTAATAAACTGAGATTTGATTAGTCCTTAGCTCTCTTGTGAGGAAAAGCGCAGAGGTTTTATTTTTTTGTTTCATTTACCTAGCCCTATTTCTTTGACAAACAGGATGGGATGCAGCTTTGTATGCCTTATCCAGAAATGTAGTTTTGTTGTCACACATTTAAATAGCAGAATCTGGTCAAAAAATGTGAAGAAAATCCTGCTGCTGTTTGCCATAAAAAAAAAATCACTAACCTTCCAGAACAAGAAGGATAGTTTGTTAAAAGTCCTCTCAAAATATTTAGAAATGTGTTTGAATTTCCTTGTTAGAAGCTAACATTTTCAAACATCTGCTGAAATACAGTTATTGTTATTGCAAGTATTTCCTTAAAGAATGTCTAAAGGATAAAATTTCAAAAATTGTAAAAAGATATCACTGTTTCTATCACATAATAGTGCTGTATTGTAAGTTAAACAATCTACTTCAATACTATACATATGCAAAAAAATCTGTTTTCCTTCAGTTAATTGTTTGCTTGTCTGCTTGACTGTTTTCCAGCAGTGCACATCTTGATATGAAGGATAATAGTAATAGCAAAGAAAAACAGGCTATTTATTTATGTTAGAGAAAAATTTAGCTGGAAAAGAATTGTCACAGAGAACATTAAAGTTTTTTTACTGCCTGTCTGCTTCTTGATTTTGAACACAAAAATTAAAAAATTAAGTATTATTTTTTGCAGAGATGAGATTTCAAAATTTCAAGCCTAGGGCACTTGCCCAATTTGTAAAAGTGCTGAGCATCAGAAAGTCCCATTGCCCTCAGATGTTTTGTTCTGATATCACCTGAGACTTTGATCCAGCAATGATTTGCATTTTGCATACTGCAAGAATAATCAAAATGTACTAGTTATCAAAATCATATCAGGACACATAGCAAGACAAATGGCAAAAGGATAAAGTAATCACAGCTAACTGGATTATTCTCATTTTGTAATATTTTTTTCTTTTCGTTTCTCAATAATATTGTTTTTATAAAGAGGGAGATTTCAGAATGAAACACTAGCACTTCCAAATTTTCCCTAACGTAAAATCTTTATAATAGTTCAAAATGTTGTCCTTAGGCTCTTTCTTTTCCTATCTTTTTGCCATAAAATGTGATAATAATCACTAATTAGGTATTTTCCCTGAACTCTCTAAATTAAGACAATACATCAGAAGAAAAAGTGGCACTAAAATTACTTTTAGCAATTTTAAATGAACATTATTTTGAAATCTTGTTCTTCCAAACTGTTATATTTTCATGGGGTTTGGTTGGCTTCTTTGGACAAGATCCACACATAATGAGACACCTGCATTTTTTGGTAGAGGTTTTCCTCCCTTTAACCTTATGGCCTTTTCTGTCTGAATTGTTGTGTTAACATTATAGAGACAATAGTTTGAGGTATTTAAGTAAACAAGTCCATGCAAAAAGCAGGTTCAAAGGAAACAGAGAGAGACCGAAAGGCACTGGGAGGGAGTGAGGGGAGATAAAATTTCTCCACACGAAATACCTGAGGAAGAGGACAGATGAATGGATGTACTTGTGAGACCCTCAAAGGGCATTGTTTTGCAAAGAAATATATGATCAAATTTGTCAAAAGCAATTGGACAAGTATGGATGAAGACAGGCTAGAGGTCCTGATTCATCTAAGAGGATGCAAAAGGCCTTGACAAAAGCGAATACAGCAAAATGCCTGAGGATGGGCATTATGAGAAAGCTCCAGAAAGAAAGTTAATGGGTAAATGATCCTTCCTGGTTACATCAGTGGAATAGATGCTTTGACTAGGGTAAGAAAGCAAGGAAGAAACTGCAGAAGGGGAGAGAATGACAGGGTATTACAGAGCAAATGGAAAAGAAAGTAAGGAGCAATACGAGGAGAGATCTCTGATCACTTAGGGATTGATGTGCTGTTCTCCTAGAGTATTTGTGCCTAATGTAAAGAAGAGACATATGGATGCAAAGATCTTGTCTGAAGATAAAGAACAAACTGCTGGTGTTGGAGTTAATATCTTCAGGAAGAAGTCAAAATAGAAACATGGATCATATGTAAAAATTCTGTAATGAGATACAGTGTCTGAGATAGACATGAATCAGGATAATCAAACAGAGATTTCTTGTCATCTTACCACATTCCATGTCTGTAGAGCCCCACAGGGATAGCACCCCAGTAATCTTTTATGACTTTTGGATAAACAGAAAAATCCTCTAATCTCTGCTTCTAATCCTTCCCTATTTCCACTGACACATTCACCAAATAATGAGGATTGTGGTCAGTAAGAAAAGGGAAAATACTGAAAGCTTGGCAGGGGCATATATTATGCACCTTTACCGTGACAGGGAGAGAAATTATTACAGGCTAGATATAAGGGGCACTGGGAAAGACTGGAATTATTTTTTTTCCTTTCCTGTGCAGCATAAATTATCCGTGACCTCATGAAAATTGGTGGTGCTCCAAGGAAGAGCTTACCTTTATAAGGCTCTAAGGCTCTTTATAGGCACACTAATAAGTGTGGCTGGACCAGTGGCTCCTACAGAACAGCAGAAGAGAAACCTGTAGATACTTTTCTGCTCCATCTTGTGGACAGTTGGGCTTCATCTTTCCTATGCTTTCTTTTGACCAAAGGAATCTAGTCCATTCTGAAATGAAATAGTGCTGGAAAAACAAGATAATAAAAAATGCCAGTAAGAAATCTTTTTTTATTTATTTTTTTTATTAAATATCTAACCATCTGAAACAGGATCAGGCTCTTCTCTACATTAGAGATTACTTTTGGCCAAGTTACTTTCAGTAAATATGCATCTCACTCATTCTTCAGCAAACAAAATAGTAGAATTTCTATTGTTCACAACAGTGAAAATCTATTTCACTGTGCTGTGATTATAATAATCTGTGTAATAGGCTATTTGAGTTCATTGGACAAGGTATAGGTGCAAATCATGACTAAAATTTACATGGCACAAGTGCTACAAAATCAGTTATTCAGCACATGTGTTTTGACAGTCCCCTGGGGGGCTGATTTTTCACTTTGAATTTATTTCAGTCCTGCACCTGTTTAGTTGTTAAGTCCTTTCACCTCTCCATTATAATCTCCATACCTTTTCAATGCATCCTTTTACTGCTCCATTCCGTGGCAGAGTAACTCAGCATCATACAAGAACTGGGGTAAAAACATACTCACTGGAAAGCTTTGCCATAAATAAACCACACAACAATTGTTTTCAATCTAGTTTATTGTTAGTTTGAAGACATGTAGCAGCAGCTAAATAGTGAAGACAGCATAATGTCCCCCTTAGAGAGAAATAAGTGTGTAATTGTTGCCCTCAGATTCACCATTCTGAGTTTCTTCAGAACCCCATCAGGAAGAAGAGCCATACAAGGAGTGAATACAGATCATTCTAAACTGTGAATTTCAAAGTATTTACTTATAATTTTTGCAAGTACCATTTCACCAAACTGAAATGCATACCAGTACAAATATTTTTCTTCTTAAGCTGTCTTTGCATTTTTATATATAGTTGCATGATCTGGAGTAATTACAACTGAAGAAAAACATTATCAAAGAGTTGGGTAAGATGTTACCCAAAATAGCATTCTTTTGTACTCCAATGAGTTGTGCAGACAGGTAAGACTATGTTATAGAGAAAGCGGAAGCTCACATAAATGAAAAAATAGGAGTCTATAGAACTGCAGAGGAATTTCTTCCCACTCATTGTTGAGAGGAAAGGATTAGGTTTGTTTATTTTCCAAAGAGGATTGGTGGGATTTGAGAGAAGGAGGACAGAAGAGACAAAGATGGTACCAAAGTCGACCCGGATATTGAAAGAACAATGATATCCAGGGTGACTCAAAAGGGAAGAAGTCATTTACCAAAAAATATTAGGAGTTAATTTGAAACTACACACAGTATCTGCAAATTTCAATGACTAATTAAACATACACACCACACATTTAGAGATTCTCCTGTTAGTTAATATTCTTTCCTATGCCCAGAAATACATTTTGTTCCACATGAATATGTATTTCAGTGAAGATAAAGAATATTTAAAACTTATTAATAATCCCTGAAAAGCTATTTAAATGTGAGCATTATTAAGCCATTCTTTAACACAAGGGTGCATTACATGTCTGGCATAAGAGACAAATCAGATGAGCTCTTAGCAGGTTCAATGCTGTCAAACTCTTTTGTGAGAGCAATGTTACTGAAGTGACTCTACACAATTTTTGTAATAATACAATACAAGTCTGGATTTAATAGGCAATTTTATTAGCAGAAGAGAATCTTTTTTGACTGTAACAAAAACAAATGTCTTCCTTTTGCCAATCATAGTACTTTTTTTCTTAAAACTGCATGAAGATCTGTGTTTTGTTACTAACCTCACACTGAAAGAAGATTTAAGATACTCTACCTATTCAGAGTTATATCATTAGGAATTCAGTAATGGTAGATGAAATAAAGACCATTGTACAGTAACGATGTCATCAAATTGAAAAGCTTTTCTTTCAGAAATCTCTTCAAAGTTTGTTACCTCAGTGAAGAAACTTGGAAACTAATCCTAATCACTGGATTTTTTTCCAAAGACATTTTCTCATTCAGATAATGGCAAAACCTCAAATCACTAACCAGGGCAAAGAAAAGGAATACAATCTTTCACAGGTTGTTTCATTTTAAAACCCTGTACATGTAGATGATTCTGAGAGCATCTCAATCGTAAAAGGAAGATATTACATATATGAAATGGTGCAGGTCCATAGCATTTTGTTGTCCTTATTTTTGAAAGAATGGAAACAGATTTTAAGTGTTAGAAATGCAATTAAAATTCTGCATGTTCATATGTAAGTACAGTATATGCAATCAATTGGGTAAGAATGTATATGAAGCCCTAGTCTGTCAGCAGATAACCAAGGACACAGTTAAACAATAGTGTGCATTATAACATTTAAAATCACAATATTTATGTGAAGCTTTCCATCTTTTCCAGTATCTCTCCTTTTCCTCTCTCTGTTACTTCTCTTTTTTTTTTCTTTCTCTATCACAGGAGTCTTGATTTCTTCTTAAAGTTAATCTCTTCCTTTGCCTGAAAGATCAGTTTCACCATTTCTCTCTCTAGCAACATTTGCTCCCATCATCTGTTCTAGGTATTTCTTCCTCCTTCATACCCTGAGGACTTCTGAGGTTTCTGTTGAAGTAACTCTTGCTGTTATTATCCTTTTGCCTGCTTTCTCTTAGCCTTGGGGGTAGTAACAGTGGGAAAATTCTTGAACCTTAAAAAAAAAAGACAAAAATAACATACTGAAAGACTAGAGTACAATTAGGAAGTAAATGGAAAAAGGAAAACAGTGCCTTTAGCGTGCAGGAGAATAGAAGATAATAATGGTGCTGGGAAGAGAAAAATCATTAAAAAGCAGACATATGACATCAAAATGTCTCCAGTTAGGTGTTCCTGAAGATGGCTTTGGAAATGATGATGTATGTTGACAAAGTCTTCCTGAAAACTTTACATCTGAACACAAACACAAAGGCTGACTAGAGAAATGATGTATCCCAACCTTAAAATGAGAACCTCTGACTTCTCCCATAATTATTTAGTGGAAGTTTTTCCTAAACATATATAGAAATGGGGAAAACTGGATGAATGTACAGGCTAACTAAGGCCCTGGAAAATGTTCAATGAGCTGAGGAACATTACTGAACCTGCAGCTGTTGGTGCAAATGACCTTACACAGATGAGTAATTTTGATTTTAAAATCCTATGATGAGTGGTGACTACAGAATATGGTTGGAAAAAAAACAGAATTATTTGGAGGTTCTAAATGTAAAGACATCAGTTCATACTTCAATCTACAACCAGTTCGTACCTCAGGGCACAGAACTCTGCAAAGGCAATATTCTGGTTAGCTGAAGTTTTTTCTTTCTCAAAGACAGAACAGTTGAAAGAAAGACGTTAATCTCCATGTGCTGACTTCTTTAGATCCAGCCTGTAAACTCGGGGGGACATTTGCATTCTTGATTCCTCTGGTAACACGCTTTTGATAGAGGGGAAAAAAAATAAAAAAAGGAAAGAAATTAGTAGAGAATATTTCTTTTTTGAACTGTCTGTATGATGTCTTTCACGGGCCTTGGCCTCTCACATAAACATTTAAAACCAAGGGAAAAACAAAACAAAACAAAACAAAAAACAACCAACCCCACCATTGAAAGGATGGATTAGATTCCAAGAAATGCAAATTTCTTAAATTGTGTAATCTGCATTACTTAATAGAGCAGGGAGCCAATTAAGAACAGTCCTCTATTCAGTTTAATTAGGCTAACTACAGGTAAGGGAATCATACAGTAAAAGGGGGAGCATTCAGTAGAGAGACTCTCTCATGTATCTCTTTCATGTCTGTCTTCTCCACTGTGACAGAGCTAAAGATATCTAGTGCTTGACTTTCAACCTTTTAATGTGAGAAAGTAAAGAAATTTTTATATTTTATATTATCTATACTTTGAAATCTTAAGCCCCAGGCACTCTGCCTGATGCTGGGGGGGGATGATGGAGGAGGAGAGGGGAAGAAAGGGAGGGAGCTGGTGTATTCATTCTTTCACAATGCTGCCATGTCATGCATAAATCTTAATTTCAGCTTTCTTATATGTTTACATGGTCAACAAGCTCATATAGCTGTATTGTAAAGTGGCTAGAAATGAAAAAAATACTTATTTTGTCCAACTGCATTCTAATGAGAAATAAGAGTACAGCTCAAGTTACCAAAGCTGGGAAAGACACACAGCTGAGACAAGGGATGTATCCTTTTCAAAGGTCTCCATCCCAGTATGCGTTGCTTGTGTCACAGCTCTGGTGGTCATTCCTCTTATTGGAGAACTCTGAATCTGTGTCCTTCTAATTTGCTGATGTGTTGATAGGACCGGATGCCAAGGGCACAGGGAGGTAGAGCGATAGGAAGTAAAAAAAAATCAGACAAAGAGACAGAACTAGCCATAAATATTCATTAATAGGGACATGAGAAAAAAAAAAAAGAGAGGAAGTGGAGAGAATTGTTACTATGCCAAAGTTAATAAATGATGGCATGCTTTGTCACCCACACCAAATCAACAGTCGCCTTTGAACAGTTAGACAAACTCTGCTCCTTATTTTATTATCATAGTACTTGACAGTCTCAGAATCTTTAATCTGTTTACGCTGAGAATACAACTTTGCGGAAATGTTTACAGATGGAACAAAAACCCTTTCACTTCTATTTAATCTCAGTGCAAGAACACTAAGATTTTTTTTTCTTTTGTTCAACATTTTGTCTTTGCCCCTTCTGTTACTTCCACAGGTTTTACAGACAGAACATCTCATGACCTCCTAAGATGTCCTCTCAAACAGTGTAGGCCACATAAATTCTTGTAGGCTCAGGAGTTTCTTCACTGATAGAATTGGCACATCCATAGGTAGGTACCTATGGATGCTCAAAAGACTTGGAGAGGTACAAGATGGCACTGACAGGGCCTGGGAGAAAAGATCAGGTTGGACACATTGCTATCCTTTTGTCCTGCTGCTGTGACAAACAACTCTTGATGTGTACATCATAGCTCTCATAGCACGAGATTCCCTGTCTTATTTTTCCTATCAGCTACCCCTCTGAGCCTCAGGACTGTATACAGAACAACCTTAGATCCTACGGGGTCAGCTTCTGCTTCCATTTAGAGAAAAGGAAACTTCCTGCTAATTACATGGGAAGTATAATTGAAACTGTAAAGAGCGCACAAAAATCTTTATTACTAACAGTGTTCACATGCACATACCCCTTGCTCTTCTGCTTCTCTTCCTGAGTCAGAGTTTCTATAATGAGAGGTCATCAATAAGTGCTCAGATCGTTATCTAGCATTAATTTATGACTTTGAGCTAGTCCTCATTTTATACTATATGATGATTACTGGCTAATGATCTAGGTTAGGTAACTAAAATCGTGCAATGTAGACCAAGGCTACAACCCCTACAAATTTCTGAGAAAAGAATCCATACAAACAAGAAACCTGCTTTAGGACACAAACAAGTGTCATACTTTACCTTTTAATAATAATGCTGATGTCAATACCAAAGGCAGCTACATGCATAATTTTACATTTTTTCCTTGCCTGCTGAAAATATCCATTCCTATTTGCAATGTTAATAGTAATGTCAGTAAAATATCTGATCAGGTCTCATATTCATGGACAATTAAAATTAGTAGAACCTTCTTTACTGTACAAGCACCAAAAAACCAGCTCCACTAACTATCGTAAAACAGAATAGGATAACATTTCATGGTGTAAAACTTACAGCAAGGCCTCTGCTGATGTATTTTCCTCAGCTATTAAGAGTCAGTATATGCCAGCATGCAGTACTTTCTGAGTAAGCAAAGCACAATAGAAACTTTAAGAAAAAATAGGCAATGATGGCATTTCAGTTCAATTCTATGAACAAAAAAGATATATCAGCTAAAAAAAAAAATTAAAAGAAAAGTGTACTGTTATGACTGATTCTCTTTTGAATCTCTCACTAAGTAGACGTGGGATTCAAAATGGGAATAAAGATTTCTAATCCCCAAGAAGGACATCCAGATGCACATCAACAGCATTCAACATTCAGAGGGCAGCTGGTAAACTGGATTGTATTCTTTTTGAAAAGCACTATGACAAAGTTGTTTATTCAGCAAAACAAACTGTTCCCTGTGTCCGTTAACAAGGCTGGCTTTGTGCAGCACAGACTTCTGCAGTGCTGACTCCTGTTTGGAACCATTTCACACTAATTAGAAATAAGAGAAAAGGCTGCGTTCATAAACAGACCAGCTCAAGACCTCTTCCAAACCACTCTTTCTGAAAATTAACTCAGTTGTAACTCTCTGTGAATAACAGAGTTGCACAAACAGGATAGGGAAAAATATATTGTCAATAATTGTCAGCTTGCTGTGCAAAATGCCAATGCAAATTTTATGTAACATCCCCCAAATCATATGAAATGACAAACATATGAAATGCCATTTATAGAAGGTGCATTCCACCTTCTAAGGTTACAACTATAGTGATTGTTGAAGTGTTTATCGACAGTAGGAATATGTAACAAATAAGAGAGTTAACATCAGGAAAGAAATCAAATAACTGAATGAGTCACTAAACATAAGTGTAGATCTTTGTTTTACTTATATATGATTATTATGGAATACAACATAATCAATAAAATAGGAATGGGATTATCAGAAACATATTCACAGACAAAATGATAATAAAATAGAGAAGGTCCTTCAGCATTAACAATGCAAAAAGATACATTGAAATGTTAAAAACTGAACCTGTCAATATTATATAGGAAGTGTTTTAAGTGAGCAATTATGCACTAGGGAAGCTGATTTCTAATTTCTATAGGCAACTTGCACATTAAGCAGCATTTGCTCACGGAAATAATCCTCCTTAAATCCATGGGGCTACTTGTGGAAATGACAGATGTCATAAATCAGGGCTGCAGTGATAAGCACTAGTGCTTTTTAGCTCTCTATATAGTGGCAAGGTGTTACACATGAGATACGTATATTTGTTTTCTGTTATTAATAACGACACATGAAAATTAGATGGTTTGGTAATAAAATTTTTCATCATCCTATATTTTTCTGATTTTGTCATAATATTCAGTGGCAAGAGTTAGATGCAGATAACAAAAGCATATACTTCAGAATATATTTGAAGAGGGAGAAATTCTAAACCTATTTAGAAAAAACTATAGCTAACTCCCATTACAAAACATCTTGCAAATTATTTGGAATGAATACAGTAGTTTTCTACATAATTCACTCTCATTTCTAAAATCTGAAAAAACAACTGCAAAAAACTAATTGGGGAAAATAGATTTCATGTCACAGTAAAGAATTTAGCTTGTGATTTAATTGTTGTATAATCAATTTCTGTTCTAAAATCAAAATTGTATCTGAGATCTAGCAGGGGTTATATTTCTTGTACCTGCATAATAAATGTCAAATATAAATAAGAAACACAAGTAGGAAGAAAATTAGAATCAGTGAGGCTCTTGTTAAGAAAGATATTATTGTCTAGAGTTAACATGCAGCATTCCCAAGTGTTTTCATCTCTAATGGCCTATCTTTTCCTTACTGTACCCTGTTCTTATGGAAATAAACATTTACACAATTACTCTTATGATGACAGTAGTGTTACATTGCATGGGACTTCTGGTCTCAGTTTCAGAATTGCTTGTAAAATTAGTGGAGTACCAGTCCTGTTTCTGAATGAAGCTCACATCTCTCCATTGCTTTTCTTGAAAACAAAACTGTTTCTTTTGACAACTTGTTAAAATGAACTCAGTTTCCTTTCAAAGATCATAAAGAACTGGAATAATCTGTAGGTCCCATACCCTGTGACTGAAAAGACAGTTCTAATACTTCAGCTTGGACTGAATTGAGGGGACAATATGTCACTCCCCTAATGCTTGTAAGAAATGAATTCTATGCATCATGAATTTACATGTCTAAACTTGTCAGCATAAATTTGAGCAATAAAATAGTCCACAGGTAGGAGCTGTTGTCCTGTTTCCACAAACCTGTGACCGTATTTAACTCTCAAATACTGAAGGGAAAGCCTTTTCTGCAAATTATTCTTATGTGCCTAAATAGTTAAAAGCACTAGAAGTGATCAACCTATGTTCCTTCAATTCTGTTTTCTACCTAATATAATATATTAATAACAGTATTTTTCAAAAATGAAAGTCCAACCAAATTTCATGAGGGCCATACAGTTCAAATATCTTATTTTATACTCTGATGAATTGATAGCATCAAATCACAAGATGTTTTTGGTAACTTCCTAGAAGTTTTTTCTTTTCTATAGAAGCTTATTTCTATAGAAGCTTACAGCTTATTTATACTAAACATGGTTATTGCAGTAAAATTGCATGCTACTATGTTTTCTATCTAATTTAGTTTTGCTTTTAACAAGAGAGAGGTTAATTACAGTTACATCTTTAATCCTTCATGTGAATTTTAATTCTAACCTGTTAGCTGTAGTTTATCTACTGAAAAGTAAGGCGGGTCTTTATCTCTGTTCTACCTACTTTTCAATTACAGATTTTATTGTTTATTTCTATTGTGCAATGCCAGTACCATATTTTTTTTTAATGTGTGAGCACAGACTCTTCTCAAAACAAGAACCTATGTACTCATTTCCTTTTAAAGTTAAGAAAAAGCCCTAAAAATATGCAAAATGAAGAAAAAACTGTTTCAAAAAGTTCACATTTTGACTTTCCAAAGAATGCTCTGAAGCATGGGTTAACTCTGTAATGCAAAAAGTAGATTGATATTACAAAACTATAACTGTAATATTTTTATTAACAACAGCATTACTTAATTTACATGGGGTTTTTTGTGTAAAGGTGAGAAGAGGAAGCACTTTAGCAAGGCAGACTTTGCAGACTTTCCAAAAGATTACATTTTCCCAACAGTGTTTACCTGTCCGTAACCAAAGGACTCCCTGGAAAGTTTTACCATTTTCAGAAATGTTGATCTGAAAGCAATATCAACTAGAATGGTACCATCAGATGGTCAGAAATCTGTGGGCAGTTCTACTTCTGATATTTTTGAAAACACTGTCCTCTACTGGTTGTGATTTTGGAACTGAATACTCAAGAATTGCATTCTCCAATGACATGTCTGCATGAACTGGTCAATAGTGGATGAAAAACATCTGTGAAGTTGAAAAGCATTCATTATTTTCAACAGAGGTATATGAACTGGCTCTGTGACCAACATATACAACATTGTCAGATGTCAATAACCTTTAGTAATAACCAAGTTAAACCATGATTTTTGTTTTTCCTCATTTACTTTTTCTCCTTTCAGTGTTCACCTTTAATTTAATTTCTTATCTCTCTTTCTTTCTAGAAACAACGATCTACAAATCCATTGAAACTGCAGACTGGACCTTCCAGTAATAATACTTATCACCTGTTTTAGCATGAGGATGATCCTCAAAGGGAGTCTAGCATGTTCATAACCAGGTAGTAAAAGATACAGTTAGCTCTTGAGGGTTATAGTGCAGAGATCCCAATTTCCAAGCTGCTTTTTGACTATTTCTACCAGGCATTTTGCAGTTCAAGAGAAAGCACAGAGCAGCAAAAGGCCAGATTTTTAAAGCTTTTAGATGAAGATCTGTGGAAATGACCACTGTTTTTCCTCAAGAAATGTAAGAACAGAGTGCAGAACATTTCCATAACTCCCTGTTCTCATGAACAGAATGAAGTTTTGGTTCTCTATGGAGTACCACATTTGCTAATAAGAAATTGTTGTATGTGTTGCACTTGCAGGTGCTTTTTATTTGTTATTGTCACTTCTCTACTGCTGTTATCTTTTACTTACCACCTGGATTTGGACTTTTTGGAGAATAAATCATCAGGATATCTGTTAGTTCTGAAATCTTCCAATCTCTCCTAGGAAGCTTTTGTGCAAATACTGAATTAAGAACTTGAGCATTTTCATGCCCCTGTTAATTCAATGGACGGTTTCACTGGAGTTTTCTAATGGCCCAACTAAACTGTAATACTCTGTTTTCATAGAATATACGTGGATAGAATTGAAACCAATTTTCATCATGTGGCTGACTTTTCCCATTGATTATGTTAAAGTAACTGGGTTGTATTAGAGAAAAAGCATTTTGTATTAGAGAAAAAGCATGGATAAATACAGATCAGTTACATTCCTCCTGACTATCAAATGCTTTCACTGATCTAATTATTTTCAACCTTTTACAGGGCATCAGTTCATTATACCACCAAAAATCCAGTTTCTGGCATGAAAATTGTTTTAGGACCACTATTTCCCATTCTTTGTTAACTGAATACATTTTGCTCAGAATAAAAGTAACAGAAAAAAAGTATGGGCTGCATAGAAGTCCTTTGTTAGTGCTTTTGAACTCCCTAGTTGTGGACTACAAAGAGTCCATCGCGCTGCCTCTCACCACCACAGAACAGAAGCGCTGAGCGCTGCCTTTTTTTTTTTTTTTTTTTTGGATCTTGATATACAGGATATATTACTGAGTGCCTATAAAAAGGTTTGTGAACCTTGATGGAAATCAGAGGTGAAAATGACAGTTCAAATGTCTGGTCTGGGTTTAAAAGATCTATGGTAATGTATTTTTACTTATAACAGATACTGAGAAGGAAAAAAAATGAACCTGCAACGAGTGTTCAGACTTACATTGCACCCTTTCTCTGCTCCTGCCCTTTCCTGGAGCTGTCAAACGCAGAGCATTCCCTGAAAACTAAAGTGATTCTACGCATGTTACCAATATATGTTATTCTTTATTAGTTATCTCCTTAGGATTTCACTAAGACACAAAGCCTATATGACTTTTCAGCTACAAACAATGAGTCAGGAAACTTGCTGGCTTGAAGCATGTGTCATTCCTGGATTTCACTGCAATGTCGTGAAATAAGTTTCATGGGGTTTTTTCTTTTCTTTTTTCTTTTTTTTTTTCTTTTTTAAAGCATTCCCAATTTAATGTAGGAAGTTTATAGAACTGTTAATCAAAAGGAAAGCAAGAATATGCTGGTTAAGCAATATTTGAATAGATTTTGGCAACTGACATTTCGGTTTACAACTTAAGAAAAAAAATGGAAATCTTCAGGCAAGGAAACATTAGTATTCCTTAAATTCAGTTCTTATCATGAAACGCCACCTGGTTTTATTTTCTTCCACTCATACAAACAGTTTTTACCAAACATGGCATCTCTGTCAAAAATAAAAACAGTTCTGTTTTGCACAAACCCCTTTTTCATTTGAGGAAAAAACAAAAAGGTTTTCTTTCCCTTTTTCCTTATTCTGTGTCAAAAGACATCTACACTAAAATAACTTCTAGACCACCTCTAGCTTCTTATTCTTTACTTCTACGTACTGACAAACTTTGTGGTGGATTTATAATTTGTTGAACACTGAAGGGGAGAAGAATCAAGAGTGTTCAAAATGTCAGTCCTGGAAACTATACCTCCTGTACAAATACTTATCATTCACACAGCTCATTATCTGCTCAAAAAGTAGTCATGGTAATCAGTGGTAAATGTTTCCCAATCATTCTCAATGGACTTTCTGTCTGCTGAGACTCCAAATCTCTTTGGAAATAACAGAAGACAGGCAATCACTCACTGTCACCACAATCATGCTGCTTTAGAAGCATATGGGTGCTCTGCATGATCTACATTTTGAGACAAGCACAAGTTGCAGTGTCAACTTTCTGAAAGTTTGGATGCATGATTTGGGCTTAGTTTGTAACAGAGATAGTTCTCAAACTCCCAGGTCAAGAACTTAAAAAGTATTTCGTACCTAGTTTTTACTGATTTTAGTGGAGCACATCTGAAAGTGTACCAGTTATTATTATATTTATTATATGTATGAAGCCCACTGTTGCTACTGCACAGTGTAAGAGGATCACTATGAGGGATAGTGGTGACGATCAATAGTCAATGAATATATCAGTCATTAAATAAAACACGGACCCAAACCCAGGGAGTTCACAACTGTGACTGTAGGAGACCAATAGTGACAAGTCTTTAGCACAGAGATGTTTGAAAATTAATGACAGACAAATAAGGCCTTATCTATTCAGACAGCTTAATGTTAATAAGCTTGGGTTCGAATTTACAGTCCACTAACTCCTCCATACTAAGAGCACCTTTATGCGAGGTGCTTTTAAGGTAGAATAAGTTGCCTCACGCTGTTTCCTCACAGGGAGTTAATGCAGAGTAACCAGTGTACTGTAAATTTGCACCCCAGTTTACCATGGAATAACTTCCCTGAGTAGATAACTCTTAATATAACGCGTATAGGGAAATCAACAACTAAGGCTCAGTAATTAGTATTAAAAACTATTCAGGTTCTTGAAGTTTCTCATTCCTTTTTTTTTTCCGCCCATCTCTATTCACAGCTATTTCTATGGCATGAGTTCCAGTTGCAGATTTGCCATGTGCTTGTTCTTCTCAAGATCCTAATGGTCACATGAAAAAATACTGGCATGAAAAAATAATGCAGCTTTGCAATTAATACCATAAGTGATTATTTCCTGCTCATAAAATCTTGTGTCAACAAATAAAGATGTGGAAAGACTTTCATTCTATTGAACTGATAAACACACTACAAACAAAAAGATTTTGAATAACCAAACACAAGCAGTTTGGTTACAAAATAAGACACGCTTCCACAAAGTCATCAAAACATTGCAGGAAGAAAGGAGGTATTAACAAAAACCTAATTCTTGGTATAGATAGTTCATAAGAAAGCATTAAATAAGGCTAAACTTGGCAGAGGGGGGGTCTGAAATCTGCATATAGAAAAATAATGTAACAACAAATCTGAATTATTGTTACATTGAAAGTATGTTTTATAAATGGTCACTGCGTCTTTAAAGCCACAGTTGAACAACAATTGCTCTATTTTGTACCACTTCAGGGAAACATAAGCAGACCCACTAGAAAAGAGGCCATTAAAATGCAAATGAAAATTCCCAATCACCTGAACACTGGGATTTTTGGGTTTGGGTTTTTTTTTCCCTAGGACCAAGATGTAAGTAAGATCAAAAAAGCATTTGAAATGCTAGATTTCAAAAGAGGAAACTGGCAAAATAACTACAGGTCTGGCAAAAGTTGGTGCCTTAGTGTTTGTATTTTCTATAGTAAAAAAGAACCAAGTGTGGCAATTAATTTGTTTCTGAAGACAAGACATTTCTACAGACGGAAAATATTTGTCTTAAAATAAGAATAATTTAACAAAGACCCACACTGAAAACTCCATTACTAAATGAGAATAGAAATCAGTACCTTTCCTTTTATGACAAATCTGTATTGTGAGAAGAATAGCAAGTGCCAGGGCCAAGAGAAGAGATTTGTTTATACAAAGAAGCTTTTCTACTGTAAGGATACCAAAGAATATTCCACATTTCACTGGAAGGGCCTGCTGGGAACAAGCCGAAGGCAGCATAGCAGGAAGAGTTGTGTGGAGCCCAGGAAAGGTATACAACAAAGTACACAGGTATTCCCTGGAGGCACTGCAGCTCTCTATGCATTTATAAACTCATCACTATCACAAAATTTTCAGCATACATTTCTCCAGGGGCCACTTGGTCCAGAAAAGCAGTGGGATAAGGGAAGATGAACTGTTTCCTATTCATCTTGAGCTGTTTAACTACCTGCCCTGTGAGGGGAAAGCAGCTGGAGAGGTTATAGACGGTGGGGTTTTGGGGACTGCAAGAGGTATTTGAAGCTGGTGTTGAACCATGAGCAGTGTGTGGGGTGCAGGACTGAGTGGCCAGCTTGTGATGTAGAGCTTCAGAGAAAGCTCTTTAGTCTGGGATGGTATGTTAGGTGCAGCAAATCAAGCTCATTAGGCCCCAGGCTACTGTAGAACCCTACTCTAGATAGGAGTACTATTTTCATCATTCTCGATGATGGTTTTGATTCTGTGCGAATATTTCTATTGTTATTCTGAGGAAACAGTATATCAGTTAATTTTTTTGGTTATGTTTTGGCTTGATTAATATGATTTGGGTATTACTGAAATCTTATAATGTCCTGGTATGTGACAGCTACCCAGGAAGGAAAGATAAATAATAATTTTGTACAGGAACATTGCAATTGTAACAACCCTTGACCAAACTGCTACACCTGTTGAGAAAAAAAAAAGAAGATAAACAACAGGTAGTTATAAAAAAAATCTGACTTTCAGCCCTATAGCAGCAAATTCAACAAATAATTAAATTCATTAAAATAATCATCCATATGTGTATTGAATAGGGACGGAAAACAATTCTGGAAGAATGCTAAATAATTAGGTAGAAGACATGTGAGCGCCTTACAACAAATGCAGAAAACAACTAGGTAGGACCGATGGATACGTTCATATGTTGTTCATAGAATGTTATGGTCCATTGGCCTGTCAAATCTGTGGCAGACTAGCTGTGGCCCTTCTTAGTGTGACTTATAGCCATCTTCCATATGGCCAGTATCCAGTTCAAAATGACTTCTCCAAAATGTTCAGAATGGGCTTCCAGTTCTACACCAGAAAAGAGCAGAACGGCAACTTTTAAAAAAGACATCTTGAGGCAGACATATTTGTGTGTATAGTTCTTGTGGGATACATATGTTCATCTACATACACACACACACATACTCACATATATGAAGCTATATATTTTTAAGCACTTGCCTTGGACTAATGAAACTGAATAAAATATTTGTGCCCATCAAAAGAACATCAAAACAGGTTGTCAGCAGAAACAAACCAAAGGTATTCTGTTCCGAAACATTAATGAGAAAGGGAGGAGAAAGTGAGTGTGTGAAACCCATTGCTTGTCTGTACAGCATAAATACCTTCAGCTGAATAACAGCTAATATGTACTCTCAACTCAGGTGACTTTTATAATCGTCTGGACCTTTTTCATTTGCTCTTACCTTGCTAATAATTTATTTGGCCCAAGGGACCATTAAAGTAAATGGAATTTCCCCAGACTTGAAATTTTGAATCTGGATCCATCTCTTTTACACAGCTTATAATGGCTTGAGACTATGACAGTCCTTCTGAAGAGTAAATGTTATTGTTAACCTACTTATTGTTATTAAAAGTTCTCTTCATTACTCTGGCATGCATGATTTTAAAATCAACCTAATAGAGACACCATGGTTATTGTACCCACAACGCTAAGTGTTAAGAATTAATAGGGATTTCACTATGAATAATTATTCAACTTAGCAGTATTTTCCCTATGGGATTCCTGCGAGTTATCCGATAAATAATAAAACAGGGACTGTAAACATTAATGTTGAAAGGAACTTCATTATCAGGACTCTCAGAGAAACATTTTCCTGTCAACTCTAACACAATGCCATAAAGTTTTATACTTATAAAAGAATCTCTGTACCTTATACTTTATCAAGTCCATTAAGTTATACACTAGTAGAATTAGTGGTGCTGCAAATTTTGA
>JAOXJM010000019.1:38139718-38160274 GCA_026413425.1 Tringa solitaria | reverse complement strand
GAAGAAAATAATATTTATACAGTATAGTCTTTTCAGGGCAAGACTTTCTTAACTTTAATTGATCTGGCTTTCTCCATCTGATTCTTCTTCATCAAAAATCTGTTAGTTCTTAGTCCTGTGAGATAAAAAAAAAAGAGGAGAAATTTGTGGAAAAAATGTGTTTTATCAGCCTAATTTGCTCCAGCTGTCCTTTTTCTTTTCTGGAAGCTCCTATTAGATTTATTATTCCATCTTCCACTAGGATTTGATGGAGAGAAAGACGTTCAATCATTAAAAGATAGGCATGGGGGAACAGGCTTGAAGAAGTCACCTGTGATCTCTGTGCCATACCAATTCTACACTGGTGATTAGGACCGCAAAATGTAACTAGGGGAAAAAACCAAAACTAACAACCTCAGCCTGTGTTTCCTAGCCACAGATTTTTCCATGGACTTCTCCCAAAAAAGAGATCAGAGGTAGGTTTTGATGAGTCACAATACCATCAGAAAATTTATTATTTCATCTTAGGTGACTAATGGTTAGCTATTCTTTTAATACCAATGAGACTATGGGATGTCATCAGACTCAAAACAAGGTATGGACTTTTAACTGTCTTCTGCATTTCTGCTGCAAAGGCAGGTGGAGAACAGTCTTGCTGGTTGTGGTCCTTGAGCACCAGAAAAATCAGCAGGCAATTCTGGGTTAATCACAAGCAGAAAAAACTCCTATATTTGTGCCTTTTCTCATGTCTTTAAAAATGTTATTGGACTTCTTTTTTGAAAAGCATCACTCATTTCTACTGTATTTCTTCCTCTTATTCAATCACATTGCTTAATACAAATGCTACTGAAAGAAGGGAATACCCATTAGTTGTGTTTACGACTACCCTCGAAGAGTTTTCAGAGCATCCCTCAAACCTGATGTTTAGATCTAAAATTCTCAGCATGTTTGGCAGAATGTTCACAACACAACTATCTGTTTTTAGAATAAGTGTCTCTCCCTATTCCAGTTAATTGAAAACAATTCTCAATCACCCTCCTGTGCTTAAAGTATCTGGATTAAGATATAGTGGTGGAAAAGTATCAGGGTTTTAAAGACATATAAACAACATAGTTGTTTGAACAGTTGACAAATAAATTTAAGCTCCCCAGGATACTCTTGTTTAGGATTTTCCCAATTAGGCATTTTATTTGATCTCTGGGTCTGGGTGAGCCACAATTCTCAAGAATTGAGGAAGAGATTAATGGACTGTATACAATGGCTAATTCATCTCCAGGGTTTTGTTCATTGCTTGCCTTTCCTAATTTAGTACCATTATATCCAAAGTCAAATAAATCAAAAAGAGAATTAGGCTTAGTGCAACCGATCTTTGAAGGGAGTTTATGGCTTGCCAGATTGTAACAGTTTTTTACAATACTAAATACAAACTTCACAGTACAGACTTTTTTCTTATGGAATGTTGCCAAGACAGGCTTGCAAGAAAGTTGTTTGTAAGAAAACAATTTAAGAAGTTGCTATTTTACATGTCAGACAGAGATGTGCTAACTTGGAAAAGAAAAGGGGGAGCTGGAGGCTTAAAGATCAAGTATTACAAAATGGTTAGGGAGCTGCATCACCAGGAAAATATTCGAGGAAAAACCAATGCAATGTAGGGCACAGATAAAGGCAAAAAGAGTTTTGTGGTTTGTTGGTTTGTTTTTTTTTTTCCTTTAATGATAGCACTTGAATCTGAAATTAAGCACAGCAGGTAGGAAGATACTGCAGGGATTTTAAAAGGTATCGCACATCTGTATGCTAACAGACTTTGGTTTTCACCCTTAGAGATGCAGACCCCACAGTGTTTATGGTCACAAACAGGAATTGTATATTTCTTGCAAATATACCGTGTCCTGTTGACCCACTATTTAGAGGAGATGATTTCTATTTATTAATAGCACTTGCCTTTGTTTTAAACAACAGGCTGTTTTCTCAAAGGCTGCATTTTAGGCAGGCTGTCTTCCAAGATACGATGTCTTTCATTTCTCTGACTGTATCTGTCTGGACAGGTATGATATATATATACTATAAGACAGTTCTTCAGCTGTACAACTCAGCATAACTCTACTCAGGTCATATGTATGCAATAGAATGGTTTGTCATTGCATATTTCTGACATGGTACACAACTGAACTACAAAAGGTGTGGTACACACGATTGCAAAGGAAATGGCCAAAGTGCCCATCCCACAGCAGTTTTCTTAGGAGTCTGCAAAATGTGATGAGACTAGTAAGGTTATGGCCCTTTTCCAAAGGGAGCCAAAAGTCTTGGGTAATAGGGAGAGCCAGACTCCTGTCATCTTCCCAGCCCTGAGCAAGTTCCTGCAGAGACATGGTTGCTTGCTTTCAGGTTTTCATTTTGGGGGGTAAGTGGAAGGCAAATTTGAGTGGAAACCATAGACAGTATGACTCCAATGGAAGCAATTTTGCAGTACCTTATTTCCAAAAGAGCCAGTTGATGTACTATTTTTAATCATATATGTCTTATATATTTAGCAGGCATTATAACTTAAAGAAAGCTTCCCCAGATCATTGTGAAGCGTCTTCTTTATAATTTTGTTTCCCTCTGCAGTGAAGACAGTTCAGCTTATAATGGTCATGGAGTCTGTTTTTGGCAGGCAGAAAGATACAAAGAAGACAACCAATTAAAAGCATAAACTCTGAACATTTTCTGAAATATTTTGTCATAAAGCAGTGAGCATAAGCAAATGTGCTATATATAATGTGCTAAAAATCTATTGGCACTGTATAGTGGTTAAGCTTTGATGAAATATGTCGGTCATTTCAAAGTCAAGATAATAAAATCTTTTACAGAACTCCATATCTTATTTACACCAATTCTCATCTTTATACACTTTTTAGGTAAAGGCAAAGCTAGCTGTTAACAGCTGCTCTCTAGGATTTTACAATTTTGTCTATGTAATATAGACAGTATTTTATTTGAAACTGATAAAAATGCTTCTGTATTTATTTGTATGGTTTTGGATAAGGTTCAAATATTCAGAACTTAAATCTCAAATACTTCATTTTATCATAGTTTTCTTTAGCAAAGCCACTTTTAAATATACAAAAACACTATTGAGGAATTCTGTTGAGGGCAATTTTTATTGGATATTGAAACCCCACTTTATTTCCACTATGCTTTTAAGCAAGAAAACCAGCAATAATCTCCTCAGTAAAAATCTTAACTTCTCTAATGAGGTAACGTGAAAGTATCAGGGGGATTTTTGTCCTCTAGGTTTTAAAACAACCACATTTTACCACTCCTGATCCATCCAAAAATGTCCTGGTTATATTTTGGATAACTTCCAAATGTATTCAAATGTTTCTGTTACTATTAAAAAGCTCTTCTAAGGACTTGTTTCTCCATCAAACATACGGTGTTTGATGAAGAGCATTTACACATCCAGTTCTCACTAGCAGGGTCAAAGCAATTGCTATAAACTGGCCCAAGCAGAAAAATTACAAAAACAATACAAGGAAAGAGAGAGTAAAGAAGAAATAAGACACACAAGAAGTCATGAAGCAGTCCCAAATACACTGCAAGCCAGTGCGTCTTTCTGGGATCATGAACAAGCTACAGTCAGGTTCAAGTTCTGTGTTCTGGTATATCCAGACACCAGACAGAACAGATCAGATGGTCATGACCACTTCTTCCTGAAAGTCTTCCAGGTCTCATAAAAGCCACAGTTAGCTCAGTTATAGAAAGTGATACAACATTTGAAAGTGAACATCTTTAGTACTGCTTGACCATGTAAAAGTGCAGTTTACAACCAAGAGAAGAGTTCTCCAATAATTCCTAAAAACATACAGCATCCTTTTACCTGCCTGTATGTTTTTTACAAGAATTGTATAAGACTGAAAAATTTTTATTTTAAGCTCGAGCTTTGATATTCTCAGTTCTCGCAAGGGGACTGATTGTCCTCATGTGTGAATCATGAAATAATGATATGAACTTGTTTGCAAGTCAATCTAGACTAAGGCGGCATAGCTCTTGATGTATTAAGTCTTACAGCATCCTAGATAAGTTCACAGGCCTGAGTTTCTGAGGTTACCTATTCTTCTGTCTTAGTCGAGTCTCTGGAAATAGGTGCAGCAATAGCTCAATCCAAATCATTACAGACAACTTCACTGATCTAGGAGGAGATTTTCTTACTTTTCCATATGATCACTAAGGCCAGGACCCTTCTGGTCAATGGTTGCACCTTTGGGTTTTTTCCAACACCAATGAACGAACAGAAAGCTTTATCCAGTGTGTAGGCAATAGTACTGCAAGATTGTGTTTCCCAAGGACTAAAGAAGATACATGGAGCTGTAAATCCCATTGGGAATTACAAATCTCTATCATTACAGTGTCCACTACAATCGGAAAGGACAAAGTGACAGCATAAATTTTCACTTACTACCTCCATGCTTGTTGAGGAGTCTGAAGAGATGGGAGTTGCTGAAGACAGTGGGCCTTTTGTGGCTCTACTGCATGCTAACCATTTCATGATGACTCTTCTGTCTTTACTTCAAAGAGGCCAATAGATATGTAACTGAGGCTTTGCCTGTAGCATTATGCAGATTTTTCTGCCAGGGATGGTCAGGCCTGTTACACAAGAGATTGCTCATGCATTTGAAGAAAAATCTTAACAACAACAACAAAAAATTTGTTTGATGTACTGTTTGACCATTGTCTCTATCAGCAGTTATGACTAAGTCAGCACTTACTGTTTCGAGTGATATTGTAAACCAATCCTCTAGAATGCTTCAAATTTTCAGAGCCTCAAATTTTCATCTTTTTAGATCTCCAGCAATGCTACTGGGATAACAGGTCAAATATATCATCTTAGCTATAATGACAGCCTACCTCAAGTAAGTTCTGTAGAAGGTGTAATGAGAACTTCATAGTCTTGTCAATAAACAGGATACCAATTTTGGATACCAATTTTTAATAACGCATACTGAGAACCTTATTCTCATGTTATATATGGATACCAATGTGATCCTGCAAATAAAATGAATCCAAACATATTCATAAAATTATTTTACATGCCATATAATAATAAATATAATCAAACCTAATATTTCACAACTGTTTATGGCAATGTTTTCTTATTTTTTTCTTTTTCAGAGCTAGTGGGAAAGAAAATAAAACCGTACTTAAACACAGAAGACAATGGGCTCACCATAACATGGTGTGGGTTATCCTTTTTTGTAGCAGAATTTGTAACCCCTTCTGAATTCCTGAGATGCTCTATTTAAACCATGGTGCTCCCTGCTGGCTTCTGTCAGCACTGCTTACATCTTAGTATACCATTCTGACTCAACACCACAGTACTGTAGCGCATATATTTCTCTGTGCATTTAAATAGACAAACAGACCTGGTCAAGCAAAAGTGGGTGTCAGGATTGTTGGAAAAAAATCCAGCATTTAGACCAGATCTTTGGAAATGCTCAAGAGTCAGGGGATGTCACTGTTCTTCTCACACCCATTTTTTCAACAAGATGAGCATGCTAGGCATGAAATCCCTATGATGATGTCAGGAGTATGTCTCCAGATTTCATTGTAGCATGGATCACAGTGTCTTCAAACACTCAGCTATGGATCTTGGTGTAAGAACATGAGCCGAGCAGAGATCCTTTGAAAAATTAGTCCTTGACTGCTTTACATTCTTTTTTTCTAAGTTTGGAGAGAGACAGTAAAAACTTCAATGCCACAAATCATATGAGTATCCTATTTATCTTAAGCAGCGCTTTTAAATAATCCACTTTTTATCTTGTTTGTCAACACTGTGTTTGATGCCCAAAAAGATTTACTAGAAGTGCAAACATTATCAGATACCTACTGTTCCTCTGTAGTACCTCAGGGGGGATTCAAAACCGGCCAGCTTAGATCTCTATACTTCAAAGAATTTCCCCTGAAACCTTGTTTACAGCATAAGCAGAAAAACAAGGTCCCTTTCCCCTTTTGTACTACCATTAACCACATTAAAGCACAACACTCCACTAAATAATTCCTCCACAACATACACACAAACTGCACCACCATCTAAAATAGGTCAATTGCTTTCATTTTAGCATGCTAATTTACCACCACAGAAACCTGATACTGGGAGAGACAAGAATATTTTACATTAATTTCTGCCCCATCCCCTGCTGCTCACCTATGTTATTTCACAGCTTCCCAGATATTTATAGTAAGATACAGTAACACCTATATTGCATTAAAAAAATACATCGTTTTTAAAAATCGAGTTTTTAAGAACTTCTCTCATGCCTTGAATATGTCAGAGAGATTTATAGCCGTTAACCCAATATTTTATTGATATGTCTTTGAGTTGTTCATTTTTCGTTTTATTGCATTGAAGGCTATGACTGAATTGAGCAGCACATCCTAATGTTCCAATAACTTTAAACAGAAAATAAGAGGTGTGTACGTAAAAATATACACTGTGCACACACACTAGGTGAGCAAACTCCCAAAAAAACAATTGCAGTTGTAACTATTGGGGATGATTTGACCGTGGCTGGCTGCCAGACCCCCACCCAGGGCTCTCTCCTTAACACCGCAGGGGGAGACACTAAGACAGGCAAGTTCATTGGCTAATATAAAGGGAGTTTATTAGCAAAAGCAATGCATGGAATCAAAGCAAAAAGAGAAAATTTAGTCTCTACTTCATGTCATTAGGCAGATTTCCAGCCACTTCCTAGAAAGCAAGGCCTCAGCATGCATAACAATTGCTTGGGAAAACAAACACCATTAACTCCTAACTCCTCTTCTTCCTACATTGTTCCCCTCCAGCTTTCATTGCTGAGCATGATGTCATATGACATGAGATATCCCTTTTGTCACTTGGGGTCCCTACCAGCCTCTTGCCCACCCTCAAGCCTACTAGCCTTGCTGGGGAGTGACGGGTGTCTGGTGACCCAGGTTTTATGCTATGTGAGCACTGCCAAGCAATAACCAAAACACTGGTGCCAACACCATTCTAGGCAGGGATGCAAAGCACAACACCCAATGGGCTGCCACGAGGAAAGTTAACTCCATCCTAGCCAGACCCAGTTGCATAGTTTCATCAAGCATGGATTTGGAGCTTGATCCTTCTCACCTGCCAAAATTATTCTAACTGATATAAATGAAGTTACAAATCAGTGTGTGCAACTAAGGTAACTTACGAGAGCTAGTTTTATAGAAAACTACTACAACCTTGCAAAGCTCTAGAAACATGGAAAACACAATTAAAAAAATATCTTTAATTTTTTTTAATTTGAATCACAGGGTTGTAAAATGGAAACTCATGTCTCAAATATCTCAGCAGTGTTCAGAAATTTCCCTTGCTGTTTCCATTCTTACACAGCTATTTTTCCAGTTGCAAATGTAAGTGTAATTTTAATGAATCGATTCATTTTTGTAGTGTATACTGTCTTCCTGAAGTGTACTTGACTATAAAGGAACCGAACCCTTTGAAAACTCAATTAAAGTAAATATATTTGTTTATATTTTTCAGTTTTATACTTGTCCAAGCCTTAAAAACAACTTGTCTTATAGCAAGACAAAAATATGTTGCATTTGGTTATCTTATGTTGCAATAATAATATTGCTACACTACCAAAACCCAGTGACCCTGTCTTACAGAACACATGAAAAACATAGTTTGTGAAGAGGAACTCAGGGTAAATCTCTAAAAGTTCTCAGGGTTATCTGAAGTATTATTAAAAGGTATTTTCTGCTTTTATGGATATAAAGAGAACGGTAAAATGGAAATAAGTGCATTCAATTAAACAAAGTAAAACACAACATTGGTAAATCATATCATTCGTTTACGTAGATGATGGAACATGAACCCATCCCTCAATACTTTCCATGGATTTGGAAAGTACAAATTCTTGTGCAGGTCACTGTCAGATAAATCATCTCATTAAGAAAGCCTTGTGACTTTTCTAAAAGAAAAACCTGAAGGATCATCACATGGTTTAGATTGGAAGGAACCATCAAGATCACCTAGTCCCAACCCTCTTGCATGGGCACCTTCCACTAGATCAGGTTACTCAAAGCTCCTTCCAGCCTGGCCTTGAACACTTCCAGGGATGAGGCATCCACAACTTCTCTGGGGAACCTATTCCGCTGCCTCATCACCCTCACACTAAAAAATTTCTTTCTAGTACCTAATCTAAATCTACCTTCTTTCAATTTAAAACCATTAGTCCTTGTCCTATCACTACATGACCTAATAATGAGTCCCTCCCCATCTCTCCTGTAGGCCCCTTTTAGGTTCTGGAAGGCTGCTATATGGTCTCCCTGGAGCCTTCTCTTCTCCAGGCTGAACAACCCCAGCTCTCTCGGCCTGTCTTCATAGGAGAGGTGCTCCAGCCCTCTGATCATCTTCATGATCCTCCTCTGAACTCACTCCAACAGTTCCATGTCCTTGCTCTGTTGAGGTCTCCAAAGCTGGACACAGTACTCCAGGTGGGGTCTTACGAGAGCAGAGGGGCAGAATTACCCCTGACCTGCTGGCCACGCTTCTTTCGATGCAGCCCAGGATATCATTGGCTTTCTGGGCTACAAGGATACATTGCTGGGTGATATTGAGCTTCTCAGCAACCAACGCCCCCACGTCCTTCTCATGAGGGCTGTTCTCTATCCATCCTGCATTTGTGCTTGGGATTGCCCTGACCCATGCACAGGACCTTGCATTTGTCCTTGTTAAACTTCAGAAAGTTTGCACAGGCTCACCTCTGAAGCCTGTCAAAGTCTCTCTGGATGGCATCCCTTCCCTCTGGAGTGTTGACCACACCACAAAGCTTGGTGTCATCAGCAAACTTGCTGAGGGTGCACTCGATTTCACTGTTCATGTTGCCAACAGCAACATGTTAAACAGCACCAATCCCAGTATCGACCCCTGAGGATCTTCACTCATCATTGGTCTCCAGTTGGACGGTGTCAAATGCTTTGCACAAAGGCATGTAGATGACATCAGTTGCTCTTCCCTTGTCCACCAATGCTATAACCCCATTGTAGATGGCTGGCAAATTTTTCAGGCACTATTTGCCTTTAGCGAAGCCACATTGACTGTCACTAATCACCTTCTTGTTTTCCATATGTTTTAGCAGAGTTCCCAGAAGGATCTACACCAGACACATAGGTTAGACTGACTGCCCTGTAGTTCTCTTAGTTTTCCTTTTTTTTCCTTTTCAAAAATGGTGTTCATGTTTCTCCTTTTCCAGTCAGTAGGAACTTCACTGAAATGCCACGACTTCTCAAATATGATAGATAGTAACTTAGCAACATCCTTTGCCAGTTCCTTCAGGACCCACGGGTGCATCTCATCAGGTCCCATGGACTTGTGCACCTTCAGGTTCCTTAGATGGTCTCAAACCTGGTCTTCTTCTACAGTGGTGAGTTCTTCATTCTCCCTACCTTTTTTTCTGTGAATTGGGCAGTGGCATTAGAGCACTTGGCACTGAAGACTGATGCAAAAAAGTCATTGAGTACCTCAGCCTTCTCCATAACCCTGACGACCAGATCTCCCGTTTCCTTCCAGAGAGGACTCATGCTTTCCCTTTCTTCCTTTTTTTTTGCTGACATACCTGTAGTAGCCCTTGTTGTTGCCCTTGAAGTCCCTGGCCAGATCTAATTCTATTAGGTCTTTACCTTACCTAATGTTATACCCAGCTGCTCAGACAATTTCTCTTTATTCTCCCAGACTATGTGTCCTTGCTTCCACCCTCTGTAGGCTTCCTTTTTGCATTTGAATTTGGCCAAGAATTTATTGTTCATCCATCTTTCTAGACATCTTCTGGTTACAATATTAATTTTTTTTCTTTAAACAAATCCAGCTCTACTTTAAGAATCCCTTGAACAAACAATATTCCACTTACATCCGCCTGTTTTGTTGGATTTTTGGTGGTTTGTTTGGTGGGTTTTTTGATGGAACTTTGGTTTCCAGCCAATAGGGTTTTTTATACCTTCAGGTACACGCTAGAGGAACTAGTAGTATGAATAATGCTTTATCTATATCTGTAATTTAAATCATGAGGCAGGAAAGAAAAAATAAATAAGATACTTTCATTCTCAGATTAATTCATGAGAAGACAGCAGGCTATTCTTGTCAGCTAGAAAGATCATGCTCAATGAGGATCAGAGAAGTATTTAGTTTTGTTGAGTCAGGGGTCATGCCATATGTTTCACTTTTGGTGACATTAATTGAACATCAAATGCCACAGTTCAAGGTTTGCTGTCCCACAGCCTCTGGATTAATGACAGTGAAAGATATTTTGCTCTTGGAAAAGCTGATGCAAATTTGTAACCGAAGTTCTCACAAATTATAAGCAAACAGGGGTTAACATCTTGACTTCATCCATTCATCTATGCTCTCAAATCAGAGAGGGTCTTTTCACCCACTTTGCAGCTACAAACTGCCGCTAATCTTTGATGAAACAGTGACATTTTACCAATCTCAATAACACCTGGTAAGTGCCTCCTGTTGACAGTAGTACTGTGTTTTAATGAACAAATAAATGGCTTATCTACCATTCTTGGCAAGAAACCCCAGCTACTGAGGCAGAGCACCAGCTCTCCCAGTGTTACTTGGTCTAATTGACTCCTTGGATGAAGTTAAATCACACTATCCCCACTGGGAGGTGTGTTTGCCAGTAATCAATAGCTCAACAAGATCCACATGGCAGGTAATTAAGTGGAAAGTAATTAATACCCATCAAATGTTTTATTAACTGTTTGCCATTCCTTCACTCAAAAGTCCCAGTGTACCGTAAATAAGACTGCAAAGAAGGGAAGAAATATGGTCTATGTTTTCTAACAAGCTAAGTATTCCTGCTAAATTCTTCACTAGTGTGTGCACTATTTCAAGGTGGCATTTCATACACACAAATGTCCTGGTCTTACAACTCAGGAGAGATTACCAGCTGGCACTGTCATGAAGATTTAGGTGTTGCCTGAAAAATTTTAAGTGCTTCAGTTCAAACCAAGGAAATTAGATTGGTTATTGTAAGCATTTGCAATATTCCTTTTTGCAGCAATATTTTAGCTGTCATGCAAGTGAGGTAAGACATGTAAGGAAATACAAAATCTTTCATGTCCATCAATAAAGCTGGAAAAAAACAGTCAAGATTTTGGGCACAAAAACTTACGAACAGTTATTCCCAGCTGTATCAGCAGACACTTAGTCCCCACTGCCCCAGGTTCCTTGACACCATAAACTTTGCCACTAAGGTACATTTTTTTGTACCTTGAATACATTACAGGCTGAGTTTAAAAGGATAGCCAGTAATGCTCCATGCAGAGTAAGACAGGGATGGATTTCTGCTTTAAAAAATTTCCTGAGTGGATTCTGATTTGGTCCCACAGTCAGCAAAACCAGAAGCCACCACAGAAAAGGAAGCTTTACACCATCAAAAGACCCTCCCTTTGTTCTTTACCAGCCTTCCCAGCCACAGAGGCTAGGCTCACCATTCTTTTTGTACGTTGCTCAAGTGGATTTTTATTCGATGTTTTTCTTTATTTATTACTTCCATTCATTTTTACATAACCCAAGAAACACTGAGACAGCAGTAGTCCTAGAATCATTATTTTAACAATAAGCAGTCACTTTCCTTCAAAGTCCAGGCACCTTACCAGAATATTTACCTAGTGGTATTCCAGAGACAGAGTTTATCCTGTCATAATATGTCAGCAGGAGGACTCAGCCACTGGAGTAATTGATATCTGACACTTCTTGAGATGTAACAATCTGTATTTTTTTCCTATGTTTTGATTTTGAATAGTACATATTCTGCCAAATATTGGTTCTAAATTTCAGTCCTGAATTCATGCTGCCTATTTGAATCAGAATCTGGCCTTGAATTTTAAAACTCTTTTTGTGCTCGAAACACACTTTCTTCCTCAAAATACCAACAAAAGTGTAAATACTAGGGAGTGAAGGGGAGGTACAAGGAAACAGGTAGGTGAGTACACTGGTGGGCGTTGCCAGTGTCTTATCAAGACACAGAGGAGCAGAATTCTTCCTTAACCACAGTTTCCTAATTCCTGTGGAAGTCTGTGGAGGCAGAAACTTTGTTCTCCCTGGCCCTGGTCAGGGTGCTGCTAACCTGTGCTCTTCTACCTATAAAAGCTTTTCATCTCCATTACCAAAACTTATTCTTCTTTTTTTTTTTTGCCATCTCAAGATGGTAAGAAATGCCTGTCTTTCTCCTCCTCATTTTGGAGGATATACACTTTTTATCAGCTATAATAGGACATTGCAGACTTCTTTCTGGACAAATCAGCTTTTCATGGTGGAAGATAGCTTCCAGTCCGGACAGACATATACATCTGGAGAGAGAGTCCCCACTGTATAATAATAGTTTACTGGTAGCCTGACCAACAGACCTCTCAGTCATGAGGTAAAATAGGGTGAGAGTATAAGTGAAAGCAAAGAACAGCTTGTGGCTTTAGCAATAAAAGGATTTAGGAATACATTTACAGACGGCATTCATAATTACAAATAAATTCCATAAAGGAAAACACAGAGACTGTCACATTATCTAGTGATTTATTCTAGTATAAATTGTCCGCTTGTTCAAAATCCACCCTTTTAGCACCAGTTTATACTGGCACAACTCATTCCTTGCCAAAATGAGCCTTACACAAACTCTTTGTGTTCTGAAGATTGATGGGATGAAGACAAGTACAAATACAGTAAACATTTTTTAAATTTTTTTGTTGTGGTATCTCTTAGGATTATTTTCCAGATATTCTAACATATCTAAATAAGGCTGAATCATATGGTGTCGGGCATGCAAAACTTGCCATCAATGTCTGAGGGACTAAGAATAGAGTCCAAACGAGAGGAATAATGCTCTCTAGTACAAATACAAGATTTAAAAAATATGAAAAATAGTCACAGCAGAAATGAATAGTAGAAACTCATCCTCTGTTTTCTGCTATAAAGTATAATGTGTACAATATAGGTGAAATATGCTGTGCGTATTTATAGGTATGCTTATTTTAAATCTGTTCAGATGTGTATTGTATACGGGTGCTAAGAATGCCCCAGTACAGTCAGATATACACAGCTGGATTAGGTGAATTTATAGATTATATCACCTTTCTGAACATTTCAGTGTTCTTATAATGTCTAGATCTTCCTATACTAAGTACAAAGCATTCAGTTGAACAAAAAATCTGCTCTAATATATACACACAGAGTTCCCATTGATTTCTGTGCTGCTGACTTCAATGAGAGTTGAATGTGTGTGTTGGAGGGCAAAAGACAGCTATTTATAGTCTAACCTTCCCAGACAAAAATGAGCGGGCTGGGTGTCCTTTTTCCTCTCATCTGCACCAACTCATCTAACACTTTCTGAATCATCTTTTATAATTTAATCTAATTCATTACAAGTGAGCTATAGCAGAAGATACCCTCTAATGAATAAGTACAAAAAAAAAAAAGAAAAAAGAAAAAGGAAAATAATCTACTAATCAGCTAGTTTTGAAACACATAGAAATTAAAAGCATTTTTTCTTGTTTCCAAATAATTTACCTGAAAATACTGTCAATTTCTAAAAATAAGATGTTTTCTCATTACCTACCATTTCTCATTGCCTCAATATCTCTTGGAATTTCTTTTTTAGTACAGAAAAATTAGTAATGTTTAACAAAAATCACAAATTTTATCAACTTTGTAAAAATAGCATAATGGCAAAAAAAATCAAGCAAGCAACCTTATCCATGTCTATTCTTTTATTTTAGAAAGCTATCCAGTCATACAGGTGGCGTGCTGCTTCATAATGTCTTTCATTGTGTTTGGATATTTCAAAAACTACAGAAATTCAAGAATATTTTGGCATTAATAAAAATGAAAAAGAAAAAGGGAAGAAGACAAATTTTCTGAAGAAAAAGAGAAAACATCAACACTGTTAAACCTTTGAAAGATTTGTGCAATAACATTCTGGGTTTCAACATAAAAAACAGAAAGCCTTTCTTTTCTCATGTGTGTGAAGTTGTTCCCCATTTTTTTCCAGCCAAGAGGATCCTATGCCTCTCAGTTTGAAATTAGAAAAGATCCATGACAAAATGCTTCAGTTTTTTTCTTAACTGTCTCAGCTTTCCAGACAAAGCATGAGTTTGAACTGGGGTTGGGCCATGCCAGAGTTGCAGTCCTTTCACACTTGAGGAAATGGGAACAAGCAAATTCAGCAAAAGTGTAGGATTAAGAACATAGGGGTTCAGAAAAAGGTAAATATAAACAGTCTCAAAACAAAGCTGAAGTCCAATTCAGCTTGGCTGAATTTATCACTTGTCAACCTGACTCAACCTTTTTTTCTCTAATTCAATAATATCTTCCTTATCTTCCCCCTAACAGTTCTTATGGCAATATTTGAGTTTGTGTGGTACCACCAGACACTTCATATTAAACTTTCCTTGTGTTTTAAGCCACATGTTTTGCTTTGACTAGGTAGCCTGACAAACAAAACTCTGGAGTGTGATGCTAGGACATGCCTTGTAAGAACAGCAGGTTTGAAGAGCCTGCCTGCAGTGACCAGCTTTTGGTGTTCTTTCTCAATCTGCAGAGTAAAGGAAGGATTATCTACATCTACAGTTGCCAAGAAAATCTTAATCGCACCTTTAATGTGACAGACGGTCACTGGATAGCAGTAAAAACAAGTACATGGGAAACAGGAACTGTAAAATTCTCTAGGGGAAAAAAAAACCAAAAAGACAAGTAAAGCAGTAGCACTACTCAAAATTATAAATGAACAATGTGGAAAGGGGTTCAGTCTAAGAGACTGAAGTTGTAGTGAATGTGCTCATTTCAAACAGGTGTGATTTCCCCATAAATCTCTTAGCATAGGTAAAACATCAGATATTTAAGGACTGACCATTCTGCCATATTCTCATCAAGGTCAAAATCACTTTTGCACAGACAGCTGAAGGCCTTGTTTTCTCAGAACTAAATTGTCATCAGCTATTCCAGCTGCTGCTGCCACAGCACAGACTATTCAAATTACATTTATAATGGCTAATCTTCAGCAAAAGCATCTTCCTTTGATCTATTTTAGGATTCCAAATAAATATGTTTACATAATAAGTATTTTCCAACACCTCATTAAATGGAAGTTTCTGTAAAATTAATTTTAAATCCAGAAGCTTTTGTCTGAAAACTTAACAAATATAATATATATATTACAGAAAATGTTGTATTCCACAGTCACATTCCCATTGATACAAGAAGGATTACATAAAACCATTTATGTCCAGTGACAGAAATAATATCTTAGTCTCACTAATATTTCAAGAACCAGAGTAAATCTTCTTTAGTAACAACCTTGCACAATAATACTTCCAATAAATTAAATTGAAATGATTAGCTGGAAAATGTGTTTGAGGTCTCTCCCCCTTTCTCTTTTAAATATAATGGAAAGAGTTCTGTATAAATGACCTGTACTTTTGCAGTGAATGTGATGGACTGCGTTTCCACAGCTGTATTTCCAAATGAGGATAATACAACTTGAAGCAACACGCTCATGGGAAAACTATTCAAGTTTTAAATTATGTCATTTGATTGAAGACACCTGTGAGGACATCATCTGTTAACAGATACGTATATCAAATTGTCCTGTGTCCTTTTCCAAATTCGCTTTTAGCAGGATGAAACTTAAGTAACGAAATAAATTAATAGGAAGCTCAATCTTAGTTAGTGGAGAATTAAAAAAGAATGCACAGGGTTTCAGGTAAATACTGTTATGCCATTTTAAGGAAAATTAAACAGTCTTCTGTGTGTTCTTTTGTCTCACCGTTTAAGAGGAAACAATATGTTTCCTCAATGCCATGAAAACGGCAAACAATAATGTATACTGGAAATGCAAAAAAAGAAAATAAAATGTTGATATGCCACCTTTTCAGCAATTAAAAAAAAACCCAACAAACACATGCTTGTCTATATGATAGCAAATATCAAGTTAAATTGTTCAGGTTTAGTTTTCAGTATATAGCAATATATTGTTAGTAAAAGAAAGGGACTTGGCTAAAAGGGAAGTATTCTTTCCTGAAGCATTAAAAAGAATACATTTCGAGTGCTGTCATGGCATCATTACCAAGATCTCAGCATGTTAATCTACTACTCTGTGTCTGTATTTGTTCTTCTAGTCAACAATAAACACTAACAAAATCAAAGTGTCACTATATAGCAAACAAGTCAAGGAAAGTGATGCTTTCTGCATATTTGGCTATTGGGATACTAAATATGGAGGGCTGCGTCATGTTTTGGGCTCCCCAGTAGAAGACATCGATATATTGGAGACCAGCAGAAGCTACCAAGCTAGTCAGAGTGCTAGAGCACAGGACATGAAAAGATTGTCTGAAAAAAAAAAAAAAAGGAAAAGTTGAGAAGAGAACTAATGTCTGTCCACAGCTACCTAATTAAGAGGACATAAGGCAAAGAAACATAAGGCAAAGAAATCCAGAAGCTTTGTTAGGAAAGGCTGGCTACATCCTAGGAAAAACTAGGACTGTCAGAAGTAAGGTCAAGCAGTGGAAGAGACTGCTCAGAGATGGTGTGAAATTGTCTTCCTTGTAGATATTCAAAACTCAACTGGACACAGGCATGAGCAAGGTATACTAACTGGATTTCTGTTGAGCAGGGTTTGGACCAGACACCTCCAGATTTCCCTTCCAAACTAAAATGTTCTAAGTATTTGCATTCACTGCAAACTTTAGGAAAGGTTAAACCAGCATAGACCAGGAAAAAATTTAACCTAACTTACATAGTATCTGGTTACAGCTTCTCATGTCTTTTCACTTTAAGAATGACACTTCCCAAGTTGATACTATGGCCTATTCGTAAATTCTTACAAACCTAAAATATTTTATAATTAAATTAACACAAACATTTTTTGATTCCATGAAAAAAAATATCTGTGCTTCTATTTGGTGGAATCTTCAATTTGGAAAGCAGAGAAATATTACAGACTCAAAGGACATGTGATTGTGTTGTATTCAGACAGGTAGAGTTGAGGAATCTGAGAAAATCACCTATATCACCTTCATGACATGGGAGTAAGAATGGAACATCTCTTAAAGGACAGTGCAGCAACATGAAGCTATGAGATAGGTGGTCTGTCCAGGCTCTTTGTAGATGTTTGAAGCAGCTCTATGCAAGCCTCTTAAGTGAATCTCAGAAATAAAGATAACCCATAAAGTTTAGTGGGGTCTGTTATCATTTTGCAGAATGAACAGTGTTACCTGGTCATTACAGTCACAATACCAGCCATAAAAGCAGGAATGAAAAATTACTGTTCTATTAACCTTTACTCATCAAGTGGGAAAGTGAATGGGAATTATGATCCATGGATTTTGCTGAGATTATTCACTAAACTCTCATCTTCTTCATTGCTATTGTCTGATTTCTTCAGTAAAGAAAAGCTAAAGCTTGCTTTCAAGTAATTTGAAATTACATAATTGTGTGTACTATTATGGTACCCAAAGCTTGTCCTAATTATTATGTTTACAAACGTAGTCCCACAGTTTTTTCTTGTTTATTTGTGTTTTAGTGTTAAAACATGCATTTTCCTCTCTTCAGAATATAAAATATTAATATCCAGCATCCTGTGCCTCTGAATAAAGATAAAATAAGATGCCCATGCATACAGGCAAAATATGTTCCTGGTGAAAAAAAACCAGAGTGTTATTCTGTAGGTGTCAATGCAGTTCAAAAGATATTGTAAGAAAGTGTCAGACTGGAAAAAAATAACTAGGCTACTCTCTAGTTTGGTTAGCATACAGGACTTTATAAAGTTTTTTCCCAGTCTTATAAAGCTAAAATAATTCCAATCCCATTTGTGTTGAAATATAACCAAGTCCCTGAATTTTCATGGAACAGAGGTAGAGCAGCTTCTCATTTAAGAGAAGGTCCTCTTTTAGACAGGATTAAGCCATTATACGCCATTAAGAAATTTATGTAGATACTGCTTCAAAATTTATTTACTCAACTAAGGTGACCTGAACAAAAGCCTGTAGAGTTAGATTCTTCCAGACTTGTCCCAGTAGGATGCTACTGTATACAAAGTGACACCAATTTTCTAATGTTTCTTGATGGGAAGCTCTACCCCTTATACAGTCTAAGAGCTACAATCACATACATTTTTTTTTCCCTTGTTATTTTAGATAGGTTTGGTAAGAAAGTAGATTCAGAACTTTTCTAAATCAGGCAGTCCTGGCATTTGATTTAGGGGCAAATGCAGCATTGCAATTTTGGTTTTCTCAGTATCACTGAGTTCAACAGTGAGAGCAGCAGGAGGAAGCACTGTGGAATCAAATTCTATTTCAGATTTTCTTGATGTTTTAGAAGTCTGTGTGGGGTTTTACATGTTGGTTGTGGCCAATTTTCTCTTTCTCTGATTTCCTCTTAGGCTCCTGAGTCGTCTTCTAGTGTAGTCACTGAGCTTTGGTGTAGACCTAAAATCAAAAGTTCTTTTTCCTTCTGTTCTTGCCCTTGACTACTTTCAAATCGGATCAAAATGTATACTGTCACAAAAAAAATGAAAAGGTAAAAAAAGAAAAAAAAAGAGAGAGAGAAAAAAGAACTTCCTCTTTCTTTTAGATACTTTTTGAAAGAAAAAAGCTTTAGAAAAGATTATTTGGGGTTCTTCCCTTTATGAGAGTCTCTTACAGTAAGTGCTTTTTCAATAGTGAGAAAGCATAACACAGTATTTCTTTAGGCTAGCTGTATGCTTCTCCCTATGTTTTCCCAGTTCTTTCTAGGCTTGAAAAGAAAAGAATTTTGTTTGGGGGTTCAGCTGTCAGCTTTGATTATATGCTGTTGTTGTACAAGAAAAGCCACAGCATGCAGAGTACAGGTAGTTATCAGTCATCACAGAGAGGGGAGAGAGGGAGAAGCTGAAGAGAAGACAAAGGAGTCCATTTTGGCTTTAGTTTTGTTTAGGATTTGGGATTTTTTTGATTACTTGTTTTTTAATGTAAAACCAGAGAAAGCAGCTGAATTCTTAAATGTACTTGATCATTATATTCACGGATTCACCATGATTCTGTGAATCTGTGAATATAATGCTCACGTAACTTTAAGAATTCAGCTGCTTTCTCTGGTGTAAGATTAATAAACAAGTAATCAAAAAAATCCCAAACCCTAAACAAAACTAAAGCCAAAATATAAGCCAGAAAGACAAAGTGGGGACAAAGAACATTGCTAAATAGCTCTCTCTCTCTTTATCACAATGTAAATAGTTGAAGATGAACAAATGCAGAAAAACTAAGACAGCTCTCAGGATCTCCATGGAGGAGCCTGGCTGGTGTTAGGAGGTTGGAATAGAATGAGGAACCCTTACACAGGCTGGTGGGAGAGAGGCATTAGATAAGGATTGCTTCAAACTGGAAAAGGAAAATGGCAAATGACAAATGACAATTTTACAGCCACAACCTCTTGGTTTCAGAACAATTAACTCCCTCTTTTATATACCTCTTTTCTGGATTCACAACCCTCCTTTATTCAATGGATATTAGTACAGTAGGCTCAACCTTGCCATATCAAAATAACAACTAGAAAAATTTCGTATTGGTGAGATATTCTTGCTCTTAAAGTTATGTGTTACGTCACTAGTTCTGTTGATTGGCTTTATTGTCAATGCGGGGTTGGCATTTAGCATTATTATTATTATTATTACAACAATAAAAAATAAGCATTTCTAATGTGCACCTTTTGTAGTAGTTGTTGAAAAGAATCTTTTAGACAAACACTAATGGGTGCTTTTCAGGATGGAATTGGAACATTACCTTGCCTATTACAGCACAATAAGGAACCTGTTCACTGTTGAAAGCCTTTATTACTAACAGTAGTTGGAAACGTTTCTGGTGAATAATATCCATACTAAAGTTTCACAAACCACTTCTTTTTAGGATAATCCCATTTTCAGGTTAGATGTTAAAATATTTCTTTAGAAGAACAAAATTGTTTAATTTTGAGTTCTACATTTTTGAGAATTTCTCACCTCTTTCCCTCTTTTTCCCACTGAAAATGCAGTAGAAATACATGAGGTTTTGTAATTTTCTTTACGAATTCTAACTTCAGAAAAGAAATCCAAAAAGTGTTATAAAAGAAAACTGAAACTTCTAGGTTTTGGTTACATTTTTTGTTTTTTCCCACAGGTGTACTAATTCTATAAAGAAAAAAAGGGGTCTGGGAGGAAACAGGGAAAAAACATTTTTGGGGAATTGTGAAAAGAATTTGAAATTATGAAAACAGTTCCATTTTAAGCACCCCCTTAATAAAAGCTAGACTCAGTCCTGAAGACATATACTGAAATAATATTTTCTAATTTTGCAGACAGCTTTTTTTTTTTAATAACAGCAGCGTATTTTTTATTGATTAGAGTAATGCTGTGGCCATACCAACTCTCTACAGCTGCAGATCGTTTAAATGAAAGCAGAAGCAATTAGAACAGAAGCAGTCAGCAAATTATCTTATAGGTTCTAGCAAGCCCCATTAAAATATATGACTGATATATGTAAGAGCTTTCTTATATGACATCATACATCTTACTGCTCACT
>JAOXJM010000019.1:38076721-38119636 GCA_026413425.1 Tringa solitaria | reverse complement strand
ACCACAGTCTGAGATTGAACTGAGTACCCTCACTGAAGTTATCTGTATGACCTAGAAATAAACACATGTATTTCCAGAGTGGACCAGAGGCCAATAAAAATCCTGGGACATCTCATGGCATAGATAAAGAAAAGAATCACAGAAGATTTCTATCTACCCAGGAGTTTAAGCTTTTCTTCTTGAGCTGAAGTGAGATTGCCTCCCATGACCAGTGATGCCCCATGTTCATCAATTTTAAAACAATATGCATGTTGTATGTAGGATCATCTCAAACACAGGCTAGTATTACAGTGATGTTCAATTCACCATAGAATCATGTATTCAGCTTGGAAAAAAAATGGATAATATGCATTACAAATGCACTGGAATTATTACACACTGTTATCTCAAATTTGAATCTACTTTGCAGAGACGTATCCATTGTTTAGTGTAGCCAAACTACGCCTCAAGCCATTTGGATGTCACTTTGGAAGACAATCAGGCGATCTGATTACATACAAAATTACAGATTAAACACACTCACGATGTAAGAATAAAAGTAATCTTTGGCACCTAACTGAAAAAACTGCAGACACCAATAAAAATCAACGGGGCATTTTGATAGAGTTATGGAATATGTTTCTACTCCAATTGAGATTTTTCTTTTGTCTTAAGTCTCTCACTGGTTTAAATTTTCTGGAAAATATGTTGGGCAGGTTGTCCTCTTAAGAAGATACTTTTACTTAAGTGACCTGGAAAGTGGGCCAAATAAATGTCAAGTTAACAAGGTATTTGCAGGAATACCTTCAATGTTAAAAACCAATAGCCAGTTGCATCAAGTAACTCTCATAGAGTTGTCAGGGCAATCATTTCCACGCTCCTGCCAATGTACCTCATGTTTGCCCAAGCACAGGAACTTAGGGACACTGCAGTCTCCATTCAACTCTTGGCTTCTACTGTAAGATGATATCCTGAGACATGCACCACTCCTAGCAAATTGCTATAGCTTTTGTGACAAAAATATTGCCCGAGAAGATGAATTCATCCTACCAGCACATGGATCATTGGGACAATGAATTACTCGGCTACAATGAGTTACACAGGATGAACAGGTGACTGAGGAGCAGAAGAGTTAACAATGCTTACTGAACTTTCAGAATCACTTGGTTGTTTTGCATTTCATGCATCATCTGACAGAAAACCTACCATAATGGCTTGGCGGAGAGAGATGCCATACAGCTTCTTGTAATAGCCTTTGATCTCATTCATATCCACTTCATGGCGCGAAACCATGATTCTGATGAGGTCTTTGTGCCGTGTCCCAAAGCCCTGTTAAAAAAAGGAAGAAAGAAAAAGGAAAAAAGAAAAACGAACAGTTAAAAATGAGAAAGAAAAAAAAAAGGCTACTTATGTCACTGAAACATTTTAAATCAAGGTTCTGTGTATTAATCCATCACTTTGAGGGTGTACAAGATCCACATCTCATTCCTTTAACATCTCTCATGAGGGGGTCCTCTCACATCCCCCTTCTGTTCCCTGTGAGCACAATTCATTTCTGATAAGCTACCTGCACCCCTGGATTTCCTTTTCACGTGTTTCTTTTAGCTGTTTCCTAAAAAGAGGAATGTCCTTCACTGTGCTTGCTAGACACTAGAGCCAACCTGGACTTCACCGCCTTTTTTTTTATTATTTTTTTAAAAGAGTGCAGTGAACTGTATTTTCAAAATGATACACTCAATTTTTCACATACTGCTCCTAACCAAGTCACAGGATTTATGAAAATAATTGGATACTAGACTGTTTCATGATCTCCAGCTGTCTCACTCAACTCAGGTTCCAACTTTGCCAGAAGGACCATAGATGTCCTGTCAAAGATTAACCTTCTACACGATTCTTGTCCAGATTGTTAATTGCTATCCTATTTGCTTTTACCTAGTATTTTCATTATATCTTAAGTAAGAAAAGTTCCAGTTAGCTTTCTGTCACTGTCTAGAGTAAAAAACATATGTGTGGATGGACAGATGCCTTCCTGAACACACAGCAGCAAACAAACCTCTCCTCCTATGGAAAGAGATTTCGAAGGAAAAAAAACAGGAGACAGAGAAATGGACTGAATTTCCTTCTGCAGTCTTTTTTTTTATCATAGAAAGGACTTAGAGAGCTCTAGCTCACAAAGCACCCCATTTTTACAAAGAGACGTTCTTTCTTTAGGTTACCTTCATTGCCAAGTGGAGCTTTTCAGCAAAGAAAGCTGGCTTGCTTGTGGCACACTTCACTGCAATGAAACAATGAGATTAGGTCACATTTGTTATACATGTAACAAGTAACAAAAGGCAAAAGTTTGGAAAGAAAACACTTTAAAAGCAGTCACTCCTGGTAGCAGTGTTCTTTCCAGCATATTCTGTTGATCTACTTCTTTTTTACCTGTCTTCAAAATATGGGAGAAGTAGGAATTCCTTTCCTCTGTCTATTTAGAAAACAATTCAGTCAGGGGAGAAGAGCTGCAAGACTGCACCCCCTAGTTTACTGCCACAAAATTAAGAAAGATGTTGCAGTTTCCAAGAAGAAACATGTGAGAGCATTCGTGTCTTCTTCAGCAGAGCTGGTGTTATGATCTGATGTTTTATAAACCAAGTTATACTAAGTACTCGCCTTCCACTTCTGATATTAAGAGGGATCTGATGGGACTCATTCTTTTATGCAAAGTAAGCTTGACCATGATACAAAAGTGGAGAACAAGATGAGTGTCTGGTTTCTGATTCCATCCCTGGTTCACTAATAAGAGTGATTTAAGTGAGTCACTGCGTCACCTTATTGTTCATGAGAAACAGTAATGTTAAGGGTTTTAGTATGAACCTGGTAAGAATATTTTCTTGAACAAGACTGTAGAAGGAAATTAGTTATATTTTTAATAATAATATGTTAACCAAGTCTTTGAAAAACAAAATTTATAGAAGAGATGTTTTGGTTTTGTTTTTTTTGAAAACAGGTTCAAAACTACCGTATTTCTGATACGTATTTTGCCTGTTCTGACAGATCTTTTTAGTATATTAACTTTCTGTACAGATCTTCCTATGTTGTTGACACATTTGTTTTCCTTAGAAGACCCTTCTACATACAAGGAGAGGTACTTTGACTCATTCATGAACTTTAACAGACATTAAATAACTCAATTAAATCACTATGTTCAGACTAGATTTTCCCAAGTATTATTAAGCAAGTTTCTCAACGAAGCAAGGTAAGCCCATGATAGCTTCCTTTCAGAGCAAGCAAAACAGAAGTAAAAAGTAGTTTTTCATATGGTCTGCATATATACTAGGTTACAACCTGCAGACCCACTTACCAAGGGCAGTCAGACAGTTCTCAATATCACCCTTCAGCTCCAAATCCATCACCTTGTTCATGTCATGCTTGCTGTATTTGGTGTACTTCTGAAAGACTAGATAAGGGAAGAAAACTCAGTGGTAGTGATGAAAATATCTGCCCTCACTGCTGCAGCAGTGCACACAGATGACTGATTGTAGGCCACCTTTCTCATTTTCTTCAGCCAGCACGGTGTAAACAGCAGTGTTACTCCCTCAACTGGTGGAGTCAGCATAAGGAATGGGAGTTTGTTAGGATGGTAGCATTCATGTTCCCATTGGTAGGGATACAGGTGGTCCAATGACTCCCCTGGAGCCTGTAACATTAAGTGATATCCCTCTACCCAGGGCAACCTGGCTGAGGAGCAATACTATGTTGGGGAGCATTCAGAACCCCTGCCACATGGATCCCTTGGCCTTGTGATCACTAGCCATGTGAGGCTTGATGGTAATAGCTTTGTTAACAACCTAAATGGTATTGCTCATCACTACTACAGAAAGATCAGTCAAGCTGCCAACTTAATCCTTACTCAGCAAGTATGTGTCAAATTATGAGGACCTTTGTAGCAGTCAGAGTCCTGTCTTGATAATCTATGTTTTCTCTGAGTTCATGAGCAAGCCAAGTTCAAAATACAATTCCTGTGGAACACAGTTTCATCAAGCCTACCCCTTCGGAGATGCGGATAGCTTCTTGCAGTAAGAACAGTAACAAACACATTCATATCTGTTCCTTTCCTTTTCTCTCCTGCTTCATACAAGGCCTGTCATAAACAAAAGAAAGCAATAAAGTTTACATCAGTGTAGTAAAACCTAAACAGAAATACTACCAGCCAAAGGTAGGTCATTGCCTGTCAGCAATGAACGCCAGCCCTTGACACAATCCGTAACAAAACTCTACACAACTTCAAACTAACTCTAGCTCTAGAAGGAATACTTCATATTTCACTTATGTCAAAATAGTACCCAGAGAACACTATGCAGCTACAAAACATACTTTCAGACATTTTACGATCACCATCTAGCTCTCCTGGTTACATTACACACATGAATGAAGATATTTTTCATGTATCATGATATGCTTGCAGGCTGTGTGAGAGTTTAGGGCTAGCAAGTTTATTCAGAAAAACAAAATTATCTCTGATATTGACTGGACAAATGTGAAGGAGCAGCCTACGCACCAAGTACTCCTGGTCTTCCCAGGAGGGACTTTAATAGAAAGTAAGAATCAAATCAGTCTCCTTCATTTTCCTCACCGCCACAAACCTCTCTAGAAGTAATAATTAAAGACCTCTACACAGCAAAAAAGACTTAACAACACTCCACCTGTACCAAGAGAAATAGTATTGTACTTTTGAGCTTAGACAGATTATTAATTTACTGACCTTCCATATCAAGGCTTGATGACAAAACTATACTCCTTATGTGGGAGGAATAAAAGCATTGCTTAACGGCCTTTTCTTGGTTGGATTTTTTAAAAAATAAATTTAAAGCCAATCTACATTTGAATTGTAATAGGATGTGAGAATTTATAGGTGAATATGCAGTAAAGACTGCTAAGATTTGGGAAGATTTTAACAAAAATGGTCACACTCATAGCAGAAGAAATAAAGGAAAGATCAGTTGCTGGCTTTAGAATTATTCAGAAAATGACTGAGAGGTTTACCCAGCAGTCTTGAAAAGTTAATCACTGTAAAGCAATAGCTACAGCTAACATACTGCAGAGTTCACACTGGTCAAGGTATGGTAGCTGGTTCTGTATACACTTGAGCACACCCTTGTCCCTCAATTCAAGAGCTGTGTTATAAATAGAAGGAAGATTGTGTCTGATTTCTCCAGCTGTTGATCTCTAGTTAAAATGGTCTGGAGAACCATTCTCCTAGAACAAGTCTTGCAGAAACATTTCTGAAGCTAAATATTAGGGTGAAGATTTGACTTTCTTCAGACAGAAAAGCTTACTCATACTTTTTAAAATAGTATCCACTCAGAGAAGATGGGTACAGAACATATAAATCTCTGTTAGATCTGCAGTGCACAAAATTCAGGTAGAACATTCCCAGCCACAGTTTGTAATCTCAAGTAAATCAGATGAAGTGTGATCTCACCCTGGCATCATTGTCAGCAAGCTCATCATTCACATGAGAATCTTCACATCGGTCAGCCTACATACGTATACAAATAAATAAAAAAATAAGGTTTCACTGGTACTCACAATCACTCAGTTCAATCAAAACTCATAATTTTAGAGTTCCACTCTACCATTCTCATACATAATTGCAGACAGACAGAGTTATAACAATCATTCTGTGAATAAAGCTCTTGTAATTGTTAATCAAACAGAAATAAGATTTCTAAGGCCATTAGCAACTGATTTCTGAAGTCCTACATTAAAATTCACAGGAAATATTGTTTCTTAATGTGAAATTGAAGCTGTGATTTGCTCCCTGATGACCATTCAATACATTGCTTCAACTTCGTTTGAAACCAAAAGCTGAAAATCAAAATGCTGCACATGGATGTATCAAAAAATAATCCTGAGTGCACATACAATCTCCATATATGTGTATTCAACAACCATGGAATAAAATATTTATGCATTTTAAAAGGGTATTTTTATTGGGCAGTTTGTGTTTAAAATCATCTGCTTTTGAACATAAATTCACAAAATACATTGTCCACTTGTTAGGTCCCTGCCCCTATCCCATTACCTAATTATTAGAAACATATTTTAACAGCAAGCCAAAAAGGTTTATTCATTTATTAATTTTAAGAATTTCTTCTTTTTTTGTTTCTAGTCAGTTGATATTATTCCTGTTGTTTTTTCAAGTGCTTACAGTTAGTTACCACACAAAAAATGTCACTGTTTTTTAAAATGCATTTGAGACACAATCTCATTATAGCTTGTTTAAGAGCAATTTCACATGGTCTAAGATATATAAATATAAAATAATGCAAGGAAATTAATGTTGCCTAAATCTTATTTTTTTGTATGTATTTCCCTAAAATTGTCTTGACAACATTAATTTTTTATTACAGGTAATGTCATCCAAAATGCTTAAGCACAGCATACCTTTGCTAAAGCAACTAAAGCCTTCTGAAAGTCTCCAGATGTGTCAGAGATAATGTCTTGTGTCAGATCTCTCTTTAGCACTGGAATCAAAAGAAAAACAATTCATAGTTTGTTTTAAAGTTATCAATTAGGTTAAGTAGATGATTTTTCAAGGTCCCTTCCAACCCAAACCATTCTGTAATTCTGTCATTTTTTCAGCCTTTTCTTAATTTCCCACTGAAATATGCCCACTAGTTTTCTTACTTTCTCTCATTCAGCTTCAAGAGAAGGGGTATATTTGCTACATGTCCTCTAATCCATGAGACATGCTGTGATATCGGAGGCTGAAATCTGCTGAAGAATTCTTTCTGTAAGGTCTTGTGGGTGGCATTGTCTTGGGGTCTTGATTGTGAAGTGAGGAAAAAAAAAGCCTGAAACTTTTTCTGAGCCATGTGTCTTTCGTTCTTATCTCTGGTTGTTTTTATCAGCACTGAACTCCATCACAAAACTCTGGGATCTGTGTCGGTCAGAAAAAAACAGTAGGACCTCCCTCCCCTGCAACTCTTTTAATCTTATGTGAAGTTTCACTTGTCTCCTACAATGTCATCTCAGCTTTGAGAAGCTACTTGCGGCTGTGACTGTAATGTGTCTACCGTAGAGTTACATCTTTAATATTTCTTTCTTGTTCTGATTACCTTCCTTGTAGTATCTGCTGGCTTCTCTGATCTCTCTGTTGTTTCTTGAGGCCAGAATCTCGATTAAGGTATCCTCATCAGTTCCGAGCCCCTGATGAAAACGGTTGAATTTTTAGAAATTTCCCTTGATACAACAAACAAAATTGAGAACACCAGAAATAAGATGAAAATCATGGACTTGGCTGTTAAGAGCCCCATGTGGAACAAGAAAGGAAAACTAACATTGTGCTTCTATACGATATTGTTATTTCAGCTCTTTTGGAATTCATTTTTTGTCACATCTAATACTACTGGTACCCAAAGGAAATGCTAAAGGGACCAAGAAGTGCACATAAAAGATAGGAATGCAAAATTTATGAAGAAAAGTACCCCCTTAGCTTTTTGTTTTCTCTTACATAAACATGTATGTCAACACATTATGGCTTTCTACCACATCAGCAAACAGTTTTCAGAAGGCAGAAAGAGTTCATTCACACAAAAGAATAGCGTTTGCAGCCAATCTCCTCCAATCCTGAAATACAGCAAAGATTGCTGGGTCTTGTTCTCAGAACCTGGATTACCAGTACAGATCTGTTTTACAAAATGGGGTTAAAATGCAGACAATACACAAGCTTTGAAATCCAAGTCCAGTGTCACTTACAGGCCCTGATAATTATTTATGCTCATTAGGAAAGTTTTTCTCAGAACCTTTTGCCTTACCTTCATAGAGGCTCTTAGTTCTTCAGCATCAAACTGAGCTGGAGTTTTGAGCAGCGCCACAACAACATCTTCCAGGTGGCTTTTCAAAACTTTTTTCAAGGCTTCTTCTAGACTCTGTAACAGGAAGAATAAGAAACACACTAAGCTAGAGAATGGTAAAAAAATTGCTGATAGCTACAGTCCAAAAATTAAGTCTGATCTCTCATGAATCTTAGTCCACATCATTCCTTGAGCTACCAGAAAGAATTATGAAGCCCTACTTGAAATTTTTAATTTGTTGCCTTTATGTTTATCAAAGTGTCAGAGGTTTTCAGTAAGTATTCAAGAGCATTGTGACACATTGCAGTTCAGCTTTATTCACCCATCTACATCATGAGAAGAAGACTCAAAATAGGCTGCTTGTATTTTAAGAGAAGGTAATACTATATTGCTGTTATAATTATGACTGAGTTTCTTATCTGGATAACATTTTAATTCATCCATTTATTGCATAAAGGATACAGAACTTGCAGTGGAAATTCTGTGGATGTACTGTAATATCATCCTACACAACACTGAAGTTAAGATTTGGGCTATATTCTGATTTGACCTGAATTTAAGTTTAAAAATAATAAATATCTCATTTATTCTGCCTCCTATCTGGAAATGCTCAATACTTTATTTCCTTACACTAAATGTTACAGCCCTGTTCTCCACCAAGTATCTGTCAAGGTGGTGGCTGTAAGAGTGAGAAAGTCAACCTCCTTTGTCAGGATACCTAAACCAATGAGCTTATTTCAGAAGCAAGCACAATGTCCATAGTTAGTTCTGTTCTGCTTTTGATGGTATGCCCAGGAACCAGGGTATCTAATAATCTAACAGCATTAGTCTCCCTGTGCCTTTGAAGTTGTATTATGTCCTTAAAAAATATAGTTGCAAGGCTGAAGCTTCCTCTGAAGGGGCAGATGGATGTGTAAGCCACAAGTGAGGTTTCCTGAACTGAAACAGGAAATCTAGGTAAATGAGATATTAGACTTATTTTCTAAGTAAGCCGTTAAAAGCTACACTTAAGAGTTTCAAAGCAAAAAACCCAAAGAAATCACCTTCCAAGGAGCTCAGTAACTCTGGTATGCCAACTGTGCAACTGTAATTTCAATTTAGAGTTACAGGTTCAACTGGATAATTTTTTTTATACAGAAAGTAAGAGCAATTAAAAACTTTTCCAGAAACATGCAGTAATTTCTAAGCTCAGTTCCAGGGAGTGGCACTTTCACCACTCAGAGGTAGAAGAACACTGGCCCTCGTACACCCATCCCCATACCAATGTTAGTATACTTGTGGAACAGCATTATGGTCCTACAACTTTCCTATCCTATTTAGTATTCTATCTGGGCTTAAATATTTAGAGACATGCCTCCAAGTCCCCTTCTCCACCTCTCCCTTTCTCTGAGCAGGCTGTCTCCCAGGCGGTAGTGAAATCTTTGCATTCCCAGCAATTTAGTGATTTACAGGATCTCTATGGCCATTCAAAAAGCTGGAAAAAGCTGGATCTCTATGGGCATTCAAAATTCAAAATCTGTGTTTTTACTTCAAAATAGTGGCTGCCATATTCAAAGGCTCAGCATTGGCAATATAGTTGCAGGCTTTTATAACTCTGTCATGGTTTTCACAAACTACAGAAGGCAGGTGACTGTACCTTTTTGTTCTATGAAGATAAAGCTGCATGTGCCATCTGAGCCAGGAACAACACTGATATTCTGAGTGTAAATTTAAGTTTGGCCTGAATATACTTTACCTTTCCTTTGGCCTGCTGATAGGCTGCTTTGATCTGCTGACGCTGAGCATTTGTTCTCTTAGTCAGGATGTCAATGATGGTGGCTTCATCCACACCTATGAGACACCAAAAAACATGTCTAATATATTGGAAATATACCTGTCTCTAGTGCATCATTTAGCAAAGTAATAATTTTTACATTATATTATTTGCTTTGTGTTATATTTTGATTTTTTGACACATTGAAGTTTAACCAAAGGAAAAAGTGTCATCATCTACTGACTTATTAGTGAGGAAGAGAAGAAAACAAATTGAGAGAATCCCATATAACACAGACACATATGTTTCTACAATTTAATACAGAAAGTTTTAAAAGAGTTCTGACTGCAGAACTTTCACCACATAACAACTAAAGAAAAATAAAATAGAATTAGATGGTATAGTCATTTAATCACAGTAAATCAAATTGAGAAAGGTTTCAAAGTATAGGAAAAGTGCCAAATGTGAATTTTATTAAAAGACAGAAGCGCAACAGACGTATACACTACATTACCAGCATATTCACTACCTTCTGCAGGGATTTTATAGAAATCAAATTAAAAATATTTTTGATTCTTTAGCAATTTTATTTTTACAACCCATCCTTCAACATATTCAGGAACTTTAACGAAGTATCAGGATCTAAAATTGTACAACATCAAGATATCAGAGCTGAGATTCTTTACCAAATGGCATAATTTATTCTATTGCCAAGGTTTCAAAAGCAGATGTAATACCCCTTCCACTTGCCACTGCCTCTCTGATACTTTATTTAGCTATATTCTCAAAATTTCCTAAGGAAGAGTTCTAATGTAGCAGGCTAAATATTTACTCCTCTTACCCTTTACAGTAATAGCTTTGTCCAAAGCAACAACATCAGCTGATGGATCAAAGTTAGGGTATGACTGTACTCCAGGGCCACCTTTTGAACTTTTCTGCAGTGGGAAAAAAAGATATAATGAAATAAATAATAAATTTCTCATTCCAAAGAATATTTTTATAAAGAAGCAGTTTTAGATGCCTAAATAAACCATGTATTTGGTATTGCCTATTACAGGCCTATCAAGGAACATAAACAGTTTTGTAACTACAGAGAACTAAATGGACTTAGTAATGGATATGCATTGGATTTGTTTCTTTCACACCTCTTAAACAAAGTATTTCATATATTGAAGACGTATTTCTCAGAGTAAGCTGGACTCAACAGGAAAATACTTCTTAACTGTCACATTAGGCAATTACATCAAATTTTAAAGGCTCTAAAACCACAATTAAATCCTACAGGCACTGCCAGCAAAGTGCTACTCATTTCCTTGCTCATCTCATGCCTATTGACTGTGCATCGCATTAAGTAACTTTCCTGCTGACTCATATCTAGGGCTGCAAGCGCTTCTTCTTTTCCAAGATCTTGGAGAAGAGTTCAAATCTAATCCTACAAGGAAGTGGAGAACAGTTACCCAACTTCTTTGAAACTTGAGATGAAAGCCACACTTTCTTCACAGGCATTATCTGCTGCCTGCCTTAGGAGAATCCACTCCCACATAGGCACTCCCCAGTCCACGTCTAAAGTGCTTTAGGAATAACTAGGGATGATGAATTCCACTACGTGACAGATTACATGGCTTGCCCGAGGTCAGCAACATGACAAATCAAGTTACTGGTAGGGCCTAGTACCTAACAGCACTATCTAACTGATGCCATACTTGTTACTGTCTTTTACAGAAGCTGTAAAATGCCTCAAGATTATTGGATGAAATATTTATATAAAATTCTCCTTGGTATAATATATGTTGGCATGCTTTATTAAAAAAAATCAGAGTAGTTTAGCTAAACTTTTTCAGAAACACCTAAACTCCTGTTTCAACAATTCACTATTTTTTCCAATCCTTTGCCACTAAAGTTAAATAGCACAAGACAAATGGCAAGGCCTTATGGATACATGTTTTATATACAGCATTCTGTATTGAATTTTGTATACTTTTAACATTGGATAATCAAACATTCAACTCCTTACACAATTCCTATCACTAGGAGTTTCTTGAGAGCAGAGGGACTGCATACTTAAAAGCAGTGTATCACATACTTTTGAAAAAAATCACTGTGACTTTTGTGGTAAGTCAACAGAGGAATGGAACTGTTTTGCTGCCTGTTTCCCAGATAGGAAGACTAGGTTAGTCTTTGTATACTGGTTTCCATGACAAATATCTATCAGCAATAAAAAACCGCCTGTAACCAACACAACCAGAATGACTCAGGACACTGGGAGTGCAAAGGGGATAGGACAATATAGATAGCCAAAGGTTTGTGCACAAAATGTCATGGAGTTGTAGTCACAACATCCACAAAGGTCTAGAGCATAAAACTTAATTTACTGAAATCTCCCCTCTACGTTCAATACTTTTCAAGAAGAAATTTCTTTCAGGATCTCCTGTGATTTCACAGTGTGCTACTTTACCTTTGCTGACAGTCATTTCAGTATCTTAACTTCATTATCACAAAAACTCTCCATCTCTCCATGTCATCCTCATGCAATAACTCTTGACTTCTCACAACCATAAGCATTCCTTCTAATCAGTATCAGTACTGATCATCTGAGGTGTTTTATTACATACTGTGACTCCTTCCACCATAAGCACAACACACGATACGAAAACTAGCACATACACTAGTGACTTTAGTTCCTCCTTTACGTTCCTGAGCTCCAATGCATGGCTTCCTGTACTTCAGCCTAAAAGTCCCTGTTTTTCTCATGTATGTCATCTGAACATGTTCAAACATATTCACACACCTGTGCATCAGATTACAACTTTAAAGAGGACGACTTGAGTAAATCAGTGATTGGCCATTAGGAATTACAATTTCATTACAGTAACTGCCTAGGAAGTGATAACCAGACTGATATGTGCAAATAAGCGTAACTTTTCATCTGATATCAGATTTACTAGGTTATTGGATTGTATTAGATTATTGCTGCCATAAAATTGGGTTCCAGTTCTAATCTGCTGGAGTTTTGCCATTGGATTTCCTCCCTTTGAGTATAGGAGAGACATTTGGTGGCCTATGCCTTTAAATCACTTCTAAAAGTATCTGAAAACAAGCATAATCTCTCAAAAGGTGATAATACTTACTATACATTCCTGCTCCTGATTTTCCATGAACCATGCTTGCTTCAGAAATTCTGACACCATAGCCATGTTGACAGAGTTTCTGGGAAGAGATGCATCAAGTTACAAACCATTTTTCGTCTAGGTACATACCATTTTTCTTCATTTTCAGCACCAGTGCAACTCAAAGTTTATCAGGTTTCCCAGGTATTAAAAAACTTTTCTCGTGAACTATGACATGGAGGGATTAGTTTCCCAAGCAGTAGTTGCCAGTGCTACTGGAAGCAGCTAACTTTTGTTTGGGTTTGGCAAATGATGCAATGCTCCACAACTGTTCACTCCTATAGCCTTAGCTACTTGCAGATATTTTAGACTAGAAACAGAAATGTAAACGAGCTGGACTATTTGCTTATTTGACTATTTGAAATTAGAGTCTATCTCTCCCTATTAGTTAAGGTATCGGTTATGTCCATTTAGCTTACCAAATATTTGGTTCTGTTCAAATTTAGTGGTAAACAAGTATTCTTGTCTGATCCCTTACTAGGCCTGGACCTCCTGTGTGTTATGTTAAGACAAAATGCGTTCTCCTGTCATTTCTTTGACTTCCCCTTTCTACAGAAGACAAGTAAAATCTGTAAATTTCACCTACACTTTTAACTCTTATGTATTTCCTCCTATTTCTGAAAAACAATAGCGCATTACCTACTTAAGAAGGTGAAAAAAGTAAGGAAAATCAGTCCAGCTTTTCTATAAGACACCATGCAGAATGGGAAAAAAGACCAATGGTGATGTGATTCGACATTAAGCATCTAAAAACAATGATTTGGTTGTTTCATAGCAAGTTTGGTGCGAGGAATGTTCTGTTCGCTATTTGAAACAGTGAGGGAACGAAGAGCAGAAATTAATGTTTTGTCAAATAAAATATCTTTGGTGTGCTCAAAATAGATGACTTTTTATTTCAAAATGCACTTCCATAGCAAACTCTAGGGAAGGCTTGGTTTTAAAGAACGCATAAAACAGTAAACTAAAGATAATGTTACTGGGTTAACAGGAATGTTTTTGAATCTAGTGTGAAGACACTAGATGCTATTCACGGTCTTGGGGCACAGTTCATATAATGTTGATCATATACATCAGTATAATAAATGATGGTCCTCTCCTGCAAACTCACTTGCCTTACTTATGCTCTGTGTTCCACTGGAAAGGCGAAGAGTTGTCATTTGAAGCGACACACACCTAGGACCGAGCAGTGCTGCTGCAGCACAGGTGCTTCCTTCCCTCATAGCAAAACTGTATAACTTACTTTCACCACTAGCTGCCAACAAAGTGGCAGCTACCCTACACAGCATTTTTCCAGCACTCTAGCCTAGCTCCACCCTTCCCTCTCCAAGGCAAGAGCCACCTACACTCCCTCTTCCTCAGAAAACCCTTATTTTTGTGCCCTTCCCTCAGCCCTGAAGGCACAAAATTCAGCTCTGCCCGTGGTGATAGAAAAAATTACTCTGAATCTTTAGTTGTAGGTTACTTAAAGTAGGTCTCATCTGGGTAAATAATGGCCAGAATATTATGTTGTAAATTATAAGGATCAACTTTTATGCTCGTGTCATTTATTGAGGATCACAAAAGCATACTTATGTTGCTATTAAACATAACAGTAAAACTGTTAGAGTTGCTACAGTGACTCCAGTACCCTTATTGTATGGACAGAAGTTGTATTGAGGTGAGATGAAGCGCTACAGTATCTGAAGTTCTCCTGCATTTTATAACATCATGCATAAAGGCCATATGCAGTGGGATGAAAACATTTTGAAGTCTCCATACGAGGTGCACTGAGTCACCAACAATGACATGTACAGATACATCTGCCAATTAATAGATTCACAGAGTGTATAATTGTTTAAAATTAAGAAACAAGAATCAGTCTCACAGCACCAGATATGATAAGAGGTGGGATAGAGTAACACTTATCAGGAATAAAGCTGGTAGAGCAGGCTTCTCTGAGAACTGCTAACATCTCGATTTCTTCCGCCTCTCTCCACTCCCACCCCTCACACCCAGCTCTAGAGGTTTTGCTGTTCTTGGGGATGACTAGAGCAGAAGACTGCTAGCTTACACTAAATTTGGTTTATTAAGCCTCTAAACCCTTAGGTCTATCCTAATTTAAATTAGAGATACAGTAAAAGAATTCTGTGACTTAAAAGCTACATCTCTGGTTTTCCCTCCTTTTTAAATAAAGACGCTCTGGCATGAAAATCCACCTATTTCCATCTAGTAAACAAGTAAAGTAATTTCAGTAGAAGTCAAAGTAGGCAATGGTTCTTGAGAGGGGCTAAAGACCTAACTCCACTTGAATTGATTCAGAAAGTTAAGAAACCACCTTAAATATAAAACTGTTTGCCTGCTTTATAGGAAACTATGGCTAATAAGAAGTTTTAAATCTAGGAAGACACCCAGCCTCCTAACAGAGTAGAGGTCTTTGCCAATGCTTTGACTCATGCCACTCTAAAATGCACACAGCTCATCTAAACAATACCTAGATCCAGGAGGGATAAATTCACTCAAAATATTATTTTAATTTAGTATTAAAAAGATTGGAAGGTCTATAAACAGGGAGATGAAAAAATAAAGGTGTCTACAGAGTGGTGCAAATAGAAGGCATCATAGAAAAGTGTGACATTTCTTTCTGGTTACTCCATACAAAACACCTATTTGCGAATTACGGTGTTTGATAAATATTGCCCAGGCCGTATGTCCCAATTCCGAGACCAGAATCTGTAAACATCCCATTTAAAAAGAAAGAGGATGAAGAACTTAAAATTTCTCAGTTTGAAAAATATTGTGATTTTTATGCATTTTAATAATTCCAAATTCGAAAGATCAACATTGCAACCGGAATGAAAAACCAGAAATCCAGTCTGGAAGCCCTAACTTTTACTTCACAAGAATTTCTGCAATGTTGCTTTCTGTCTGGCCTCCAGTCCCCAGAAGAAGGACCTTTGAACTAGACATATGCGAATTTGTTAAAAGTTTTGAGACAATACTCAATATTTACTGTAAGTATCTAAAGACACAAACTAGACTTTTACATTACAGTCTGCATTAAACAACACCATTTCTCCATGCTTATCTACTCATATCATGAGCTGTATCATATATATCATCTCTGGTTACTGTCCAATCCTAGTTACCACAGTCTTAATGTAAATTAAGGTCATTACACCCTGTTAGAAAAACAGGCATTAGATCTAACACAATAATTTATATTACAGTGAGAAAGTCTACTGAAGAGGTATGAAAACATCAGAGAGAAAAACTCATCCTTGTAAAATTCAGTGGAGTTTTAGCAGAACAAACCCCAGATGATACAGCCTGTGCTTATCTGGCTTTGCCTAAATTCTAAGTCACAAGACCAGGGTTTTGCTCTTATGTTTCTAAAAGGCTGTTTTGCCTCATTTTCATCAGTTTCATGTGCAATGACCCCTCTACAGCCCCAAAGCAGCAAACTGTTGAAGTAACAACAGCTGTTTGTTTACGTTTCCATTACTTTTCCAGTAACTCCAGTTTTACTGCAGATTTCTACAGCAGCCTACTACAAAGGCAGAGAAAGCGCAGGAAACAGTCAACTCCAAGCAAGTTGTTTTTCTTTTTTTTTTTTTTTTCCAATTGCTTACATGCATTAAACAAAAGCACTAGTTGTCCAAGCCCTTCCATGTATCTGAAACATTGCAAAACTGAAAGAATTCCTCTTGCCCACGCCCATCTTTTCCTATGCCAGCAAATCCAACCCACAGAAAAATGTACCCGGTCACTTGACAAATTTAGCATACGGTTCTTAAAGTTTGTCAGGTCTACAGAAAACAGCAAAGAACTACAAAAAACCTACCTTCTTCCTTACAAACAGCACTTTTCAGGGTGTCACAGTCAGGAGTAGGAGAGCAGAAGGCTGGCAATGCTTTTATAGCACTGCGCAGGAGACCCCACCTAGCAACCAGCGTGTTTGCACAGCCCCAGCAACCCGCTGCTCATTGCAGCAGCTGATTTTGGGTACTGTCCAAAACACAAAACCACACAAAAAAAGTCATTGCAAAACTATGTGCTGGAGAAAGAAGGAGCAGATTTCAGAAGGGAAAAGATAACGCATGGGCATGCCTTAGTAGCTCTCCTCCCCCGCTGTGGCCACGTCCCTCACGGCAGTACATTACCATAAATCTTTTGGTATTGTAGGATTAAAAAGTTAAAAAACTAATCTTGATTTCCTCCCTTCACATTTTGACGTGTCTGATACTACTTCAGTGAATATATTAAGATATATCTTTGTTCAATGAAACTTTGAGAGAAAAAGGAGTCAAGAGTCAATGCAGTTTCCATGCTTCACTGAGCTCTGGTGGCTATTAGTTCTGCTTCTTCTGCACATGAGCCTGTGGCAGAAATAGTCCAGGAATAAGACATATCTAAAACTTAATATTGGTACTCTAGATCTTGGTTTTGGGGTAGTTTTTTGGTTTTCTTTTTTTGGAAAGGCACTGCCTGGAAACTGGCAGGCTTAAAAGAAGGGCAATAACTGGCACCTATATAATTAGAAAGAGGTTGAAACATTCAGATTAAACTCTGAAGTTCAAAGTGAGAGTGGTTTGCACAATATCAGGGATTTCATCTACCTGCTGGAAGCGGTTTTCTGCAAGCACTTCCTCAACAAGTCAGCCCTTTTTCCAGAACACGTCCGGCACAGCTCCATGTGTTCTATCGTTAATATCTCAGATTGGCCCGGAACATGATGCCCAGTGATGAAATATCCCTTCCTGAACCAGAAGTATTTGCAACTAGCATATTGGCCTGTTGTCCTGCTTTCTGCTGACCTGGACCTGCTGCAACACACTGATGCCTCCAGAATGAGAAAGTATGCTTGATCTACCTCTCATGAACCCACACAAAATGCAGTCTGCCCTTCAAACCCGCATGTAGCACCTAATGAAATGAGGAGGAAGGGGCACAGACTGCTAGGTAGCATCAGACGAAACACTCACAAACTCCTGAAATTTAGCACGTCATTGTGCTGGGTTGTGGGTGCTGGGAGTCAGCTCAGGACCAGCACAGCTAAGGAGACCTCCATCCCACCACGTCAAGGAAAAGCCTCCAGTAGTGCTGTGGGAGGCTGTGGCCAGGCCACCAAAGCCCAGGGACCTGCCTTCCACTGGGGCCCCAACACTTGGTCCTCACCAAAGTCAGCACCCCACTGCCTTGAACCGGGCTGGGACTGGCTGGGGAGCCTGGGCTGGTCCCTGCCTGTGGGCTGATGTCCTGTCCTGTCCTGTCCCATTCCCATCTCCAGCCCCAGGGAGGTGGCCAATGGCTGGGGCTGAGACTGCCCCCAGTGCGCCCCAGCTGCCCTGCTCCAGGGGATGCGCCAGGGGATGGTGGGACAGGAGGGGCTGCCAGGCCCTGCATCGCCAACCCCCATGGGGACACCCTGGAAGCCCCCAGTTCCTCTGACTCCCCAACATTAATTTTCCCTTGCACATTGATCTTTTCTTTTTTTTCCTGGACATTTCACATGTTATTTGACAAAAAGTATTTCAGATATTTTCAGTAAGCTAAATAATTGAAACAGATAATTGAAGGGGCCTCCCAGCTGACAGCGATACTGTGAACAAGCTGACAGGTTTTGTTTATTTAATTATAATGTGTGAAGTTCAGATTACTCCTGCCCTCCGACCTTCTCCATGGCAGTAGGACACTATCATTATTTTACTGTTGTCAGATGTTGGCCAAAACCTCTGTTTACACACTTTTCTGGGACTGTTTCTCTTGTCTGTTAATGAGCATGGCTAATTAGAATCCGTTTACACTGAAAAGCTGGAAATCTGTGCATATCCCTAGTGCACCTAGCCGAGTCTTTTGAAGTACTGAAATAGCAAGTTGGGTTACACAGGCTTATAGCATCTTTATAAGTTTTTGGCATTTTCTCAGTAAACAGCACAGCAGCATTACTGGAGTCCTGCAAGTGTAGGAATCAGTGTGTTACAAGTATTTAGTAAGACACTCTTCCACATTGACTCTTTTTTCTAATATGCTTTCTCAATAATCAGGCTATTATGCCATTTTCATCATAGTAGTTTTGCAGCTCCTTTTTATTTTTTTTCAATTGTATTGTCTTTCAGGCCTGTGATTTTACTTTCAGAGTGATCTGACTTGAAGGCACTGTGCTACAATTCATTGCAGGAGCTGTTTGCATTTGCTTTTCCTCTTTCTTAATGGGTGGGGAGAAGTTGACTCATCCTCTTCCTGAAGCTGCAGTGAGTCACTGTCTGAGCTAGAGATCTTTATTGTAGAAAATGCTTACACTTAAAAAATCCAAAATAATTGGAGGGAGCTTTAGTGTTTTTAAGTTTTGAACTGTAACTCCATCCTTTGTTTCACAAAGTTGTAACAGTTTCTGTATTGTTTATTGTTGACCTGTATTATTCATTTAGAAGTGGCAAAGATTACAGCTACTGTCGTAGTACAAATGAGACAAAAAGAAATTTTTTTCTTTACTTTTATAGTCAATGTGATATCTCTCAGATACTGCTGCTGTCACTGTTTTGATACAGTAGTCAATGTAACATGGAATACAGTTGCTGCTGAGACCAATGGAATTGTTCAGTAAAAGTAGAAAAGAAAAAAAGTTGGTTTTGGAAAACTGCCAGATTTGGCTTTACCAGTCTCCAGTGGCGGACGGAGATTCCCCAAGCAATTCATCCTACAGTAGATGATAGCAAAATGAGTCAGGAATTTTGTTGGGGTTTGGGAGAAGGAATCACCAGCCTTTACGTCTATTTCAGAGGCTGATGCCTCCCCTGTTGTAGCTCTGTGTTTGTTCTACACGGGATGCCTTAAAGAAGATTTAAGTTTGGGGTGCATTTGGGAGAGGACTGTTCTACCCACACTCAGCCAAAAAAAAAAAAAAATTTTACAAGTTACCGTCAGATTACCTTTGAGATAAACATTAAGTGGAAATTGATGCTAACAAATTGCATTGTTATGAAATAGTATTATCCTGCAGGAGCTCCTGAGTGTACTGTCAGGCAATAAGTCAGAGCTCTGCCTATTTCACACCGGGACAGCCATCCATTTTGAGCCAGCTGATGCTGAGCCAGTGCCACCTGCCTCTTTCATTTTTTGCACCTTGTGACTTCATATATCTTTAGTAGCTTTTATCCACATCCTACAAAGCTGAGGAGAAACACATTACTCCATTTCCTTAGACAGCCAGGACCTGGAAGGTAACTGTCTATACTCGGATTTCAAGCAACAGAGATGGGGATGTAGATTATACAGATCTAAGAGCGTGCAATGTCACCATTGTATGAGCTACAGCAGTCCAGTATAGGGCAGTAATACTTCAGTAATACTTCAAACAAACTTTCCAGACCATATCCAGTACTTCTTCCACTAACACATATATACAAGTTCCTGTACAAACTCCTAATTTAGGAAGCATGTCTTAATTTCATTATTCAGCAAAATATCTTTTCTGCATACTGAAGTATAGTGCCTCCCCAGACCTTCATCTTTTCCTATGACAGATTACAACAGATTAGATTCAATTTCAGTGAAAACAGCTATACTTTCTATTCATTTGCACCTAACCAGCATGATACCAGGTCCACCTAGAGTCAGATTGAGGTCATGGATATCTACATGATCCTATACCATGGGCTGAGTGGCATAGATCTTCAAATCTAGACACACAACTTATTTTTAGTTTAACGCTTAAAGAAAAAAAGGATATTCATAAGACAAGTAATCAAAACTCTGTAATATCTCTCATGGTTTCTCTATTAAAGGGTTTCTTTTCATTAATGTGTTATTTCCCATTCAGATCATGTTTCAGCTGCAGACCTCTTTGCAAACTTGCAAATACGGAAAAGGTTGGACAACACATGTTTTTGATACTGATTCAAAATAGTTCATAAATATTTTAAAGGAATTTTCTAACTGGGATTAATTGTAATTGGTTTTGCACTGCACAAAGTATTTATCAATTGCCTCTCTCTTTCATCATGAGTTAGCCAATAATTTGTGAGTGCCTCATGAAGTAGTGAATTGGCATTCATCCTCTGGCAACAGGAGCTCCATGCTTTAATCAAACATTCACCTGCTTCCATAATTAGCTCTAATACTATTCATATAGTTGCAGTAAATATCTTTCTGTAGCTCTGGAGATTTCTAGAAGTGTAAAGGGATTTTCTGAGTCTCATGGTAAACCAAAGCTTCGCTATCAAGAAGACACAAAATGTAAGTGAGCTGCTCCCTACATAAAGAAATAAAAATAACCCATGCTGTACTACAAATAGGCAGGATAGCTGTTGTTGAGGTCATGTCAAGATGCTATCATTTTAGGAACTAGAAGTCCCCTTCATCTTAAGTGAGCTCAGGTTTTGTCACTCAATTTAATGGAACCAGGAATTCACCTTAGGGATGCAGATTGAGAAACGCTTCCAGAAGCTTTTTCAACTTGTCAGATTGCCTTCCAGGCATAAGCCCTGGCTCCATTATGGTTGTGTGCCAAAGTAATTTATATGAGGAAAATCTGGACCTTCTAGGAAGCCTCTAGGGAAAAAAGCTGTGGAAACTCTGGTTACACAAATCCTCCTCCAAATGTCAGTAAAGCAAAACAGACCTATATGACAATGAAGTTGTGACAAAAATAGTAAATCAAAAAAAAGAAAAAAGTTATAACTTAGTGCACATCCAGTGGAAAGTACTAAATGGATGAGACAAAGAAGTAGGAACACATAAGCTTTATACAGTCTATAATGCTAATCAGAAAGAGTATGTAATAACAGAAGTGGCATTCAAGAGAACGGAACACGAATGTCAGATATTTACTTTAAACAAGTAAGCAATATATGATTCCTGTGGAAAGCTCAATGATGTTAATGGAGAAAAGTCATGTGAGAAAAAAAAACAACCCACAACAAAACAGGAGAGCAGATGTTGTGTCACAACTGATCCTAGGTGGAGTGGAACTGGGCAGTGTCTTCCAATGAGACCAAAAAGAAGGATGAGCAATCCTCTGGATCTCAAAAGAGGCTGAGCCCTGCTGCACAATTACATTTTTGTAACTTCAGAGAAATAAAAGAAAACACTAACTAACAAAAAGGTGGTGTTGCAACCTGTGGTGGTGCAATATGTAGGTTAAATTTAACTGTCTGGGGGTTTAAAGCTTATTTGGCATTCTGAAATTGATTTGATTCTCCTAAGTAGCTTTACATCTACTGTAATTTCTGGGTTCTCTTTTACCTTTAAAGAAGACGAATGTATTAAACATTTATGATATCTCATTGGCAAACTGTGCTTCTTTTGTTATTTCTGTATGTTGAAATGAGTACCAATGAGTGGGTCTATTGGCAGTAAACATCCATGTTAAAACAATAAAAGATATCTTACTCCCCATCCACAATAAGGAGCAAGTATCATATTCTGAAACATCAGAATCTCTTCAGTTAAGCTGAGACCTGTTGGGAGTGGTATAGCCCTTGGCTCCCACTATCACACAGAAACAGGAATGGCATAATAAATGAATAATAATAAATTATGTTTTCTCATTGTCTACATTCAGGGAGTGATAAGAAGAGACAGAAAAAATGAGGAAATTAGACATTGCATTTTCTCTTATAATACCTGATCCTAACTGTTTGAATTATTAAATGAGGTTAGGAAAATTTGTCCAAAAAGAGCTTGTGTGTTACTATTTCACTGAGTAGTTTATCTGCCAAAAACTAGGAGTGAAATTTCTGTGCCGAACAGACAGAGCTATTTCACAATTGGTCAGTGACTGCAAAACTGATTTGCTTCCATGGAGCATTAGAATATTTTCATCTCAGACAAAATGAGAAGATGGACTTTTTCTGGCCTCCTCCTTTTTATGTGTTTTCTCCTCAATTGAAATATAAGCTCGTTATATTCAGCAAAAGAATTTACATCCAGGAGATTTGTTACAGACTTCTGTATTCAGATGTTGAACAGCAATTGCTTGCTGTGTTTCCAGATAAAAACCCAGAAAAATTCTGGTTCTGTGTTTCAGATTTACTCTAGATTGTGTTGTTTCGGGTCTGTTGCTGCTTGCGAAGAAATGCCATATAGAGCATAATGGATGATATAGTGCAAACCATGGTTATTCGTGTGAAATTTTAAAAGGATTGGGCTTGTTTCTGTTCAAAGATAATAAACTTCAAGGCGTGTTTGTATTTGTTGTAAGTTGTCCCGTTATAGAACTGCCTAAAGGTACATAACTCAGAGCTTGATTTGCATCTGATTTTCCTCAAAGGGAAAAGGTGCAGATGTGACATTTCAAATGTGGCACAATTCTATACTAAAATAAATTATTTATCCCTGTACTTGCTACAAGATTTCAAGAGAATCAAAGTGATTGAAAATATACAAAGAGGGACATGAGATTCCTAGACCTAGAACCTTACCTTCTCATAATTATGCATGAAATATTGCAGATAATGTAATACCAGAGGCAAGAATGGCAGACACAAGAATGGAATAGTGAGTCTCAAGATGTTGGTGACTTAAGAAAAAGACAGATATGTAATTGATACTAAAGGGATTTTTTGGAAGGGTGTTTTAAGTGAAAATGTAAAGAAGATTTGTCATGATTCTTCCTAACATAGGATTAGCAAGAACACCAGCCAGAACAAAAGTACTGAAAGGAGTGATCTTAAGATATCTGTGGCACATCCAAATAGTTTTATTGTGTTTGTTTAACAGCTAGCACAATCAGGTCCTAGTTCAGGACTGGGGCTACTATACATCCCTTAAAAAATTAAGTAAAGCAAAGCAAGAAACATTACAGTGAATATCAAAAAATGAAAGTAGAAACTTAAAGTAGCTTCATTAAATATAACTTGGTGTCAAGTCTTTTTCTGTTTTGCCAGTTTCCTTTTTTTAGCAGTAGTTATAGTGCTTATTCTTTGTCATACATTATTTTATTGCTGTAAACGTGATGGAAACATGATCTGTCAAAAATGTTTTTATTTTTATAACATTGTAATTTTTTAAAATCAAACACTCTCAATTGTTCAGATGATTGCTTTTCTCTTGTTTTTTCTCCTTTTCCAGTCTTTCTTTCTTCTCTTTTCCCCCTGTAGCAAGACACACAAAAAAAAGAAAAAAAAAAGGCGAAAGTGCACCTTTATATTTCTGTTTTTGTAAAAAGAAAACTCACAACAATATTCCTTTTATATAAGGAACTCTTTCAGAGAAGCCTTTAATCTAAGCCGTATATCATGATATATTCTTCACATCTCAGTGAGGCTGTCATATATTCAAAATAGTACACTAGAGAAACTAGTCATACAAATTAATTAGTTGTGGATTATTTGGAAGAGGATTCCTAATCAAGCTGCCTCCTGTAAACCCACAGTGTTGAGTTAGTGATACCAAAAGCCTTCCCTTTGGACTGCAATCTAAGGCCAAGTGCCTGGTTTTAATCCTTTTTGACATAAGGGTGGGGTGTAGAACAATAGCAGCGAGATAGAAGCCCTGAGCCACTGGTCCCACCTGTCTAAACTGGATTACACCGCCCTGAAAACAGTTTATTCTGTATTTGCTTTTGCAACTGCTAAGTAGTACTTGCTTCTCCCAGTTCCTGCTGCTCAATTGCTCCTATTACTATAGGAATAGATCATAGGTTGTGAGCCTGAAGTTATTCAAAGAGAACTGCATATTTGACCTACTGTTGAAAACACCTTGCCTGTCTCATTAGCTGTGACCAATCTCAGTATAATGGTGTTGGCAATGATAAATGTGCTTTTTTACCTTTAATTAGCAGAGAAGGGAGATGGCAATACACTTCCATGAAGCAATCCTCCAAAGCAGGGCAAACTTTGCTCTAATGTAATAACAGTCTCATCTGGAAACATTGAATAATTCTCTTTGTGTGAAATTAGGGCTGAAATTGCATAAAACACCCCTTTATATTTTTACCAGTTTCATTGCTACTTAAAGTGTAGCAAGAGTATCATATTTCATATTATTTCAGCTGAAACGCGGAAGTATGGGCGTTTCTAAAACATTCTGTTGAAACCCTTGTGATCTTCTGGATATTTGTGCTTTCAGGTATATAACAACTGCCAGTATGTTTTTCACTTATAGTTAAGTCTTCTACAGCTTTGAGTTTCAGCTAGTAATTTTTCATCTCCTGGCAAAACAGATATTGCCACAGGAAACAGTGAGGAGAAAACTGATCCGTATCTCCCATTTTACTTTCTCCAGGTATCTTGTTGCCTAGTGAAGCTCTTGCATTTTTAATATTAAATATTTATACAGTGTAGGAGGCTGTCAGAAAATACAGGAACTTAACTCTCAGCTCTGTGGAAACAGCCCTGAGAAACAAACTGATTACAATGGATGAAGGTAATTTTTTAGAATGTAATGTTTATTTAGTGAAAAAAATAAATTTTTCATGTATGATATATTATGGCACGCAGTTCTTGAGAGTGGAAGAGTAGAGCCAGGCCACTATTATATTAAACAAGCTGAGTGAAAAGTGTGAAGAGTGTAACCATCTATTTTTAAGCTTCTCAGCTCTCAATCAAAGTCCAGGAAAAGAAGAAAATATTGATATGAAAGAGATACTAAAAGACCTAAGTTGTTTTCTTGGCAAAAAGATCCACAAATGAATGAAGATAGTTTTGAATGCAGCTACTTTTCAAATGCTGTCTTGCTGACCTAGTAAAACATACCTTCAAATGCTAGTGGCTAGCTGGAAGGTTTGTGTGCATGTCTTTATAAATGTTTAGAAAAGCGAGAAAAATGAAGGTCTTCTGAGTAAAGCCACTCTGGGATTTACAAATGTTATGTGAATTTTCAGAAAAACAGTATTGAGTTTCCACAGCTCAAAATGTCATTGAGCTACGGCAAGTGACTGTGTGTGCTGATCTTTATGCACTGTGTCTCCCTTTAGGCATATTATTTCAAGAAATATAATGTTAGAAAATGAACAAGAAAGATAGTACAAGGGAATGATCAAAGGGCTAATGAAAGTGGCTTCTGGTGAAAGATAGAAAAGTGGGTTTGGTGGTCTAATCATGTGAGAAGCTTTCAGCTCTTTCTCAGAAGAATGAGTTCAGAAGTGTGCAAAAGTCTTCAATATGGTTGTAGGACAACAATGAACTTTAAGGGGAGGGGGAGTTTCGGTTGGACTTTAATCAAAACTCATGCTAACTAAAAGAACATTTAACAAAAAGTAGGTAAGTGATAAAAAATGGGTTAAGTAATTAGTACTGTTTTCTTTTCTATGATGTATTTTATATACCTATGTTTTTTAAAAGCTTTCACCTTTTCTCAAATTCTCTTTTCCCTGCTGCTCATTTCTTCCTTGAAATCTTAACTCCTATTTGCTGAAAAAAATAATTTGCAAGGTAAATAATTTTACCAGGGCATTCTGTCTCAAAGAAGACAATGTAATACCTCAGCAAAAGGACAAAAACTGTATATTGCCAAATTGTGTGGCTTACCTGCTAGATTTTCCATAGAGATAACATGTATCCTAACCATGACATCTCAAATTTGTCATTAAATTGTACTCTTAAAATAATTCTTGTTATATAGAATATTTCTTACCAGATACTATTGGGAGTGTTTAAACTTCAGGGTTTTTTTGATACACACTTTGAGGTGTCCATATTTGGGGGCTAGCGTATAACCAAGATTGGGCCTCAAAAATTAAAATATTCAACTTCTGTAGTAATTTTTAATTTGACACTTTTATTGCATATGCATTTAGGGGTTCAGATAAGTGAAAGCAGAAAGCCAGATGCTGTGAGTGCTTTTCAAGGGCGTGTAATTAAAGGTAAATGAACAGTTATGCAAAGCCTATAATAAAAGCAGGGTGGTTTACCTTGCCCCACCTTAGGGTGCAGGCTGCTGAAAAGTTCTGTGAGGGAAAGATGAAGAACATTTGTGGCTGTTTCTGTTCTGCAGATCTTGTCCATAAAACATGAGGGAACAGTACACTTTTACCTAATATTAACAAACATATTTGAACTCTTCTCATACATATTAGTAAAAGTAATTTTTCTCAGATGTCAAATATACTTCTCAAGTGTTATGCTTAAAATTTAAATGCATTACTAAAGATTAAAATTAAGGGAAGATTGCCATGGCTGATTTAGAGATGGGTAACACTTCACTACTGGGATATTGTCATCTATTTGTTTTCTCAAGCAGCTGACTAATGAATAAGCAAAGATTGGGAATACCATGAAATATCAAATCTAACCGGTATGAATGAAATAGCTGTGTCTATAAATAAACATACAGAGGCATACATCATTTTCCAAGGAAAGTTAAATCTAGGCTGTTGTCTTTGCTCCGGTATCTCTGTGATTTATAGTATGAAGTATGTGCCTTTACTTTGATTTTCAAGAGGAAAATAATGATAACATCAATAATGATAACATCAACAAAATACAGCAAGAAAAAGGCTTGCTGTCTGTGATAACAAGCTTTAATATTATCAGTTGTCATTAAAGTTTTGTTGCAAATCAGCAACTTATTAGGTATTTACTTCCGTATATGTTCTGCTTCATGCCAGTGTGCTATATTAGGCTAGTTAAGGATTTTTAATGTTAAAAGGAGAAGTCAACTGACTGACTGTGTAACCTTCTCTCACATCAGAAGTTAAGAATAAAGAGTTAAACAACACTGTCAACGCTATTAGGCAATGCCATTGGGCAAGGCTGTTGCTTAAGGCTGTGTAACCTGAGAATGTTACAGAAAAAAATGTGGTTTGACCAGAATGTATTAGAAGAAAAAGTTTGCATAATGCATTTTCATCTGGAAAAAATCTGAGTCGTAGCTTGTGACAATGTAAACAAAACCTTATCTGTAAAATACTGTCAGAGTTCATTGTTAAGTTACTTTCAGGGGATGGGATGGAGTTATAAAAGATATCCTTCTCAGAGGATGAATCTTCATATTAACAATACAAATGATGAATTCATGTAACAGAAATCAATGCTATAAAGAATTGTGGAACAAGCTGATATCAATGCAATCCAGTGCTCAATGAGAAAGAAGGACCAACCTGTGGGTAAATAAGAGAGGCAGCTACCATTCCATCCATAAACAAGAGAGGAGTCCCCAAAAAGCCCATTTCCAACCGCTCAGCTATGCTGAATATTGCAACTACATTCTGTTACTTGGCTGCTTGTATGAGTGATCAGCAGCAGATAATAAAAATTCCACTTTCTTGTAATCAACAAAGATAAACAATGTGGCCCTGATTATCCATCCCCATTTGTTTAGGGCATTAGGTAAACAATTATTCTTTATCCACATCAAGTTTTATACCTGCTTTTCCACATAATAAAGGTTGAAATAGTCTGTACGTCTGCCCAAGCTAAAGAAGATGTCTTCTCTTTCACTATGGCTCTTTTATTGAACCATACTTTAAAAACATGGCCAGAAACCCTGAAAGTCCTCTCTCTCACTGGCCTTCCTTGTCTTGCATCAGAGCACAGAGAATAGGATTCCATTAGTAGTCCATTCAGCCTACTGATGCTTTTATAAGAAAACCTAGTCCACTTGCGTTATGGATAATACTGAATAGCAGAGAGTCTGTACATTGGTAGAAAAGTCCTGTTACAAGGAGCCCCTCTATGCAAATTTATTAAAGGACATTTGTTTAATATATTATACATATTCTTTTTCATTGCAGATAACCTGTTTTGTGAGATACTGCTACTTCCCTAAAAATGAGTGGGTAAAACATGGGGTTGGGTCCCAGACTGAGCACTAAGTTAATTTGTCCCAACTGCTCCTCACAAGTAAGAGATTTCAACAAATCCTTGCTCTGGTGAGGTTTGAGAAATTGCTTTGAATTAAAAGACTTAAAAGTCATTCCACTACTCTGCTATTTTGCCATTTTGATGAAAATTGCAGTGTTCTGGACCTTTACATACACACAATGACTATTAAATACTATTAACAAGCAACAGATGCAAAGATATTCTTGCTTTTCCATATGCTTTTTCTGACATAGGCTTGTAATGTCTGTTTATTGCATAGAGAAATTAAACTGTGTGGGGTTTATCATACTCTTATAGTGAGATGCAGGAATAATTTAACTCTGTGCATTATTGGTTTAAATACTGCATTAACAGAGTCAATGAAAGATATCATGCAAACCTGGCTGATTTCTCCACCAACTTTACAGCATCCTTTCTTTGATGTTTGGAGCACCTCTCAGTAGAATAAGATGTGTTTTGTGTTCCAGCAGTTCACAGCCACGTAACACACTTGCAAAACTAGCAGTTTCAATGTTACATTGAATTCAATTCCATATGTGATAATTGACAGAGATTCTCAGAGTCCCATTTTGGAGCAGCTCTGGATTGGCTCTAAGTATAACCAGAAGCCAAGGAAATCTTGCTCTCATTTTGAAAGTATAGGACTGTTTTAGCTGTTTCCCTGTATCTTATATTATGCTTAGCATACAACATTGGTATTGCAGTTAACATTAAAGTACCAAGATGCATTAGAATTTTCTGTGTCTCCAGAGGAGCAATCCTATATATCTGTGAGATGACTGTTAATATCTAATATACTAAGAATTTATATACGTTTCTTTTTCACCTGAATTAATGCTCTAGCTGGCGATACTCTATGTAAAACATCCCTGCACTGTGGGCTGAGTACTGAAATATTATATTAAAACTGATTCAAAGATATAAATGATCTATGTGAAGTTGCAACACTAATATTTTCTTGACCATATGCAGACCATGAACATGCTCTATCAGAATAAAATGACTGATCTGTCAGAGATGTGTCTCTGTGGAGATTTTCTTTAAATAATTTACTTCAAGTATTAGAGTGTGACTTTCTACTATAACAAATGATAAATAGGTGTTCCTGAAGATTTTTCCTAAATTGTCTTAGATGCATTGCTATCTGTACTATAAATATTAACTGAATATATATTTTTTTGGTTTATTATATTTGTTTAACTAAAAGCTCCAGTATTCACTGGAATAAGAATTAATTTTTCAGAATATATGATTTGAATTTGTTTTCTTTTCCCATTCTTTTGTTTGGGTTTTGTTTTGTTTTCACTTTTACTTAGACCAGTATTCATGTTTTGAAGAAAGTATTCCCCTATCATCACAATCCTGGTTTTGGAAGAAGAATTCTGTTTCTCACGCTGCTGAAAGCCAAAGCAAAACAGGTAATGTTAGCCTATTTCGTTTGCAAACATTTGCACAGACCAAATGTTTAGAAAACTATCAAAAGGCATATGGCACCACTATAATGGAGGTGTGGGGTTTTATTAATTATCCGCCAAACTTTTGAAGCAATATGATATAACCCATTGAAGCACAGCCTGAGAAAAAGTTGTCAGGCTGTCCCAGTTGGTTGATGGCCTGGATCACTCCTTTCAGCAGCTAAACTGTAGTGCTTGTTTGCTCTAGCTGCAGATATAAAACACATGGATCTGGGAGCACCGTCTTAGACCAGACTAGAAACAGATTGGAGGCCACAAAAGCAGGTTTGAGATCTCCTGTCCCTTAGACTGTAGGTATCATGGCTGAGCCAACAGCACATATCTGACTTTTGAAACATTACTGATACCAGTCTAGCTTTTTTATAAAGCTGATCTATTCTGTCCTAGTTTTAGCCCAGGTGTTCAAGCAAATTCTCAACAATTCTGGTATTATATTTCAAAGTGTGGGTGAGGGGGAAAAATAAAGGAGCATTTGGAAGAGTAGACTGGCTATGTCATACCAATAGCTAGTTTCAGACATCACCTTAGAATGACACTGACTGGCACATTGGCATTGTGATAAACCGAGTCTGTTTGTGATTGGAAGACTGATGGAGTAATTTGTCTTTCCATTCAAGGCTTTAGTGTACACTACAATAGTCCCTGGCCCAATTGTTTTCATGTGCCAGCTAAACCTTTATGTATTATGATCAGACAATTGTCTGTTAGCAGTCACCATGCTGTTGAATGGAAAATTATGACACTCTATGAAATAGTATCTGTTTGAGTGACTAAACACTCAACTTGCTGGAACTAGCCAACCTAGGTGGGTCCCTAGGTAGTTTTGGGACAAAACATGAATATACCTGCCACCTATGTGAACATCAGCAATAACATTGCAGTAGCCTTAAAAACGTAAATAACATGCCTGTTAAACACATGGCTCCACCTTACCCCAAGGTTAGTTTGAGACTTAACAATTCAGTGACTCCAGCTGCAGAAAAGTGACTAATATATAAGGTTAAGAACAGTTTAAAGAGGAAGATATCATACCTCTGTTAACAAGCCATACACTGTTTCAAAAACTAAACCAGAGATATTTTCATGGGGTTTTGCTATTTTTTTAACTCCATGAAACTAAACTTGATTACACAGTAGTAAAGAAACAATCTTTACATCACTTTTCTTTTTCTGTTCCAAAGATGAGAAGAGGGAGACGCAAGAGGGTTTTTAAAGAAGTAACTGATTTGAAATACAGTCATCTTTGTATGGTTAACAAATGGTTAGCGAATTTCAGAACACAAGAAATAGTTGCTCATGAATTTTGCAAGATCTAACAATGTCAGCTGCATAATAATCTCAGAGGCGAGATGCCAGAAGAGAACTACATTAGTTCAGCTCCTACTGAAGTCAATGAGAATTTAAGTTACTCAGGGTATTGAATGCTAAACTTTTAATTCTTCAGGGAATGCAAGTAAACCCCTCCAATGATCCAAAATCAGGTACCAAAGAAAGATATTTTGCTACTGCTTTACTTCTGGATCTTTTTCCTGTTATTTGGATACAATCAAATTAGGCTGTTGGAACAGCCTGTTATTCTGATAACTTCTGATAGTTGATCTAGAATGAAACCAGGAAAAACACTGTGAAATTATAACTGACTCTTCTGAAAAAAAATTCACAGAAAAAGTACAAGGAGAGCATCAGTTTACCAAAATCAGAATCTTGTGCAGGCATACTGGCATGTTAAACACATAACACAGTTCACGGTGGATCTAGAACAGAAATTGTTATCAGAGAGAGAAATTTTACCAAAGAGACATCTACTCCAAAATATGCATTACTCAAAAAGTTAAGACAAGCACTTATGTTATCATTCCACTAGAGATTAGGAAGTTGAATATCAGGTTATGCTTCAGTGGATAAATACACACGTAGGCTCAACCCCATGGCACCCTTTTCTGCCTTTATGCTCATGTTAAAATTTTCCATGCTGTCCTGCTTACCCATAAACCAATTTCCTTACTACCATGCAGCATAGGCCTGTCTATGAAGTTTTCTGAAGCTAGTTGCAATAACAGAAAGGCTTGCATAGGCCCGAGGCAGGTTCTCATGACTGCTGCTCAGATGGAGCAACTGCACCACATGATGTTTGGCTTGCCAGTGCTTTTTATACACTACTTGTGATCGTTAAAAAGACAAAAGTTGTAACCGTAACATAAATACATGAGGACTACCTGTGTGCATGTTGCCTTAACTTACAGCTACTCTTACCTAAAGGAAACTGCAGACCTCCCTAGCTTCGTATACACTATCTAATCACAAAGCCTGTTTCAGGGGTAAGTTTGGCATGCAGAATTTCTGGGCATAAAGCTCCCATTTCACAAGGTCTGATCCTGTGAAATGTCCATTGCTATTGGGATCCTGAGCATAGCAGAATTTCAAGGGGATTGCTCTGATGTGCCTGTAATTATATCATAACCAGTCATGTTCTAGTAAACCTTTTCCATTCAGTAAACCCACAGATAAACCTGGAATTAAATGTAAAGACTGGATTACTATACACCTCTGGTTTGCTTGAACTTTGTAAGTATATTGCACGATTCAATACACAATGGAAATACCTTACCCAGAGAAAATAAGTATTTTTGTTATAATTTTTTTTTACTAGAAAGGAAAGAATTTCCTGAGAAGTAAAACAGATTATATAAAGAGATGTTCATAAATATTTAAATTGATGTGGATAGCGATTTTCTCATGGCATATTTTGAGATTATGCTAATGTGGACAAATGAAATAATGATTATGTATCTGGACGTTGTGACCACTTATACTGAATTCTTAGTTTTGGTATTTATTGTACAGGAAAAAAAAATAAATTTATTAAATTATTAGTCTTAACGGATATCAGTGTTTTCTGGACTGAAGTTATGCCCTTCTGTTTTTCTTCAGATCATAGCTGCAAGCAATTAGATAAAGTAAGATCAAATAACTCTAAATTTATGTTACATTGCCTTAGGACAGTGATTGAATTGAAAAGATTCCCAATGCAGTCAAAAAAGGTTTCAATCTTCCATCTTTGTTCCAGCTTTTTCCTAGCTTTTTCCCTTCTGTCTCACAAAATATCTGGTTACTGGAGGAGACACAGCACATGAAGGTCTCCTCTTCAGAATACTAGTCAGTATTATCTTGAATATTTTGATCTTATAAAGAAAAAAGCCCCAGATTTTAAGTATACAGGATTTATGTGCATGTATGAATTATCCAGGTTTTACGTCTGGTACAATGAAAGTACTGCCATTTTTCTTTTGTGCTGCATTTGGACTGATTACTATTATCTTAGAATTTCTGCAGGACACACAGTTTTGAGGTTTAAATCTATATATTTTCTCCAATAGCTGAGTGCTGCTGGGTGGTTGGTCCTGGCAAAAAAAAAAAAAAAAAGAAAAAAAAAAGAAGGTGATTATTAATCAATATGAAATTATATTCTGTAGCAAACTGTATTGCTGCCTGTAATTCTGTATTAAAATATATTCTGCATTTAAAATGCTCTGAAAAGAGCAATCAGGGGCAACTTTCTTTTCACAAAATGTATTTTCCTTTTGGTACAATATTCCAGTAACTACAATAGCAGCATTTATACCTTTCAACTAAGATACTTTTTCTTACATTGCTAAGAATGCCAAACATAAAGGCATATTTCATGACTGCAAAGAAAACAAGTGCCAGACCAGTTGCCTTTGCTCTGAGATCCTCTGAAACATTCTTTTTATGTTACGACACACAACATGGCACATCTGCTTTGTCTTTTCTCCCATCTGTTTTCAGGACGGATTTGTTTTAAAGAAAGAGTAAATTGAGAGTGCAGTGCAATGATATTTTTTATGTTTTGCATTGTTTTGATCACTTAAAAAGGCACATTCTAATATGCAAATACTTTTACAGGATGAGGAAGGCAATATAATTATTACCATTATTAATAATCATTAATAATATTATTTTAATACTGATAAAATAGGATAATGTTTTTGGCATGCTTTCATGTCTTTATCTTTTTTAGGGAAAAATTTCTCTGGCTCTGGGAAAACATAATCTAAAAACTATGGGACTTTGTCAAAATAAGTGATCCTCTTCCATCTTGTTTGCCTGTTTTAATCAGTGTTATGAAGGTACTTCTGTTTATGTCCACCATCCAGGATTGCTACTCACCACTTATACAAAGAAAATTAAGCCCCTGTCATGAAGCAGTATATGCTGGTGCAAGGCATAAAATAGAAGTCACTATAGCAAAAAATGTAGCTGAATAGTGAAACGTGGGATGGGATAAAGCTACAAGTCAGACCTCAGAATTTCTGCTGAATAGATGTTAAAACAGTAAATTTTATTGGAGTTGCCATGAAACAGCATAGAATTATCATGGTAGGGGATGAGCCACTTTTAGCTACAACTGCATCTGAAGTGCATTGTTAATTCTTAAGCGTAAAATATCAGCAGGGAGCAGTCTACCTATAAACCAAGCATGCTATAAACTAGGAGATTGACTGCTCCTATTTTAAATTGTGATTTTTAATTAAAAAAATAAAATAGCTCCGTGCTTCCCAGGTGTCAGATTTCATCTCAAGCAAGCAAGTGTGTTTCTCAGCGCAGCCTGCCGTCTAGGTCCCCACCCCAGCGGAGACATAACAGACAGCTATTCACTTTCCTCCTGAGATAGCTAATGATGCATTGATGATCTACATTGAGGATGATTATCATGTTTTCCGTGCAGACTGCACACAGCGCATGTTTACACTTCAGTGTGAGGATTATGAATGCGAAAACATTTTGTGTTTCTCATCAAAATTTTAGCATTTGTATGTACACACAGAACAACAACCAGTTAACACTTGATAGAATAAATGACAGGAGTGCTGTGTGCTAAATTTCTGTGGATGGAAGACACGAAGAAAGTTTTTGTACTGACAGAGGAACTAAAATTTTACATGAAACTTGAAACTTTTGTGTAAAAATGTTACCTCTCTAAATTTCAAAAATAGTCTTGGACATGGAAGCAGTTTGATCAGAGAACTAAAGGTGAAAAGAAATAACATTAAGATCCACTTTTGGGAGTAAGGGTGACATGAAAATTAATCATAGAATCATAGAACGGTTTTGGCTTGCAAGGGAGCTTTGAAGATCATCTAGTGGAACCCCCCTGCCATGGGAGGTTCCATTAAGTCTTTTTAATAGAAAGCAAATCTATTCAGATTACACCCCAAGGAATTTACTTACCTCCATTTCTCAACTTATAAGTCTTTCCTTTTCTATCTTAAATAATGCTTGGCAGAAATAGTATCTTAGGAAAGGAAGGCATAGTAAAATGTAGTTTTGTAGAATGATCCAATCCCCCACTTCAAACCCCAAAGCTAGTTATGCTATGTCTAAAATACTATAAGGAAATGACTGCAGGTTAAAAAAACCTCAGAACTCCTTCTAATATTGTTTTATTGTTTTCTGTCTGCACTCTTACTGTGCAGATGGAGCAGGTGTTTTCTCACTGCTCATGAGAATTATTCACTATCAAAAGCTCTGCCCTGCAAGATCAAGCAGAGATATTTCTTTCCAGAGTCTTTGGTGGAATCCCCTACTTAAAAAGGAAAAATTGGGATAGAGTCTTCTGTCAGTTAAACTGTGTGGGTTTGTATTTATTTTATATGGTGATACTCTTTCCAAGTACAAAGAAGACACTCATCTAAAGAATATCTTACAGTCTGAAATAATTGTACTAGATACTTTCTCGAACTGTGCAAGTACTTTCTTTTAAACTGAGTTCTGATCAGAAGGTGAATTTTTCTGGGAATTACTTGCATTAGATTCCAGGCCAGTTAGCCCGGCCATAAAGGAAAACAGACTTTCAGCCTCAGTTGAAATAGGCAGCATTCTGATTGCATGAATGAAAGATCATCACAGCTTATTAGGTTTTGTCCTTTCCTTCTAAATTACTGCTATTTGAGGTACAAAACTGAAACTGATGATAGATCAAGATACTTTATGGTGTAATCTTATTTATTAAAAGGGAGTGTGAAAAATCCTCATTTGTATCCCAACCACAGTAGAATCAAACATGACAGCTTTCTCTTTGCAGATACAAGCCTCTTACTAATAAATGCTATACTCAAAAGTTGCTCTTATATTTAGTCTTAGCTTAAAACATGTTTATAAATATTTCTGTGGTGCTTACTTCACTCTTCTGTGTGTGAGTGAGAGTTCATCTATGTCATAGCCACTACCATCAAACAATAAACAATACTGTATTTGCATGTAGCCCTCATCAAACCTTCCTACTCAGACAGCATTAGGGTTTACATAAGTTTGTTTTCTGGACAGAGATTTTATGCTTCAACTGTCTTATTGCATGTTTAAGTGCTTATTACAGTTAGTTGGATGAAAACCGTTACTTTCAGCTTCAGTAAGTTTCTGCTCAACTTCCAGCACCAACATCACCTACACTTCAGGCTACTTGGAAGCTGTGCAAGTTTTGGCTGGGATAGAGGTAATTTTCTTGGTAGCAGACTGTGTGATGTTAGAGATTTATGAACAAAAAACTGTTGATGACATAAAATGTTTTAGTTATTGTTGAGCAGTGCTTACACAGTGTCAAGGCCTTCCCTGTTTCTCGCACTGCTACACCAGCAAGTCAGTTGAGGTCAGCTGTCCCAGCTGCATCACTTCCCAACTGCTTGTGACCCTTCAGCATTCTTGCTGGTGGAGCAGGAGTTAAACAACAACAGAAGGTGCTATGTATACAGGGATGTATTCTTGTGATGTTTCTTTGGCTGATGCTACTGAGCAAATTGATTGGGGAAACTTAAAATAAGTTCCCAACTAAGGTGACATAGGGAGGGAAGTATCGTGAAACCAGTTTGATTTTTTGTTATAGTGCAATTACTATTATTAAATATATTAATCTGAAACATTATTCAATTATCTTGAAATTTTGATGGTCCAAAATAAAAATCCTATATGATTCTCTGATTAAGGAGAGAAAATAGCAGAGGGGCAAGAAATTCACTGCTGAACTTAGTCTGCCTAAGGGAAGTGATAAAACCTTGCAATGAAGCCCTGAGAGACAAAATATTTGTCCCTAGAATATATTAAAGGAAAAGGAATTAAAAGAGAGGAAAGTCTACTTATTTACCCTGATAAAGCACAAAAAGTAAAATTAAAAGTGTATTGGCATTGGAGCTTGCCGTGCAGGCTATGGGTGAATCCAAGTTTAAGCTACACCTTCTGTATAGAATAAAGAGCTGTAGTCATTACAGGATATACTGAAGCATGAGCCTAAAATGGCAATCCAAGAAGCTGCTTGCAAGATGGAGCAGTGAGTGGTACTTTTAAGAACTGTTCTGGTGTGCTGTATTTCGGTGTTCTGTAGTCACTGGCAGGAGATTCCATTCTGAAAAGAAAAGCACCCAGGCAAGAAAGAAGGTAATTAAATTTCCTATTTTTTTGCTATGGGAAAGGAACTTAGGAATACTTTGAAGAACATATTACAAAAGAAAAGAGTACTGAGCTTTGCCATGAATGTTATTATCCATTTTAGCTGAGAAGAAGGTCAGATGTGGGTCCTTTATCCTCAGAAAGCAGAATCCCTGCTCAAACTGGATTTCTCAGTCTGCCATATGAAAATGTTCTGTCAGCTTCATTAGATATATACAACTTCAGCCAGTCCACGTTACTTTCAGTAATTATTTTGCCAACATGATAATTCTTGGTTACCTCTGTTACTTCTGGAAGTGCAATTTTAAGGCCTTCTCAGTGTGCATAAGTCAAGTTTTCAAAGGCTTTAGGCTTCTTAGTGCAGTGTTGGCCGGCAGTGAGCAAAATACCAATGGTGAGACCTATAGCTAGGTAGGTGGAAACTCTGTAATGATACAAGTTCAGCTGCTCATTTTATAGTCACCTAGATTTTAATTCCTTTCAGCAGAAAGAAAAACATTTTTTGGAGACACAGTGGAAATTGTTCATAAAAAGAGAGCAGACAACTTAAAGAGAGACAGAGAAAAAAGCTGGCCAAGAGTTATGCATAGAGGAATATGTTTGAGATGTACTTTTGGGTAGAAGCTGCAGAGACTTGGCAGGGTTTATTCAGGGTACAAGATGCTGAGTTCTGGAAGCTTTATTTTATGAATCTTGATGTGTTGCAAATTCCACTAAATCTGACAATAAAACCAAGATTTAATCCCCAAATCATGTTAGATTTTAAATGACACAAAAGACCCAAATCTTTGGGTTTGCTCTGATCAATTTCTAAGAAAATCCTTCAGGTTTACTTCTAAATTAGCTGTCAGTTTGTACTATTTTATCTTAAATTCATTTTGGACTGTGATCTTACAAATCTGATCTTTCTTCGTATCTGTTCTCAAGTCTCTCAACTGAATACCTCCTCCTAGTCTTTTATTAAGAAATTACTTTACTTGTTTTTCCAGAAGCATGGGTACGAACACTTATCCCTTCGGGCTCTCAAGACCCTGAAGATTCAGTAAGAACCAATCCTGAAACTAAACCGCACATGACCATTCAGTCATCTGTCCCTCTACCGGGCAGTGTTACTGATTATTCAGAGGAGATACAAGAACATCCTTCATGTGTGATTAAAAATGTTATGATTGAAGACACACCTGTGGAAGGTAAGCAGTACTTTGTGCCTTGCCTGTTCAGAATGAGAGTGTACTTAGTTGTTTCCCACAAAAGAGCAAATTGGTACCCCCATTACTCTATCGTAGTCTCACAGAAGCAGAACTGTGTAGGTGTTATAGTTCATATTGCATCATCAGTGCTGATACAGCTTTAATATGGGTGAATGTGAATATGAACTAAGTGGAATAGTTGCTGCTGTGATTCAGCATACAGATAATGGATGTGGTCCTCAAGCTCCTTATGTACAAGAGGTGTCTATTGGCTTTATACCTATTAAAACCAAAGCTAGGACAACAGCACTAAATTTATTATATGTTCTGTATCTGTTACTTCTCATACAAGGCAGACTCTAAAAGCTGTCAAAAAATACAGTTGCAGTTTTTCAGAAACAGAAATGTGGCTGCCTTATCTGTGCCATATGCTTTGATTCTAATGGTAAAGTGAGAAAGATACATTCTTTTGTATCCCTTTTACTCATTTATAACTCTCTTAGTCCTCACAGAATTAGTGCACAGCACATTTACATTCAATGAATTAGTGAACCAAGAGAATTCAGAGAATTGCAATGATTTTCACCTCATTTTAGCAATTTTTGTTAACAGATGAAGAGGGAAACTCATGGCTGTACAAGCTTGGAATGAATATAAACAAGTGGTCATTTTTAAATTCTGTGGTTGGCTGGGGTGAAAACAGAGCTCTCCAGAAAGGTATGTTTATATAGAAAATGTAAGTCTCTTTTTTTGGAACAAATGATATATTACATGAATGGGGAGGGTTCTTTTTTTCCCTCTGCATGAGCTCTGTTTGAATGAAGTTGTGGAGCTTGGGTTTGTACAAGTCACCATTCTATGTAATCAAATCAGTCTCTTTGACATTATACCCCTGTTAGTTGATTATAATACTTAGTTAAGGATTATAGGATTCTTATGATAGTCAAAATAACTTTCCAATAGGAAATTACCTATTGTGTAAGCGAGAACTGACTGAAAAAACCCACAATGTAATGGTAAGTTTTTAATCAACAAAAAAGAAGATAATAAGAAATTTTAAATGACATGAGTTTTAATGACATGAATATGTGTATGTAATTAACATCAGAGTAGTCATGGACAAGTAATTGACAAACCACATAACTACATGTGGTGGTATCCATAGATCAAAGCTGATAAGTCAAAGCTGATAAAATTCTTCTCCCAGAGATCTATCTTCTTTGTTATCAGAAAAAAAAAGGGTATGTTTTAAAACTATACTTGACATCTCCAATAAAAAAATTAAAATGTAATATGTAAATCTGGTGTTGCTGTGCATTTTAGTTCTATACTTCAAGTTGATAAAGTTATTTTTGTTATACAGTAGATCATCTGAACAGATCTGGAGTTTGTTCTGATGCCAACCACAAAGCAACTGAGCTAGAGCAATGTACAACCAAAGAAGAAGTGCCATATATTCCATACAAGTTAGCTACACTATATATCATCAAGGTAAAAACACAAAACAAAAAACAAGCCAACAAACAAACAACAACAAACACACCCACACACCCCAAAAGAAGACTGGTGTAAATGAATAATCTACAATACAAAAAATTGCTAATTGAATTATGTGTCTCTTTTCATAGGATATACTAATTTAATTGTGATAATAGTTTTCATCATAAGAATTCAATTCAAAGAATCTTACTTCTTAGTAGGTTTCTTCTTCACATTTGGAAGCCTGCATTTAAATTCTGAATATTACAAAAAAAAAATGCAAACATTAAAATGGAAATGCAATCTGATGTTAAGATCAGATATTAAGTTGCTTAAATTTACCTGTTCCAGGTAGTTGTCTAACGACTAAAAATCTGCCTTGTAACTGTATATGGAGAAAACCCTTCCTTCCCATATATTTCTCATCATGTTTCTTGATTGTTGGAAGTGGCTTTTGACTCATAGTATGATGGTTTTTTGCTATTGCAGGATTTCTGCTACCAGTAACTAGCATAACTTTGGGTTTTCCTGCTTAGCCAGTTTGTTTTATATTATGCAATATCTGTGTGTATATATATATTTCCTGATTTATTGGTTTATTTAATGCATTAAATATGCTTTTGTAGTCTTATTCTTTTATCATGCATCAAAAAACTTCTACAGTGACTTCTGTGGTACAGGCTACAGATCCCTGTAAGAAACAAGTTCAAATACCTGAAGCAATCTAGTTAAGATAACTCAGAGCTCTGTGGGTAATAAAAGGGATAAACCTCTCCTAGAAGAGGCTTTTCTTGTGTCTTAACCTTTTAATTGTGTCTCTTTAAAATTCTTCTATACATCTACACATAGTTTTTTTGATGGAGGGTAAACAGTGTTTTTCAATACCACATTGCTGCTTTGCTACTTTTATATTGTTTGAACATTGTCAGTGTCAGAAGGTAGAAATTTTATACACCCAAATTAAATACTTGCTCACAAAGATTTAATCTGTCATCGCAGATCAATGCTAACGACAACTATTTAGAAATAGTGCGTCAACCACCACAAAAAAATCTGAGATCTTTTCTTTTCCAGTTTTATTTCGGCTGAGCTGCTCACTGTCATCAGAATCTGCATCATATTAAACTTAAATGAAGAACTGAAACCAAGGAAATCTCTGGAAAACCTCTAGATTTTTATCATTTATGTATAATAATGTTCATTATTGCTGTAATTCCTCCAGCAGTATCTGTTAGCCTTATTTGAGATGCACAAGTATCAGTGTTGTGTAATTTGACATTGCAGCTACCAGACAAGTATGTCAAAAGAAAAATGGACAGCAGAAACTGGGATGGGAGAGAGTGGAACTTTCCTTTTGTGACTATTATGAATTGGATTAGAAACAAAATGAGTAAAATAAAGTCACTAAGGACCCTGACGCAATTTTAAGCTTAAATGACTCATTTTCAAACAGGAAAAAGGTCATTTTGGCATTCCTTTATGAACACGTCTGGTTTTATTAGTCATGAAAAATGGCTGTAGTACACCTTAAAGTTATATTAATTTTGCAGGTTTTCAAATTATTTTAATGGAATACAAAATGAAATTGTGTTCTGTAATCAGCTGGTGTTATCTAACTCTTAAATGCAAAAAAGCACTTTTCTTTATGGCCTATTTTGTTGTTGTTTTTCCTTTTTTTCAGTACCAAGCCTCACAATGCTGTTTTTCTTTTTCAAGAAGTTTAGAGTAGTTGTAATGACTGTCTTCTATATTCAATCCAGATTACTAGAGTAAAAAGGAAGAGTGGAGATGCTATACTAACACTAGAAAAGAAAATCCATTTCAAGTCATATATAGATTTTTATTCAGTAACATAACATATTTTCTAGTTGTTGAAGCCTGAAAGCTTTGACTTGAAGTCCTGTTGGCTATTTATCTGTTTTCAAGATCAAACTCTTAACTGTACTTTGTCTGTCATTTTGAGAAATGTACCTCAAAATTGTTTGATGGTTCATTATAACTGGAATTGCTAGTGCTCTGAGTTTATATCTTTGTTCTGAGTTGTAATTTCCTCCATACTCTACAGATTGTAAAAGATATGCAGCAAATGAAAAAGAGATACATGAAGATAATCAGACAAGTAGACAATATAAGAAAAGAAAACCAGGTAATTATTCTGGAACATTAGCATTGTGGTTTTGTCATACCATGAGTCAAAATGACACAAAGGGAGAAAATCTACTTAATTCACATTTACATCTGCATTCAGGTAACCATTCTAAGACTCCAGAAATAATGTCAATATATCCTTAATTGTATTTGATCTTACAGCTTGATGAAATCTGGTTTTACTCTTTGTCTCACAAAGTTTCAGAGATTTTTCTAAACTTTCTTTGTTAAAAAGCTTTTCTCCTAAATGCCACCTTCCTTTAATGACTAACGCCATAATTAGAATACGTGCATTTGTGTAGGTTGTGCCTCTCAGGAGATTTCTTATTGTTATGGGCTCTGCCAAGCTGTACCTTTTCCCTCATTGCCAAAGTAGAAATTTCTATGGCCTCTTCCTCTGTGGGTACCTTCTCATCTAATTGGCACTTAGCTTTGCTTTAGCCTCGCACTATTTTGTCAATATGGTTAACAGAGTAGCAGAATCTCTCCATCTGTGAACTACTGCAAGATTAAAATGAGGATCAAGGGGTGCCAGTTTTGTGAGCGTACCTCCACACTGTGTCACTTTCCTTATGGAAGCATATCTCCATTCCATTAGTCAGTAATAGGAGGAAATCCAATAGAGGAAAAGCCAGTGTCACTCCTGTCTACAAAAAGGACAAGAAAGAAGACCCAGAAAACT